>JARQOD010000003.1:286909066-286932382 GCA_033576555.1 Oophaga sylvatica | reverse complement strand
ATGAAAGGTGAGTATAAATTTTTTTTTTTTGGGGTATCTGTGCAGTTTAATAGCGGTGAGGGGGCCATGCATATCAGGATGGGGGGGGTGAGGGGACCATGCACATCAGGATTGGGGGGTGAGAGGACCATGCACATCAGGATTGGGGGGTGAGCGGACCATGCACATCAGGATTGGGGTGAGCGGACCATGCACATCAGGGTTGGGGGGTGAGGGGACCATGCACATCAGGATTGGGGGGTGAGCGGACCATGCACATCTGGATTGGGGGTGAGCGGACCATGCACATCAGGGTTGGGGGGTGAGGGACCATGCACATCAGGATTGGGGGGGTGAGGGACCATGCACACCAGGGTTGGGGGGTGAGGGGACCATGCACATCAGGATTGGGGGGGTGAGGGGACCATGCACATCAGGGTTGGGGGGGTGAGGGGACCATGCACATCAGGGTTGGGGGGGTGAGGGGATCATGCACATCAGGATTGGGGAGGGCGGTGGGACGATGCACATCAGGATTGGGCGATGAGGGACCATTCATACCGGGATTGGGGGGGTGAGGGGACCATTCATACCAGAATTGGGGTGAGGGGACCATGCACATCAGGTTTGGGGGGGTGAGGGGACCATGCACATCAGGATTGGGGGGTGACTTTTGGAATGCAAAATTGGCTAGAATAGAGCGCGGACACCATGTCGCATGTGGAGAGCCTTGATGTGCCTAAACATTGGAAACCTACCACAAATGACCCGATTTTGGAAATTAGACCCCCCCCCCTCAAGTAACTAATCTAGATGTGTGGGGAGTACCTTGTATGCTTTATAGAAGTTTATAATGTACAGCCATAAAAATTAAAAAAATCACATTTTTTTTCCCACGAAAAATTATCTTTTAGCACCAATTTTATTTTCACAAGGGTAGCGAGAAAAATTGACCCAAAAATTTGTTGTGCAATTTCTCCTGAGTCTGCCAAGTCCCCATGTTTGGGGGGAAACTACTTTTGAGGCACAGTGCAAAGCTCAAAAGGGAAAGCGCACCATATTGGGAGTTCAGATATTGCTGGAATGGTTTAGTTCAGATATTGCTGGAATGGTTTGACGGTGACCTGTTACATTGGCAGAGCCCTTGAGGTTCCAGAATAGCAAAACCCCCCTTAAGTGATGTCATTTTACAAACTACACCTCTTAATGAATTCATCTAGGGGTGCAGTGATCATATTCACACCATATGTGCCTCTCAGAAATTTATGCCATTGGGCTGTGAAGAAAAAAGAATTACACTTCCACTAAAATGTTGTTTTAGCCCCAAATTTTTAATTTTTACAACATCTATTAGGAAAAAAAAAATGGATTTCTATGTTTCTGATTTACCTCTGGTCACCATGGCAATGATCAGGTCCCATGATGGCATCGTTTTGAAGGCAGAGTGAGCTCCCTTGCCTCTGCCTGCCTCCTGAATGTTCAAATTGCACTCGATTACAGCATTTAGGGGTTAACAGCCAGGGGCAGTGCTGACATAGCTTCTGGATGTGTGGTGCAGAAGCTTGGCCACTGGCAGCTCTGATAAGGCAGGAGTTGCTGATATTTCAGCATCTCCTGCGTGATCATGCTGTGATCGGTCAGTCAGATTGACTAACCGATCACACTGATCCGATTGCGGGGACCGATGGCATGAGTCTCTGCAGCTCTTTCCAGGCCTCTCAGCGACGGCCGTCAGCACTCAACTGTCACTGCATGTAAATACACAGTGACAGTTCAGAGTCATAACTGGTGTAGCACGTCATGGTGCGGCAGCTGACTCCCATTCATAACGTGCTATGTCTGTCATTGAACGTAAAGGGGTTAAAATCGCGAAATTTGTCAAATTTTTTATATATTCATAAATTAACGCATGTCACATAAATCAAAACTTACCACTATATGTCACGAAAACAATCTCAGAATTATTGGGATATGTAATAATAATCTTTATTTATATAGCGCCAACATATTCCGCAGCGCTTTACAGTTTAACAGTTTCAAAACGCAAGTCATAAGTAACAACGTTAACAATACAATAATTAAAGCAAAATAAGCTGCCTCTTCTCGTGAGAGCTTACAATCTACAATGAAGTGGGGGAGATACAAAGTACAGGTGTGTATATACAATAGTGCATTTACAATGATGGTCCAGCCATCTTGAGGGAGTGAGGGATGGATGGAGATAGTGAATAGGCTACACATACACACTTAAACATAGAATGACTTTGATTAGTGAATGTGATAGGCCGCTCTGAACAAATGTGTTTTGAGGGAGCGCCTGAAACCATGCAAATTGTGGATAGTCTTAATTTCTTGGGGTAGAGCATTCCAGAGGATTGGCGCAGCGCGAGAGAAGTCTTGGAGTCGGGAGTGGGAGGTACGGATTAGTGCAGACGTTAGTCGAAAGTCGTTTGCAGAGCGCAGCAGTCGGTTAGGCCGATAGATAGAAATGAGGGAGGAGATGTAGGGGGGTGCTGCACTGCGTAGAGCTTTGTGGGTGAGAACCAGTACTTTGAATTGGATCCTATAATGAATGGGCAGCCAGTGTAAGGACTGACGAAGAGCGGACGCGTTCGAGTACCGATTAGCCAGATGGATGACCCTGGCTGCTGCATTAAGGATGGACTGGAGAGGGGATAGTCGAGTAATGGGGAGGCCAAGTAATAGAGCGTTGCAGTAGTCCAGGCGGGAGTGGATCAATGCTACAGTGAGGGTTTTTGTTGTTTCCATGGTGAGAAAAGGGCGGATTCTAGAGATGTTCTTTAGGTGTAGGCGGCAAGAGCGGGCAAGAGATTGTATATGGGAGGTGAAGGAGAGATTGGTGTCAAACATAACACCCAGACAGCGAGCCTGCTGCCGGGGTGTTGTTATGGTGCCGCCCACGGAGAGGGAAATGTCAAATTTAGGGAGGTTAGTAGACGGCGGGAGCAGAAGAAGTTCAGTTTTGGAGAGGTTGAGTTTCAGATAGAGAGCGGACATGATGTTCGAGACTGCGGACAGACAGTCGGTGGCGTTCTGTAGAACAGCGGGGGTAAGGTCGGGGGATGACGTGTATAGTTATGTGTCATCAGCATAAAGATGGTACTGAAAGTCAAATCTGCTGATGGTCTGTTCAATTGGTACCGTGTAGAGAGAGAAGAGAAGGGGGTCAAGGACTGAGCCCTGGGTACACCGACAGTGAGAGGAAGAGGAGATGACGTGGAGCCAGAGTACGAAACACTGAAGGAGCGGTCAGAAAGATAGGAGAACCAGGAGAGAACAGTGTCCTTAATACCTAGTGACTGGAGCCTAGACAGTAGGAGACAGTAGTCAACTGTGTCGAAAGCTGCAGAAAGGTTGAGAAGAATGAGCAGAGAGTGGTCACTGTTACGTTTTGCTGTCAGAAGGTCATTGGTCACTTTGATGAGTGCAGTTTCAGTCGATTGTAGGGGGTGGAAGCCGGACTGTGAAGGGTCTAGAAGGGAGAAAGTGGAGAGATAACGGGTGAGGCGGGAGTAGACTAGGCGCTCCAAAAGTTTAGGGATGAAGGGGAGATTGGAGACCGGTCTGTAGTTGTTTGTGCAGGAAGGGTCGAGAGTGGGTTTCTTTAGTAGTGGAGTAATGAAGGAGTGTTTGAAGGAAGATGGGAAAATGCCAGAGGAGAGTGAAAGATTAAAAATTGTAGTTAGGTGAGTTGTGACAACTGGAGAGAGAGACTTGAGGAGATGTGAGGGAATGGGGTCGGTAGTGCATGTAGTCGAACGAGAGGAAGAGAAGAGTCTGGAGACTTCTTCTGTGATGGGATCAAATGTGGAAAGTGAGCCAGGGGAAATGCAGGGTGGGATGGTAGTCACAGCACTTGGTGGTTGAGAGCAGATATCCTGACGGATAGCATCTATTTTTTCTATAAAGTGGGAGGCCAGGTCGTCAGCACAAATGTCTGTGATAGGGGCTTGTGCTTTTGGCCTGAGGAGGGAGTGAAAAGTGTCAAAAAGTTTCTTGGGGTTGTTGGCTAGTGAGGAGATCAGGGTGGTGAAGTAGGTCTGTTTGGCGAGGTGAAGGGCAGCATTATAAGTTCTTAACATGAATTTAAAGTGGATGAAGTCTTCTGGTGTGCGGGTTTTTCTCCAGAGGCCTTCAGCACTCCTAGAACATCGCTGAAGAAGTCGAGTTTGCATTGTGAGCCAGGGCTGTTTTACTGTGTGTTTGGAGGTTCTGAGGGTGAGCGTGCTACTTGGTCAAGGGTGC
Organism: Oophaga sylvatica; assembly: GCA_033576555.1. Classification (NCBI taxonomy): domain Eukaryota; kingdom Metazoa; phylum Chordata; class Amphibia; order Anura; family Dendrobatidae; genus Oophaga; species Oophaga sylvatica. The sequence goes on along the minus strand of JARQOD010000003.1, from coordinate 286,928,137 downwards.
TTCTAAGAGTGTCATTGTAGTGCTGAACAGCCAGATTAGGACAAGAAAAAGAGGAGATTGGGGACAGCGCTGAGTGTAGGGAGTCTGAAAGTGTCTGAGGGTTAGTGGCTTGTAGATTTCTGAATGTGTGGTAGGTAAGAGTGCGCTGGGGTGGTTGAGGATTTGTGAGGATGAAGGAGAGAATGTTGTGGTCAGAGAGTGGAAGCGGTGAGTTATTTAGGTGGGAGATTGAAGAGAGGCGGACAAAGACCAGGTCAAGGGTGTTGTGTGTCTCAGAGGTTGAAAGCTGCGAGAGGCCTAGAGAAGTGGTTAATGATAGAAGCTGAGATGGAGATGTGGAAGTAGGGCTGTTAATGGGGATGTTGAAGTCTCCAAGGATAAAGGTTGGTAGTTCGGAGGACATGAAGTGCGGCAGCCAGACTGAGAAGTGGTCAAGGAACCGGGTGGGCGAGCCTGGGGGCCGATATATGACCTCTACTCTGAGGGAGAGGGGACGGAAGAGCTTGATGGTGTGGACCTGAAAAGAAGGGAATGAGAGTGATGGAATTGGGGGATGACATTGTGAGGACATGAGTATGCCAACTCCACCACCATGTCTGTTTGCGTGTCTTGGGGAATGGGAGAACTGTAAGCCACCATAGGAAATGGCAGCAGGGAGACAGTGTCAGAATCCTGTATCCAGGTTTCCGTGAGGGCCAACAGATGAAGAGAGTTGTTCAGAAAGTAGTTGTGCAGGAAGGATAGCTTGTTGCATGCAGACCGTGGATTCCAGAGGGCACAATTAAAAGGAGATGAGGGAGTGCAAGTAATATTAATAAGATTATTATGGTTTCGATATGAGGTAGGGTAGGATTGAGGTTGGGGATGGTGGACCAGGGTTGGGGGAGATGTCCCCTGAAATCAGTAGGTGTAGGAAGATAAAGAGCAAGAAGTTGTTGGAATTGTAAGTAGGTTTTATCTGTGATGTGTTTGGGCAAGATAGGCTGAGGTTTCTCAGGAAGGCGAGGAGTGCATGGGAGCTGTACATGGAGAGGGAAGTAAAGAGGGGCTGATGTGTATGAGTCGTGATGGAAGGGGGATGGGGTGGTGAATGTGGATGGCAAGCGAACACAGGAGGATAGAGATAAAGTACATAATTAAAAAGAAAGCAAAGTGTGGGGTACCTGATTCCAGCCCTGATTAACTGCCATGGATAACTGCCGTTTACAAGAAGCTTATTTTCTGTGATGCTTTGCTTTCTGGGATGCGTGCGCCCCCACACTGCGTTCGCCCCTTAGACTACTCCTCAATATATAGCCCACACTACAGGGTCAGGAAAGTGGGATTGTGGGAGCTGGTTTGGGATAATTTGGCAGCTGGGGCCAGCACACCAGGGGGGTGGTTAGATCATCAAAAGCACTAGAGCTGGCTACATCTATATGCTTTATCTCCTTCCACCTGATAAGATCTAGAGAGGCCCCAGTCACAGGGATATACAGCAGTAAGTATTAAGCACAGTGCAAAAAATGAATTATACCAAAGCTTTACCAGGCACATTAAACTATGTTGCAAGATGTTAAAGCAGTGGTTGGCAGCAAGCGGGAGTATGGAGTGTATACCAATACTATATATTTCAGCATACAAGACAGATAGGGATTGTATCATTCAGCTGTTTGCTTCCAATGAATCGAGTGCATACCTGTGTGAAGAGAGAAGATGAATGTTAATTCCTTGCCATGGATAACTGCCGTTTACAAGATGCTTGTCTTCTGTGATGCTTTGCTTTCTGGGATATGTTGAAGCTTTCGAGTTATTACCCCATTAAGGCTAGTTTCACATTAGCGTCTTTTTGCTCTGCGCATCGTGCGCAAGTGGAAACGCATGCAAACGCAAAACTATGCGCCCCCATGTCAAACAGGGGCACATGAACGCTTGCGCAGATGCGCTCCGCACAAAAAAGCTAATGTGAAACCAGCCGTCTAGACATGTTTACGCTTAAAAACGCATGCGTGCGCTTGTCCATGCGCATGCCTGCGTTCCCATAGACTGTAATGCTTTGTTTTGATGCATTCCGTGCGCAAGCGAACACATGCGGTTTTTTTACGCTTTTCGACGGACCCAAAAATGCAACATATTGCGTCAGGCGCGACTAGATGCATACCTTGAAAAAACGCATGCGCACGAAAACGCAAACAAGCGCAAGACCATGTGCCCCCATGTTAAACATAGGGGCGCATGCGCAGTTGCGGTGCGCACAAAAACGCTAATGTGAAACCAGCCTAAGTGACACTGGTCAAAATTGAAAAAAATGGTCTCATCAGGAAAGTGAAACAGGTGGTTTGGGGATGAAGGGGTTAATCCCAGAAGAATATTGTGAGCATTTCATGAAATATTGGCCTATTATATAAAAGTGAACCCATTTTTTTGAGAAGAATCTGCCATACAAAATTTAAAATTGTTTTCAGATGGAACATGAGTTTGAGAAACCACATTGCACCCATGCATTTCACGTTAAATAAAACGATGAGTATGAAACAAGACAAACTTGCTTTTTCTAGATTTGAGTGGATCATTCCGATGTGCCGTCTCCAAATGTCTATTTTGTCCTATGATCAATTATGACTGTAGGGACTTAAGATTAGTGGCTACCAATTTTCATTTTTGATTGGATTATTATAGTAAATGTGTTTTATTATGAAACACTCTAATTTTATTAACTATTTTATTTTTAATTCCTGTTCCCTCCTCTCTTGCTATATATACATCATCTTTTAAAAGAATGTAATTCTTCCTAGACAGAATTCATAGTTTGGAATGACTGCAGTATTATGTTTTACACAATATGTTATTTAGATATGTGCTCACTATTAATGGTTCCTTCTGTTTGTAAGTCTGATTTTTTTATGTCACCACTGGCCCCTATAAAGGCCAAAGGTGATGTCCTGTTTGAATATACCTGAGGAAGGAGTTAGACCAACTCTGAAACGCGTTACTCCAGTAAAACGTTTCTACTCATCTGTATCTGGATATCCATATTCACTGGCAACACTGCAGGCCATCCTATTTGTCCACACTTCTAAAAGAAGCAGGATGGAGTGACCCCAGCCCCTTAGTGAGATTTTCTTTGAGAATCCCCTGAGCAGACGGAATGACTCAGATGGAATGACATCGAAAGTAAAAGAAAAATAAAACTTTATGAAACCAGAAATAGATGTAGAGAATGAAGGGTGGCAATTTTCAATTGATGTGATTTACAAAAGTGGCTACTTTTAAATAAAATGGTTAAACTGACAATTAGACAGCCCCTTTTCAAGTTCTATTATCAAGTTGTATGCTGGTTTTTTTTTTCCAGGCAATACCAAAAGCAGCAAGCAAAGGAGGCACAGCAGCGGAGCGCGGCAGAGGAGTCTGAGGACAGTGATGTGGAATTTGATGAAGGTTTCTGCGTACCAGGGTCTATTTGGAAAAAGTTGTACAGGTAAGTCCTAATCTATCTTTTCACACCTGATAATATACACCTTTTGATAATCTTTATTAAAACTATAAAGAAAGTTTACACATACAATACATAATTCAGAACCATACAGCTTTATTAAAAGCATTTAAAATGTGCTTGGAGACGGTCTTACAAAATACAACTAAAAAAACAAGTGGTTATGTTTGTATTACCCATTGATATTGCTTAACAGAATGTGTATATTAACCCCTTAGTGACAGAGCCAATTTGCAGCTTAATGACCGGGCCTATTTTACAATTCTGACCACTGTCACTTTGAGGTTATAACTCTGGAACGCTTTAACGAATCCAGCTGATTCTGCGATTGTTTTTTTGTGACATATTGTACTTCACGTTAGTGGTAAATTTTTTTTATATGATTTGCTTTTATTTATGAAAAAAAACGGAAATATGGCAAAAATTTTTAAAATTTAGCAAATTTTAATTTTTATGCCCTTAAATCAGAGAGATATGTCACACAAATTTCTTAATAAATAACATTTACCACACGTCTCCTTTACATCAGCACAATTTTGGGAACAAAATTTTTTTTTGTTACGAAGTTAGCAGGGTTAAAAGTTGACAAGCGATTTCTCATTTCAGCTGCAGATGGAAGGGAGGGAGACACAGTACTTCATTACTGATGGGTAGGCGGAGCCCAGACGGGATAGTCACCTCAGATTAAAAGAGTGTGCTGACCGGCCCCTCCAGCTCGGGCTCCTCCTACTCAGCTTACTCAGTTTACAATTTGAGGTCTCAGAGGATGGTCGCTGCTGGAAGCAGCTCCTCGGAAGATTTTATTATTTTATATCGGACAAGAGACTTGGATTACCAAATGTGGTCTAGAGGTCTCAGGGGTCTCAGCGCTGCTGGACTCCCACCTCTCCCTTGGCGGATCTGTATTACCCTGAGGGTGGTCCCTGCAGAAACCTGCCGGCCCGGGGGGGTGAGGATGGCTTCCCTGGCGGGGACGCACACCCCGCTCAGGGGTCACTGCGATCTCCGCCCTGGGGGGAAGCATGGGCACGCGCCAGAAACCCCTGGGGGTCCCTGTGGCGCATAACGGGGTGAGTACTCCACATGTTTATCAGTGTGTTGAGTGATTCACCGGCTGCTGCGGCAGCCGCTGGTACAGTTTCATGTGGTGATTTTGTGTATTTTGTCCGCAGGTGGATGCCTGCAGGACGGGGATCGCGGTACCGGAGAAGGGGAGTCCCACGCTTTTTTGAAGGCGGGGGCGTGGCTTCGCGTCTCCCGGGCAGGAAGCGCTCTCTGAGCGCGCTTTCCTGCTTCCTTCTCTTCCGTCTGCCTCCTCATGGCGGCGGCCATTACAGCGCACCGGGCTCCTCTTCCTCTCTGCTCTCCTGCACAAGTGAAGAACACAGCACCGCAAAACTGTGAGTCGCTTCTGCCCAATCGGGCAGAAGCTTAGAGAATTTTTTTCTCTCCCCCGTAAGCGCAGGTTGCCACACGCTGAGTTTAGCGACGCTATTTGGGTCGCTGGAGGTCTTTGCGATACATAATTGATCGCAAATATTTAGCGATTTAAGTGTGGTATTTTTTTGAGACGTTTTTTCTGTCTCTGCCTGCTGCCTCATTGAGGCTCCTGGAACTCGCACATCTGTCACTTGAATACAGGTTGTGAAGATTTTGTGATTTTAAACCCCTTATCAAGCGGTTAAATCTTAATGGTGGCTGGGGTAACCTTTTTTCTTTAAGATTTAACCCTTCAGCGTCTGGTTAAAAGGTTTTTTTCCTAAAACCACATTTTTTCGTGTTACTATCAGTGTAACCTGTCATTGTACTGAGTAAGACATGTCAGATCAGGGCACAGGTGCGGATCATCATCCAGCTCCGTTACGAGATCATCTCGCATATCTGACACACAGACCTCGACATCGAGTGCAGCGGTCGGAGGACCCAGTGACGCAAAAATGGAGGCTCTCACTCGTTCGATTGATAGCCTGTCTAACCTTATAGGTTGTTGGGTGTCAGCCAAACCCCCTCATAGCAGGAAGCGTCATAGGCCGGTGTCTTTTCGCTCGTATAGCGACTCAGAGAGTTTCTGACGTGGAGGGTTCCCCTTTAAGTTCAGAGGGGATATCCGAATCGGATAGAGAAGATCGGCAAATGCACTCTGCTTTTTTGCTCGGGTCGTGTAGAGGCTTTAATTGAGGCAATGAGGGAGGCGTTACAGTTACAGGAGGATGTAACTACTCGCCCTGGTAAGTCGGCCAGGATGTTCCAGGAGTCGCATAAGTCAGTCGCGACTTTGCCATCGATGATTGAGTTCAACAGGCAGTGGAGAAGGAGCGTCTGTGCCCAGACAAGCGTTTTCAGGGGACTCGTCTTTTGGAGTCACTGTATCCGTGTACTACGGAATCTAATGATTGTTGGATTCAGTCTCCCGGGTGGATGTCTCCTTATCTCAGCTTAGCAAATCTTCTTTGCTACCTATTAAAGGGAAGGCGAGTTTGCAGGACCCGCTAGACAGAAGAGCAGAGTCAGCGGCAAAGTCCATTTATGAAGCCACGGGTTATGGCTTCAGAGCAATGTTAGGCTCCATGTGTTTTATAAAGCTGCCCTGGTCTGGTTGGGCCGTTTACGGAGGAAATGTGAACCTCAAGTACCTGAGGTGGATGGACTGTTCGAATTGTTAGAAAGTGCCTTACAATATGGACATGATGCAAACCTGGACACGGTGTGTCACGCTGTATAGCAGATATATATATGTGATGACAGTAATCTATATCAAAAGGGCAACATACTATATAACATGCGCATAGATATATGATAACATAGAATTACCTGACAGAATGTCCAGTGGGTCAATACGGAATCCGTTATACGCTGTCTCTGGCTAGAGGGTGACCGGGGTCTATGCTGACCCTAAAACTGGGGTCCTAACTAATCCCTCTACCTGGAGGTACTGTAAAGGTACAGAGGTCCAGGCCACCAGCGTAAACCCTGTCTCCTATCAATCCCTGCCAACTGTAATCTAGTCCTAAGAAGGACCCTGATTACCACCAAAGGGAATGAACAGGTAACGGTTAATGAACAGAAAGACATACAAAAGACAAGAAATAAAGTAAATAAGTCTTACATACAACAACTCACACACAGTAGGGAACACCTAAGGTCTCAGAGATAAACTTTAAGCTATAAGAGTAAAAACAACTAAGGAGCCTTTAGCTTAAGTATTCTCAGAACCGATCCATTGCTAGACTACATGAAGGTTTCAAAACCGGATCTAACACCCAGACTGCAGGATTAAAGGAACATTTTGAAAAATATCAAAAGCAGCCGGGGAGGCTGGACCCAGTCTTAGCAAAGACTGTAAATTAACTCTCTCAATTTCCAAACACAAAGTAACAGCAACTCAGCTGCGAAATCAGAATGTCAATCCGACGACCCGGGGATCCCCCAGCAAAACCCCCCCCCTTTTCGAGGGGGGCCCCCGGGCCCCCCGGGCCAGCTGCCCGGGGAAGTTGGTGGAAAGGCCCAACCAACGATTGCATTAAACCCCGACCCGGGACCCCGTCCCTTTCCCCAGGACAACCCCCTTTAAAGAACCAGGACTGAAGGAAAGACGAGAGACGGGGGCAAAGATTTTCGACCCGAAATTCCCGTTTTCATTACCACCACTGAATATTCCTGGTAGACAAACCCAAACCCAACGTTCACCTTCAATCAGACCAAAACTCTCCCCCCACACCATCCGTTTTAAAAAGGGTTCCCCCCCAACCTTCATCTTAAACGATCTGGAACTATCAGTCTCCCTGAAAAATCCCCCAGGGCGCCCCCAGCCCCCAAAACCTCCCCCTCAAGTCAGAGCATACAGCTACACTACAACCCTTTCCCTAGGAAAGGAACCGATAAACCGCCCTCCCGCCCCGGGGAAATACGAGATGGGGCATCGGGAAGCAATTTTAATTGAGCCGTCATTCGATGAGGAGGTAACTCTTAAAACCCCTCTCGAAAACATCACCCAAATCCTCCCAGAAAAGGAACAAAGTCCTAGCACAACCCACCGAGCCCGGGCTCAGCAGTTTATCCTGCAAAATTCACCCCACGCTTTCTTCCGATTGCCAATAAATCACGGGGTTTAGTTTACCCAAACCCAAAGGGAAGTCCAACAAAATGGGATAGGTAACCCCCAACATAACAAGACAATTGCTCTTTATGTATTGCCCCTACTCGAAAAATCTATGTTTATGAACACTTTACCAAGCTACCTTAACCGAGGGGCCCTAGAATCAATAAGACTATGGACCGGTTTTTTCCAATACACTCATTGCATACCATGCCCTGGGCAAACCGACGTCCACCAATTTCCCCGGGCCCCCAAACAAGAAAAAAGAAATCCTCTCAGTTCTAGTACCAATCACCACCTCCCCGGGACAAAACGAGAGGGATTTGGGGACAAATACCACTCCCAGGTTAAACCCCCTTTGCTCAAGAGGCCCGGGGTGGACACCCCCCAACAAATGTCCCTCTCCCCAAAAGAAATACCCTTTTAGTCTTTCGGGGCACCGCCGGTTTCCCCCTTACAAAAAGATGTCCCTCCCAAAGCAGGGTTTCCCAAAAAAGCCCCCGGGGGAAACCCCAATAAGGGCTTATAGTAGGGGGAGTCATCACGGGGGGCGAGTTCCTAGCTCTTTCCCCCAATTCGCTATCAAGCGAAAGCGAGGCCCTAAGCACCTCCAGGTGGAGGAACTCTAAATGACCAACACATCTTTTAAATTTGTCAAAACCCTTTACAAAACTGTCCTAACTGGGTCATTCCACTATAAACTTTGCCCACTACAACTCAGAAAATATTCCTCCCGGGCGATTTCCTTCCGTATTTTAAATAACTTTGTTTCAGCAAGGGAAACTCGATCCGGATCACATAACCCCGACCCAGGCAGTAAAAAATCGATCCCCTGACTTTGGGTCTGGGAAACCTGGGGGAATAGAGAACCCCAAGATTGGGGTCCCCTTGTAAGAGCGAGATAAAATTCCCCCCCTCTCCTTCACTCCCCCAAAGACCGAGGCCGCGCCGAAAGTACAATTACATGCCTCCCGAAAGTAAAAAATTTTTCCCGCCCACCATAAACCTGCCGAAGAGAAACCCTTGGGTTCAGACGGGTTTTCTCCGGGGGGGAAAAAAACCCTTGGCTTAATGTCTGCCAACTCCAGGGACAACCCCTCAACGCCGGGCCAGCGGGGCTACGGGACCATGACAGCGGGGAGAAAACTTTTTAATGGGCCGGTGAAAAAAGTCACGCTGTAAGCAGAATAATTTTGTGATGACAGTAATCTATATCAAAAGGGCAAAATCTAAAACATGCACATAGAATATGAAAATAAAAATACCGACAGAATGCCCAGGGGGCCCCCCCAATACGGAACCCCTTTTAACCGTCTCGGCAAGGGGGTCCCGGGGGTCTTCTGACCCAAAACTGGGGTCCTAACAAAATCCCTCACCGGGAGGTACTTTAAATTTAAAAGGGGCCCAGGCCACCAGCGAAACCCGGGCCCATCAACCCCGCCAACGTAATCTAGCCCCTAAAAGGACCCTGATTACCACCAAAGGGAATAACAGTAACGTTAATGAACAAAAACATACAAAAGACAAGAAAAAAGAAATAAAGTTTTACATACAACACTCACACACATAGAACACTAAGGTCTCAGAATAAACTTTAAGCTATAAGATAAAAACAACAAAGGGTACGCCACACAAACAATCCCGCAGCGACACGATAACGACGCATACTAAGCGATCGCTAGGGGGTTGTTTCTTATCCAAAATCGCCACTTTTAGCAAAAATTTAACCCGCTACGCCGTTACGTCTTCTTAACACTTTAGCGTTAAAAAAGTACCGCTAAATCCTAAAAAGGTGCCACACAGCATTAGTACCACCCGCGGAGCGCCACGAGAAATAGGGCCGGGACCGTTTCCCCAGCGACGAGCAGATCCAGCAAAGCCGTCGCTGGAAGCGCCGCACGAACAATGCTAACAGGATCGCTAAATATGCTTTTTTTTTAGCGATCCTTTACGATATTGTTTGTGTGGATCCCCTTTAAAGGGGCCTTTTTAGCTTAAGTATCTCAAACCGACCGTCCTAACTACATGAAGGTTTTCACCGCATCAAACACCCAACGGGCAATAAAAAGGGAAAGCTAATTAAACAAAATCAAAAGCACCGGGGCGGACCTATTTTTAGCAAAACGGGAAAAATTTAACTCCTCAAAAACAAACACAAAGTAACAGCACCACTGCAGAATCAGAATGTGCAATCGCGACGATCCTCGCGGCGATGCCCCATGACACGGTGTCACTGCGTCCGGGGTAAACCCCCGGGGCGGTCCCACGGAGGGCACTGGGCAAAACATGGACCGGTGATGGGGTTTCTAAACAGGGTTTGCACCCTTACTTACAAAGGCGGTCAGTTATTTGGATTTTCCCTTAGGGAACGTTTGCCAAAAAAGGAAAGGGGAGAACATTTTTACCACACAAGGACTGTGGCTTTACTCGGGCGGCCTGTCCCTAGGGGTCGAGGGTTTTTTCGTTCCAGGGGACGATTCGGTAGCCTCAGGGGTCGGGCCCGTCCCTCTTTTTCGGAAAAAAACAAATCAGAAACCCGCCCCCCCGGGAAACAGATTTTTCCGCAAGAAAAAAGGGGAACGACAAAAACCCACTAAGGCGATTGACCCGGGGCCTCTCGGGGGCTCTCGAGTGGGGGGCGCCTGCTCCAAAAAATTGACTTGGTTTCCCGGTTCCCAACTCCTGGTGACACGGGTTGTTCAGCAGGTATTTATAATTTTTCTTCCCGCCCCCCGAACAGTTTTGCCAGTCTCGCACCCATCAGCCCCCGGGGCTATGTGCCCTTTACGCAGAAGTCGATTTTCTTCTCAAAAGGGGTTGGGGGTTTCCGGGTTTCCACCAAAGACGGGGGAAGGGTTTTTTTCCCAAACCTCTTTTTACCCCCCAAAAAGGGGGGAAAGTTTCGCCCCTCCTGGATCTCAAAAGGTTGAATCGGGATGTCCACCCCCCGAAATTTTTGCATGGGGTCGCTTCGCTCCGATGGGAGCATTGCACAGAACGTTTTTTTATGTCAATCGACAAACGCGACGCCTATTTTCACGTTTTCCCTCGAGGGGGGCACCACGTATCTTCCTTTTCCATAGGGCAGGATCATTACCAATTTGTGGCTCACCATTCGTTTTGGCCTCGCACCCCGAGTCTTTACAAAAATTCTGGCACCTTCAGGGTAACTTCGAAGGCAGGAGTCACGATCCTCCCCACTGGACGATCTTTTTTATTTTGGGATCCTCGAAGGAAGCGTGACGGGTTTGCAAACTTCCCTTCACCCTGGAGGGCTTTGGTGGCTTCAATTTGGAGAAATCTCCTGGAACCCTCACAAACAATCCTGTTTCTGGGAGATTTCGACACAGTACAGCAGTGGGGTTTTTTCCCATCAAGCAAGCAGCTTATCCACATACCAGGTGATAGGTCTTCAGTGACAATTCTCTTCGAAGATAAAGCTCCTGGGGTTTAGGTGTTTAAAGGGAGGCCTTCTTTGCCCAGTTTCATTCCAGGGCGCCCCAAAGGGGTTCATTCAAACGGGGGGACGGTCGCAACCTCACGGGGATTGCAGTGGGGTTATCTCCCCCAAAGGTACGAAGCCGGGATGGGGGATCCGTTCGACAGAATTGTCTGGGGGGAATCCTTTTTTCCCTCTAATGGTCATCAAACCACCTGCCACCCACGGGCTGGGGGGGGGTTTTGAACGTCTCTGTTCGGGGAGTATTTTCCCCAAAGGGGAGTCTGTCTTGCCATAAACATCCTCGAATTGGGGGCAATTTTCTTTGCCTCCAACAGGGACGCCCCCTTTACAGGGTCTCCCTGCCGAGTGCAACGAAAAAGCACGGGGGGCGTTTATATCAATCACCAAGCGGAACGAGGATTCCGGCTTATGGGAGGTATCTCGGGTCCTGATATGGGGAAGTCCCGGGGGCCCACCATCTTCCCCGCTCCACACCCCGGGGTTCAGAATATCACTCAACTTTTAAGTCCCGCGAGAGGATGTCCCGGGGGAATGGAGTTTCCCTCCACATTTTTTCACTGCTGGGCCCCCGTTGGGAACTCCTCAGTGGATCGATGGTCCAGGCCAATGCAAGTTACCGACACGTCCGTACGGGGTCCGAAGCTGAGCGGTGGGTGCCTGGGCCCCGTTGGACCTTCAATCTAATCTATGTGTTCCCCCCCGATTTCTATGCACCCTGGTACCCGTCGGATCAGGCGAGGGGATCCAGCTATTTTAAGCCCCAAATTTGGGCCAAGGGCGTGTTCTCGACACTGGTTCCGTTTCTAGGGGCACCGCCATTTTCACTTCCTCTTCGCCGGACCTGTTAACCCCCAAGGGGCCCCTCCTCATCCAGACCGAAGTCTCTGCGTTTGAGGGCGTGCCTTGAAACCGAATTTTGACCCGAAAGGGGTTTTTTTTCCCAAAATCATTGCACCGCGTCGCAAGGGGTCCACTACACTAGGATTACCACAGGATTTGGGGAAACCTTCTTTTTGGGGTTTCGAGTTTTTCAAAAAACCCCGGGAAAAATTTTCTTTTCCCCAATTTGTTGCTTTTATGAAACCGGGGTTGGACAAAGGGTTTGGGCCTTAGCACCCGGGGTCGGTTTCGCTCTTCTTTACTTTTTGGGAGGAAAAACGCCTCGCGTAGACTGCTTTCCCTTTTTTTTCGTGAATAACCCGTCAGTTTCCACCGCAAACTCTTGTATTCCTTGGGGGTCAACTTTTTTTGGAGGCTTTTCAACATCACCTTTGACCCCTGGGGATTCGGTATCCTTTATTTTTTTCGGGAAGGGGGCCTCCTAGGGCAGTTACCTCTTTGAGGGGGGGTTTGGGGTTGGCGCTCTTTCTTGCTCGCCCCCTTCTGGAGTTTCACCCAGGGTTGGTGCTTCGCCCCTCGGGGCAAATTCCTACCAAAGGGGGTTTCGATTTCATGTTAACCGGGATATTTATGCCTTCCTTTGCCCGGGGCCAAAGGAAACTGTAAAGGAACGGCCTTGCACACTTTGGGTTTTGGGGTGCGGGCTTTGAAATTCTCTTGAAAATTTACCAAGGATTTTGGAAATCAACTCTCTTTTTTTATTCCAGCAGGGCGTCGCGTGGCAAAAGAGCTTCCAAGATTCTAAAACTCCGGATTCGGTCGGCCATTTTTGAGGCTTACCGACTAAGGGCGAACCTTCCCGATTAAGATTCGAGCCAAATCCACGAGGGCTGTGGCTCATCGGCCTTTCATCAGGGGCCTCGGGCTCTTCTCCGGGGGCGACCTGCGCTCCCCTTCACATTTTTACAAAAATTTTAAGGTGACGTTAGTGCTCCGCGATGCACCCTTTGGGGACTAGGTCCGCGGGGCAGGGGTAGTTTAAGATCTATTTAACTTTTTGGGCCTTTCGCTTTTTTTGGGTTGTTGGTTTCTCCCTATTTTGGTTTTTGTTCCCCCCCCTAATGTTTTAACTTTTTGGGGACGTCCCTCAGTAAGAAGTACTGTTCTCCCCCCCTCCACTGCAGCTGAAACGGTTTTTTGGTAAGAACTTACCGTAAAACCCTTTTCAGCAAAGGGAAAGGGGAGGGAGACACAGATCCCTCCCATGGCAGAATGTGTTGTTAATTCAGAAGCAGCGGGGCCCTTCTCTGATAGCGATTTCTGGCGAGGTCACGCGCTAGGGCCTTTTCCACATTGCCAGCCATCGCAGTGGTCAGTTCCCGAGATACCGGAACGGGGGGGGTTTTTGCCTTCTGCTGCATAACCGTATTTTTGTTTTTTTTTTTGTCTCTAAAGTTCTTAAAAGGGGGGTTATGTTGCCCCCGCTGGTGATATTCCCTTTTCCCTTTAACTTGTGCAACAGTAAGCGAGAAAGGGGGCCCCCACTGGAGGGCCGGTCACACACTCTTTTAATTGAGGTGATTCCCGCTGGGCTCCGCCTCCCACAGAAGAAGACTGTGTCTCCCTCCCTTTTCCTAAAAGGGTTTTACAGGGAAGTTCTTACCAAAATCCGCTTTTTACTAACCCTTTTTTTTAGGACCACATCACATTTGAATCTCTGTGAGGGTCAAATGAAAAAAAATACTCAAAAATGACCCATTTTAAAAACGACCCCCAAGGGCTAAAAAAATATTTAAAATTATTTAAACTTACGGCTCCATAACTGAAGCAATGGGATGGAAAAAAATTTAAAATTTTAAATTTTTCGCAAAAAATTTTCTTTTGAACCAATTTTTTTTTTTTTCAAAAATTTAAAAGAAAAAGTGTACCACAAAATTTTTGTGCAATTTCTCCTGAATACCCAATACCCCAAGTGGGGGAAACCACTTTTTTGGCGCACGGGAGAGGGCGCAAGGGAAGGGGCCCGTTTGACTTTTCAAAACCCAAAATTGGGTGGAGCCATTTGCTTTAAGAGCCCCTGAGGCCTAACATGGCCCCCAACAATACCCCATTTTGGAACTAGACCCCCAAAAAAAACTTATCTAATGTGTGGGGACATTTGAACCCAAAGGGTTTTCACAGAATTTATAACCCCGGGGGTGAAAAAAAAAAAACATATTTTTTCCCAAAAATATCTTTTTTAAACCCCCAATTTTTTTTTTCCCCAAGGGGGAACAAGACCCCAAAAGTTTTTGGGCAATTTTCCTGAGAGCTGTACCCCCAAATTGGGGGGAAACCATGTTTGGGTGCAGGGAGAGCTTGGGAAAGGGGTGGACGCCATTTTTCTTTTTCAACGCAGAATTGGGTGGACCAATGTCGCGTTGTAGAGGCCCCGAGGCTAAACATGGAAACCCCCCACAAGTGCTTCATTTTGGAAACTAACCCCCTAAGGAACTTATCAGATTTGGGGAGCCTTTTAACCCCCCAATTCCAAAAAGTTATAAACGCCCCTGAAAATAAAAAAACATATTTTTTTTCCACAAACCTGATCGTTTAGTCCCCAATTTTTTATTTTCCCAAAAGGGAACAGGAAAATTTTAACCACAAAAGTTTTTCCAATTGTCCTGAGTACGCTATTCCCTAATGTGGGGGGAAACCCCTGTTTTGGGGCACGGAGGCTGGAAGGAAGCAGCCCGTTTGATTTTCAAAACCCAAAAAGCTGGGAAATTTACATGGAACCATGCGCGTTTTTTAGCCCCCCGATCGCCTAACCAGGGGGAAACCCCCCCCCCAAAAGACACCATTTGGAACTAGCCCCTTTAAAGAACTTTCTAATGTGGTGACCCTTGAACCCCCCAATGCTTCACAAAATTTAAAAAACCAGACCATAAAAAAAAAATCATTTTCGCTCAGAGGGAAAGGGAGGGACCACAGATTATTACGAGGGTAGGGGGAGCCCCAATCAGAGTCACCTCAGAAAAAAGCGGCTGACGGCGGGCCCCTCCACTCGGGCCTCCTCCACCAGCCCACTAAGTTTTGAGGTCCAAGGATGGTCGCGCAAATGCACCCTCAGAAGATTTTTTTATTTATTTTCGGACGGGAACTTGGATCCCATTTGGGTCTAAGGTCTCGGGGGTACCAGCCTGCGTCCCCCAAACCTCCCCCTTGGGGCGGACTTATCAAAATTTAGTCCCGCAATTTTGCCCCCCTGGGGTGAGGAACTTCCCTGGGGACGAAACCCACACGGCGGTCACTGCGTTCCTCGCCCGGGGGAAGCAGGGGCAAAGCGCCAAAAAACCCCTAAGGGTCCCTGGCGCTTTGGGCTGGGATACTCCCAAAAATTTTTTTTATTATGATTAGTGTAGTTTTAGCGTCTGAGAAAGCAGCGCTTATTTGTATGCATATGCTTCAGCCGCTGGACAGCCGTTTTTAGTAATGTGGTGTTTTTTTTCCGCGGGAGAAGCTGCAGGACAGAGAGGGAGCAGGAGCAGGGGGTTTTTGCGCTCATTTTTGAGCAGCAGGGGGGGTGGGTTAACGATTCCCTCTTCTGAGCAGGAAACGCCGCTCTGGCTTTTTCTCCTGCACTCCCCCACTGTGGCGCCATTACACAGCCCGGGGTCCCAGACCGCTCCTCTCCTCATAAGACCCACCCCACTGGGGGATGCTATTCCTCACCCCGCACGCAGCGATCGCTATCCTGCACTGCATCCTTAAGACATAAATTGGGGTGGGGCTAAAACCCTTTATAATTTTTGTGGTGAGTTTGCAAAAATTAACCCCTCTGAGGGTTATTTTCTACCACAATTTTTTGCTGAATACCGCTGGGGTAACCCCGCCGGGGGGCGTTAACCTTTACGTTTAAAAAAAAAAAAAAAAAAAAAAAAACCCATAGTTTTTCGGGATTTTCCGCTTTGACCGCTCATACAGGTGAACATGTCTGAACAAGTTCAGATCCCGACCACGTCCCATGCCATTGCGGGAAACAATACGCAACCTCAAAGCGTCACCCGCGGCGACAGCGGGAAAAATTGGGCATATGCTCGATCGTCAACAAATTGTCTGACCTTTAGGTTTAATATGTTCTCTAATTTTTCCCCTCAGAGAACGACGTAGGCCCTTACCGGCCCTACACGGGGCGGTCAATGTATCTGATTTGGCAGAGTTCCCCTTTTTAAAATTTGGATGGAAAAAAATCCCATTTCGAGCGGACAGCCCAGGGCTTCCTCATGCGAAGCGTACGACATTTAATTGAACCATGAAGATATATTTCAGTTACCGGGGGTGGGGACTATCGTCCCGGTAAATCAGCACGCATGTTCCAAGTCCCCCTGCCTTTTGCGCAACCTGCCAGCTCTGGGGACTTAAAAAATGAAAAGAGGAGGAACTTGTGTCCAGACAAGCTTTTCATGGGAAAGCATTTCTTTTATACACTTTTATCCTTTCCTGCGATTAAAGGGTAAAATTGACCCTTTTTCCGAAGTGGATGTGTTTTCTCAGCTTAAAATCCTACTACTCCCTATTAAGGGGGAAAACGGTTTACGGGGCCTTTTTATAAAAAACGAATTGGGGGCAAAGCAACTATGAGGCTGCGGGGCAGGATTCCGAGCATGAAAGGGTCCATGGTGCTCTAGAGCTCTCTAGGCTGTGGGGACTTTGAAGACGAGTTGCAAAAGAAACTCCGTTATCGAATACGGGAAACTTTAAAAGGGTTTGAAGCGCAGCCTGTTATTCTTTGAGCCGGTCTGGATACGGGATCTCTGCGGGCCCAAAGCGCAACTTCGCGGGCACAGCAAAGAGCTTTATGCTCAGACAGTGGGCCGGGACGCATTTCCAAACAAGGGGTTTTTGGCCTTACCCTTTCAAGGGGCCCCTTTTTGGATCCACCCCACAGAGCTTTTCCAAGCTAAAGGGGAAGGAAAACACATTACCACAGGTAGGGCCATGGCTTTGTGTCAGGACAACGGGAACTGACAGAAGCCCGCCAAGTGGGTTGACCCAGGGCCCTCGAGGATTCTCAGGGGGGGGTCGCCTGCTTCTTTTTTAAAGGCGACTTGGGCTCGTTCCAAATTTCCCTTTAAACGCGGATAGTGTGGGCACTATTTCAAGATTTTTGCTTCTCGACCCCCAAAATTTTTTTGTCATCTCGCGTTCCGTGGAACCCGGCTTGTTGTCCTCTACAGCGAGAGGCAATTTTCTGCAAAAAAAGGGGTGGGGAAACCCTTTTCCGTCAGAGGACCGAGGAAAGGTTTTTATCCAACCTTTTTTATTTCCCCAAAAAGGAAAAAAATTTGCCCGTTCTGGTCCAAGCGTTAAACCCGGGGCATGTCCATGCCCAAATTTTTCGCATGGATCCTTCGCCCCGTTGTGGCAGCCTTCCAAAGATTTTCGGGTGTCAACGACATTCCGACGCCTTTTTGCATATTCCCAGGGAAAGGCCATCACGCTTTCTCTTTTTGCCAAAGGCAAATCTACCAGTTCGTGCTCTGCCTTGGGCTAGCCTCAGGCCAAGAGTCTTTAAAAAAAAAATTCGGCACCCCTCGGCAACCTTCAAAGACGGGGGAAAAACATTCTCCCTTATCGGACAACTTTTATCGTGGCTTCCTCGAGGAAGGCTTGACGGCTCATTTTTCTCTTCATTTCAAAGGACTTCGGTTGGCTGGCAATTGGGGGAAATCGTCCCGGAACCACAGGGACAATCCCTTTGGGGAATGCATCTGAACGTTTCGGTCGGTAGTTTCCCCACCACCAGACAAACATATGTCTTTCGACTGTAAAATTTATAATTTCCTCAACGCAATTCCCTAGGGAATTTATGCTCTTCTGGGACAAAGGGGGCGTCCATGGGGCGATTCCTTTCCCATTCCTCCGGGACCCTCCAAAATTTTATTTTTGATCGAGGGAAGGGTTTGAAATCGTGTTTGCAGTGTCCCCATTCTCCCCGGTCGGTTTCTCTAGGATGGGGGCTACGCCGGGGGTTTTTCCCCTGGGGAAGCCCTTTCCTCCCCCAAAGGGGTCAGCCATAACCACCGACCAGCCAAAACGGGGGGGGGGTTTGGGGAACAACTCTGGTTTCGGGGAGTATGGCACCGAAGAGTCTGTTCTCCATCAACACCGGAAATTTAGGGATTTTCCTTTTGCCCCGCTTTGGGACGGTCCCTTACGTCTGCCAGTTCGAGGCAGACAGACAATGCACGGCTTCCGTATATCAATCACCAAGGGGGGACAAGGATTTCCAGGCTCTTGGGGGAGGGTCTCAATTTTCTGTTTTGGGCCCCGACCCCATGTCCAGCCATTTTGGCGATTCACTTTCCAGGGTTCAAATCTTACAGGGGACTTTCCAGTCGCAGAAGATGGATCCTGGGGAAGGGGGCCTCACCCCAAAAATTTTTTCACTACTGTCTCCCGTTGGGGAACTCCCCAATGGGTTTTTATGGCATCCCCCGGGCAATGCCCGTTACCGACGTTCATGTCCAGGTACAAGGACCCGAAGGGTGTGGCGTGGATCTTTAGTAGCCAGTGGGATATTCGAGCGATCTATATTTCCCCCGAATTTTACTTCCTCAGTACTGCGCGGATCAATTAAGAGATTTCGCTATTTTGATAGCTCCGGTTGGCCAAGAAGGGGTGGTTCTCGCAAAAATGTCCCCGTTTGGGGCACCCCCTTTTCCGCTTCCTCTTCAACCGGGCTTTTACTCAGGGCCCCTTTTTCCCGGACTTGCATCCCCCCGTTTGACGGCGGGCCTTGAGACCGAAATCTTAACCCCTAGGGTTTTTCAGCCAGGTTATTGCTACCCTTCTGCTGCGGGGAATCCGGCTACTACTAGATTTACCACAAAACCTGGGAAAACTTTTTTTCGGGTGTTGGGTCCTCCGGAATCCAGAAAAATTTTTTACCCCCAAACTGTTTGGCTTTTCTGCAGCATGGCTGGGCAAAGGTTTGGCAGTCAGCCCCTGAAAGGGCGATTTCTGCTCTGTCTTTATTTTCGGGGAACCTTTTCTTCAAAAGGGGGGTGATTTCCTTTTTTCCGCGTATAGCTCTAAATTTCCCGCCGGAAGCTTCCCTTCTCCTTGGGGGCTCAACCTTGTTTGGAGGGTCTTCAGCATAAACCTTTTGAGCCTAGGGGTTTGGCTAGCCTTTTTTTACTTTCGAAGGGGGCTTTT
>JARQOD010000003.1:286794519-286908966 GCA_033576555.1 Oophaga sylvatica | reverse complement strand
GGGGATGGGGTGGTGAATGTGGATGGCAAGCGAACACAGGAGGATAGAGATAAAGTACATAATTAAAAAGAAAGCAAAGTGTGGGGTACCTGATTCCAGCCCTGATTAACTGCCATGGATAACTGCCGTTTACAAGAAGCTTATTTTCTGTGATGCTTTGCTTTCTGGGATGCGTGCGCCCCCACACTGCGTTCGCCCCTTAGACTACTCCTCAATATATAGCCCACACTACAGGGTCAGGAAAGTGGGATTGTGGGAGCTGGTTTGGGATAATTTGGCAGCTGGGGCCAGCACACCAGGGGGGTGGTTAGATCATCAAAAGCACTAGAGCTGGCTACATCTATATGCTTTATCTCCTTCCACCTGATAAGATCTAGAGAGGCCCCAGTCACAGGGATATACAGCAGTAAGTATTAAGCACAGTGCAAAAAATGAATTATACCAAAGCTTTACCAGGCACATTAAACTATGTTGCAAGATGTTAAAGCAGTGGTTGGCAGCAAGCGGGAGTATGGAGTGTATACCAATACTATATATTTCAGCATACAAGACAGATAGGGATTGTATCATTCAGCTGTTTGCTTCCAATGAATCGAGTGCATACCTGTGTGAAGAGAGAAGATGAATGTTAATTCCTTGCCATGGATAACTGCCGTTTACAAGATGCTTGTCTTCTGTGATGCTTTGCTTTCTGGGATATGTTGAAGCTTTCGAGTTATTACCCCATTAAGGCTAGTTTCACATTAGCGTCTTTTTGCTCTGCGCATCGTGCGCAAGTGGAAACGCATGCAAACGCAAAACTATGCGCCCCCATGTCAAACAGGGGCACATGAACGCTTGCGCAGATGCGCTCCGCACAAAAAAGCTAATGTGAAACCAGCCGTCTAGACATGTTTACGCTTAAAACGCATGCGTGCGCTTGTCCATGCGCATGCCTGCGTTCCCATAGACTGTAATGCTTTGTTTTGATGCATTCCGTGCGCAAGCGAACACATGCGGTTTTTTTACGCTTTTCGACGGACCCAAAAATGCAACATATTGCGTCAGGCGCGACTAGATGCATACCTTGAAAAAACGCATGCGCACGAAAACGCAAACAAGCGCAAGACCATGTGCCCCCATGTTAAACATAGGGGCGCATGCGCAGTTGCGGTGCGCACAAAAACGCTAATGTGAAACCAGCCTAAGTGACACTGGTCAAAATTGAAAAAAATGGTCTCATCAGGAAAGTGAAACAGGTGGTTTGGGGATGAAGGGGTTAATCCCAGAAGAATATTGTGAGCATTTCATGAAATATTGGCCTATTATATAAAAGTGAACCCATTTTTTTGAGAGAATCTGCCATACAAAATTTAAAATTGTTTTCAGATGGAACATGAGTTTGAGAAACCACATTGCACCCATGCATTTCACGTTAAATAAAACGATGAGTATGAAACAAGACAAACTTGCTTTTTCTAGATTTGAGTGGATCATTCCGATGTGCCGTCTCCAAATGTCTATTTTGTCCTATGATCAATTATGACTGTAGGGACTTAAGATTAGTGGCTACCAATTTTCATTTTGATTGGATTATTATAGTAAATGTGTTTTATTATGAAACACTCTAATTTTATTAACTATTTTATTTTTAATTCCTGTTCCCTCCTCTCTTGCTATATATACATCATCTTTTAAAAGAATGTAATTCTTCCTAGACAGAATTCATAGTTTGGAATGACTGCAGTATTATGTTTTACACAATATGTTATTTAGATATGTGCTCACTATTAATGGTTCCTTCTGTTTGTAAGTCTGATTTTTTTATGTCACCACTGGCCCCTATAAAGGCCAAAGGTGATGTCCTGTTTGAATATACCTGAGGAAGGAGTTAGACCAACTCTGAAACGCGTTACTCCAGTAAAACGTTTCTACTCATCTGTATCTGGATATCCATATTCACTGGCAACACTGCAGGCCATCCTATTTGTCCACACTTCTAAAAGAAGCAGGATGGAGTGACCCAGCCCCTTAGTGAGATTTTCTTTGAGAATCCCCTGAGCAGACGGAATGACTCAGATGGAATGACATCGAAAGTAAAAGAAAAATAAAACTTTATGAAACCAGAAATAGATGTAGAGAATGAAGGGTGGCAATTTTCAATTGATGTGATTTACAAAAGTGGCTACTTTTAAATAAAATGGTTAAACTGACAATTAGACAGCCCCTTTTCAAGTTCTATTATCAAGTTGTATGCTGGTTTTTTTTTTCCAGGCAATACCAAAAGCAGCAAGCAAAGGAGGCACAGCAGCGGAGCGCGGCAGAGGAGTCTGAGGACAGTGATGTGGAATTTGATGAAGGTTTCTGCGTACCAGGGTCTATTTGGAAAAAGTTGTACAGGTAAGTCCTAATCTATCTTTTCACACCTGATAATATACACCTTTTGATAATCTTTATTAAAACTATAAGAAAGTTTACACATACAATACATAATTCAGAACCATACAGCTTTATTAAAAGCATTTAAAATGTGCTTGGAGACGGTCTTACAAATATCAACTAAAAAAACAAGTGGTTATGTTTGTATTACCCATTGATATTGCTTAACAGAATGTGTATATTAACCCCTTAGTGACAGAGCCAATTTGCAGCTTAATGACCGGGCCTATTTTTACAATTCTGACCACTGTCACTTTGAGGTTATAACTCTGGAACGCTTTAACGAATCCAGCTGATTCTGCGATTTTTTTTTGTGACATATTGTACTTCACGTTAGTGGTAAATTTTTTTTATATGATTTGCTTTTATTTATGAAAAAAAACGGAAATATGGCAAAAATTTTTAAAATTTAGCAAATTTTAATTTTTATGCCCTTAAATCAGAGAGATATGTCACACAAATTTCTTAATAAATAACATTTACCACACGTCTCCTTTACATCAGCACAATTTTGGGAACAAAATTTTTTTTGTTACGAAGTTAGCAGGGTTAAAAGTTGACAAGCGATTTCTCATTTCAGCTGCAGATGGAAGGGAGGGAGACACAGTACTTCATTACTGATGGGTAGGCGGAGCCCAGACGGGATAGTCACCTCAGATTAAAAGAGTGTGCTGACCGGCCCCTCCAGCTCGGGCTCCTCCTACTCAGCTTACTCAGTTTACAATTTGAGGTCTCAGAGGATGGTCGCTGCTGGAAGCAGCTCCTCGGAAGATTTTATTATTTTATATCGGACAAGAGACTTGGATTACCAAATGTGGTCTAGAGGTCTCAGGGGTCTCAGCGCTGCTGGACTCCCACCTCTCCCTTGGCGGATCTGTATTACCCTGAGGGTGGTCCCTGCAGAAACCTGCCGGCCCGGGGGGATGAGGATGGCTTCCCTGGCGGGGACGCACACCCCGCTCAGGGGTCACTGCGATCTCCGCCCTGGGGGAAGCATGGGCACGCGCCAGAAACCCCTGGGGTCCCTGTGGCGCATAACGGGGTGAGTACTCCACATGTTTATCAGTGTGTTGAGTGATTCACCGGCTGCTGCGGCAGCCGCTGGTACAGTTTCATGTGGTGATTTTGTGTATTTTGTCCGCAGGTGGATGCCTGCAGGACGGGGATCGCGGTACCGGAGAAGGGGAGTCCCACGCTTTTTTTGAAGGCGGGGGGCGTGGCTTCGCGTCTCCCGGGCAGGAAGCGCTCTCTGAGCGCGCTTTCCTGCTTCCTTCTCTTCCGTCTGCCTCCTCAGTGCGGCGGCCATTACAGCGCACCGGGCTCCTCTTCCTCTCTGCTCTCCTGCACAAGTGAAGAACACAGCACCGCAAAACTGTGAGTCGCTTCTGCCCAATCGGGGCAGAAGCTTAGAGAATTTTTTTCTCTCCCCCGTAGCGCAGGTTGCCACACGCTGAGTTTAGCGACGCTATTTGGGTCGCTGGAGGTCTTTGCGATACATAATTGATCGCAAATATTTAGCGATTTAAGTGTGGTATTTTTTTGAGACGTTTTTTCTGTCTCTGCCTGCTGCCTCATTGAGGCTCCTGGAACTCGCACATCTGTCACTTGAATACAGGTTGTGAAGAGTTTTGTGATTTTAACCCCTTATCAAGCGGTTAAATCTTAATGGTGGCTGGGGTAACCTTTTTTCTTTAAGAGTTAACCCTTCAGCGTCTGGTTAAAAGGTTTTTTTCCTAAAACCACATTTTTTCGTGTTACTATCAGTGTAACCTGTCATTGTACTGAGTAAGACATGTCAGATCAGGGCACAGGTGCGGATCATCATCCAGCTCCGTTACGAGATCAGTCTCGCATATCTGACACACAGACCTCGACATCGAGTGCAGCGGTCGGAGGACCCAGTGACGCAAAAATGGAGGCTCTCACTCGTTCGATTGATAGCCTGTCTAACCTTATAGGTTGTTGGGTGTCAGCCAAACCCCCTCATAGCAGGAAGCGTCATAGGCCGGTGTCTTTTCGCTCGTATAGCGACTCAGAGAGTTCTGACGTGGAGGGTTCCCCTTTAAGTTCAGAGGGGATATCCGAATCGGATAGAGAAGATCGGCAAATGCACTCTGCTTTTTGCTCGGGTCGTGTAGAGGCTTTAATTGAGGCAATGAGGGAGGCGTTACAGTTACAGGAGGATGTAACTACTCGCCCTGGTAAGTCGGCCAGGATGTTCCAGGAGTCGCATAAGTCAGTCGCGACTTTGCCATCGATGATTGAGTTCAACCAGGCAGTGGAGAAGGAGCGTCTGTGCCCAGACAAGCGTTTTCAGGGGACTCGTCTTTTGGAGTCACTGTATCCGTGTACTACGGAATCTAATGATTGTTGGATTCAGTCTCCCGAGGTGGATGTCTCCTTATCTCAGCTTAGCAAATCTTCTTTGCTACCTATTAAAGGGAAGGCGAGTTTGCAGGACCCGCTAGACAGAAGAGCAGAGTCAGCGGCAAAGTCCATTTATGAAGCCACGGGTTATGGCTTCAGAGCAATGTTAGGCTCCATGTGTGTTTATAAAGCTGCCCTGGTCTGGTTGGGCCGTTTACGGAGGAAATGTGAACCTCAAGTACCTGAGGTGGATGGACTGTTCGAATTGTTAGAAAGTGCCTTACAATATGGACATGATGCAAACCTGGACACGGTGTGTCACGCTGTATAGCAGATATATATATGTGATGACAGTAATCTATATCAAAAGGGCAACATACTATATAACATGCGCATAGATATATGATAACATAGAATTACCTGACAGAATGTCCAGTGGGTCAATACGGAATCCGTTATACGCTGTCTCTGGCTAGAGGGTGACCGGGGTCTATGCTGACCCTAAACTGGGGTCCTAACTAATCCCTCTACCTGGAGGTACTGTTAAAGGTACAGAGGTCCAGGCCACCAGCGTAAACCCTGTCTCCTATCAATCCCTGCCAACTGTAATCTAGTCCTAAGAAGGACCCTGATTACCACCAAAGGGAATGAACAGGTAACGGTTAATGAACAGAAAGACATACAAGAAAGACAAGAAATAAAGTAAATAAAGTCTTACATACAACACTCACACACAGTAGGAACACCTAAGGTCTCAGAGATAAACTTTAAGCTATAAGAGTAAAAACAACTAAGGAGCTCTTAGCTTAAGTATTCTCAGAACCGATCCAGTCTGCTAGACTACATGAAGGCTTTCACCGGCATCTAACACCCAGACTGGCAGGGATATAAAGGAAGCTAATTAGAACATAATCAAAAGCAGCCGGGCGAGGCTGGACCTAGTCTTAGCAAAGAGCTAGGTAAAATTAACTCTCTCATTACCAAACACAAAGTAACAGCAACTCAGCTGCGAGAAGTCAGAATGTGCAATCGCGACGATCCTCGCGGCGATGCACCCATGACAGTACCCCCCCTTCTACGAGGGGCCTCCGGACCCTCAGGGCCAGGTCTGCCCGGGTAAGTTGTGTGGAAGGTCCGAACCAATCGATCTGCATTAACCTCCGACGCAGGGACCCACGTCCTCTCCTCAGGACCATACCCCTTCCAATGAACCAGGTACTGAAGGAACCGACGACTGAGACGTGAGTCAATGATTTTCGACCCATGAAATTCCACGTTATCATTGACCACCACTGAAGGAGGAGGTAGAGGTGACGGTATGACTGGTGCCACATACTTTTTAAGTAATGACTTGTGAAACACATTATGAATTTTAAACGTAGGAGGGAGGTCCAGACGAAATGCCACAGGATTAATTATGGAACTGATCCTGTACGGCCCGATGAATCTGGGACCCAACCTCCAGGAGGAAACTTTAAGTTTTATATTCCTGGTAGACAACCAAACCAGATCGTTCACCTTCAGATCTAGACCAGAAACTCTCCCCCTATCAGCCATCCGTTTGTAACGGTTCCCCGTAACCTTCAGTCTTAATCGATCTGGAACTATCAGTCTCCCTGAAAGTCCCACAGGGGCGTCCCCCTGAGCCCCCAATACCTCCCCCTCAAGCTCAGAGCATACAGCTGACACTACAACTCCTTCCTGAGGAATAGGAACCGGATCATCCGTCCTCCCGGCCCCTGGGAAAGTACGAGATAAGGCATCAGGAAGCAACTTTATTGAGCCGTCATATGCGCGATGAGGAGGTAACTCTTTACACCCCTCCTCTGAGAACATCACCCCAAAGTCCTCCAGAAAAGGAGACAAAGTCCTAGCACAACCGCACCGATGACCGTGCTCATGCAGTTATTCCTGCAAAATTCACCCCACTGGCTTATCTTTCCGGATTGCCAATCAATCACTGGGTTATGTTTAGCCAACCAAGGAAGTCCCAACACAATAGGAGTAGGTAGACCCTCCAACACATAACAAGACAATTGCTCTTTATGTATTGCCCCTACTCGAAGATCTATGTTATGAACAGCTTGTACCAAGCTACCTTAACCGAGAGGTCTAGAATCAATAGAGACTATAGGGACCGGTTTGGCCAATACACTCAGTTGCATACCATGCACCTGGGCAAACCGAGCGTCCACCAGATTAGCCCCGGACCCACTATCAAGAAAAACAGAAATCCTCTCAGTTCTAGTACCAATCACCACCTCCGCAGGCACGAGAAACTGAGAGGGATTTGGGGACGAAATACACACTCCCAGGTTAACTCCTTTGCTCAAAGAGGCCCGGGATGGACACCCCCCAACAAAATGTCCCTCTCTCCCGCAAAAGAAATACCTTCTAGTCTTGCGGTGCACCGCCGGTTCCCTCTTACAAAAAGATGTCCCTCCCAACTGCATGGGTTCCTCAGAACAGACCAGGGGAACCTCAGTATAAGGGACTTTAGTAGTAGGTGGAGTCATCACGGGAGGCGGAGTTACCTAGCGTCTTCCCCGAATTCGTCTATCAATGCGAATAGCGAGGGCCATAGCAGCCTCCAGTGATGGAGGAGACTCATACTGAGCCAACACATCTTTTAATTTGTCAGACAACCCTTGACAAAACTGGCTCCTAAGAGCTGGGTCATTCCACTGAGTATCTGTTGCCCATCTACGGAACTCAGAAGAATATTCCTCCGCTGGACGATTTCCTTGCCGTATTTTACGTAACTTTGTTTCAGCAAGGGAAACTCGATCCGGATCATCATATACCAGACCCAGGGCAGTAAAAAATCGATCCACTGACTGGAGATCTGGGGAACCTGGAGGAATAGAGAACGCCCAAGATTGAGGGTCCCCTTGTAAGAGCGAGATAACAATTCCCACCCTCTGCTCTTCACTCCCAGATGACCGAGGCCGCAGCCGAAAGTACAATTTACATGCCTCCCGGAAAGTAAAAAATTTGTCCCGCCCACCAGTGAACCTGTCCGGAAGAGCAACCTTAGGTTCAGATCTGGTTTGCTCCGGGGGGGACAAAACCTTGGACTTAATGTCTGCCAACTCCATGGACAACCCCTGCAACTGCCGGGCCAGCTGGGCTACTGGATCCATGACAGCTGGGGAGAATCTTTAGTAATGGCCGGTGAAAATGTCACGCTGTATAGCAGATATATATATGTGATGACAGTAATCTATATCAAAAGGGCAACATACTATATAACATGCACATAGATATATGATAACATAGAATTACCTGACAGAATGTCCAGTGGGTCAATACGGAATCCGTTATACGCTGTCTCTGGCTAGAGGGTGACCGGGGTCTATGCTGACCCTAAACTGGGGTCCTAACTAATCCCTCTACCTGGAGGTACTGTTAAAGGTACAGAGGTCCAGGCCACCAGCGTAAACCCTGTCTCCTATCAATCCCTGCCAACTGTAATCTAGTCCTAAGAAGGACCCTGATTACCACCAAAGGGAATGAACAGGTAACGGTTAATGAACAGAAAGACATACAAGAAAGACAAGAAATAAAGTAAATAAAGTCTTACATACAACACTCACACACAGTAGGAACACCTAAGGTCTCAGAGATAAACTTTAAGCTATAAGAGTAAAAACAACTAAAGGTACTGCCACACTAAACAATCCCGCTAGCGATCACGATAACGACGCATACTAATGCGATCGCTAGCGGGATTGTTTCTATATCGCTAA
This sequence comes from Oophaga sylvatica, assembly GCA_033576555.1. Taxonomy (NCBI): domain Eukaryota; kingdom Metazoa; phylum Chordata; class Amphibia; order Anura; family Dendrobatidae; genus Oophaga; species Oophaga sylvatica. Next base: position 286,900,432 of record JARQOD010000003.1, on the reverse strand, counting down.
ATGCGGCCACATTTAGCGATATAGTTAACGACGCTATCGCCGTTAGCGATCTTCTTAACGACTTTAGCGGTACAAAAGTACCGCTAAATCGCTAAGAAAAGGTGCCACACAGCGATTAGATACTCACCCAGCGGGAGCGCCAGCGATGAAATAGGGTCCGGAGCGATTCCAGCGACGAGCGAGATCACAGCAGGAAGCTCGTCGCTGGAAGCTGCCGCACTGAACAATATCGCTAACAGGATCGCTAAATAGTGACGTTTTTTAGCGATCTCGTTAGCGATATTGTTTAGTGTGGCATACCCTTAAGGAGCTCTTAGCTTAAGTATTCTCAGAACCGATCCAGTCTGCTAGACTACATGAAGGCTTTCACCGGCATCTAACACCCAGACTGGCAGGGATATAAAGGAAGCTAATTAGAACATAATCAAAAGCAGCCGGGCGAGGCTGGACCTAGTCTTAGCAAAGAGCTAGGTAAAATTAACTCTCTCATTACCAAACACAAAGTAACAGCAACTCAGCTGCGAGAAGTCAGAATGTGCAATCGCGACGATCCTCGCGGCGATGCACCCATGACACGGTGTCACTGCTGTCCAGGGCTCAATCCTCGGCGGTCTCAGTCAGGAGGGCACTGTGGCTTAGACAGTGGACCGGTGATGCGGTTTCTAAACATGGTTTGCTAGCCTTAGCTTACAAAGGCGGTCAGTTATTTGGATCTGACCTTACGGAACTGATTGCCAAAGCAAAGGCAAGGGAGACAGCTTTACCACAGCGAAGGACTGTGGCTTCTACGTCTGGCAGGCCTGGTACCAATAGTGGTCGACGGTCCTTTCGTTCCAGGGGACGATTCGGTCAGCCCTCATGGGGGTCGGGTCGTCCCTCTTTTTCGGGAAAAAAGACAAATCAGAAATCCCGCGCTCCCTGGAAACAGAGTTTCCGTCAAGATAAAAGGGAATCTGACAAAAAGCCCACTAAGGCAGATTGACGCCAGGGTCCTGCTCGAGGGCTCTCGAGTGGGGGGTCGCCTGCTCCAATTCAAATTGACTTGGGTTTCCCGTGTCCCAGACTCCTGGGTGACACGGGTTGTGTCAGCAGGCTATTTCATAGAGTTTTCTTCCCGACCCCCGAACAGTTATTGCCAGTCTCGCATGCCATCAGAGCCCGGGCTATGTGCCGCTTTACTGCAGGAAGTCGAGTTTCTTCTGCAGAAGGGTGTGGTGGTTCCGGTTCCACCAGAAGACAGGGGAAGAGGTTTTTATTCCAACCTCTTTGTAGTCCCCAAAAAGGAGGGAAAGTTTCGCCCCGTCCTGGATCTCAAAAGGTTGAATCGGCATGTCCACGCCCGAAGGTTTCGCATGGAGTCGCTTCGCTCCGTAGTGGCAGCATTGTCACAGAACGATTTTTTGATGTCAATCGACATACGCGACGCCTATTTGCACGTTCCAATCGGAGGGGCTCACCAGCGTTATCTTCGCTTTGCCATAGGTCAGGATCATTACCAATTTGTGGCTCTACCATTCGGTTTGGCCTCGGCACCCAGAGTCTTTACAAAGATTCTGGCACCTCTCATGGCTATACTTCGAAGGCAGGGAGTCACGATCCTCCCCTATCTGGACGATCTTTTGATTGTGGCATCCTCGAAGGAGGAGGCGGTGACGGCTCGCAATCTATCCCTTCAGCTCCTGGAGGACTTCGGGTGGCTGGTCAATTGGGAGAAGTCGTCTCTGGAACCGTCACAATCAATCCTGTTTCTGGGGATGCATTTCGACACAGTACGAGCAGTGGTGTCTCTTCCTCCAGTCAAGCAAGCATGTCTTATCCGACATACGCAGGTGATGAGGTCTTCAGTGACAATGTCTCTTCGAAGATGTATGCGTCTTCTGGGGTTGATGGTGGCTTCAATGGAGGCTCTTCTGTTTGCCCAGTTTCATTCCAGGGCGCTCCAAGGGTTCATTCTAAATCGCTGGGATCGGTCGCAGACCTCACTGGATTGCAGTGTGGTTATCTCCCGCAAGGTACGAGAGTCTCTGGGATGGTGGATCCGTTCGACAGAATTGTCTCGGGGAAGTCCTTTCTTCCTCTGAAGTGGTCAGTCATAACCACCGATGCCAGCCTGACGGGCTGGGGGGGCGTTTGGAACGATCTCTGGGTTCAGGGAGTATGTTCGCCAGAGGAGTCTGTCTTGCCGATCAACATCCTCGAATTGAGGGCAATTTTCCTTTGCCTCCAACACTGGACGGTCCCTTTACACGGTCTGCCTGTCCGAGTGCAGACAGACAATGCGACGGCGGTCGCTTATATCAATCACCAAGGCGGAACGAGGAGTTCCAGGCTTATGGTGGAGGTATCTCGGATCCTGATATGGGCAGAGTCCAGGGTCCCAGCCATCTCTGCGATCCACATCCCAGGAGTTCAGAATATCACGTCAGACTTTCTAAGTCGCGAGAGGATGGATCCCGGAGAATGGAGTCTCCATCCGGACATTTTTGCACTGCTGTGCTCCCGTTGGGGAACTCCTCAGGTGGATCTGATGGCATCCAGGGCCAATGCCAAGTTACCGACATTCGTGTCCAGGTACAGGGATCCGAAGGCTGTAGCGGTGGATGCTCTGGTGGCCCCGTTGGACCAATTCAATCTAATCTATGTGTTCCCGCCGATTTCTATGCTACCTCTGGTACTCCGTCGGATCAGGCTGGAGAGGATCTCAGCTATTTTGATAGCTCCAGATTGGCCAAGGAGGACGTGGTTCTCGACACTGGTGTCGCTTCTAGCGGCACCGCCATTTTCACTTCCTCTTCGTCCGGACCTGTTAACCCAAGGGCCCGTCCGTCATCCAGACCTGAAGTCTCTGCGTTTGACGGCGTGGCTCTTGAAACCGAAATTTTGACCCGTAGAGGTTTTTCAGCCGAAGTCATTGCTACTCTGCGTGCTGCTAGAGGTCCAGCTACTACTAGGATTTACCACAGGACTTGGGAAGCCTTCTTTTTGTGGTGTTCGAGTTCTTCAAAGAACCCGAGAAAATTTTCTATTCCCAATTTGTTGGCTTTTATGCAACACGGGTTGGACAAAGGTTTGGCCATTAGCACCCTGAGGGGTCAGGTTTCGGCTCTGTCTTTACTGTTTCGGAGGGCTATCGCCTCGCGTAGGGACGTGCGTTCCTTTTTTCGTGGAATAACCCGTCAGTTTCCACCGCGGAGAACTCTTGTATCTCCTTGGCGGCTCAATCTTGTTTTGGAGGCTCTTCAACATCAGCCTTTTGAGCCTATGGATTCGGTTATCCTTTATTTACTTTCTTGGAAGGTGCCTTCCTAGTGGCAGTTACCTCTTTGAGGAGGGTTTCGGAGTTGGCGGCTCTTTCTTGCTCGCCTCCCTTCTTGGAGTTTCACCCGGATCGTGTGGTGCTTCGCACTCGGGGCGACTTCCTACCTAAGGTGGTGTTGCGATTTCATGTTAACCAGGATATTGTGATGCCTTCTCTTTGTCCGAGGCCAAGGACTGTGAAGGAACGGGCCTTGCACACATTGGATTTGGTGCGGGCTTTGAAATTCTACTTGAATGTTACTCAAGGATTTCGGAAATCAGACTCTCTGTTTGTTATTCCAGCAGGTCGTCGACGTGGTCAACGAGCTTCCAAGGATTCTATAGCTCGCTGGATTCGGTCGGCCATTTTGGAGGCTTACCGACTTAAGGGCGAACCTTGCCCGATTAAGATTCGAGCTCACTCCACGAGGGCTGTGGGCTCATCGTGGGCCTTTCATCAAGGGGCCTCGGCGGCTCAGTTCTGCCGGGCGGCGACCTGGCGCTCCATTCACACTTTTACAAAATTTTATAAGGTGGACGTTAGTGCTTCCGCTGATGCAGCCTTGGGACGTAGGGTCCTGCAGGCAGCGGTAGTTTAAGAGTCTAGTTAACTTGTTTGGCGCCTGTTGCGCTTTTATTCAGGTTGTTGGGTTTCTGCCTATTTTGGTTTTGTTTCCCACCCTAATGTTTTGAACTGCTTTGGGACGTCCCATCAGTAATGAAGTACTGTGTCTCCCTCCCTTCCATCTGCAGCTGAAAGACGGATTTTGGTAAGAACTTACCTGTAAAATCCTTTTCAGCGAAGGAAGGGAGGGAGACACAGATCCCTCCCATGGCAGAAGTGTGTTGTTAATTTACAGAAGCAGCGTGGCCCTTCTCTGATAGCGATTTCTGGGCTGAGGTCGACGCGCTACGGCTCTGTTCCAGCATTGCCAGCTCATCGCAGTGGTCAGGTTCCGTGAGTAGTACCTGGAACTGTGTGGTTTTTTGCCTATCTGCATGCATAACCTGTATTCTTGTGTTTTTTTTGTCTCTGAAGTTCTTCAGAAGGGGTTATGTTGCTCCGCTGGTGATATTGCTCTTCCTTAAGCTTGTGTACAACTGAGTAAGCTGAGTAGGAGGAGCCCGAGCTGGAGGGGCCGGTCAGCACACTCTTTTAATCTGAGGTGACTATCCCGTCTGGGCTCCGCCTACCCATCAGTAATGAAGTACTGTGTCTCCCTCCCTTCCTTCGCTGAAAAGGATTTTACAGGTAAGTTCTTACCAAAATCCGTCTTTTTACTATACCATTTTTTTTAGGGACCACATCACATTTGAAGTCTCTGTGAGGGGTCTATATGATAGAAAATACTCAAAAGTGACACCATTCTAAAAACTGCACCCCTCAAGGTGCTCAAAACCATATTCAAGAAGTTTATTAACACTTTACGTGCTTCACAGGAACTGAAGCAATGTGGATGGAAAAAATTAACATTTAACTTTTTTCGCAAAAACTTTACTTCGGAACCAATTTTTTTTATTTTCACAAGTGTTAAAAGAAAAAGTGTACCACAAAATTTGTTGTGCAATTTCTCCTGAATACGCCAATACCCCATATGTGGGGGTAAACCACTTTTTGGGCGCACGGCAGAGGTCGCAAGGGAAGGTGCGCCGTTTGACTTTTTCAACGCAGAATTGGCTGGATGCCATGTTGCGTTTAGAGAGCCCCTGATGTGCCTAAACAGTGGAAACCCCCAACAAGTGACCCCATTTTGGAAGCTAGACCCCCTAAAGAACTTATCTAGATGTGTGGTGAGCACTTTGAACCCCAAGTGATTCACAGAAGTTTATAACGCCCGGGTGTGAAAATAAAAAATCATATTTTTTCCCCAAAAATGATCTTTTTTACCCCAATTTTTATTTTCCCAAGGGTAACAAGACCCCAAAAGTTTTTGTGCAATTTGTCCTGAGCATGCTGATACCCCATATGTGGGGGTAAACCACTGTTTGGGTGCATGGCAGAGCTTGGAAGGGATGGAGCGCCATTTACTTTTTCAACGCAGAATTGGCTGGACGCAATGTCGCGTTTGTAGAGGCCCTGATGTGTCTAAACAGTGGAAACCCCCCACAAGTGACTTCATTTTGGAAACTAGACCCCCTAAGGAACTTATCTAGATGTGTGGTGAGCACTTTGAACCCCCAAGTGCTTCACAGAAGTTTATAACGCCCGGGCGTGAAAATAAAAAATCATATTTTTTCCACAAACCTGATCGTTTAGTCCCCAATTTTTTATTTTCCCAAAGGTAACAGGAGAAATTAGACCACAAAAGTTGTCCAATTTGTCCTGAGTACGCTGATTCCCTATATGTGGGGGGAACCACTGTTTGGGCGCACGGCAGGGCTTGGAAGGGAAGCAGCGCCGTTTGACGTTTTCAAACCAAAATTGGCTGGAATTGACATTGGACACCATGTCGCGTTTGGAGAGCCCCTGATGCGCCTAACCAGTGGAAACCCCCCACAAATGACACCATTTTGGAAACTAGACCCCTTAATGAACTTATCTAGATGTGTGGTGAGCACCTTGAACCCCCAAGTGCTTCACAGAAATTTATAAACCAGAGCCATGAAAATAAAAAATCATTTTTCAGCTGCAGATGGAAGGGAGGGAGCCACAGGATTCATTACTGATGGGTAGGCGGAGCCCCAGATCAGGATGTCACCTCAGATCAAAAGCGTGCTGACTGGCTGGCCCCTCCAGCTCGGGCTCCTCCTACTCAGCTCCAGTCTAAGATTTGAGGTCCCAGAGGATGGTCGCTGCTAATGCAGCTCCTCAGAAGATTTTATTATTTTATATTCGGACAGGAGACTTGGATCACCAGTTGGTCTAGAGGTCTCAGGGGTACCAGCGCTGCTGTACCCCAACCTCTCCCTTGGCGGATCTGTATCACAATTATGGTCCCTGCAGAATCTTGCCGGCCCTGGGGGATGAGGAGAGCTTCCCTGGCGGGACGCAAACCACACGTGCGGTCACTGCGTTCCTCGCCCTGGGGGGAAGCATGGGCACAGCGCCAGAAACCCCTAAGGGTCCCTGTGGCGCTTTGGCTGGTGAGTACTCCACACAAATTTTTTATTATGATTATGTGTGAGTGCTTTAGCGTCTGAGTAAGCAGCGCTATTACTTGTATGTCAGTATGCTTCAGCGCTGCTGTGACAGCGCTGTTACATAGTAGATGTGGTGATTTTTTGTCCGCAGGCAGATAGCTGCAGGACAGAGAGGGAGCAGGAGCAGGGGAGTTCGCGCTCATTATTTGAGCTAGCAGGGGGCGTGGCTTAACGATTCCCGGTCTTCTGAGCAGGAAGACGCGCGCTCTGGCGTTTCTCCTGCGACTCCCCCACTGTGGCGGCCATTACACAGGCTCCTGGGCTCCTCAGACCGCTCCTCTCCTCATAAGACACCACGGCCAGCTGGGTGAGTGCTGATTCCTCACCCCGCAGCGCAGCGATCGCTATCCTGCAGCTGCAGTCTCATTAGAGACATAAAATTGGCTGGGGCTCACACTTCATATATATATTGTGGTGAGTTTGCAATATTAACCCCTCTGAGGGTTATTTCTACCAGCAATTTTTTTGACTGAATACCGCTGGGGTAACCCTGCCTGGTGGAGCGTTAACCCTTCAGCGTTTAAAAAAAAAAAAAAAAAAAAAAAACCGCATAGTTTTTGCTGGTATTACCGCTTTGACCTGCTCATACAGGTGAGACATGTCTGAACAGAGTTCAGATGCCGCGGACCACGTCCCAGTGCCATTGCGGCAATCAGATACGCAGACCTCAACAGCGTCTAGCGCTGCGGTCGACAGCGGTGAAAAATTGGACGATATCGCTCGATCGATCAACAACTTGTCTGACCTTTTAGGTCAATATGTGTCTGCTAATTCCTCTCAGAGGAAGCGACGTAGGCCGTTACCGGCCTCTACACGGAGCGAGTCAGATGTATCTGATATTGGGCAGAGTTCCCCTTTAAATTCGGATGGAGAAATATCCGATTCAGATGCGGACGAGCCGCAGGGGCGTTCCCTATGGCGAAGCGTACGGAGGCATTAATTGAAGCCATGAGAGATATATTACAGTTACCGGAGGTGGTAGCTAGTCGTCCTGGTAAATCAGCACGCATGTTCCAGGAGTCCCGTGCTTCGCGTACAACATTGCCAGCTCTGGATGAGCTTAATAGTGTAATAGAGGAGGAACGTCTGTGTCCAGACAAGCGTTTTCATGGAACGCATTTCTTTGATACACTTTATCCTTGCTCTGCGGAGTTAAAGGCTAATTGGACTTCTGCTCCTGAAGTGGATGTGTCTTTATCTCAGCTTAGTAAATCCTCACTACTCCCTATTAAGGGGAAAGCGAGTTTACAGGAGCCTTTGGATAGAAAAACGGAATTGGCGGCAAAAGCAAGCTATGAGGCTGCGGGTCATGGATTCCGAGCAGTGCTAGGATCCATGTGTGCTGCTAGAGCTTCTCTAGGCTGGTTGGCACGTTTGAAGACGGAGTTGCAAAATGAATCTCCGTTATCTGAGATACGGGAAACTTGTGAATGGTTAGAAGCGGCAGCCTGTTATATCTTTGATGCCGGTCTGGATACGGCATCTCTGCTGGCCAAAGCGCAAGCTTCAGCGGTCACAGTCAGAAGAGCTTTATGGCTCAGACAGTGGGCCGGGGACGCAGTTTCCAAACAAGGGTTGTTGGCCTTACCTTACAAGGGTGGCCATCTTTTTGGATCCGACCTCACAGAGCTGATTTCCAAGGCTAAGGCGAAGGAATCAGCATTACCACAGCGTAGGGCCATGGCTTCGGTGTCAGGACAAGCGGGAACTTGACAAGAAGCCCGCCAAGTCGGATTGACGCCAGGGGTCCACTCGAGGATTCTCGAGTGGGGGGTCGCCTGCTTCTTTTCAAGGCGACTTGGATGGCTCGCGTTCCAGATTCCTGGGTAACGCGGATAGTGTCGGCAGGCTATTTCATAGAGTTTGCTTCTCGACCCCCAAATGTTTTTTGTCAGTCTCGCGTTCCGTCGGAACCCGAGCTTGTTGTCGCTCTACAGCGAGAGGTCGAATTTCTGCTACAAAAGGGTGTAGTGATACCGGTTCCGTCAGAGGACCGAGGGAAAGGTTTTTATTCCAACCTTTTTGTAGTTCCCAAAAAGGAGAACAAATTTTGCCCGATTCTGGATCTCAAGCGATTAAACCGGCATGTCCATGCCCGGAAATTTCGCATGGAGTCGCTTCGCTCCGTTGTGGCAGCTCTGTCACAGAACGATTTTCTGGTGTCAATCGACATTCGCGACGCCTATTTGCATATTCCCATCGGAAAGGCTCATCAGCGCTTTCTTCGATTTGCCATAGGTCAGAATCATTACCAGTTCGTGGCTCTGCCGTTCGGCTTAGCCTCAGCGCCAAGAGTCTTTACAAAAATTCTGGCACCCCTCATGGCAATCCTTCGAAGACAGGGGATTACGATTCTCCCTTATCTGGACGAACTTTTGATCGTGGCTTCCTCGGAGGAGGAGGCGTTGACGGCTCGGGATTTGTCTCTTCAGTTTCTGAAGGACTTCGGTTGGCTGGTCAATTGGGAGAAGTCGTCCCTGGAACCATCGAGGACAATCCTCTTTTTGGGAATGCATCTCGACACGTTTCGGTCGGTAGTTTCCCTACCACCAGACAAACAGTCATGTCTTCTTCGACATGTACAGATTATGAATTCCTCAACGGCAATGTCCCTATGGAAGTGTATGCGTCTTCTGGGACTGATGGTGGCGTCCATGGAGGCGATTCCTTTTGCCCAGTTCCATTCCAGGACCCTCCAAAAGTTTATTTTGAGTCGATGGAATCGGTCGCAATCGCTGGATTGCAGTGTCACCATTTCTCGCGCGGTGCGGGATTCTCTAGGATGGTGGCTACGTCCAGGGGTTTTTGCCCTGGGGAAGTCCTTCCTCCCTCCAAAGTGGTCAGTCATAACCACCGATGCCAGCCTGACGGGCTGGGGGGGTGTTTGGAACAATCTCTGGATTCAGGGAGTATGGTCACCGGAAGAGTCTGTTCTTCCGATCAACATCCTGGAATTGAGGGCGATTTTCCTTTGCCTCCAGCATTGGACGGTCCCTTTGAGCGGTCTGCCAGTTCGAGTGCAGACAGACAATGCGACGGCTGTCGCGTATATCAATCACCAAGGCGGGACAAGGAGTTCCAGGCTCTTGGTGGAGGTGTCTCGAATTCTGATTTGGGCCGAGGCCAGTGTGCCAGCCATTTTGGCGATTCACATTCCAGGGGTTCAGAATCTTACAGCGGACTTTCTCAGTCGCAGGAAGATGGATCCTGGGGAATGGAGCCTTCACCCGGAAGTTTTTGCACTACTGTGCTCCCGTTGGGGAACTCCCCAAGTGGATTTGATGGCATCCAGGTTCAATGCCAAGTTACCGACGTTCATGTCCAGGTACAAGGACCCGAAGGCTGTGGCGGTGGATGCTTTAGTAGCTCAGTGGGATCAGTTCGAGCTGATCTATGTATTCCCGCCGATATCTTTACTTCCTCTAGTACTGCGTCGGATCAGATTAGAGAGAATTTCAGCTATTTTGATAGCTCCGGATTGGCCAAGAAGGATGTGGTTCTCGACAATAATGTCGCTGTTGGCGGCACCTCCTTTTCCGCTTCCTCTTCAACCGGACTTGTTGACTCAGGGGCCCATTTGTCATCCGGACTTGCAGTCCCTGCGTTTGACGGCGTGGCTCTTGAGACCGAAATCTTAACCCATAGAGGTTTTTCAGCCGAGGTTATTGCTACCCTTCGTGCTGCGAGAAGTCCGGCTACTACTAGGATTTACCACAAAACCTGGGAAAACTTCTTTTCGTGGTGTTTGGGATCCTCTCGGAATCCGAGAAAGTTTTCCATCCCCAATCTGTTGGCTTTTCTGCAGCATGGGCTGGACAAAGGTTTGGCAGTCAGCACCCTGAAAGGTCAGATTTCTGCTCTGTCTTTATTGTTTCGGAGAACCATTGCTTCAAATAGGGACGTGATTTCCTTTTTCCGCGGTATAGCTCGTAAGTTTCCGCCGCGGAAGGCTTCCGTGTCTCCTTGGCGGCTCAACCTTGTTTTGGAGGCTCTTCAGCATAAACCTTTTGAGCCTATGGGTTCGGCTAGCCTTTCTTTACTTTCCTGGAAGGTGGCTTTCCTTGTAGCGGTCACTTCTTTGAGGAGAGTTTCTGAGTTGGCAGCTCTTTCTTGTTAGCCTCCTTTTCTGGAGTTTTTTCCGGATCGTGTAGTGCTTCGCACACGGGGTGATTTTTTACCTAAAGTGGTATCACAATTTCATGTTAACCAGGATATTGTGTTGCCTTCTTTCTGCCCGGATCCGAAGAATGCGAAAGAGCGAGATTTGCACACATTGGATTTAGTGCGGGCCTTGAAGTTTTACCTATCTATTACTCAAGGTTTTCGTAAGACGGACTCTCTATTTGTGGTTCCAGCTGGTCGCCGGCGTGGTCAGCGAGCTTCCAAGGATTCTATAGCTCGTTGGATTCGGTCAGCTATTCTGAAAGCTTACAGTCTTCAGGGTGCATCTTGTCCGATTAAGATTCGAGCCCATTCCACGAGGCTTCATCGTGGGCTTTTCATCAAGGCGCCTCGGCAGTGCAGCTCTGCCGGGCGGCAACTTGGCGTTCTGTCCACACGTTTACAAAGTTTTATAAAGTGGACGTCAGTGCTTCTGCTGATGCAGCCCTCGGACGTAGGGTCTTGCAGGCAGCTGTAGTTTGAAGTTCTTGTGGAACTTGTGTTTTAGCGCTGGTTGCGCTTTCTTGTTAAGGTTGTTGGGTTTCTGCCTTTTGTTGGTTTTTTCCTACCCTTATTTTTTGAACTGCTTTGGGACGTCCCATCAGTAATGAATCCTGTGGCTCCCTCCCTTCCATCTGCAGCTGAAACACGGATTTTGGTAAGAACTTACCTGTAAAATCCTTTTCAGCGAAGGAAGGGAGGGAGACACAGATCCCGCCCAAGGCAGAAGTGTGTTGATGTTTTCAGATGCAGCGCGACTCTTATCTGATAGCGATTATCTGGACTGAGGTCAGCGCGTTAAGGCTCTTTTCAGCATCGCCAGCTCATCGCAGTAGTCAGGTTCAGTGATTAGTACCTGGAACTCTGTGGTTTTTGGCTTACTTTGTGTACATAACCTGTATCCTTGTGTTTTTCTCTGAAGTTCCTTCAGACAGGGTTATGTTGCTCCGCTGGTGATCTTGGTTCTTCCCTAAAGCTTTGGTACGACTGGAGCTGAGTAGGAGGAGCCCGAGCTGGAGGGGCCAGCCAGTCAGCACGCTTTTGATCTGAGGTGACATCCTGATCTGGGGCTCCGCCTACCCATCAGTAATGAATCCTGTGTCTCCCTCCCTTCCTTCGCTGAAAAGGATTTTACAGGTAAGTTCTTACCAAAATCCGTGTTTTTCCTCAAAAATGATTTTTTAGCCAGCAATTTTTTATTTTCCCAAGGGTAACAGGAGAAATTAGAACCCCAAAACTGGTGTGCAATTTGTCCTGAGTACGCTGATACCCCATTTGTTGGGGTAAACCACTGTTTGGGCGCACGGCAGGGCTCGGAAGGGAGGGAGCGCCATTTGTTTATTTGAACGCCATGTCGTGTTTGGAGACACCCTGATGTGCATAAATAGTGGAAACCCCTCAATTCTAGCTCCAACCCTAACCCCAACACACCCCTAACCCTAATCCCAACCCTAATCCTAATCCCAACCCTAATTGGAACCCTAATTGTAACCCTAACCCTAATTGTAACCCTAACCCTAATTGTAACCCTAACCCTAATTCCAACCCTAACCCTAATTATAACCCTAAGGCTAGGTTCATTTTGCGTTTTACCAGCCCGTTCAACACATAGCGTTGACAGGCTGGTAACGGTGCAGCATATACTCGATTGCATTATGCTATACCCGCTAGCGCAGAGGAATCAGCAGATGATTCATCTGCGCTAGCGGTGACGGAGCCCAGACGCTGCAGGCCGCGTCCGAGGCTCCGTCACTGAATGACGGCACATCGCGAACGCATGCCCCTTTACGGCATGCGTTGCGATGCGCCCTCAAATGGGGGTGAATGGCAGCGTTAACGGATTGCGTTACGCCGTGTTATACCGCGGTGTAACGCAGTCCGTCTAACGGACTGCCATAACGCAGTATGAACCCAGCCTAACTCTAATGCTAACCCTAACCCTAATTATAACCCTAGCCCTAACCCTAATGGAAAAATGAAAATAAATACAATTTCTGTATTTTATTATATGTCCCTAACTAAGGGGGTGATAAAGGGGGGTTTATGTACTGGTTTTTTTATTTTGATCACTGTGATAGTACATCACAGTGATCAAAATGTACTTTTAGAGAATGAATGATTCATTTTTTAGAATCTGCCGCCAGTGCGCCCGCCGTTTTTTTTTACAGCATGAAGACGCCGGGAGGCCGGGAGCTGCAGGACACAGAGGGGACACCGAGTGGTACGGGGGGGGGGGAATTGGGTGTCCCGGGGACACTATTTCTCACCCCTTTGATGTGCGATCACATCAGAGGGGAGAGAAATATTTTTTTTTTTTGTGATTTGCTTTATTTTCACAGTTCTACGTTATAAACTTCTGTGAAGCACCTAGGGAATAAAGACGCTCACCTTGCATCTAGATAAGTTCCCTGGGGGGGTGTAGTTTCCAAAATGTTGTCACTTAGGCTATGTGCACACGTTCAGGGTTTTTCACGTTTTTTTTAGCGTTTTTGCGGCGGTTTTCCGCCGCAAAAACGCTATAAAAATGCATGCATTAAGCATCTTATTATTAGAATGCATTCCGCAATTTTTGTGCACAAAAAAAAAAACGCATCGAGGAAAAAAACGCAGCATGTTCATTTTCCGGAATCGCGGCGATTCCGCCACCATAGGAATGTATTGAACCACTTACTTTCTGCATGTGGCTATGCCCACCATGCGCAAAATGAGCGGTTCATGTGCGGATGGTACCCAGGGTCTGGAGGAGAGGAGACTCTCCTCCATGCCCTGGGTACCATATCCCTGGTAAAACAATAATTAAAATTTAAAATAGTGATGTCCTCACCTTCTGGCGGCCCCCGCTGCTTTCCCGCTCCTCAGCGACTCTCCCGGCAACTCTCGTTCCCAGTGATGCCTTGCGACAATGACCCCAGATGACGTAGCGGTCTCGCGTGATGCTACGTCATCTGGGGTCATTGTCGCCAGGCATCACTGGGAACGGGAGTTGCCGTGAGCATCGTCAGGACCAGGAAGGCTGCGGGTGCCGCCGGAAAGTGAGAATATCACAATTTTTTTTTTTTTTACATTAGATCTTTTTACTATTGATGCTTAGATCGCTTGAAAAGTGCTAGCATTCTGCAAGCTAGTTACACTTGTAAAACGCTAGTTTTTTTTGCGGGAATACGCATACCTATAAAATAATAATAAATAATAATAAAATGCGTATTTCCCGCAGCGTGATACGTGTGGAAAAAAAATCGAGGAAAAAAACGCAGCATGTTCATTTTCCGGAATCGCGGCGATTCCGCCACCATAGGAATGTATTGAACCACTTACTTTCTGCATGTGGCTATGCCCACCATGCGCAAAATGAGCGGTTCATGTGCGGATGGTACCCAGGGTCTGGAGGAGAGGAGACTCTCCTCCATGCCCTGGGTACCATATCCCTGGTAAAACAATAATTAAAATTTAAAATAGTGATGTCCTCACCTTCTGGCGGCCCCCGCTGCTTTCCCGCTCCTCAGCGACTCTCCCGGCAACTCTCGTTCCCAGTGATGCCTTGCGACAATGACCCCAGATGACGTAGCGGTCTCGCGTGATGCTACGTCATCTGGGGTCATTGTCGCCAGGCATCACTGGGAACGGGAGTTGCCGTGAGCATCGTGAGGACCAGGAAGGCTGCGGGTGCCGCCGGAAGGTGAGAATATCACAATTTTTTTTTTTTTTTACATTAGATCTTTTTACTATTGATGCTTAGATCGCTTGAAAAGTGCTAGCATTCTGCAAGCTAGTTACACTTGTAAAACGCTAGTTTTTTTTGCGGGAATACGCATACCTATAAAATAATAATAAATATAATAAAATGCGTATTTCCCGCAGCGTGATACGTGTGCACATAGTCTTAAGGGGGTTTCCGCTGTTTAGGCACATCAGGGGCTCTCCAAATGTGACATGGCGTCCGCTAATTCCATCAAATTTTACATTCAAAAAGTCAAACGATGCTCCTTCCCTTCCAAGCTCTACCGTGCACTCAAACAGTTGTTTTCCCCCACATATAGGGTATAGGCATGCTTAGAAGAAAAAGCACAACAAATTTTGGGGTTTGTTTTCTCCTATTACCCTTCTGAAAATAAAAAAAAAAAGGTTGAGTCTCAACTTTTTTTCAGAAAAAATTTACTTAACTGTTCATTTTTCCCTCCACATTCCATTAATTCGTGTGAATCACCTGAAGGGTTAATAAACTTTTTGAATATGGTTTTGAGCACATGAGGAGTGCAGTTTTTAGAATGGTGTAACTTTTGGGTATTTTCTGTTATTTATCAACTATGTTGTGTAACGTTAATGGTCTGATTTAAAGGGAACCTGTCACCTAATTTTTCGCATACAAGCTGCGGCCACCGCCATTAGGGGCTTATCTACAGCATTCTGGAATGCTGTAGGTAAGCCCCCGATGTAACCTGAAATATAAGAAGAACAAGTTAGATTATACTCACCTGGGGGGTGGTCCGGTCCGATGGGCGTCGCAGGTCCGGGTCCGGCGCCCCCATCTTCATGCGATGACGTCCTCTTCCTTGCTTCTGTCGCGGCTCCTGCGCAGGTGTAATTCTCTGCCGTGTTGAGGGCAGAGCAAAGTACTGCAGTGCGTAGGCGTCGGGCCTCTCTGACCTTTCCAGGCGCCTGCGCACTGCAGCACTTTGCTCTGCCCTCAACAGGGCAGAGAATTACACCTGCGCAGGAGCCGCGACAGAAGCAAGGAAGAGGACGTCATCGCATGAAGATGGGAGGTGCCGGACCCGGACCGCCCCTGAGTGAGTATAATATAACTTGTTTTTCTTATCTTTCAGATTACATCGTGGGCTTATCTACAGCATTACAGAATGCTGTAGATAAGCCCCTAATGGCGGTGGCCGCATCTTATATGCGAAAAATGAGGTGACAGGTGCTCTTTAAGGGCATAAAATTAAAAGTTTGAAAATTGCTAAATTTTTGCCAAATTACCGTTTTTTTTTCCACAAATAAACGCACATCATGTCGAACAAATTTTTACCACTAGCTTGAAGTAAAATGTCTTGAAAAAATATTCTTAGAATAAGTGGGATCCGTCAAAGCTTTCCAGAGTTATCACATAAAGTTACACGGGTCAGAATTGTAAAATTTGACCTGGTCATGAAGGTGAAAACAGACGGGGGTGAAGTGGTTAACCCCTTCATGACCTGTGACACAGCGTATGTGTCATGAAAGGATCGCGTTCCTGCGGGTCGGGTGACCGGGGTCACTGAAAGGTCACCCAACACGCAGGCACAAGACCCTTTGTGCTTCACCACAGGGGGGTTGGCTTAACCCCTAGGTGGCTACGATCGCTCTGATTGGCTGTTAAAAGTGAAACAGTGCTCCCTTTATTCCGAGCCCTGACGTGTGCCCAAACAGTGGTTTACCCCCACATATGGGGTATCAGCGTACTCAGTAAAAATTGCACAACAACTTTGGGGGTCTAATTTCTCCTGTTACTCTTGGGGAAAAAAAATTGGGGACTAAAAAAATTATTTTGGTGTAAAAAAAATGATTTTTTATTTTCACAGCTCTGCGTTATAAACTTCTGTGAAGAACTTGGAGATTCAAAGTGCTCACCACACATCTAGAGGAGTTCCTTGGAGGATCTAGTTTCCAAAATGGGGTCACTTGGAGGGGTTTCTACTGTTTAGGCACATCATGGGCTCTGCAAACGTAACATGACGCCCGCAGACCATTCCATCAAGTCGGCATTTCAAAACGTCACTACTTCCCTTCCGAGCCCCGACGTGTGCCCATACAGTAGTTTTCTCCCACATATGGGGTACCAGTGTACTCAGGACAAACTGTACAACAACTTTTGGGGTCCAATTTCTCCTGTTACCGTTGTGAAAATAAAAAATTGTGGGTTAAAATAATCAGTTTTTGAGGAAAAAAATGATTTTTTGTTTTTACAGCTCTGCATTATAAACTTCTGCGAAGCACGTGGGGGTTCAAGGTGCTCACCACACATCTGGATAAGTTCCTTGGGGGGTCTAGTTTACAAAATGGGGTCACTTGTGGTTGGTTTCTACTGTTTGGGCACATCAGGGGCTCTGCAAACGTAACAAGATAACCGCAGACCATTCCATCAAGTCGGCATTTCAAAGCGTCACTACATCCCTTCCGAGCACTGACGTGTGCAGAAACAGTGGTTACCCCCCACATATGGGGTACCAGCGTACTCAGGACAAACTGGACAACAACTTTTGGGGTCCAATTTCTCCTGTAACCATTGTGAAAATAAAAAATAGGGGGCTAAAAAAATCATTTTTTGAGAAAAAAAAATATTTTTTATTTTCAGGGCTGTGCGTTATAAACTTCTATATAGCACCTGGGCGTTCAAAGTGCTCACTGTGCTTCTAAATAAGTTCCTTAGGGGGTTTTGTTTCCAAAATGGGGTCATTTGTGGGAGAGCTCCAAAGTTTAGGCACACAGGGGCTCTCCAAACACGACATGGTGTCCGCTAACGATTGGAGCTAATTTTCCATTAAAGTCAAATGGCGCTCTTTCCCTTCTGAGCCCTACTGTGCACCCAAACAGTGGTTCCCCCCTCATATGGGACACCAGCGTACTCAGGAAAAACTGGACAACAACTTTTGGTGTCTAATTTATCCTGTTACCCTTGGGAAAATAAAAAAAATAGGCTAAAAAATCATTTTTGAGAAACAAAAATGATTTATTTTCACTGCTCGCGTTTATAAACTTCTGTGAAGCACTTGGGGGTTCAAAGTGCTCACTACACATCTAGATAAGCTCCTTGGGGGGGTCTAGTTTCCAAAATGGGGTCACTTGTGGGGGGTTTCTACTGTTTAGGCACATCAGGGGCTCTGCAAACGCAACATGACGCCCGCAGAACATTCCATCGTCTGCATTCCAAAATGGCTCTCCTTCCCTTCTGAGCTCTCCCATGCGCCAAAACAGTGGTTCCCCCCACATATGGGGTATTGGTGTACTCAGGACAAATTGCTCAACAACTTTTGTCGTCCAATTTCTCCTGTTACCCTTGTGAAAATAAAAAATAGCGGGCTAAAAAAAATCATTTTTGAGGAAAAAATTATTTTTTTTATTTTCACTGCTCTGCGTTATAAACTTCTGTGAAGCACTTGGGGGTTCAGAGTGCTCACAACACATCTAGATAAGTTCCATAAGAGGTCTAGTTTCCAAAATGGTGTCACATGTGGGTTTTTTTCATTGTTTAGGCACACAGGGGCTCTCCAAACGTGTCATGGTGTCCGCTAATGATTGGAGCTAATTTTCCATTCAAAAAGTCAAATGGCGCTCCTTCCCTTCTGAGCCCTGCCGTGCGCCAAAACAGTGGTTTATGACCACATATGAGGTATCTGTGTACTCAGGAGAAATTGCCCAACAAATTTTAGGATCCATTTTATCCTGTTGCCCATGCAGAAATGAAAAAATTGATGCTAAAATAAAATTTTTGTTGGAAAAATTAAAATGTCCATTTTTTCCTTCCACGTTGCTTTAGTTCCTGTGAAGCACCTGATGGGTTAATAATCTTCTTGAATGTAGTTTTGATTAGCTTGAGGGGTGCAGTTTTAATAATGGTGTCACTTTTGGGTATTTTCTACCATATAGACCCCTCAAAGTGTCTTCAAATGTGAGGTGGTCCCTAAGGCTACTTTCACACTTGCGTTTTTTTGCGCTGCGTTTTGAGCGCACATGAAGCGCATTAAAAAACGCATGCAAACGCTTGTAAACGCTGCAATATTTAGTTGCATCAGCATGAGCATTTCGACAAAAAACCGCAGCGTTTGTCTGCGATTTCATGCGTTTTTGCATGTGTTTGCGTTTTTTTGGCGCATGCGTTTTCTATTTGTCACATTATCATCTCTGCCTCCATCATCTCTGCCTCCATCAGCTGTCTCCATCATCTCTGCCTCCATCAGCTGTCTCCATCATCTCTGCCTCCATCATCTCTGGCTCTATCATCTCTGGCTCCATCATCTGTCTCCATCATCTGGCTCTATCATCTCTGGCTCTATCATCTCTGGCTCCATCATTTCTGTCTCCATCATCTCTGTCTCCATCATCTCTGCCTCCATCATCTCTGGCTCTATCGTCTGTGCCTCCATCATCTCTGTCTCCATCATCTCTGGCTCCATCATCTGTCTCCATCATCTCTACCTCTATCATCTCTGGCTCCATCATCTCTGGCTCTATCATCTCTGTCTCCATCATCTCTGGCTCTATCATCTCTGACTCCATCATCTCTGGCTCTATCATCTCTGCCTCCATCATCTCTGGCTCCATCATCTCTGTCTCCATCATCTCTGCCTCCATCATCTCTGGCTCTATCATCTCTGGCTCCATCATCTCTGGCTCTATCATCTCTGGCTCTATCATCTCTGTCTCCATCATCTCTGTCTCCATCATCTCTGGCTCTATCATCTCTGCCTCCATCATCTCTGCCTCCATCATCTCTGTCTCCATCATCTCTGTCTCCATCATCTGTCTCCATCATCTCTGTCTCCATCATCTCTGTCTCCATCATCTCTGCCTCCATCATCTCTGCCTCCATCATCTCTGGCTCCATCATCTGTCTCCATCATCTCTGCCTCCATCATCTCTGCCTCCATCATCTCTGGCTCTATCATCTCTGGCTCCATCATCTCTGGCTCTATCATCTCTGCCTCCATCATCTCTGCCTCCATCATCTCTGGCTCCATCATCTCTGGCTCCATCATCTCTGTCTCCATCATCTCTGTCTCCATCATCTCTGCCTCCATCATCTCTGCCTCCATCATCTCTGCTCCATCATCTCTGGCTCCATCATCTCTGGCTCCATCATCTCTGGCTCCATCATCTCTGGCTCCATCATCTCTGTCTCCATCATCTCTGGTCTATCATCTCTTCCTCCATCATCTCTCCTCCATCATCTCTGTCTCCATCATTCTGTCTCCATCATCTCTGCTCTATCATCTGGCCTATCATCTCTGCTCTATCATCTCTGGCTCTATCATCTCTGGCTCATCATCTCTGGCTCCATCATCTCTGGCTCCATCATCTCTGGCTCCATCATCTCTGGCTCCCTCATCTCTGTCTCCATCATCTCTGGCTCCATCATCTCTGTCTCCATCATCTCTGGCTCCATCATCTCTGACTCCATCATCTCTGCCTCCATCATCTCTGGCACCATTATTTACAGAAAAATCGCGTGCGTGCAAAAGCTCTGATGAGCGCAAAGCCATGCGCACGCCAGCGCCCCCATAGACTGCAATGTTATTTTTTGCGCATAGCATGCGCACACGTGCGCACGCGTTTTTTTAAAGCGGTTGGGCGGAAAAAAAAATGCAACATGTAGCGTCTGGCGCGTATGGGCGCACACCGGGAAAATGCGCAGCGCACGACAAACGCACATGAACGCGTGCAAGCGCTAGACCCTGCGCCCGCCATGTTAAAGATAGGGGAACATTGCGCATGCGTTCGATAGCGCAAGATGCGCTGCGCAAAAAAACGCAAGTGTGAAAGTAGCCTAAAAAAATGGTTTTGTAAATTTTGCTGTAAAAATGAGAAATCGCTGGTCAACTTTTAACCCTTATAACTTCCTAAAAAAAAAAATTTTTTGCTTCCAAAATTGTGCTGATGCAAAGAAGACAAGTGGGAAATGTTATTTATTAACTATTTTGTGTCACATAACTCTCTGGTTTAACAGAATAAAAATTCAAAATTTGAAAATTGCAAAATTTTCGCCAAATTTCCATTTTCAGCTGCAGAATGGAAGGGAGGGAGACACAGGAATTCATTACTGATGGGTAGGCGGAGCCCCAGATCAGGATGTCACCTCAGATCAAAAGAGTGCTGACTGGCTGGCCCCTCCAGCTCGGGCTCCTCCTACTCAGCTCCAGTCTAAGATTTGAGGTCCCAGAGGATGGTCGCTGCTAATGCAGCTCCTCAGAAGATTTTATTATTTTATATTCGGACAGGAGACTTGGATCACTAGTTGGTCTAGAGGTCTCAGGGGTACCAGCGCTGCTGTACCCCAACCTCTCCCTTGGCGGATCTGTATTTACTCAATAGTCCCTGCAGAATCCTTGCCGGCCCTGGGGGATGAGGAGAGCTTCCCTGGCGGGACGCAAACCACACGTGCGGTCACTGCGTTCCTTGCCCTGGGGGGAAGCATGGGCACAGCGCCAGAAACCCCTGAGGGTCCCTGTGGCGCTTTGGCTGGTGAGTACTCCACACAAATTTATTATTATTATGTGTGAGTGCTTTAGCGTTTGAGTGAGCAGCGCTATTACTTGTATGTCAGTATGCTTCAGCGCTGCTGTGACAGCGCTACTACATGTATGTCAGTATGCTTCAGCGCTGCTGTGACAGCGCTGTTACAAGTAGATGTGGTGATTTTTTGTCCGCAGGCAGATAGCTGCAGGACAGAGAGGGAGCAGGAGCGGGGGAGTTCGCGCTCATTATTTGAGCTAGCAGGGGGCGTGGCCTAACGATTCCCGGTCTTCTGAGCAGGAAGACGCGCGCTCTGGCGTTTCTCCTGCGACTCCCCCACTGTGGCGGCCATTACACAGGTTCCTGGGCTCCTCAGACCGCTCCTCTCCTCATAAGACACCACGGCCAGCTGGGTGAGTGCTGATTCCTCACCCCGCAGCGCAGCGATCGCTATCCTGCAGCTGCAGTCTCATTAGAGACATAAAATTGGCTGGGGCTCACACTTTATATATATATATATATATATATATATTGTGGTGAGTTTGCAATATTAACCCCTCTGAGGGTTATTTCTACCAGCTAAATTTTTTGACTGAATACCGCTGGGGTAACCCTGCCTGGTTGAGCGTTAACCCTTCAGCGTTTAAAAAAAAAAAAAAACGCATAGTTTTTGCTGGTATTACCGCTTTGACCTGTTCATACAGGTGAGACATGTCTGAACAGAGTTCAGATGCCGCGGACCACGTCCCAGTGCCATTGCGGCAATCCGATACGCAGACCTCCACAGCGTCTAGCGCTGCGGTCGACAGCGGTGAAAAATTGGACGATATCGCTCGATCGATCAACAACTTGTCTGACCTTTTAGGTCAATATGTGTCTGCTAATTCCTCTCAGAGGAAGCGACGCAGGCCGTTACCGGCCTCTACACGGAGCGAGTCAGATGTATCTGATATTGGGCAGAGTTCCCCTTTAAATTCGGATGGAGAAATATCCGATTCAGATGCGGACGAGCCGCAGGGGCGTTCCTCTATGGCGAAGCGTACGGAGGCATTAATTGAAGCCATGAGAGATATATTACAGTTACCGGAGGAGGTAACTAGTCGTCCTGGTAAATCAGCACGCATGTTCCAGGAGTCCCGTGCTTCGCGTACAACATTGCCAGCTCTGGATGAGCTTAATAGTGTAATAGCGGAGGAACGTCTGTGTCCAGATAAGCGTTTTCATGGAACGCATTTCTTTGATACACTTTATCCTTGCTCTGCGGAGTTAAAGGCTAATTGGTCTTCTGCTCCTGAAGTGGATGTGTCTTTATCTCAGCTTAGTAAATCCTCACTACTCCCTATTAAGGGGAAAGCGAGTTTACAGGAGCCTTTGGATAGAAAAACAGAATTGGCGGCAAAAGCAAGCTATGAGGCTGCGGGTCATGGATTCCGAGCAGTGCTAGGATCCATGTGTGCTGCTAGAGCTTCTCTAGGCTGGTTGGCACGTCTGAAGACGGAGTTGCAAAATGAATCTCCGTTATCTGAGATACGGGAAACTTGTGAATGGTTAGAAACGGCAGCCTGTTATATCTTTGATGCCGGTCTGGATACGGCATCTCTGCTGGCCAAAGCGCAAGCTTCAGCGGTCACAGTCAGAAGAGCTTTATGGCTCAGACAGTGGGCCGGGGACGCAGTTTCCAAACAAGGGTTGTTGGCCTTGCCTTACAAAGGTGGCCATCTTTTTGGATCCGACCTCACAGAGCTGATTTCCAAGGCTAAGGCGAAGGAATCAGCATTACCACAGCATAGGGCCGTGGCCTCGGTGTCCAGTAAGCCTGGTGTCTATAGTGGTCGGCGGTCCTTTCGGGGCCGAGGACGATCTAGTCACTCCTCGTGGGGATCGGGTCGTCCTTCCTTCTCAGGAAAGAAATCCTCTCAGAAAACTCGTACTCCCTGGAAGCAGAGTTTCCGCCAGGACAAGCGGGAACTTGACAAGAAGCCCGCAAAGTCGGATTGACGCCAGGGGTCCACTCGAGGATTCTCGAGTGGGGGGTCGCCTGCTTCTTTTCAAGGCGACTTGGATGGCTCGCGTTCCAGATTCCTGGGTAACGCGGATAGTGTCGGCAGGCTATTTCATAGAGTTTGCTTCTCGACCCCCAAATGTTTTTTGTCAATCTCGCGTTCCGTCGGAACCCGAGCTTGTTGTCGCCCTACAGCGAGAGGTCGAATCTCTGCTACAAAAGGGTGTAGTGATACCGGTTCCGTCAGAGGACCGAGGGAAAGGTTTTTATTCCAACCTTTTTATAGTTCCCAAAAAGGAGAACAAATTTCGCCCGATTCTGGATCTCAAGCGATTAAACCGGCATGTCCATGCCCGGAAATTTCGCATGGAGTCGCTTCGCTCCGTTGTGGCAGCTCTGTCACAGAACGATTTTCTGGTGTCAATCGACATTCGCGACGCCTATTTGCATATTCCCATCGGAAAGGCTCATCAGCGCTTTCTTCGATTTGCCATAGGTCAGAATCATTACCAGTTCGTGGCTCTGCCGTTCGGCTTAGCCTCAGCGCCAAGGGTCTTTACAAAAATTCTGGCGCCCCTCATGGCAATCCTTCGAAGACAGGGGATTACGATTCTCCCTTATCTGGACGATCTTTTGATCGTGGCTTCCTCGGAGGAGGAGGCGTTGACGGCTCGGGATTTGTCTCTTCAGTTTCTGAAGGACTTCGGTTGGCTGGTCAATTGGGAGAAGTCGTCCCTGGAACCATCGAGGACAATCCTCTTTTTGGGAATGCATCTCGACACGTTTCGGTCGGTAGTTTCCCTACCACCAGACAAACAGTCATGTCTTCTTCGACATGTACAGATTATGAAATCCTCAACGGCAATGTCCCTACGGAAGTGTATGCGTCTTCTGGGACTGATGGTGGCGTCCATGGAGGCAATTCCTTTTGCCCAGTTCCATTCCAGGACTCTCCAAAGGTTCATCTTGAGTCGATGGAACCGGTCGCAATCGCTGGATTGCAGTGTCACCATTCCTTGCGTGGTGCGGGATTCTCTAGAATGGTGGTTACGTCCAGGGGCATTCTCCCTGGGGAAGTCTTTCCTCCCTCCGAAGTGGTCAGTCATAACCACCGATGCCAGCCTGACGGGCTGGGGGGGGGTTTGGAACAATCTCTGGATTCAGGGGGTATGGTCATTGGAAGAGTCTGTTCTTCCGATCAACATCCTGGAATTGAGGGCGATTTTCCTTTGCCTCCAACATTGGACGGTCCCTTTGAGCGGTCTGCCAGTCCGAGTGCAGACAGACAATGCGACGGCTGTCGCGTATATCAATCACCAAGGTGGGACAAGGAGTTCCAGACTCATGGTAGAGGTGTCCCGAATTCTGATTTGGGCAGAGGCCAGTGTACCAGCCATTTCGGCGATTCACATTCCAGGGGTTCAGAATATTACAGCGGACTTTCTCAGTCGCAGAAGGATGGATCCCGGGGAATGGAGCCTCCACCCGGAAGTTTTTGCACTACTGTGCTCTCGCTGGGGAACCCCCCAAGTGGATTTGATGGCATCCAGGTCCAATGCCAAGTTACCGACGTTCATGTCCAGGTACAAGGACCTGAAGGCTGTGGCGGTGGATGCTCTAGTGGCTCAGTGGGATCAGTTCGAGCTGATCTATGTATTCCCGCCGATATCCTTACTTCCTCTAGTACTGCGTCGGATCAGACTAGAGAGAATTCCAGCTATTTTGATAGCTCCAGACTGGCCAAGAAGGGTGTGGTTCTCGACAATAATGTCGCTGTTGGCGGCACCTCCTTTCCCACTCCCTCTTCATCCGGACTTGTTGACTCAGGGGCCCGTTTGTCATCCGGACTTGATGTCTCTGCGTTTGACGGCGTGGCTCTTGAGACCGAAATCTTGACCCGTAGAGGTTTCTCAGCCGAGGTCATTGCTACTCTTCGTGCTGCAAGAAGTCAGGCTACTACTAGGATTTACCACAAAATTTGGGAAACCTTCTTTTCGTGGTGTTTGGGGTCCTCTCGGAACCCGAGAAAATTTTCCATTCCCAACCTGTTGGCTTTTCTGCAGCATGGGCTAGACAAGGGTTTGGCAGTCAGCACCCTGAAAGGTCAGATTTCTTCTCTGTCCTTATTGTTCCGGAGAACCATTGCTTCAAATAGAGACGTGCTCTCCTTTTTCCGAGGTATATCTCGTAAGTTTCCGCCGCGAAAGGCACCCGTGTCTCCTTGGCGGCTCAACCTTGTTTTGGAGGCTCTTCAGCATAAACCTTTTGAGCCTATGGTTTCTGCTAGCCTTTCTTTACTTTCTTGGAAGGTGGCTTTCCTTGTTGCAGTCACTTCCTTGAGGAGAGTTTCTGAGTTGGCAGCTCTTTCTTGTTCGCCTCCTTTTCTGGAGTTTTTTTCCGGATCGTGTAGTGCTTCGCACTCGGGGTGATTTTTTGCCTAAAGTGGTGTCACAATTTCATGTCAACCAGGATATTGTGTTGCCTTCATTCTGCCCGGATCCGAAGAATGTGAAAGAGCGAGCTTTACACACATTGGATTTAGTGCGGGCCTTGAAGTTTTATCTATCTATTACTCAAGGTTTTCGTAAGACGGACTCCCTATTTGTGGTTCCAGTCGGTCGTCGGCGTGGTCAACGAGCTTCCAAGGATTCTATAGCTCGTTGGATCCGGTCAGCTATATTGGAAGCTTACCGTCTTCAGGGTGAATCTTGCCCGATTAAGATTCAAGCCCATTCCACGAGGGCTGTGGCTTCATCGTGGGCTTTTCACCAAGGTGCTTCGGCAGTGCAGCTCTGCCGGCGGCAACTTGGCGCTCTGTCCACACGTTTACGAAGTTTTATAAAGTGGACGTCAGTGCTTCCGCTGATGCAGCCCTCGGACGTAGGGTCCTGCAGGCAGCTGTAGTTTAAAGTTCTGGATGAACTTGTGTTTAGCGCTGGTTGCGCTTTGTTGTTAAGGTTGTTGGGTTTCTGCCTCTTGTTGGTTTTTTCCCACCCTTATTTTTGAACTGCTTTGGGACGTCCCATCAGTAATGAATTCCTGTGTCTCCCTCCCTTCCATTCTGCAGCTGAAACACGGATTTTGGTAAGAACTTACCGGTAAAATCCTTTTCAGCGAAGGAAGGGAGGGAGACACAGCACCCTCCCAAGGCAGAAGTGTGTTGATGTTTTCAGATGCAGCGCGACCCTTATCTGATAGCGATTATCTGGGCTGAGGTCAGCGCGCTAAGGCTCTGTTCCAGCATCGCCAGCTCATCGCAGTAGTCAGGTTCCGTGAGTAGTACCTGGAACTCTGTGGTTTTTGGCTTTCTTTGCATGCATAACCTGTATCCTTGTGTTTTTTCTCTGAAGTTTCTTCAGAAGGGTTATGTTGCTCCGCTGGTGATCTTGGCTCTTTTCCTAAAAGCTTTGGTACGACTGGAGCTGAGTAGGAGGAGCCCGAGCTGGAGGGGCCAGCCAGTCAGCACTCTTTTGATCTGAGGTGACATCCTGATCTGGGGCTCCGCCTACCCATCAGTAATGAATTTCTGTGTCTCCCTCCCTTCCTTCGCTGAAAAGGATTTTACCGGTAAGTTCTTACCAAAATCCGTGTTTTTTCACAAATAAATGCAAAAATTATCAACCTAAATTTACTACCAACATGAAGTCCAATATGTCACGAAAAAACAATCTCAGAATCGCTAGGATCCGTTGAAGCGTTCCTGAGTTATTACCTCATAAAGGGACACTGGTCAGAATTTCAAAAAATGGCAAGGTCATGAAGGGGTTAATGATAAAATTAGGAACAAAATACCAAATTTCAGAAAGACACATTTTTACTCTAATCACAGAAAGATCAATTTAGTGACCAATGCTTGATAAATCCCATGTTGCTATCCACACAACCTGACGCTGAATCGTTGCAATAATTACAATTAAATTTGTTTTTTATATTGTCAAGACTGGTCTAAAGTTCTTGCACTTTTAGCATTTACTTTTGTTTTTTTCCTTTTCTATGTTGTGTCATCACTCATCCTTTCCTTCCCACAGGTACCAGCAAACAGGTGTTCGGTGGCTATGGGAACTACATTGTCAACAGGCAGGAGGCATTTTGGGAGATGAAATGGGATTGGGCAAAACCATTGAGATAATTGTCTTCCTGGCAGGCCTGAGCTACAGCCGGATAAGGACACGAGGCTCCAATTACAGGCAAGTGGCTGCCCGGTAGACTGTCAGTCTGAGCCAGACATGAATTTTTCATCAGAATTATTACAGAAGGCGGGCCTGCTGAATTATTCATTGCATTTCAATTAGATGGCTGCTTTAGTTGCTTACTGTGGAGGGGGTTAGATGGCTGCTTTAGTTTGCTTACTGTGGAGGGGGCTGCTTTAAAGTCCATTCATGATAGGTAGAGGAAATTCAGGGCACAGGAAATTAAAGAGCTTACACCAGTAATGAATTCTTGCCTAGCACATCTGTGTCTTCCCACAGATAACAGCAATGTGAAAATGTAGTGGACACAACTCTAGAAAGAGAAAGTATTCACTGAATAATATATGCATGGGTCTGTACAGACAAGAAATATTCTCTCCCTTCTTTTCTCCTAGCCTTAGTGTGTTCTTCTGAGCTTACCGTCCTCATTTCTAACAAATATGATTGTGAACATACGCTGAGGTCTCCGCTGTGAGCTGCGCTGGTGCTCAGGGCTTAGAACTATTGCTTTTTGAGTGCTGGGGTTATATTCGACCAGGGGCAACATCTGTGTGGATCTTTCATCTGCTTGTGTTTTCCAGGGTCTGCTCCCACACTGAGGCCCACTGGAGACAGTGCTTGTTGACAATGCCTGTGAAATGCTGCAGAATACATTGTGTGTAGCATTATTAGGCATTTTGTAGATTTGATAATTTATTTTATTATTGAATATATCCAGAACTGTCAGTCAATCCAAAAAATTAAAGAGGTGATTCACTACTAGGACAGCCCCTCCTCATTCCTCATGTTTGGCCTAGTTAAAATAAAAACACTTATACTCGCCTCCCGTACCAGCTCCGTTCCAATAGTGTCCTCACTCGCATTCCAGGGGTTCACGTGAGGTAGTACAGTCACATGAGCCGTGGGCCCAATCGGCTCCGGCTTCACTGGCTCCACCTTCGGACATTTTGAACATCAACAGGAAGCCAGGGCTGCGGCTGCTTTCTGACTTCCTTTTGATGCCCGAAGGTGGGGTCAGTGATGACAATACTGATTGGGCATAGGGCTCATTTGTCATAACTGCATATGTAAAACCTGAATATTCAAAAAAGTAAAAGTGAGAATATTTGTGTGGAGAATTATTGGGGTGCAGATTTATTATGTAACTAAATAAAAAATTTTAATTTTCCATCTCGATAGCGAGAATACCATAATCAAACTACTCAAAATGCACAAAGAATACCAACACAAAAAACTGAGCAAACCAGAGGAAAATATTAGAGACACACTCTGAAACTAATGTACCAAACAACATATGAAAACGAGTGCACCTAAAGGTCTCATAAAAACTAACAATTTATTAAATATGCTTAAAAAAGATTTAAATACAAAAGACATACATATACTAAAACAGAATGTTCCTAGAAGTGGCACCAGTTTCATGTACAAAGTAAGAGATGTAAAGTGAGGCCGGCATCACACTGGCGACAAAATCGGACAACTACAATGCGATGAAATATCGCATTGCAGTCGGACCTATGTTAATCTATGGAGCAGCTCCCATTATCAGATTTTTTGTAGTCCGTTTTAAACGTCCGAGTGCAATCGCAGCATGGATTACAAACAGACCGCACGTGTGACTTGCGATTAAATCGCACCGGTGTCCTTTAGAAAAGCCGGCAATTCATCCCCGGCTATACTGTAAGAGCACACTGACAGCTTTAATATATTTTTTATTTATATATGTATATATATTAAAATATATATATATATATATATATATTATGTATATATACATGTCATTGTGACATATATATATATACATATATTTATAGTTCATACACTTCTACATACTGTAATAGCCGCAAATTCAATTGCCGGCTTTTGTGAAATGACAGAACCCGACATGAAATGACACATGGTTTACATACAGTTAACCATGTCATTTCATGTAGTTTGATATCTGGTTTTCACTAACAATTACATGAGTGTATGTGTGTGAAATTTCACACATGTAGGGGTTAATTAAAGGTATAAATTTGTTGAAAAGAAAAGCGTGGGCTCCCGCTGTATTTTCTCCACCAGACAGACAAAGCAAGCGAGTGGGGGCAAATATTAATAGGCCAGGGAGGGTGCATTTATTTTGTGCCCCCCCCTGCCTACTAACATCTGCCCCAAGACACCCCAGAAAAGGCAAATCTATAATTATATTAGCCCTTTCTGGAATTTTGCCCGTCTATTCCCATTGCCCTCTAGCGGTGGCGAATGGGTTAATAAGGGGTTAAAGCCACCTTGCAATTGAAAGGTGACTTTAAGCCAGGTTAATAATTGAGAGTTGTCAATTTGACAACTTTCAATTATTAATCCTATTGAATGAAATGAAAAAAAAAAAACACTAATTATTACTATTATTATATTATATTTATTATACTAAAAAAACATTAATTATTAATCCTTTTAATGAAATAAAGACACAGTTTTGGACCATATTTTATTGCTCAGCTGTAATCCCCTGAATGAATCAGTTCCTCTCCCAGCGACAGGAGAGGAAGTGATTAGTGTGTGAAGCTTAATTGATTGCTTCCCACTTTCACTTCAGGTCAGGTCAGGGTGACCTGACCTGAAGTGAAAGTGGGAAGCAAGCAATTAAGCTTCACACATTAATCACTTCCTTTCCTTTCGCCGGGAGAGGAACTGATTCAGTCAGGGGGTAACAGCTCAGCAGGCAGCATTAGCTGCTGCTAGCTGTAACCTGTTAACCCTTTCTGATGGATTACAGCGTGGGACCTGACTGTGCATTGGATAGGTAAGAATCATGTTGCTTTTTTATTTTATTTTTATTACAGGAAATGGTTTTAGCAGGAAAATAAAAGATGGTCAAAAACTGTTTGCTTATTTCATTAAAATGATTTTTTATTAAAGTGTGTGTGTTTGATTTTTCTTTCATACAATAGGATTAATAATTGATAGTTGTCTAATTGATAGCTCTCAATTATTAACCTGGCTTAAAGTCACCTTTCATTTGCAAGGTAGCTTTAACCCCTTATTAACCCTTTCGCCACCGCTACGGGGCAATGGGAATAGACAGGCAAAGTGCCCGAAAGGGCTAATCTAATTATAGATTTGCCTTTTCTGGGGTGTCTGGGGGCAGATGTTAGTAGGCAGGGGGCACAAAATAAATGCACCCTCCCTGGCTTATTATTATTTGCCCCCACTCGCTTGCTTTGTCTGTCTGGTGGAGAAAATACAGCAGGAGCCCACGCAATTTTTTTCAATGAATTTACACCTTTAATTAACCCCTACATGAGTGAAATTTCACACACATACACTCATGTAATTGTATGTGAAAACCATATATCAAACTACATGAAATGACATGGTTAACTGTATGTAAACCATGTGTCATTTCATGTCGGGTCTACAGTTTCACAAAAGCCGGCAATTGAATTAGCGGCTATTACAGTATGTAGAAGTGTATGAACTATAAATAAATGTATATACAGTCATGGCCAAAAGTTTTGAGAATGACACAAATATTATATTTTCACATGATCTGCTGCCCTCTGGTTTTTATGTGTGTTTGACAGATGTTTTTATCACAGACAGAAATATAATTGCAAACATATGAGTAACAAAAGCTTATATTGACAGTTAGAATGAGTTAATGCAGCAAGTCAATATTTGCAGTGTTGACCCTTCTTCTTCAGGACCTCTGCAATGCTCCCTGGCATGCTCTCAATTAACTTCTGGACCAAATCCTGACTGATAGCAGTCCATTCTTGCACAATCAATGCTTTCATTTTGTCAGAATTTTTAGGTTTTTGTTTGTCTCTTGATGATTGACCACAAGTTCTCAATGGGATTAAGATCTGGGGAGTTTCCAGGCCATGGACCCAAAATCTCTATGTTTTGTTCCCTGAGCCATTTAGTTATCACCTTTGCTTTATGGCAAGGTGCTCCATCATGCTGGAAAAGGCATTGTTGATCGCCAAACTGCTCTTGGAGGGTTGGGAGAAGTTGCTCTTGGAGGACATTCTGGTAAGTTTTGAGAATGACACAAATATTAATTTTTACAAAGTCTACTGCTTCACTTTTTCTAATGGCAATTTGCATATACTCCAGAATGTTATAAAGAGTGATAAGCTTAACAGCAATTACTTGCAAAGTCAATATTTGGCTAGAAAATGAACTTTATCCCCCAAAAACACATTTCAACATCATTGCAGCCCTGCCTTAAAAGGACCAGCTAACCTCTTTTCAGTGATTGCTCCATTAACACAGGGTGTGGGTGTTGATGAGGACATGGCTGGAGATCAATCTGTCATGATTAAGTAAGAATAACACCACTGGACACTTTAAAAGGAGGCTGGTGCTTGGCATCATTGTTTCTCTTCTGTTAACCACGGTTATCTCTAAAGAAACACGTGCAGTCATCATTGTATTGCACAAAAATGGCCTAACAGGGAAGAGTATTGCAGCTAGAAAGATTGCACCTCAGTCAACAATCTATCGCATCATCAAGAACTTCAAGGAGAGAGGTTCCATTGTTGCCAAAAAGGCTTCAGGGTGCCCAAGAAAGACCAGCAAGCGCCAGGACCGTCTCTTAAAAGTGTTTCAGCTGCGGGATCGGGCTACCAGCAGTGCAGAGCTTGCTCAGAAATGGCAGCAGGCAGGTGTGAGTGCATCTGCACGCTCTGTGAGACGGAGACTCTTGGAGCAAGGCCTGGTCTCAAGGAGGGCAGCAAAGAAGCCACTTCTCTCCAGAAAAAACATCATGGACAGACTGATATTCTGCAAAAGGTACAGGCAGTGGACTGCTGAGGACTGGGGTAAAGTTATTTTCTCTGATGAATCCCCTTTTCGATTGTTTGGGACATCAGGAAAACGCCTCATTCGGAGAAGACAAGGTGAGCGCTACCACCAGTCTTGTCTCATGCCAACTGTTAAGCATCCTGAAACCATTCATGTGTGGGGTTGCTTCTCAGCCAAGGGAATCGGCTCTCTCACAGTCTTGCCTAAAAACACAGCCATGAATAAAGAATGGTACCAGAATGTCCTCCAAGAGCAACTTCTCCCAACCCTCCAAGAGCAGTTTGGCGATCAACAATGCCTTTTCCAGCATGATGGAGCACCTTGCCATAAAGCAAAGGTGATAACTAAATGGCTCAGGAAACAAAACATAGAGATTTTGGGTCCATGGCCTGGAAACTCCCCAGATCTTAATCCCATTGAGAACTTGTGGTTAATCATCAAGAGACGGGTGGACAAACAAAAACCTAAAAATTCTGACAAAATGAAAGCATTGATTGTGCAAGAATGGACTGCTATCAGTCAGGATTTGGTCCAGAAGTTGATTGAGAGCATGCCAGGGAGAATTGCAGAGGTCCTGAAGAAGGGTCAACACTGCAAATATTGACTTGCTGCATTAACTCATTCTAACTGTCAATATAAGCTTTTGTTACTCATATGTTTGCAATTATATTTCTGTCTGTGATAAAAACATCTGTCAAACACACACATAAAAACCAGAGGGCAGCAGATCATGTGAAAATATAATATTTGTGTCATTCTCAAAATTTTTGGCCATGACTGTAGTGTGCGTATGTATGTGCGAGTGTTTGTTGAAACTTTGTACTGCAGGAGTTGTATGTCAGGTGCGCGGGGGGCAGGAGTTGTCTGTCAGGTGCACGGGGGGCAGGAGTTGTCTGTCAGGCACGTGGGGGGGGCAGGAGTTGTCTGTCAGGCGCGTGGGGGGGAAGGAGTTGTCTGTCAGGTGCGCGGGGGTCAGGAGTTGTCTGTCAGGTGCGCGGGGGTCAGGAGTTGTCTGTCAGGTGTGCGGGGGCAGGAGTTGTCTGTCAGGTGCGTGGGGGGCAGTAG
The DNA here is from genome assembly GCA_033576555.1 of Oophaga sylvatica. NCBI lineage: Eukaryota > Metazoa > Chordata > Amphibia > Anura > Dendrobatidae > Oophaga > Oophaga sylvatica. The sequence goes on along the minus strand of JARQOD010000003.1, from coordinate 286,867,579 downwards.
GGGGCTGTCAGGCTCGCGGGGGGCAGGAGGGGGCTGTCAGGCGCGCGGGGGCAGGAGGGGGCTGTCAGGCACGCGGGGAGCAGTAGGGGGCTAGGAGATGCAACAGCAGGTGGAGATGGAAGCAGAGAAGGAGCGAAGGAGCTGGCAGCAGCAGCAGGTGATCAGGGGGGCAGGGGGTGATCACTGGAGCTGAGGGATGATCACCGGGGGCTGTCAGGTGAGGGGGCACTGGAGATGCACCAGATGGAGATGCAGCAAATGGAGCTGTCAGAAGCAGCAGCAGGTGGGGGTGATCAGGGGGGCAGGCGGTGATCAAGGGGCAGGGGGTTATCGGGGTGATCACTGGGGCTGAGGGATGATCACCGGGGGCAGGAGGGGGCTGTCAGGTGAGGGGGGACTGGAGGCGCAGCAAATGTACTGTAGCTGCAAATATTGACTTGCTGCATTAACTCATTCTAACTGTCAATATAAGCTTTTGTTACTCATATGTTTGCAATTATTATATTTCTGTCTGTGATAAAAACATCTGTCAAACACACATAAAAACCAGAGGGCAGCAGATCATGTGAAAATATAATATTTGTGTCATTCTCAAAACTTTTGGCCATGACTGTAGAGCTGGAGTCTGTTTCGGCAATGTAAGCCAAAACCTGTTCCTGATGCTCCGGCTTTAAAATCGTTTTACCTACTCCCAGAAAAGGGAGCCTGCCAGGCCTTCTTGACCCAGACGATGCCGCAGGCTCAACACCACCTGCCTTAGGTGCTATTGTGCTTTTGGCACTACCTGCAGATGCATCACCACCACCATCAGTACCAGCTGAGCCGCCCACGTCAGAGGCCTCTTCCACCATACTTCCTCATGTTTTGGAAAATGTACCAAAAATACCTGCAGATATATGGTACTGTATCAGAAGCATGCAGCTGTATACAGTGTTGGGGTAAATTGTAAATCTCCGTATAGATTTCCGGAGTAAAGGGTATGCCACACTAAACAGCGTCGCTAACGAGATCGCTAAAAAACGTCACTATTTAGCGATCTCGTTAGTGACGTTGTTGTGTGTGGCATGTACTAGCGACGTGGCCCCTGCTGTGATCCTGCTGTGATCTCGTTCATCGTTCTCATCGTTCCGGACCCTATTTTTATCGTTGGCGTCCCGCTGGTGAGCATATATCGCTGAGTGTGGCACCTTTTTAATCCAGGAATCAGCCTGGTAGCACGGCGGCCGTCTGCTCCTGGAGCGCTGGGTGTCAGCCGTGCATCTCCCTCAGACAGGCGCTGCGAGCCGGGAAGAGGAGGAGACCGACCACCCATCCCCCCACAGGAGCGCCAGGCCCGGAGCAGGGGGACAGCATCGGAACCCTCCCAGCACAGCAGACCACATCACGGAGCGGCCGCCGCCCGTTAGCCGCTGTCACTGCTGTCTGCACACGGTGCATGTGATCTGTGGCTGACTGCAAGGAGGATCTGTTGACGTGGGTAATGTGGGTAGTGTGAGCGATGTGCAGTGTCGTTAAGGAGATCGCTAACCGCGTTAGCGTCCTTAACGACATCGCTAAATTAGGCAGCTACTAGCGATGTTAAAACAATCCCGCTAGCGATCTCATTAGTATGCGACGTTAACGAGATCACTAGCGGGATTGTTTAGTGTGGCAGTACCTTAACACACAGACGCTCACAGGCTCAGTATGGATTACACCACAATATAAATAGCTGAAAAATGGTACTGTATCTGAAGATAACAGGTGTATATAGTTTAGCGGTAAATTGTAAATCTCCGTATAGATTTCCAGAGTAACACACAGACGCTCACATGCTCAGTATGGATTAGACCACAATATAAAAACCTGGACAAGGGTACTGTATCTGAAGATAACAGGTGTATAGGGGTAAATTGTAAATCTCCGTATAGATTTCCGGAGTAGCTCACAGGCTCAGTATGGATTAGACCACAATATAAAAAGCTGAAAAAGGGTACTGTATCTGAAGATAACAGGTGTATAGGGGTAAATTGTAAATCTCCGTATAGATTTCCGGAGTAACACACAGACACGCACAGGCTCAGTATGGATTAGACCACAATATAAAAAGCTGTAAAAGGGTACTGTATCTGAAGATAACAGGTGTATATAGTTTAGTGGTAAATTGTATATCTCCGTATAGATTTCCAGAGTAACACACAGACGCTCACAGGCTCAGTATGGATTAGACCACAATATAAAAAGCTGAAAAAGGGTACTGTATCTGAAGATAACAGGTGTATAGGGGTAAATTGTAAATCTCTGTATAGATTCCCAGAGTAATACAATTGACGCTCACTGTCTCAGTATGGATTAGACCACAATGTAAAAAGCTGAAAAAGGGTACTGTATCTGAAGATACCAGGTGTATATAGTTTAGGGGTAAATTGTAAATCTCCATATAGATTTCCGGAGTCACACACAGATAGTCAGCATTTATTTGTCCGTGATACCAGCCGGTACACGGTAGTGTGAGAGGAGCGTACTGCTCTATACGGTGTGGGAAAAAATGAACGCTCGGTAACTGTGCAGAAAAAAAGAATATAAGTATTTGTGCTGTGTAAAAAGCAGTCTGCACATCAGTGTACACGCAGCAATACAGCTAGCAGGCAGCCTAATAACCAGCGCTGCTGCACAAAACAAAATCCTCACCTGTCACTGCACACTAACTGTACAGCACAATTGCTATCAGCACAAGCACAGAAGAACTTCTCTTTCCATCCCTAACTCTCTCCCTACTGAGAAACAGCGGCAGCAACCTCTACCTACACTAAGATCGGCAGAAGTAAAATGACAATCGGCAGTCAGGGCTTTTACGCCACACAAAGCAAGCCAATCACTGCAATACCGTTCTCTAAGATGGTGGTGGCGGCTGCCCATGTCATCTCGTTGCCCACAGTGTGCGTCCTTGCTCATTGGCTGAGAAAAGGCGCCTTTAAGCATTCTGGGAAAACCGACTTTGGCACTCGGGTCGACAACCACATGGCTGACTTCACGCTATGGTCGGGTTTCGCTCGGCAAAACCCGACTTTGGCGAAAGTCGGCGATTTTTGAATCTGACCGACCTGTTTCGCTCAACTCTAGTCAATATATCTGAAGGCTGCTTTTATATTTGTTTCTAATGTGCAGTGATTTTCATTATAGGATAAATCGCATCATGTGAATATAGACCTTGCGAACAAATATCAATATATCAATGAGTTTTGTTTTTGCCTTTAATATTTTAAACATGGCATATAAAATGAAAGTGTTTTTGTTATTATTTTCTGTGGATCTTTAGCACCTTCTCAAATTGCTCATATATAAAAAATTCATTGTATAGTTAACTTTTCCCATACATTGTGTGTACTTTGTTACAAAGTCTTTGTGTTTCTGTGCAAGCTGTTTGCTGTTCTCACTAATTACATATGATGTCATAATGAATCACACTTGTATATAATAGTCTGTCTATGCTTACTTTGGTACATTCTATGACTAAGGGCTGATAGTCAGAAAGGCGTCAGAATGTGATCTCTGTTTTTTACTTACATGGATCCCATTGTTATTTTAATGGTGTGAAATAAAGATATATTTTTTATACATCCAAAAAGTACTTTTTCTTATATAATAACTTATTCTCTGGCTTGTTCGTTTTGGTCTCTGCTTATTCGGCGAGCTATAGCGTTTACCGAATATGGTGCAGAGGGAAACAGGATGCATGGAGCGCGCCAGCTGATCAGCTGTCCAGCACCACATCTGAATGTGACAAGGCTGTGTCACTGTCACAAAACATTCATGGATAACCTGTGTGTTGGGCTCTCCATGCATGTGTTGTGACTGTGAGACAACCACGACACATTCAGCTGCACAGCTGATCAGCTGATCAGCCCTTGCGCTCCATGTATCCCTTTTCCCTCTGCAGCTTATTTGGTAAGCACTATAGCTTGCCGAATAAGGAGGGACCCAAACAAATTTGCTCAACTCTACCCACCTCCATCTTGCTACATCTAAGTGGAAGTGGAGGTCTGTGCCTGTTACTGATCCAGCCATGGGTCTATCAAGAATCGCTGTCATCTCATCAATCCTTTAAAACTTTTGATAAATCTGTCTACAGATATTTCTTGGCTCGACCTTGACTATTCCATTTCAGTCTCACTCGGTGGTGGTCGGGTTGAGCCTCTTCACGTCAGCTTTGTGTCTGAGCACTGAACACCTTGTACTTCAGGGTCCTCCAGGGGTAGGTTGTAGTTCTGAAATATGATAGCACTGAAGGATAATGCATTCCTGATCACTTCACATTTAATCCCTCAAGTCTTTGGCAGTTAATATGCTTCTTTTTTTTTTCTTAAAGGGAATCTATCACCCCATTTTTGGACTATGAGATGAGGCCACCGCCATTAGGGGCTTATCTACAGCATTCTGTAATGCTGTAGATAAGCCTCCGATGTTACCTGAAAGATAAGAAAAACGAGTTATATTATACTCACCCAGGGGCTGTCCGCCATCCGGTTCGGTCCGATGGGCGTCAGTCCGGTTCGGCGCCTCCTATCTTCTAGCGAAGCCATCCTGTTCTCTGTGTCCCATTGCGGCTCCTGCGCAGGCGCACTGATCTGCGGTACGGAAAGGTCAGAGGCCCGGCGCCTGTGTACTGCTGTACTCTGCTCTGCCCTCAACAGGGCAGATCAGTGCGCCTGCGCAGGAGCCTCGACTGGACGCAGAGAAGAGGAGGGCTTCGCTAGAAGATAGGAGGTGCCGAACCGGACCACGTCGCCCATCAGACCGGACCGGACGGCGGACCGCCCCTGGGTGAGTATAATATAACTCGTTTTTATTATCTTTCAGGTACCTTTGGGGGCTTATCTACAGCATTCTGTGGCGGTGGCCTCATCTCATACTCCAAAAATGAGGTGACAGATTCCCTTTAACATGTTTTTTTGTGACCCTGTTGACTAGTGGCCGCATAATAATTCTGCACACCTTAATAAAGGGTGTTGGATACTTAAGTCACACACCACTCATTACATAAATACTCATCACCTGATCTGCTCCAGCCAATCAGCATTCAAGTTTATACAGCTTGGAGTGGGAAGGTCTGCATAAAAATGATATGGTCAAAATCCTCTCTTGCCTAATAATTCTACATACAGTGTAGGTCCCCTCTGTGCTAGCACCAGAAATAAATAAGTACATGACTAAGTGTAGTCAGATCCTGTAAAGACCTGGTATAGATTATTTAATATTTCATATGTTACGTAGCCTCTTTAACGGTACATCAGTGAGCTGAGCCCACTCCACGCACTATTCTATTTAGCGGGTATCTGCTTTTACCATCTTGGCAAACTATGACGGACTTAGGGGATCGCAGGTTCAAGTTCCCCAAGGGGACTAACAAATACAATGAAAATTAAAAAAAAGATATAAAAGTTCCAATCACCCACCTCCGATTAAGAAATAAAAAGTACGCATATTTGGTATTGCTGTGTTCTTAAAGCCCAATCTATCAAAATATAAAATTAATGAGATTGGTAAACAGCATAACGAGAAAAAAAATAAAAACGCCAGAAATGGTTTTTTTTTCAGCCGCGTCCACAACAGAAAGAATGTGATAACAAACGATCAAAAGATAGTGTCTAACTCAAAATTATATCAAGAAAAACATTGGCTTGGGTCGCAAAAAACAAACCCTCACACAGCTCCATATCCCAAAAATTTAAACCATCGTAGCTCTCGAAAAATGGCAATATATTTTTATTTCTACAAGTTAGTAAAAAAAAAAGTTACCCCTTAAATAAAGCAATATCTATGCATGTTTGACATCTGCATATTCATACCAACCTGGAAAATCATATAGCCAAGTACCGGTATTTGTTTTGCCATAAAATTAACTCTAACTAAATTAAAAAAAAAAAAAATTGCAGATTTACACTTTTTTCCTCTTTCACAACGGTGTCATTCAAAAGTAAAACTCAGGCTACAAAAAAAGCCCTCATACAGCTATATTGATGGAAACCTAAAAATGTTATGGCTCTTGGAAAAAGGAAAATAAAGCGCAAAAACTAAAAATCACCCTGTCCTTAAGGGGTTAGTCATGAAATCCAAAGCGTTATTAAAGTGATAGCATGTGCTAATGTTTTGCCATTAGCTACTGTGATGTAGAAATCCATATAAAATGATTGTCTAGGCTTGGGACAAAAGTCTCGAGTCGTTCTTATGTATCTTATGTGACTGCTGAATCATGGCCTCATATGGTGCCCACTCAGTCATGATTCCCTGGTATTCCCAGGCAGTTTTTTGGCCACCTACATAAAAGCGGGTATTAATCCTGCTTCTCCCAATTTAGAACTAGTCTGTGCAAACCACATATGTGGTAATGTCAGCGCTCGCATCAGGAATACCAGGGAACCATGACATTGTGTGCGCTGCATGCTAGCACCATTCTACAGTCTTATAGCGTGCCCTTGTGCAGCCGAAGACTGGACAACCCCTTCATTATTTGTTTTTTATTGAAAGGGTATTTTCCTTGTATTTATTTTACCCATATGACTGCATTGTTTATGCTCAGAAGACGGTTAGTGGGTCCCCTGTGGTCGGTGGAATAGTAAAGTCAATGCATAATGTGCATTAATATTCTCCACATTGTATAAACTTGGGCATTTTGTAACCATAACATTTTTTTGTAGATATGAAGGCTTGGGTCCCAGCATCATTGTGTGTCCTGCCACTGTCATGCACCAATGGGTGAAGGAGTTTCATACTTGGTGGCCTAAAATTCGCGTGGCTGTTCTGCACGAGACGGGAAGCTTTGTCGGTAAAAAGGTGACCAGACTTCATGATTTCATAGCTAGAATATTGAATTTCTGCCTTTGTTGCTTTTTAATTTCATACGTTTGTGTATGTGGTAGAAACACAGTATTTTCTGGACTATAAGGTAAGACGAAATCTTGCTAAACAAGTGTGTGCATCTTCTAGTCCAGAGGCAGCTCCCTTTGATCAAGAGCACTGAAAAATCGCCCTTCCTGATCAATGAGAGAACTTTGCAGCCGCACATACTGCCCATTACTGATCCATCTGATGTGATGGTGCAGGGCAGGAGACGAAGCTGCCAAGACCCGCACATCACTAAAGATACAGTCATGGCCAAAAGTTTTGAAAATGACACAAATATTAATTTTTACAAAGTCTACTGCTTCACTTTTTCTAATGGCAATTTGCATATACTCCAGAATGTTATAAAGAGTGATCAGCTTAACAGCAATTACTTGCAAAGTCAATATTTGGCTAGAAAATGAACTTTATCCCCCAAAACACATTTCAACATCATTGCAGCCCTGCCTTAAAAGGACCAGCTAACCTCTTTTCAGTGATTACTCCATTAACACAGGTGTGGGTGTTGATGAGGACATGGCTGGAGATCAATCTGTCATGATTAAGTAAGAATGACACCACTGGACACTTTAAAAGGAGGCTGGTGCTTGGCATCATTGTTTCTCTTCTGTTAACCATGGTTATCTCTAAAGAAACACGTGCAGTCATCATTGCAATGCACAAAAATGGCCTAACAGGGAAGAGTATCGCAGCTAGAAAGATTGCACCTCAGTCAACACTCTATAGCATCATCAAGAACTTCAAGGAGAGAGGTTCCATTGTTGCCAAAAAGGCTCCAGGGCGCCCAAGAAAGACCAGCAAGCGCCAGGACCGTCTCTTAAAAGTGTTTCAGCTGCGGGATTGGGCTACCAGCAGTGCAGAGCTTGCTCAGGAATGGCAGCAGGCAGGTGTGAGTGCATCTGCACGCACTGTGAGGCGGAGACTCTTGGAGCAAGGCCTAGTCTCAAGGAGGGCAGCAAAGAAGCCACTTCTCTCCAGAAAAAACATCATGGACAGACTGATATTCTGCAAAAGGTACAGGCAGTGGACTGCTGAGGACTGGGGTAAAGTTATTTTCTCTGATGAATCCCCTTTTCGATTGTTTGGGACATCAGGAAAACGCCTCATTCGGAGAAGACAAGGTGAGCGCTACCACCAGTCTTGTCTCATGCCAACTGTTAAGCATCCTGAAACCATTCATGTGTGGGGTTGCTTCTCAGCCAAGGGAATCGGCTCTCTCACAGTCTTGCCTTAAAACACAGCCATGAATAAAGAATGGTACCAGAATGTCCTCCAAGAGCAACTTCTCCCAACCCTCCAAGAGCAGTTTGGCGATCAACAATGCCTTTTCCAGCATGATGGAGCACCTTGCCATAAAGCAAAGGTGATAACTGAATGGCTCAGGGAACAAAACATAGAGATTTTGGGTCCATGGCCTGGAAACTCCCCAGATCTTAAGCCCATTGAGAACTTGTGGTCAATCATCAAGAGACGGGTGGACAAACAAAAACCTAAAAATTCTGACAAAATGAAAGCATTGATTGTGCAAGAATGGACTGCTATCAGTCAGGATTTGGTCCAGAAGTTGATTGAGAGCATGCCAGGGAGAATTGCAGAGGTCCTGAAGAAGAAGGGTCAACACTGCAAATATTGACTTGCTGCATTAACTCACTCTGTCAATATAAGCTTTTGTTACTCATATGTTTGCAATTATTATATTTCTGTCTGTGATAAACACATCTGTCAAACACACATAAAAACCAGAGGGCAGCAGATCATGTGAAAATATGATATTTGTGTCATTCTCAAAACTTTTGGCCATGACTGTACACAGATGCTGTCAGGTCTGACCAGTCGAAGGTTTTTCTGGTTCATGTATTCTGTCACATGTCTGAAAAGAACATCAAAATGCGCTGGTGCATACACTGTGTGCAGCAGAGGTGGGTGTGTTTATTTGATGTAGCAGAGCTGTGTGTGTATGTATACATCAGAGCTATGTTTGCGTGGAATGTGCATGCAGCAGTGTTGTGTAGTGTTTTCTGTGTTAGCACCATGCCGGAGTCCTGCTCTGACAGGCGGGGTCTCCGGCGTGTCTCTTCACTTACCCGTGCTGCGGTCAGTTCTTCCTTCCCCATGCTCTGCATGCTTCCAGCCTGTCCTCTAGCCATGTTCTTAGGGCACACACACTTGCTCTTAAAGAGTCAGCGCGTGCACTTGCTATTTCCTCCCCAGCCAATAGCTCTGGGACATTAGGTATATATTGCTTCCTTCCCACTGGGTAGGTGCCTGGCAACCTTCCTGTTTCCTGTTGTGTAAGGTTGCATACCAGTACAAGTTCTGTTTGCTATATTCTGATGCAAATCATGCCTACTGCACCTTAAGTGCAAATCCTGCCTGCTGCACTCTGATGCAATTCCTGCTTGCTGCACTCTGATGCAAATCCTGCTTGCTGCACTCTGATGCAAATCCTGCTTGCTGCACTCTGATGCAAATCCTGCTTGCTGCACTCTGATGCAAATCCTGCTTGCTGCACTCTGATGGAAATCCTGCTTGCTGCACTCTGATGGAAATCCTGCTTGCTGCACTCTGATGGAAATCCTGCTTGCTGCACTCTGATGGAAATCCTGCTTGCTGCACTCTGATGGAAATCCTGCTTGCTGCACTCTGATGGAAATCCTGCCTGCTGCACTCTGATGCAAATCCTGCCTGCTGCACTCTGATGCAAATCCTGCCTGCTGCACTCTGATGCAAATCCTGTCTGCTGCACTCTGACTCAAATTCTGTCATTTGCACTCTGACACAAACTTGGTCAGCTGCACTCCGATGCAAGCTCAGCCGGCTGCTCCATCCAGCCTGTCCTTCTGGGTCCAGCTGCTGTGTGACCTTTGGTCTGTCCTGAAGTGGCACCTGGCGTTCATCAGGAGCCAAGTCTAACCTCACCATCAGAGGCTCTAGTGAATAGACAGGTGATTGCTTAGTCACGCCCCTCCAGGCTCTCCGCAGTCCATGGCACAGTGGTTCCACAAACCACATCCATGCCAGCTTGCTCTGGCCATGGATCTTCTCCAAAGACTTCCCAGACGGCTTGCTTTGCTCGAGATCCAGATCCCCAACTCGCAGCTCCACCACTTTTTGATGGCAGTCTTAAGCTCTGCCGCGGGTTCATCAATTAGTGCCGGCTACATTTTGAACGCCTTCCACACCATTGATCAGCAAAAGTAGCGTTCCTTATGTCGCACCTTGGAGGCGATGCCCTGGCGTGGTTAAATCCATTATGAGAGAGAGCGGATCTGATCTTCTCCAATTTGCCTACATTCTTGGAGGCTTTTCACAAAGTGTTCAATAAACCCGGGCGAACCACCTCGGCAGCTTCCGCTCTTCTCCGTTTATGCCAGTCCAATTCTTCTGTGGGGAAATATGTGGTACGCTTTCGCACCCTGGCGTCCGAACTAGGATGGAATAACTAAGCTATGGTAGCGACATTCTGGGAGGGGCTTTCCGGAGATATTAAGGATGAGCTAGCCGGTCGAGACCTACCAACTACCCTCGACGACCTGATCTCCCTCGCCATCCGTATTGAACTACGCTTCCGTGAGCGTGCTAGTGAGGTGGCACGTGAGAGATAACCGCGGCGCCTGGCTCTGTTCTCTCAAGAAATGCTTGTTTTTTTGCCCTCCCTTGTCAAGGACTCATAGGAACCCATTCAGATCGACCATCTTGCCTTTGCTAGACAGCGACTGAGGGATTGTCGCGCTAAAGGCCAGTGCCTGTATTGTGGAGTTATGGGTAACTCCATTCGAGTCTGCCCAGTGAGACCAGAGAATCTCCAGTGTCTAGGGGCGGTAGGAGAGGCCTCCCTAGACGGAAAGGACATCTCTCTACCCCTGACCCTTACGGTGGCCGTGACAACCGGTATATCCCAGTTTGTTGAGTCGGCATATTTGGATTTCTGGGCAGCCGGAAATGTTATCCTCCAGGTTGTAGTGGATCGGTTCCAAATCCCAGTTCATCCGCTCAAGAACCCCTGGCAATAATATCTGTTGATGGGAGAACTCTTCGGGAGACGGTTCGTCTGGTTACTGAGCCGCTTGAGGTCCATATCGGGATGCTTTATTTTGAGAAGATTGCCTTCTGTGTTCTTTCCCACATATCTCACGCCTTTCTCTTAGGCCTACCATGGCTGCAGCAGCATGAACCTGAGTTGGACTGGAGTACTGGAGAGGTGCCTCGCTGGGGACATTCCTATCATGAGAAGTGTCTCGCTCCAGTACGTCCAGTTAAGGTCCCGTCTTGTCTGGCATCGCTGCCCGGTTTGTCATTTGCTCATTGGTAATTTGTTTTCGACAAGAAGGAAGCAGAGACTTTGCCGCTGCACAGGCCATGCAAATGCCCTATTGACTTGATTCCCGGATCTACACCCCCTTGATGTCAAATTTACCTTCTGTCCCCAGCTGAGACTCAAGTTATGTAGGACTACATTCATGAGAATTTGGCTAGGAGGTTCATTCAGAAATCCTCCTCTTCTGCTGGGACCGGGTTTTTCTTCATTACGAAGAAAGGATGGATCACTCCGACCCTGTATTGACTATCGAGGTCTCAACCGGATCACGGTGAAGAATAAATATCCTATCCCACTGATTCCTGAGTTGTTCGACTGATTAAGGGGTGCCAGTATCTTCACCAAATTAGACTTAAGAGGTGCCTACAATCTAATCCGCATTCGCCGGGGAGATGGATGGACAACTGCTTTCAACACCAGGGACGGACATTATGAATACCAAGTGATGCCCTTCGGTCTCAGTAATGCATCGGCAGTTTTTCAAGAATTCTTCAACGACATCTTTTGAGACCTGCTTTTATTACTGCCTAGTCGTGTATCTAGACGATATTCTGTTATTTTCCTCGGATCTGGCCTCCCACAGACGAGCAGTTCGGCAGGTTCTTCAGTGTCTTCGGGAGAATCGGCTCTACGCCAAGTATGAGAAATGCATTTTCGGACAATCCTTTCTCCCCTTCTTGGGCTACATTATCTCAGATATCGGACTCAGGGGGATCCTGAGAAAGTCTCTTCCATCCTTAGATGGCCACTGCAAGTAGGGATAAAAGCAATTCAGCGATTGCTTGGCTTTGCTAATTACTATCGGCAATTCATCCCTCACTTCTCCACACTTACTGCTCCTATCTCTGCTAGGACCCAAAAGGGAGCTGATCCGAAGAACTGGTCCTCCAGGGCTGAAGAGGCCTTCCGATCTCTTAAGCGGTTCTTCTCCACCGCTCCCGTTCTGCATCGCCCGGATCTGAACAAACCGTTCTTCCTAGAGGTGGACGCATCCTCGTTAGGGGCTGCAGCTCACCCAGAAGTCCTCCTCGTGTTGCCGCGTGTCCTGCGGTTTCTTTTCTAAAGCCTTCTCCGCTCCTGAGCATAACTACTCCATGGAGGATTGAGAGTTACTCACCATTAAGATGGCTCTGGAGGAATGGCGTTACATGCTGGAGGGCGCAGTCTATCTGGTGTTCATCTATGCCAGTGTTCCCCAACTCCAGTACTCAAGGTCCACCAACAGGTCATGTTTTCAGGATTTCCTTTGTATTGCACAGGTGATGCCGTTGGTCTGTCCTGGAGTGGCACCTGGTGTTCATCGGGAGCCAAGTCTAAACTCACCATCAGAGGCTCTAGTGAATAGTCAAATGATCGCTTAGTCATGCCCCTCCAGGCTCTCCGTGGTCCGTGGCACAGTGATTCCACAAACCGTCCATGATACTCTGCAGATAGTGTACATAGTGTGTGTGCTGTAAACCTACTAACAATAGCTCTATTACCTCTCTTTTATACCTTAGAATAGAAACAGGTATATATTCTGTTCAGCAGAAATGTATATTTAAAAAAATTTATTTAGCTATAATATTTTAACCCCTTCCCGACCCATAACGCCTACGTCGGCGTCATGAAAACCAGTGGCATCCCGACCCATGACGTTGACGTAGGCGTCATGGTATAAATCATGTTCCTGCAGGTCGGGTGACCGGGGTCACTGAAAGGTCACCGGGGTCACTGAAAGGTCACCCGACCCACAGGCACAAGACCCTTTGTGCATCACGACAGTGAGGGTGGCTTAACCCCCACGTGGCTATGATCGCTCTGATTGGCTGTTAAGTGAAACAGCCAATCAGACCGATTTGTAATATTTCACCAATGAAACTTGGTGAAATATTACAATCCAGCCATGGTCCGCTCCCCTCCTCCTTGCCTCCACTCCCCCTCGGCTTCCGATCCCCCCCCTCAGCTCCTCTCACCTCCCCCTGGCCTCTGGTGTCCCTGGATCCGTCCCAGCGTCTGCCCGGGACTCTTCATGGGCGCCGCCATCTTGGAAAATGGCGAGCGCATGCGCAGTGCGCCTTCCAGAGTCCATAAATGTATTTTGATCACTGTGATAAACTCTCACAGTGATCAAAATAAATAAAAAAGTAAATAAACGCCCCCTTTATCACCCCCATAGGTAGGGACAAATAATAAAATAAAGAAATTTTTTTTTTTTTTTTTTTTTAGGGTTAGGATTACAGTTAGGGTTAGGTTAGGGTTAGCATTAGGGTTAGGCTGGACTCATATCGCGTTATGGCAGTACGTTAGACGGACTGCATTACACCACGGTATAACGCGGTGTAACGCAGTCCGTTAACGCTGCCATTCACCCCCATTTGCGGGCGCATCGCGACGAATGCCGTAAAGCGGCATGCGTTCGCGACATGCCGTCATTCAGTGACGAAGCCTCGGACGCGGGCTGCAGCGTCTGGGCTCTGTCACCGCTAGCACAGATGAATCATCTACTGATTTATCTGCGCTAGCGGGTATAGCATAACGCGATCGTGTTATGCTATACCGTTACCAGCCCGTCAACGCTATGTGTTGAACGGGCTGGTAAAACGTAATGTGAACCTAGACCAGGGGTCTCAAACTGCATTCCTCGAGGGCCGCAAACCGTGCGTGTTTTCAAGATTTCCTTAGCATTGCACCAGGTGCTGGAATCATTATCTGTGCAGGTGATTAAATTATCACCTGTGCAATACAAGGAAATCCTGAAAACATGACCTGTTTGCGGCCCTTGAGGAATGCAGTTTGAGACCTTTGACCTAGACTTTAGCATTAGGGTTAGAATTAGGGTTACGGTTAGAATTAGGGTTACAGTTACAATTATGGTTGGAATTTGGGTTAGGGTTGGAATTAGGGTTACGGTTAGAATTAGGGTTAGGGTTGGAATTAGGGTTGGGATTAGGGTTAGGCTTGTGGTTAGGGTTAGAGTTAGGATTAGTGTTAGGGATGTTTTGGTTGGGGTTAGGGTTAGGCTTGTGGTTAGGGTTATGGTTAATGTTGGGATTAGGGTTAGGGGTGTGTTGGGGTTAGGGTTTGGATTAGGGTTAGGGGTGTAGGGGTTAGGGTTGTGGTTAGGGATGTGTTGGGGTTAGGGTTGGAGTTAGAATTGAGGGGTTTCCACTATTTAGGCCGGAGTCGCACACAACGACAAAAAATCGGACCCTTTTAGTCGGTCGATTATCGGACCAAAATGTAATGAACAGACATCCGTCTGGCATCCGATTTTCCTGGAACGATGCGATTTAGTAGCATCTGACCGTAGTTGTAACATCCGATTTACATCAGACTTGCGAGATTTTCTCACAGGCTTGCAAAACGGACATATAATGGATCCAAATGAATAGTATTTAAATCACGAAAGAATAGATATATACACATAGAACACACATATATATATATATATTTATAATATATATATATATATATATATATATATATATATATATATAATATGACATTTCCAGGGGATATAGCTCTAGGATCGCTGTCTGGGTAGACAGAATGGCACAAAAACAGTTCATTCAGACAGCAGTTCTGGTGTAAAACTGGCCGCAACCAGCTTTATTAAAGTCCACAGCAAACAGATAAAAATAAAGCATAAACAGAAAACCTAGGCTTGTCTAGCCACTAATTACACATAGATCGATTTCCCTATTTATCCGGGTCCAGACTCTACCAGTCTGTGCCCAAAACAACACATATGATATATGTTACCAGTATGGAGTTTCACAGATACTCCTCCTTGTGTCTGAAGGCCCCTTCAGCGTCCAGACTTGAGAGAGATCCACTCCTATTCAGCCGCTATTCGCACGGATTCTCACTGAGACTACTCCTGTGGCCGGGGTACTTCCTGCACCCAGACTGAGATAGCTCAAACTCCTGGAGACTGCTTCTTGTGCCGGGACACCTTCCTGTGTCCAGACTAAGCCAGCTCCCACTCCTGGAGACTGCTTCTTGTGCCGGGACACCTTCCTGTGTCCAGACTAAGCCAGCTCCACTCTTGGAGACTGCTTCTTGTGCCAGGACACCTTCCTGTGTCGAGACTAAGCCAGCTCCATGATTGTGTTTGCAGACACCTACTTCTGGTCTCCTAATTAAGACCTGAGTAGTTTCAGGCCTGAGCTGCAAGTGTGTAATGAATGTAAGGTGTAGTGACCTTTCTCTACCACTAGGTTTACAAAGCCACACATTTCCCTTATACCTAGGTGAAATGTACACCCCATTCAACACATATTCCTTCACTGTCTCACATATCCCCTCCCTCTTCTCCAGACCGGAGGGCTGGTCATCCAGACCGGA
Source organism: Oophaga sylvatica (assembly GCA_033576555.1). Taxonomy (NCBI): domain Eukaryota; kingdom Metazoa; phylum Chordata; class Amphibia; order Anura; family Dendrobatidae; genus Oophaga; species Oophaga sylvatica. The sequence goes on along the minus strand of JARQOD010000003.1, from coordinate 286,852,050 downwards.
GGGCTGGTCAACAATCCAACAGAGACAGTGAACTCTGGACCAGTCATGGCCCTCATCAGCTTCATCTTCACCACTGTCATTTGTATCGTCACCTGAGTCATAGCCAACATCAACTTTCTCTTCATCTGAAGCATCCGCACTACCCTGTACCCTCCCAGGCCTATGCTCTCTGCGGGCCTCGGGTATCCTGCACGGTTTCATCTTGACCTTAGGGCCGGGCTCAGCTTCGATATAGTGCCTGGCCAGAGAAGTACGACCCGGCACATCAGAACACTTCTGCTGACTCTTCTTCATAAACTCACGTACCTCCTGTCCCTGGTGCACTGACCATGTGTCACCAACTATCACAGGAGGTAAAGGGGGTTTTTCACCTTTCTCTAATTCCCCCTGAACTTTCTTTAGCACATCTACTTTCTCATTCTCATTCTCACTTTCAGGGGTATACAATTCATTCTCATTCACATCCTGATCTGAAACCTTAGTTAACATGTCATCCACAACATTAACTGCACCATCTGGTCCCTCAAGTATGTGACTATGTGACAACCCCAGCACTATACTTCTTTATAGTTCAGGTACTAGGAGCTGACTCACGACCTCTCCCTGGACCTCAGTGTCCCTATACAATAGGCTATTGTCCATGGCAGCCTGAGGAAACCTCTCCTCAGATCCAGGCTCCTGGGAAACCTCATTTAGAACAATCATATTTTCCTGTGCCGTTTTAAGAGTGGGGTCTCGCCACTGCTCACTCTCAAAATTGTCACAGGACACAGGCAAGTCAGGGACACTCGGTTCCCGAGAACCACCATCCTCGTCTCCCAACATCACCTGCAAAGGAATTTCATCACTATCACGGTCATCATTATTATCAATATCATTATCATGACTATGATCAGTATCATCATCACTATCATGATCATCATCATTATCATTATCAGCATCAGCATTATCATGGTCATCATCATTATCATGATCATCATCATTATCACATAAGTTTAACGGCCCACTAGCATTGTGTTCCGCCTCTCGGGACTGCGCACCCTCAGTAGGAGCTTCATCACACTGTCCATCAGAAACATTTTTCCCCCAGAGATCCTTAGACTGGGGAAAGTCATTACCCAATATGACGGGTTGCACCAGGTTCTTCACTACCCCCACTTCACATGAAACCTCCCCGCATTTGGGGATCAAGTCCACGACAGTCTCTGGGTAGACTTTGGTGTCTCCATGGACGCACACCACACTCAGGTGCTTATCAGGGATGAAGTCCCTATCAATCAGGTTGTCACATACGGAAGTCACTGGACTCTCTGAGTCCAAGAGAGCCTGTGCTGGGCAGTCATTTACAACCACCGGGGACCCCTGTGGTCCAGTCTCTTCGACTGAGGTGGACACACACACAGGTTCTGCGCAGGGAGAGAGGGATCTGCCAACATCACAATACATAGGCTCCCCCTCTATTGGACAGTTGGCTGCAATTTCACGACATCTCCAACACTGTCCACCACAATCACCCTCCCATATGTCCCCTCGGGCCTGAACCCGCTTATCAGCATACCCCATGTCCCCAACAGCTGGAACGCTCTTACCGCGAGAGTTCAGCGTCCGGGAACTCTGAAGTGACGACCTCTCAGACGGCTGTACCTCAGGAGGACGTGCTCGGGTGTAGCGGTTCACTATCACCTTTTCAACTCCATAATCAGGTTTGCTGACTGCAGACTCCCAACTGTATCTCCAGTCACGAACTCCCCTGGCACGGGCTGTCACCGTAACACCCAGCCGGGTACGAATCTCCGCTTTCAGCTTGGCATAGTCTTGGCTGTCCTGCTTGCTCAGGTCAGCACAGGCCCTTTGGGGCTCTCCAATCAGATAGGGGGCGACCATCATGGCCCATTCAGATAGGGGCAGATTCTCCTTCTCTGCCAGTCTCTCAAACCTAGTGAGATATACCTCCACATCATCACGAGGTGTCATCTTTTCCAGGGACCGTGTTACCGCCTTCTTTACAGCGGACAATGCCGGTACCTTCACAACATTACTCTGGGACGAGGTGCTGAGAGCTGCAATCTGCTTCAACAACCGGTTATTCTCCTGCTGCTGTAGCTGGCACCGCAGCTGCATGCTCTGCTGGGCCTGTACCAGGTACTCAATCACAGCAGTCTTATGTTGCATATTAACTTGCGCCATTTGTTCAAACAGCGCCTCCATGCTGTCATCCATGCTGTCAGACTTCTCTGTCTTAACAACGGCAGTCTTCACTCAAGACATACACACTCTACAGTCTTCTCCATAGAAAAAATTCAGCTCTGCTGTGCAGACACTTTTTTTTTTTTTTTCTTTGCAAAGTCTATTAGGGCTCCTGTCTCTTTAAGACTGCTCCAAACAGACGTTTCTGCTGACACACTTCTTTTTTTTTTTTTCTCTGCTGCTATTTCAACAGACTTCACCTTTATTGCTGTCTCTAAGCCACTGTGCTGCATGCACACTCCAGCACTAACTGTATCAGCCACTGCGCTGCCCCAGCATTCTCCGCCAATTTTGACATTTCCAGGGGATATAGCTCTAGGATCGCTGTCTGGGTAGACAGAATGGCACAAAAACAGTTCATTCAGACAGCAGTTCTGGTGTAAAACTGGCCGCAACCAGCTTTATTAAAGTCCACAGCAAACAGATAAAAATAAAGCATAAACAGAAAACCTAGGCTTGTCTAGCCACTAATTACACACAGATCGATTTCCCTATTTATCCGGGTCCAGACTCTACCAGTCTGTGCCACAAACAACACATATGATATATGTTACCAGTATGGAGTTTCACAGATACTCCTCCTTGTGTCTGAAGGCCCCTTCAGCGTCCAGACTTGAGAGAGATCCACTCCTATTCAGCCGCTATTCGCACGGATTCTCACTGAGACTACTCCTGTGGCCGGGGTACTTCCTGCACCCAGACTGAGATAGCTCAAACTCCTGGAGACTGCTTCTTGTGCCGGGACACCTTCCTGTGTCCAGACTAAGCCAGCTCCCACTCCTGGAGACTGCTTCTTGTGCCGGGACACCTTCCTGTGTCCAGACTAAGCCAGCTCCACTCTTGGAGACTGCTTCTTGTGCCGGGACACCTTCCTGTGTCGAGACTAAGCCAGCTCCATGATTGTGTTTGCAGACACCTACTTCTGGTCTCCTAATTAAGACCTGAGTAGTTTCAGGCCTGAGCTGCAAGTGTGTAATGAATGTAAGGTGTAGTGACCTTTCTCTACCATTAGGTTTACAAAGCCACACATTTCCCTTATACCTAGGTGAAATGTACACCCCATTCAACACATATTCCTTCACTGTCTCACAATATATATATATATATATATATATATACATGTCATTGTGACATATATATATACATATATTTATAGTTCATATACTTCCACATACTATAATAGTCTCTAATTCAATTGCCAGGTTTTGTGAAACTGTAGACCCGACATGAAATGACACATGGTTTACATACAGTTAACCATGTCATTTCATGTAGTTTGATATATGGTTTTCACTAACAATTACATGAGTGTATGTGTGTGAAATTTCACACATGTAGGGGTTAATTAAAGGTGTAAATTCGTTGAAAAAGAGTGCTTGGGCTCCCGCTGTATTTTCTCCACCAGACAGACAAAGCAAGCGAGTGGGGGCAAATAATAATAGGCCAGGGAGGGTGAATTTATTTTGTGCCCCCCCTGCCTACTAACATCTGCCCCCAGACACCCAAGAAAAGGCAAATCTATAATTAGATTAGCCCTTTCTGGCACTTTGCCCGTCTATTCCCATTGCCCTGTAGCGGTGGCGAAAGGGTTAATAAGGGGTTAAAGCCACCTTGCAATTGAAAGGTGACTTTAAGCCAGGTTAATAATTGAGAGTTGTCAATTAGACAACTATCAATTATTAATCCTATTGAATGAAATGAAAAAAAAAAACACACACTTTAATAAAAAATCATTTTAATGAAATAAGTAAACAGTTTTTGACCATCTTTTATTTTCCTGCTAAAACCATTTCCTGTAATAAAAATAAAATTAAAAAGCAAAATGATTCTTAACTATCCGATGCACAGTCAAGTCCCACGCTGTAATCCATCAGAAAGGGTTAACAGGTTACAGCTAGCAGGCAGCTAATGCTGCCTGCTGAGCTGTTACCCCCTGAATGAATCAGTTCCTCTCCCGGCGAAAGGAGAGGAAGTGATTAATGTGTGAAGCTTAATTGATTTCTTCCCACTTTCACTTCAGGTCAGGTCAAGGTGACCTGACCTGAAGTGAAAGTGGGAAGCAATCAATTAAGATTCACACACTAATCACTTCCTCTCCTGTCGCCGGGAGAGGAACTGATTCATTCAGGGGATTACAGCTGAGCAATAAAATATGGTCCAAAACTGTGTCTTTATTTCATTAAAAGGATTAATAATGTGTGTGTTTTTTTTTTTCATTTCATTCAATAGGATTAATAATTGAGAGTTGTCTAATTGACAACTCTCAATTATTAACCTGGCTTAAAGTCACCTTTCAATTGCAAGGTGGCTTTAACCCCTTATTAACCCTTTCGTCACCGCTACAGGGCAATGGGAATAGACGGGCAAAGTGCCAGAAAGGGCTAATCTAATTATAGATTTGCCTTTTTTGGGGTGTCTGGGGGCAGATGTTAGTAGTCAGGGGGGCACAAAATAAATGCTCCCTCTCTGGCCTATTATTATTTGCCCCCACTCGCTTGCTTTGTCTGTCTGGTGGAGAAAATACAGCGGGAACCCACGCATTTTTTTTCAACGAATTTATACCTTTAATTAACCCCTACATGTGTGACACCGGTGCGATTTAATCGCCAGTCACACGTGCGGTCCGTTTGTAATCTGATTTTTCAGCGCTCCCATTGACTTGCATTGGCGATAGTCGACCCACAATCGGTGACAATCGCAGCATGCTGCGATTGCACTCGTACATTTAAAACGGACCACAAAAAATCTGATACTGGGAGCTGCTCCATAGATTAACATAGGTCCGACTGCAATGCGATATTTCATCGCATTGCAGTCGTCCGATTTTGTCGCCAGTGTGACGCCGGCCTTAGGCACATCAGGGGGTCTCCAAACGCGACATGGCGCCATCATTGATTCCTGCAAATTTTGCGTTCAAAAAGTCAAACAGTGCTCCCTTTATTCCGAGCCCCGACGTGTGCCCAAACAGTGGTTTACCCCCACATATGGGGAATCAGCGTACTCAGGAAAAATTGCACAACAACTTTGGGGGTCTAATTTCTCCTGTTACCCTAGGGAAAAAAAAATTGGGGACTAAAAGATCATGTTTGTGGAAAAAAAAATATTTTTTTTAATTCCACGGCTCTGCGTTATAAACTTCTGTGAAGAACTTGGAGATTCAAAGTGCTCACCACACATCTAGAGTTCCTTGGGGGATCTAGTTTCCAAAATGGGGTCACTTGGAGGGGTTTCTACTGTTAAGGCACATCATGGGCTCTGCAAACGTAACATGACACCCGCAGACCATTCCATCAAGTCGGTATCACAAAACGTCACTACTTCCCTTCCGAGCCCCGACGTGTGCCCAAACAGTGGTTCCCCCCACATATGGGGAACCAGCGTACTCAGGACAAACAGGACAACAACTTTTGGGGTCCAATTTCTCCTGTTACCCTTGTGAAAATAAAAATTGTGGGCTAAAAAATCATTTTTTGAGGGAAAAAATGATTTTTTATTTTCATGCCTCTGGGTTATAAACTTCTTTGAAGCACTTGGGGGTTCAAAGTGCTCACTACACATCTAGATAAGTTACTTGGGTGGTCTAGTTTCCAAAATGGGGTCACTTAGGAGGTTTTCCGCAGTTTAGGCACATCAGGGGCTCTGCAAACGTAACATGATCCCCGCAGACTATTCCATCAAGTCGGCATTTCAAAACGTCACTTCTTCCCTTCTGAGCCCCGACGTGTGCCCATACAGTAGTTTTCTCCAACATATGGGATATCAGCGTACTCAGGACAAATTGGACAATAACTTTTGGGGTCTAATTTCCCAAGTTACCCTTGGGAAAATAAAAAAAATTGGGGACTAAAAGATCATGTTTGTGGAAAAAATATGATTTTTTTATTTTCAATCTCCGAGCGTTATAAACTTCTGTGTAGCCCTTGGGGGTTCAAAGTTCTCACCACACATCTAGATAAGTTCCTTGCGGGGTCTAGTTTCCAAAATGGGGTCACTTGTGGGGAGTTTCTACTGTTTAGGCACATCAGGGGCTCTGCAAACGTACCATGACGCCTGCAGACCATTCCATCAATGTTGGCATTTCAAAACGTCACTACTTCCCTTCCGAGCCCTAACGTGTGCCTGAACAGTGGTTCCCCTAACATATGGGGTACCAGTGTACTCAGGACAAACTGTACAAGTACTTTTGGGGTCCAATTTCTCCTGTTACCCTTGTGAAAATAAAAAATTCCGGGTTAAAAAAAAATCAGTTTTTGAGGAAAAAAATTATTTTTTATTTTCACAGCTCTGCATTATAAACTTCTGTGAAGCACGTGGGGGTTCAAGGTGCTCACCACACATCTGGATAAGGTTCTTGGGGGGTCTAGTTTCCAAAATGGGGTCACTTGTGTGGGGTTTCTACTGTTTAGGCACATCAGGGGCTCTGCAAACGTAACAAGATGCCCGCAGACTATTCCATGAAGTCGGCATTTCAAAGCGTCACTACATCCCTTCCGAGCCCCGACGTGTGCTCAAACAGTGGTTCCCCCCACATATGGGGTACCAGCGTACTCAGGACAAACTGGACAACAACTTTTGGGGTCTAATTTCTCCTGTTACCCTTGTGAAAATAAAAAATTATGGGCTAAAAAATCATTTCAGCAGCAGATGGAAGAAAGGGAGACACATTCATTACCAGTGGGTAGGCGGAGCCCACACAGGATAGAACACCTCAGATTAAAAAAGAGTGTTGACCGGCCCCTCCAGCTTGGGCTCCTCCTACTCCAGCTCTCCAGTCTAAAATTTGAGATCACAGAGGATAGTCGCTGCTGGAGCAGCTCCTCAGAAGAATTTTTTATTTTTATCGGACAGGGACTTGGACCTTCGTGGTCTTGAGGTCTCAGGGGTCTCAGCGCTGCTGGACCCCCACCCCTCCCTTGGCGGATCTGTATTACCCTTTAAGGTGGTCCCTGCAGTACCCTGCCGGCCCTGGGGGATGTGGGTTGCTTTCCTGGCGGGGATGCAAACCGCGCTTCTGGGGTCACTGCGTTTCCCGCCCTGGGGGGAAGCTACGGGCACAGCGCCACAAATCCCTGGGGGTCCCTGTGGCGCTCAGCTGGGTGAGTACTCAACATTTTAATAATGTGTTTGAGTGCTTCAGCGGCTGCTGCGGCAGCCGCTGCTACATGTTTTCAGTGTGCTGATTGTGTACTTTTGTCCGCAGGTGGATGCCTGCAGGACATGGGAGCGGGGCAGGAGCGGAGAGCAGAGTGAGTCGCGCGCCTTTTTTTTTAAGCCGGCGGGGGGCGTGGCTTCGCGCTTTCCCGTTCTTTCGCGGGCAGGAAGCGCTCTGAGCGTGCGCTTTACCCTGTCTCTTCTCTTCCGGCTCCTCTCCTCTAGCGCGGCGGCCATTACTGACGGCCTCCTCGGGCTCCTCACTCTCCGCTCCCCCCGACTGAGGAAAAGGACACTGCACCGCAGCCAGCTGGGTGAGTCGCTTCTGCCTGTCAGGGCAGAAGCTTAACCCCCTCACCCCCACAGCGCAGGGTACCTTTCTGAAGGTACTGCCACATTGAACGCTCCCGCTAACGATCAAGATAACGACGCATACTAATGCGATCGTTTTTTTTTGTGATCGTTTTAATGTCGCTAGTAGCTGCCACAGTGGTCGATCTCATTAACGACGCATAAGTGGTTAGCGATCTCCTTAACGACTTTGGCTTTCATTGCGATGTACATTCAGCGCAATATGTTAGCGATCTCGTTGGCGTTCTTATTTAGTGTGGCATGCCCTTGAGGCACTGTCGTGCAGCTGCTACCTCATAAGAGGCACCTGGGGCTCGCACACCCTTTTTTTCATTAACAAGGGTTGTGGGGAGTCTGCGACATTAACCCCTTCTTAGGCGGTTAACCCTTAATTGGGGGACAGCTGGGGTAGCTCTCTCTTTAAGAGCTTTAACCCTTCAGCGTTCGTTTTTTCTTTTTAAAAAAAAAACAAAAAACACACTGTTTCTAGTTGCTGACAGGTTTAACCTGCCATATACTGTGTGAGGGCATGTCAGATCAGGGTCCAGGAGGTGCGGACTGTCTCCCAGATCCGCTACAGGATCAGTCTCGCGTATCTGACACGCAGACCTCGACGGCGTCAAGCGCAGCGGTCGGAGGTGTCAGTGATGTCAAAATGGAGGCCCTCGCTCGTCCTATTGATGGCCTGTCTGAACTTCTAGGTTATTGGGTGTCAGCTAGATCCTCTCATGGCAGGAAGCGACACAGGCCGGTGCCATCCTTCCCGTGTAGCGACTCGGAGATCTTGTGCATGGAGGGTTCCCCTTCAAGCTCGGATGCCGATTCAGATAAGGAGGATCGGCAGGGACACTCTGCCTCTCTTTTGGGCCGTACAGAGGCTTTTATTGGAGCCATGAGGGAGGCGTTACAGTTACCGGAGGAGGTAACTAGACGTCCTGGTAAGTTGGCCCGGATGTTTCAGGAGTCGCATAGGTCGCGATCAACATTACCATCACTGGATGAGCTTAATGGGGCAGTGGAGAAGGAACGCCTGTGTCCAGATAAACGTTTTCAGGGGACACGGTTTTTTTGAGACGCTGTATCCGTGTATGACGGAGTTGATTGATAATTGGATTCCTTCTCCTGAAGTGGATGTCCCTTTATCCCAGCTTAGCAAATCCTCATTACTTCCTGTTAAAGGGAAGGCGAGTCTGCAGGATCCGCTGGACAGAAAAACGGAGATGGCGGCAAAATCCATCTACGAGGCCGCGGGTCATGGATTCAGAGCAGTCCTAGGGTTCATGTGTGCTTGTAAAGCTTCCCTAAGCTGGTTAGACTGTCTACGGACGGCGTGGCAAGATGGATCCCCACTATCCGAGGTAGATGGGCTTTTCAAGTTGTTGGAGGATGCAGCCCGATATGGCAGTGATGCAGGTTTGGATACTGCGTCACTGCTGTCCTCGGCGGTCACAGTCAGGAGAGCACTGTGGCTTAGACAGTGGACCGGGGACGCGGTTTCCAAGCAAGGTTTGCTATCTTTAGCTTACAAGGGTGGTCAGCTATTTGGATCTGACCTCACAGAGCTGATTGCCAAGGCAAAGGCAAAAGAAACTTCTTTACCGCAGCGAAGAGCTGTGTCTTCTGCGTCTGGCAGGCCTAGTGCCGGTAGTAGTTGGCGGTCCTTTCGGTCCAGGGTACGGTTCGGTCAGCCCTCTTGGGGATCGGGTCGTCCCTCTTTTTCAGAAAAAAAAAGAACGCTCAAAAATCCCGCACTCCCTGGAAACAGAGCTTCCGCCGAGACAAGCGGGAAGCTGGCAAAAAGCCCGCTAAGGCGGACTGACGCCAGGGTCTCACTCGAGGGCTCTCGAGTGGGAGGTCGCCTGCTCCAATTCGAACCGACTTGGGCGTCCCGCGTGTCGGACGCCTGGGTGACGCGGGTTGTGTCGGCAGGCTATTTCATAGAGTTTCTTTCTCGACCCCCAGACAGTTTTTTGCCAATCTCGCATTCCGTCAGAGCCCGAGCTATTTGCCGCTCTACTGCGAGAGGTCGGTTCCCTTCTGCAGAAGGGTGTGGTGGTACCGGTTCCGCCGGAGGACCGGGGAAGAGGGTTTTATTCCAACCTCTTTGTGGTCCACAAAAAGGAGGACAAGTTTCACCCCATTCTGGATCTCAAAAGATTGAATCGGCATGTCCGCACCCGGAAATTCCGCATGGAGTCACTTCGCTCCGTTGTGGCGGCCTTGTCGCAGAACGATTTTTTGGTGTCAATAGACATTCGCGACGCCTATTTGCATGTTCCCGTCGGAAGGGCCCACCAACGCTTCCTTCGTTTTGCCATAGGTCAGGACCACTACCAGTTTGTGGCCCTGCCATTCGGGTTGGCCTCAGCACCCAGAGTTTTTACGAAAATTCTGGCACCTCTCATGGCGATTCTCCGAAGACAGGGGTTACGATTCTTCCCTATCTGGACGACCTTTTGATTGTGGCGTCCTCAAAGGAGGAAGCGGTGACGGCTCGCAATCTATCCCTTCAGCTCCTGGAGGACTTCGGGTGGCTGGTCAATTGGGAGAAGTCGTCTCTGGAACCGTCGCAGTCAATCCTGTTTTTGGGAATGCATTTCGACACGGTACGAGCAGTGGTGTCTCTGCCTCCAGACAAGCAAGCGAGTCTTCTTCGACATGTACAAGTTATGAAGTCGTCATCAGCAATGTCCCTTCGAAGGTGTATGCGCCTTCTGGATTTGATGGTGGCGTCGATGGAGGCAATTCCGTTTGCCCAATTTCATTCCAGGGCTCTCCAAATGTTCATTTTAAATCGTTGGGATCGATCGCAGTTTTCACTGGATTGCAGTGTCATCATCTCACACAGGGTGCGAGAGTCTCTAGGATGGTGGTTACGTCCGGAAGTGTTATCCCTGGGGAAGTCCTTCCTCCCTCCGAGGTGGTCGGTCATAACCACCGATGCCAGCCTGACGGGCTGGGGGAGTGTCTGGAACGATCTCTGGATTCAGGGAGTATGGTCGTCGGAAGAGTCTGTCCTGCCGATCAACATCCTGGAATTGTGGGCAATTTTTCTTTGCCTCCAACACTGGACGGTCCTTTTAAGCGGTCTACCAGTCCAAGTGCAGACAGACAACGCGACGGCGGTCGCGTATATCAACCATCAAGGTGGGACGAGGAGCTTCAGGCTCATGATGGAGGTGTCTCGGATCCTGGTATGGGCCGAGGCCAGGGTGCCAGCCATCTCTGCGATTCACATTCCAGGAGTTCAGAATATCACAGCGGACTTCCTCAGTCGCGAAAAGATGGATCCCGGAGAATGGAGTCTTCATCCGGAAACTTTTGCACTGCTGTGCTCCCGTTGGGGGACTCCCCAAGTGGATTTGATGGCATCCAGGTTCAATGCCAAGTTGCCGACGTTCATGTCCAGGTACAAGGACCCGAAGGCTGTGGCGGTGGATGCTCTGGTGGCTCCGTGGGACCAATTCGAGCTAATCTATGTGTTCCCGCCGATATCCTTACTTCCTCTGGTGTTGCGTCGGATCAGACTGGAGAGAGTCCCGGCTAGGTTGATAGCCCCAGATTGGCCAAGGAGGACGTGGTTCTCGACGCTGATGTCGCTTCTGGCAGCGCCTCCACTTCCACTCCCTCTTCGCCCGGACCTGTTAACCCAAGGGCCCGTTCGTCACCCGGACCTGAAGTCTCTGCGTTTGACCGCGTGGCTCTTGAGACCGAAATCTTGATCCGTCAAGGTTTTTCAGCCGAAGTCATTGCCACTCTGCGAGCTGCCAGAGGTCCGGCTACTACTAGGATTTATCACAAGACTTGGGAGGCCTTCTTTTCGTGGTGTTCGGGTTCTTTTAGGAACCCGAGGATTTTTTCCATTCCCAATTTGTTGGCCTTTTTGCAGTACGGGCTGGACAAGGGTTTGGCAGTTAGCACTCTGAAGGGGCAGGTTTCTGCTCTGTCATTGCTGTTTCGGAAGGCCATCGCCTCGCATAGGGACGTACGTTCCTTTTTTCGCGGGGTAACCTGTGAGTTTCCGCCGCGGAAGGCGCTTGTGTCTCCTTGGCGGCTCAATCTTGTCTTGGAGGCTCTTCAACATGGGCCTTTTGAGCCTATGGACTCTGTTAGCCTTTCTTTGCTCTCTTGGAAGGTTGCCTTCCTAGTGGCGGTCACTTCTTTGAGAAGGGTATCTGAGTTGGCGGCTCTTTCTTGCTCGCCTCCTTTTCTGGAGTTTCACCCAGATCGCGTAGTGCTTCGCACACGGGGCGACTTTCTACCTAAGGTGGTGTCACAATTTCATGTTAACCAGGATATTGTGTTGCCCTCGCTTTGTCCGGAGCCGAGGAATGCGAAGGAACGGGCCTTGCACACATCGGATTTAGTGCGGGCTTTGAAGTTCTATTTGTCTATTACTCAAAGTTTTCGAAAGTCGGATTCTCTGTTTGTGATTCCAGCAGGTCGTCGACGTGGGCAGCGAGCTTCCAAGGATTCTATAGCTCGTTGGATTCGGTCGGCCATTTTAGAGGCTTACCGACTTAAGGGCGAACCTTGCCCGATTAAGATTCGAGCTCACTCCACGAGGGCTGTGGGTTCATCGTGGGCCTTTCATCAAGGGGCTTCGGCAGCTCAGCTCTGTCGGGCGGCGACCTGGCGCTCCGTCCACACATTTACGAAATTTTATAAGGTGGACGTCAGTGCTTCCGCTGATGCGGCCTTAGGCCGTAGGGTCCTGCAGGCGGCTGTAGTTTAAAGTTCCTGTGAACTTGTATTTAGCGCTAGTTGCACATTTGTTTAAGTTGTTGGGAATCTGCCTCTGTTGGTTTTTTGCCCACCCTTAATTTCTGGACTGCTTTGGGACGTCCCACTGGTAATGAATGTGTCTCCCTTCCCTCCATCTGCTGCTGAAATACGGATTTTGGTAAGACCTTACCTGTAAAATCCTTTTCAGCGAAGGAAGGAAGGAGACACAGATCCCTCCCATGGCAGAAGTGTGTTGTTGTGTTTTCAGATGCGGCGTGACCCTCCTCTGATAGCGATTATCTGGGCTGAGGTCGGCGCGCTAAGGCTCTTTTCCAGCATTGCCAGATCATCGCAGTGGTCAGGTTCAGTGAGTAGTACCTGGGACTGTGTGTTTTTTTCTGTTATATGCATAACCTGTCTTCTTGTTTTTTTCTCTGAAGTTCTTCAGAAAGGGTTATGTTGCTCCTCTGGTGATATTTGCTCTTCCTTAGCTTGTGTACGGACTGGAGAGCTGGAGTAGGAGGAGCCCAAGCTGGAGGGGCCGGTCAACACTCTTTTTTAATCTGAGGTGTTCTATCCTGTGTGGGCTCCGCCTACCCACTGGTAATGAATGTGTCTCCCTTCCTTCGCTGAAAAGGATTTTACAGGTAAGGTCTTACCAAAATCCGTATTTTTTGAGGGAAAAAAATGATTTGTTATTTTCATGCCTCTGGGTTCTAAACTTCTGTGAAGCACTTGGGGGTTCAAAGTGCTCATTACACATCTAGATAAGTTCCTTGGGTGGTCTACTTTCCAAAGTGGGGTCACTTGGGGGGTTTCCACAGTTTATGCACATCAGGGTGTTATGTTTTGGTAGCTGAGGAGGCAGGAGCAAAAAACCGCATAGGCAGCCTAACACCAGAGAGGTTGGAAACTAATAGGTTGCAGACCCCTAAACTAACCGCACAACTAGAAGCAGCCGTGGAGCGTGCCTATGGTGGTCCTAGACGCCTCGGCACAGCCGGAGAGATAGCTATCCTTGAAGATGGAAAGAGGAAAGCTAACTGCCCCGGAGTAGACCCCAAAAGGGTAGGAAGCCCCCAAACATATAATGGCGGTTAGACAAGATGAAAATACGAACACAGACAGAAAATAGATTGAGCAAACGCTGGGCCCAAAACTGTCTAGATAGGACAGCACAGGAGAGATTCTGTCTGCAACCCAGAAAACCCTAGGAAAAACTCCAACACTTCTGAATCCAAAATCACTGAAACCACACGGTCTCGACCACCTATATCAGATCTCTGGTGTGAACATGTAGCTACCCAGCAGTAAAATATCACAAGAACTGAGCAAATAAACAAATACAAAAAACGAACGGAGACCAGCCAAAGCCCCCCAAAGGGGACCTGGCTGAAGACAAAAAGCAATGCAGCAAAAAGCAAGGAATTCAAACCACAGTAAAAAAAAAACTGAAAGGGACTTATCTGAAAGCAAGCAGGAGACAGCAGGAAAGCAAGCTGAATTCCAACCTAGACCAGGAAGAACAATTGATCACCAGCGAGGATCATGGGAGGTCAGCTCACTTATATCAGGCCAGTCAGTACCACCTGACAACCACTCGTTATCTGCAGGTGTAGGACTCTTGGTGATCAACATAGGTTCAATACCCTCAGCAACCACCAGAGGGAGCTTCAGCTCGGAAGTCGTCTCCAAAACGTTCACAACATCAGGGGCTCTGCAAACGTAACATGACGCCCGCAGACCATTCCATCAAGTAGATATCGCAAAACGTCACTACTTCCCTTCCAAGCCCCGACGTGTGCCCAAACAGTGGTTCCCCCCACATATGGGGAACCAGCGTACTCAGGACAAACAGGACAACAACTTTTGGGGTCCAATTTCTCCTGTTACCCTTGTGAAAATAAAAAATTGTGGGCTAAAAAAATCATTTTTTGAGGGAAAAAATTATTTTTTATTTTCATGCCTCTGGGTTATAAACTTCTTTGAAGCACTTGGGGGTTCAAAGTGCTCACTACACATCTAGATAAGTTACTTGGGTGGTCTAGTTTCCAAAATGGGGTCACTTGGGAGGTTTTCCGCAGTTTAGGCACATCAGGGGCTCTGCAAACGTAACATGATCCCCGCAGACTATTCCATCAAGTCGGCATTTCAAAACGTCACTTCTTCCCTTCTGAGCCCCGACGTGTGCCCATACAGTAGTTTTCTCCAACATATGGGATATCAGCGTACTCAGGACAAATTGGACAATAACTTTTGGGGTCTAATTTCTCCAGTTACCCTTGGGAAAATAAAAAAAATTTGGGACTAAAAGATCATGTTTGTGGAAAAAATATGATTTTTTTATTTTCAATCTCCGAGCGTTATAAACTTCTGTGTAGCCCTTGGGGGTTCAAAGTTCTCACCACACATCTAGATAAGTTTCTTGCGGGGTTTAGTTTCCAAAATGGGGTCACTTGTGGGGAGTTTCTACTGTTTAGGCACATCAGGGGCTTTGCAAACGTAACATGACGCCCGCAGACCATTCCATCATTTTCGGCATTTCAGAATGTCACTACTTCCCTTCCGAGCCCCAACGTGTGCCCGAACAGTGGTTCCCCCCACATATGGGGTACCAGTGTACTCAGGACAAACTGTACAAGAACTTTTTGGGGTCCAATTTCTTCTTTTACCCTTGTGAAAATAAAAAATTCCGGGTTAAAAAAATCCGTTTTTGAGGAAAAAAATGATTTTTTTATTTTCACAGCTCTGCATTATAAATTTCTGTGAAGCACGTGGGGGTTCAAGGTGCTCACCACACATCTGGATAAGGTTCTTGTGGGGTCTAGTTTCCAAAATGGGGTCACTTGTGGAGGGTTTCTACTGTTTAGGCACATCAGGGGCTCTGCAAACGTAACAAGATGCCCGCAGACCATTCCATGAAGTCGGCATTTCAAAGCGTCACTACATCCCTTTCGAGCCCTTACGTGTGCTCAAACAGTGGTTCCCCCCACATATGGGGTACCAGCGTACTCAGGAAAAACTGGACAACAACTTTTGGGGTCCAATTTCTCCTGTAACCATTGTGAAAATAAAAAATAGGGGGCTAAAAAATCATTTTTTGATAAAAAAAATTATTTTTTATTTTCACGGCTCTGCGTTCTAAACTTCTGTGAAGCACCTGAGGGTTCAAAGTGCTCACTGTGCGTCTACATAAGTTCCTTAGAGGGTCTAGTTTCCAAAGTGCGGTCATTTGTGGGGGAGCTCCAAAGTTTAGGCACACAGGGGCTCTCCAAACACAATATGTTGTCCGCTAACGATTGGAGCTAATTTTCCATTAAAAAAGTCAAATGGCGCTCCTTCCTTTCTGAGCCCTGCCGTGCGCCCAAACAGTGGTTCCCCACCACATATGGGGCACCATCGCACTCATGAAAAACTGGACAACAACTTTTGGGGTCCAATTTCTCCTGTAACCATTGTGAAAATAAAAAATAGGGGGCTAAAAAAATCATTTTTTGAGAAAAAAAAAATATTTTTTATTTTCACTGCTCTGCGTTTATAAACTTCTGTAAAGCACTTGGGGTTCAAAGTGCTCACTACACATCTAGATAAGCTCCTTATGGGGTCTAGTTTCCAAAATGGGGTCACTTGTAGGGGGTTTCTACTGTTTAGGCACATCAGGGGCTCTGCAAATGTAACATGACGCCCACAGAACATTCCATCAAGTCTGCATTCCAAAATTGCGCTCCTTCCCTTCTGAGCTCTCCCATGCGCCAAAACAGTGGTTCCCCCCACATATGGGGTATTGGTGTACTCAGGACAAATTGCAAAACAACTTTTGTGGTACAATTTCTCCTGTTACCCTTGTGAAAATAAAAAATAGCGGGCTAAAAAATCATGTTTGAGGAAAAAAAATATTTTTTTATTTTCACTGCTCTGCGTTATAAACTTCTGTGAAGCATTTGGGGGTTCAGAGTGCTCACAACACATCTAGATAAGTTCCATAAGGGGTCTAGTTTCCAAAATGGGGTCACTTGTGGGGGAGCTCCAATGTTTAGGCACACAGGGACTCTCCAAATGCGACATGGCAACCGCTAAATATTCCAGCATATTTTCCATTCAAAAAGTCAAATGACGCTCCTTCCCTTCTGAGCTCTGCCATGTGCCCAAACAATGGTTTATGACCACATATGAGGTATCAGTGTACTCAGGACAAATTGTACAACAAATTTTAGGATCCATTTTGTCCTGTTGCCCATGTAAAAATGAAAAAATTGATGCGAAAAGAAAATTTTTGTTGGAAAAATTAAAATGTCCATTTTTTCCTTCCACGTTGCTTTAGTTCCTGTGAAGCACCTGAAGGGTTAATAATCTTCGTGAATGTAGTTTTGAGTAGCTTGAGGGGTGCAGTTTTTATAATAGTGTCACTTTTGGGTATTTTCTTAAAGTGACTTCAAATGTGAGGTGGTCCGTAAAAAAAATGGCTTTGTAAATTTTGTTGTAAAAAGGAAAAATTGCTGGTCAAATTTAAACCCTTATAACTTCCTAACAAAAAAAATTTGGTTCCAAAATTGTGCTGATGTAAAGTAGACATGTGGGAAATGTTATTTATTAACTATTTTGTGTCACATAACTCTCTGATTTAACAGAATAAAAATTCAAAATTTGAAAATTGCTAAATTTTCAAAATTTTCTCCAAATTTCCATTTTTTTCACAAATAAACGCAAAAATTATCGACCTAAATTTACCACTAACATGAAACCCAATATGTCACGAAAAAACAATCTCAGAATCGCTAGGATCCGCTGAAGCGTTCCTGAGTTATTACTTCATAAAGGGACACTGGTCAGGATTACAAAAAATGGCAAGGTCTTTAAGGTCAAAATAGGCGGGGTCATGAAGGGGTTAGATATAATAAGTTACATTTTATCTATTAACTTCCTCTAACTCATTATACAGTGAATTTTTATCAATCCAAGACAAAGTATCCAGGTCAATGGAAATTCGTTCTTCACTGTTCATTTGGATTAATAAAACCTTGGTATAGACATGGAGTGCACAGCTTGACTGTGTAACCACCAACGTGGTAGTGGTGCGCTACGTATCCTAAGTCATGGCGGAGCTCAATGGGTGGTAAAATACCTTCCAGTTCTGGTGCATATGCTGGCAGGATAATTTGCACAATTGATGATAATTAATGCAATATTGGATAGTTTTTCTTGGATTCTGTGACAGCCATTTGCGATCATCCGGCTCACGAACTCGTCAGCAATAAAGGGTGAGCTGGCCTCTGTTTTGACACAAGGGAATTTTATACATCTGTATTATAGGGCAACCCCTTTAAGGGTCCATAAACATTAGCCTAAGTGTGACTGAACCTGCAGATTGTGGCGAGTTCTGTTTGAGTCCCCCCTGGCTGATCCCTGACAGAAGGTGGGTCGGCTGACACCTGTAAAGTCTAAGGGGAGTGGGGAAAATGAACTGTTAGACGACAAACTGTCTTCTGCGGTCAGTAATACTCTGCCGGCTTGTCATTGTTCTTCAGTAGGGTTTTTACAACACCTTTCACATGCAGTGGAAAACATTGAACTGTATTTTTTTTGCACATGGCCGCTTATTACCGTGTGTATACCAGTGAGGTTTAGTGCATTAATAGCAGTAAATGTCTGGCTAATCTGCCGCAGATTGTATGGTAAGATGTAGCCTTTCAACAGAAATGTTAAAGTCCAAAATAGCAACATATTGGTATTTAGTAAATCCTAATAGGATACCTATGTTGCTGACCAAAAGGACCCATATCAAGGTTCAAAAATTACATTTAGACCGATATACAAAATATGAACCTACACCATATATATAAAACTAGAAAAACTTTATTGAAAATTATTTAATACATAACAAAAACAGGTAAAAAGTGGGAAATCCAACACAAGGGCACCATGATCCACAATGTATAGTGTCAGAGGTATAACAATTGGACAAAGTCCGGAGGAATCTATATATGCATGCTAGTGCTCCCCTAACCCAAAAAAAAACCGTGTTGTTCAGGGAGGATAATCCACTAATAAATATCAGAACAAAGCACTAAAGCAAACAGTAAAAACTAGAGCATAAATACCTCTGGTGGATCGTGGTGCCAGCCCCTACGTACGTTTCGGCTTTGCAGCCTTCTTCCGGGGGTGGCATCACACCAACCAGAGCAGGTTAATATATACATAGTGTACCAATGAGAACAGAAAATACATAGCGATTACTTGTAACAATGATGTCGGTTGGTCCACAAGAATCTCATGAAACACAAGAACTGTGTGGTCGGTGGTAGAGGTGGTATGTAACATTGGTGTCCATTGGTCCAGATATATCACAAGAAGTGAACTCTATATGGACGAGTATCCCCTCCAATAGAGAACCAGAATCCAGGAGGTGTGTACCTCTAGACCAATTAGGCACCCACAACAACACACCACTATCTAGTCATGGAAAACATTTATGCCGATCATTGCGGACAGAGGCAAATAGAATGAAATAAAATAAACCCGCTGCTATAGTGGCGCACACCGCACCGCTGGAGACTGTCCCGGAGCATCGGGCGGCGCGTCAAGGCACGGAGCCCCGAGAAGGAACCAGACCCCGCCCACGTCTGACGTGTTCGGGGCCGGATCACATGATCGGGACACCGCGCCGAGGAGATACGCCCACCGATGCCCCGACACAGCCCCAGCAGGCGTGCGCGCTCAGCAGTCAGGTAAGTGGCTGAGATCCAATACAATAATGCACAACTACACTGGAAACACAAAAAGGCTAAGAAATTCCCAGCCAGGATGAGGCTCACAGACAATGGTGTGAATCCCATATCACAAATACAGACCACAGTAACTAGCACTATGTTACAGGAACACATTCCATTCATCAAATACATATGCCGCAAAGTCTAGACGCCGCCTATATTAGTCCCAATTTTTGCTACATAAATCTAAATAAGGAAAAATAAAGACCACTTATGGAAATAACAACAATAACACTATTAATCTAAAAAGATGTCCAGGCTTGATTGTAGCATATATACATCTAGATTGTTGTTCCACAAATTTCAGCGAAAGAAAGGGAAAATAGATCCACACTTGATGTCCAAGATGCATCACAACATATCTGGAGACATACTCAAAAGGCACATTCGTAGTAGAAACACCTGCTTAGATCACAAACGAAAAATAAAAATGAGTAAAAACAAATATAGGTGAGATAAAAATACAGAAATACGGATGGTCACAAAAAAGGAACAAAACTGCAGGATTCATTTAATCCATGTGGATGCATGGTTTTTAGAGACCAGATCCATTTGGTCTCTAATTGACCGAGGGGGCGTGTAGTTTCTCCTCCTCTGATATCCAACATAAGTCTATCTATACCCCTTACTTTTAAATCATTTGGATTGCATTTATGATGCTGTTTAAAGTGTCTGGGTATCGTACGGAGATGTTCCATGCAGGTTTCCTCTTTAGCCGCAATGATATCTCGAACATGTTCCCTAGTACGAACCTTCAGCGCCCTGGTGGTCATGCCTACATATATCAAAGGGCATGGACAACATGCATAGTAGATAACCGCCTTAGTTTGGCATGTGATAGAATGTGTAATTTTGAAGGTCTTAGTTCCATCTGATGACGAAAAAGTTGTTGCTCTAATGATGTTTGGACAAGCCACACATTTACCACATGGGCTGCACCCCCATTTAGGTTTATTGTAAGGTGAAAATGGCAGCTTACTCTGGTCACTTTTTTGGTTGAAGTGACTATGGACAAGAAGATCCCTTAAATTCTTACTTCGTCTAGCTGTAATATTGGGAGTAGGGGATAGATAAATCTTCAAAGTAGAATCAGCCAAAAGGATAGGCCAGAATTTAATCATAGCCTTACGCATAAGGTGCCACTGAGAATGATATGTGGTCACCATTCTGACTTTGTTGAATTCCTTAACTTGTTGATTTAGTCTACCATTAGTATTGTAAACTAAATCATGTCTTCTCTGCCTCTTGGCCCGTTGGTGGGCCAGATTAACGTGTCTCTTGTTGTAGCCTCTAGCGAGGAAACGTTGTTTCAGGTCTTCTGCTCTAATCTCATAGTCCCTCTCCGAGGAGCATATACGACGAACTCGTAAAAATTGACCTGTTGGTATTGATCTGATGACCTGCGGCGGGTGGGCAGATTTCGCATGTAGGAGAGAGTTAGTAGACGTGGCCTTTCGATATAGATCAGTTTGTAAAAAGCCATTGATGTCACGTTTGACTGTAACATCCAAGAATTCTATAAACTCACTATGATATTTGTATGTCAATTTCAAGTTGAGGCAATTGGTATTTAATTCCTCAAAAAAAGTTTTGAGCTGCAACGGTGTACCCTGCCAGATCAAGAAAACATCATCGATGTACCGCGCCCAAAAGAGGACGCGGTCCATCGATGTGTGTCTGTCTGACTGGAAAAGGTCCCTCTCCCACAGCCCCAGGAACAAATTGGCATATGCGGGCGCAAAAGCAGCCCCCATAGCTGTGCCCTGGAGCTGTAGGTAGAGGGACCCTCCAAAATAAAAAAAATTATGTTTTAATGCAAAATCCAATAATTGCATAATAAATTGGATTTCATCCACAGTGAAATTAGTCAAATTTAGATAATGTAGTGTGGCTTTTAGGCCATCCTCATGCCTAATACAAGTATATAAAGCCTCCACGTCGCAGGTCACCAGTAACGATCCATTATCAATATTGAGAGAATCAATCTTTCTAAGAAAATCCCCTGTATCTTTCACATAAGATGGTAAGGTCTCAACCAATGGTTTAAGTTGGGCATCAATATATTTACAGACCTTATCCAAAAAATTGCCCACCCTGAAACAATAGGTCTACCAGGGGGAATTTCCTGATTCTTGTGAACCTTTGGTAAGAGATATAGGGTAGATACCTTTGGTTCAGACACAAGTAGGGCATCACGCAAGATCTTAACAATCACTCCCTGTTCTAAAGCCATGTCTAGAATGTTAGTAAGTTCGCCAACATATGCACTAAGGGGGTTATACGTTAATTTTCTATAACACTGTTTTTCTTTCAATTGGCGGTGTGCTTCTGCTTCATACATATTGCATGGCCACACAACCACATTCCCACCCTTGTCCGCCGGCTTGAAGACACATCTGGCAGCTGTCTCAGTTTATTGATGCTGCAACGTTCAGCAGATGTTAGATTGTCTCTATAGATGTTCGATGGTATTTGTTTTAGCTCCTCTGAGACTAACTGAACAAAAAGATCTACATTGGGACAGGCGGACAAGGGTGGGAATCTGCGCGATTTTTGATGTAAACAATCAGGTATCTTACCCATATCTGCTCCCTCATGTTCCCTGGCTAATTCCTCCAAGGTTTGTAAAGCTAGTTGTTCTTCATTCGTTGGAAAAGTCTGAAGCAGATCCTTATCATGATACCATTTCTTAAAGATTAAAGACCGACCAAAAATGTGAAGATCCTTTGTCACTGTAAAGAGGTCAAAACGTGAGCTAGGTGAAAATGTTAGGCCCCTAGAGAGGAGGGATAAATCGAGTGCAGAGAAGACATGATTAGACAAGTTAATTACCTTATGGTCATCATGATTCTTTTTAGGCTGTTTGGGCTTATTGCCTCCTGGCCGACGCTCCCATTGGCGTGTATTATTTTTCTTTCCCAATCTAGTGTTATAGGGTGTCACAGAGGATATTGAAACCTCTGATTGTCCACTTGTAGAGGACAGTGATGACATAGACACAGATCTAGTTGTCTTAGAATTGGATGTCATTTTTCTCCATCGATATACCCGTTTCTGTGTATAATCAGAAGTATCTCTAGCTAGTTTCTCAGACTTTTCCAACGAATGAAGAACAACTAGCTTTACAAACCTTGGAGGAATTAGCCAGGGAACATGAGGGAGCAGATATGGGTAAGATACCTGATTGTTTACATCAAAAATCGCGCAGATTCCCACCCTTGTCCGCCTGTCCCAATGTAGATCTTTTTGTTCAGTTAGTCTCAGAGGAGCTAAAACAAATACCATCGAACATCTATAGAGACAATCTAACATCTGCTGAACGTTGCAGTCTCAAAAACTGAGACAGCTGCCAGATGTGGTCTTCAAGCCGGCGGACAAGGGTGGGAATGTGGTTGTGTGGCCATGCAATATGTATGAAGCAGAAGCACACCGCCAATTGAAAGAAAAACAGTGTTATAGAAAATTAACGTATAACCCCCTTAGTGCATATGTTGGCGAACTTACTAACATTCTAGACATGGCTTTAGAACAGGGAGTGATTAAGATCTTGCGTGATGCCCTACTTGTGTCTGAACCAAAGGTATCTACCCTATATCTCTTACCAAAGGTTCACAAGAATCAGGAAATTCCCCCTGGTAGACCTATTGTTTCAGGGGTGGGCAATTTTTTGGATAAGGTCTGTAAATATATTGATGCCCAACTTAAACCATTGGTTGAGACCTTACCATCTTATGTGAAAGATACAGGGGATTTTCTTAGAAAGATTGATTCTCTCAATATTGATAATGGATCGTTACTGGTGACCTGCGACGTGGAGGCTTTATATACTTGTATTAGGCATGAGGATGGCCTAAAAGCCACACTACATTATCTAAATTTGACTAATTTCACTGTGGATGAAATCCAATTTATTATGCAATTATTGGATTTTGCATTAAAACATAATTTTTTTTATTTTGGAGGGTCCCTCTACCTACAGCTCCAGGGCACAGCTATGGGGGCTGCTTTTGCGCCCGCATATGCCAATTTGTTCCTGGGGCTGTGGGAGAGGGACCTTTTCCAGTCAGACAGACACACATCGATGGACCGCGTCCTCTTTTGGGCGCGGTACATCGATGATGTTTTCTTGATCTGGCAGGGTACACCGTTGCAGCTCAAAACTTTTTTTGAGGAATTAAATACCAATTGCCTCAACTTGAAATTGACATACAAATATCATAGTGAGTTTATAGAATTCTTGGATGTTACAGTCAAACGTGACATCAATGGCTTTTTACAAACTGATCTATATCGAAAGGCCACGTCTACTAACTCTCTCCTACATGCGAAATCTGCCCACCCGCCGCAGGTCATCAGATCAATACCAACAGGTCAATTTTTACGAGTTCGTCGTATATGCTCCTCGGAGAGGGACTATGAGATTAGAGCAGAAGACCTGAAACAACGTTTCCTCGCTAGAGGCTACAACAAGAGACACGTTAATCTGGCCCACCAACGGGCCAAGAGGCAGAGAAGACATGATTTAGTTTACAATACTAATGGTAGACTAAATCAACAAGTTAAAGAATTCAACAAAGTCAGAATGGTGACCACATATCATTCTCAGTGGCACCTTATGCGTAAGGCTATGATTAAATTCTGGCCTATCCTTTTGGCTGATTCTACTTTGAAGATTTATCTATCCCCTACTCCCAATATTACAGCTAGACGAAGTAAGAATTTAAGGGATCTTCTTGTCCATAGTCACTTCAACCAAAAAAGTGACCAGAGTAAGCTGCCGTTTTCACCTTACAATAAACCTAAAAGGGGGTGCAGCCCATGTGGTAAATGTGTGGCTTGTCCAAACATCATTAGAGCAACAACTTTTTCGTCATCAGATGGAACTAAGACCTTCAAAATTACACATTCTATCACATGCCAAACTAAGGCGGTTATCTACTATGCATGTTGTCCATGCCCTTTGATATATGTAGGCATGACCACCAGGGCGCTGAAGGTTCGTACTAGGGAACATGTTCGAGATATCATTGCGGCTAAAGAGGAAACCTGCATGGAACATCTCCGTACGATACCCAGACACTTTAAACAGCATCATAAATGCAATCCAAATGATTTAAAAGTAAGGGGTATAGATAGACTTATGTTGGATATCAGAGGAGGAGAAACTACACGCCCCCTCGGTCAATTAGAGACCAAATGGATCTGGTCTCTAAAAACCATGCATCCACATGGATTAAATGAATCCTGCAGTTTTGTTCCTTTTTGTGACCATCCGTATTTCTGTATTTTTATCTCACCTATATTTGTTTTTACTCATTTTTATTTTTCGTTTGTGATCTAAGCAGGTGTTTCTACTACGAATGTGCCTTTTGAGTATGTCTCCAGATATGTTGTGATGCATCTTGGACATCAAGTGTGGATCTATTTTCCCTTTCTTTCGCTGAAATTTGTGGAACAACAATCTAGATGTATATATGCTACAATCAAGCCTGGACATCTTTTTAGATTAATAGTGTTATTGTTGTTATTTCCATAAGTGGTCTTTATTTTTCCTTATTTAGATTTATGTAGCAAAAATTGGGACTAATATAGGCGGCGTCTAGACTTTGCGGCATATGTATTTGATGAATGGAATGTGTTCCTGTAACATAGTGCTAGTTACTGTGGTCTGTATTTGTGATATGGGATTCACACCATTGTCTGTGAGCCTCATCCTGGCTGGGAATTTCTTAGCCTTTTTGTGTTTCCAGTGTAGTTGTGCATTATTGTATTGGATCTCAGCCACTTACCTGACTGCTGAGCGCGCACGCCTGCTGGGGCTGTGTCGGGGCATCGGTGGGCGTATCTCCTCGGCGCGGTGTCCCGATCATGTGATCCGGCCCCGAACACGTCAGACGTGGGCGGGGTCTGGTTCCTTCTCGGGGCTCCGTGCCTTGACGCGCCGCCCGATGCTCCGGGACAGTCTCCAGCGGTGCGGTGTGCGCCACTATAGCAGCGAGTTTATTTTATTTCATTCTATTTGCCTCTGTCCGCAATGATCGGCATAAATGTTTTCCATGACTAGATAGTGGTGTGTTGTTGTGGGTGCCTAATTGGTCTAGAGGTACACACCTCCTGGATTCTGGTTTTCTATTGGAGGGGATACTCGTCCATATAGAGTTCACTTCTTGTGATATATCTGGACCAATGGACACCAATGTTACATACCACCTCTACCACCGACCACACAGTTCTTGTGTTTCATGAGATTCTTGTGGACCAACCGACATCATTGTTACAAGTAATCGCTATGTATTTTCTGTTCTCATTGGTACACTATGTATATATTAACCTGCTCTGGTTGGTGTGATGCCACCCCCGGAAGAAGGCTGCAAAGCCGAAACGTACGTAGGGGCTGGCACCACGATCCACCAGAGGTATTTATGCTCTAGTTTTTACTGTTTGCTTTAGTGCTTTGTTCTGATATTTATTAGTGGATTATCCTCCCTGAACAACACGGTTTTTTTTTGGGTTAGGGGAGCACTAGCATGCATATATAGATTCCTCCGGACTTTGTCCAATTGTTATACCTCTGACACTATACATTGTGGATCATGGTGCCCTTGTGTTGGATTTCCCACTTTCAGCTGCAGATGGAAGGAAGAGAGCCACAGTATTCATTACTGATGGGTAGGCGGAGCCCCAGATCAGGATGTCACCTCAGATCAAAAGAGTGCTGACTGGCTGGCCCCTCCAGCTCGGGCTCCTCCTACTCAGCTCCAGTCTAAAATTTGAGGTCCAGAGGATGGTCGCTGCTAATGCAGCTCCTCAGAAGATTTTATTATTTTATATTCGGACAGGAGACTTGGATCACTAGTTGGTCTAGAGGTCTCAGGGGTACCAGCGCTGCTGTACCCCAACCTCTCCCTTGGCGGATCTGTATTTACTCAAAGTCCCTGCAGAATCCTTGCCGGCCCTGGGGGATGAGGAGAGCTTCCCTGGCGGGGACGCAAACCACACGTGCGGTCACTGCGTCCCTCGCCCTGGGGGGAAGCATGGGCACAGCGCCAGAAACCCCTGAGGGTCCCTGTGGCGCCTTGGCTGGTGAGTACTCCACACAAATTTTTGATTATAATTATGTGTGAGTGCTTTAGCGTCTGAGTGAGCAGCGCTATTACTTGTATGTCAGTATGCTTCAGCGCTGCTGTGACAGCGCTACTACATGTATGTCAGTATGCTTCAGCGCTGCTGTGACAGCGCTGTTACAAGTAGATGTGGTGATTTTTTGTCCGCAGGCAGATACCTGCAGGACAGAGAGGGAGCAGGAGCGGGGGAGTTCGCGCTCATTATTTGAGCTAGCAGGGGGCGTGGCCTAACGATTCCCGGTCTTCTGAGCAGGAAGACGCGCGCTCTGGCGTTTCTCCTGCGACTCCCCCACTGTGGCGGCCATTACACAGGTTCCTGGGCTCCTCAGACCGCTCCTCTCCTCATAAGACACCACGGCCAGCTGGGTGAGTGCTGATTCCTCACCCCGCAGCGCAGCGATCGCTATCCTGCAGCTGCAGTCTCATTAGAGACATAAAATTGGCTGGGGCTCACACTTATATAATATAATGTGTGAGTTGCAATATTAACCCCTCTGTAGGTAATAATTTTTCTACCAGCTAAATTTTTTGACTGAATACCGCTGGGGTAACCCTGCTTGGTGGAGCGTTAACCCTTCAGCGTTTAAAAAAAAAAAAAAAAAAAACCGCATAGTTTTTGCTGGTATTACTGCTTTGACCTGCTCATACAGGTGAGACATGTCAGATGCCGCGGACCATGTCCCAGTGCCATTACGGCAATCAGATACGCAGACCTCCACAGCGTCTAGCGCTGCGGTCGACAGCGGTGGAAAATTGGACGATATCGCTCGATCGATCAACAACTTGTCTGACCTTTTAGGTCAATATGTGTCTGCTAATTCCTCTCAGAGGAAGCGACGCAGGCCGTTACCGGCCTCTACACGGAGCGAGTCAGATGTATCTGATATTGGGCAGAGTTCCCCTTTAAATTCGGATGGAGAAATATCCGATTCAGATGCGGACGAGCCGCAGGGGCGTTCCTCTATGGCGAAGCGTACGGAGGCATTGATTGAAGCCATGAGAGATATATTACAGTTACCGGAGGAGGTAACTAGTCGTCCTGGTAAATCAGCACGTATGTTCCAGGAGTCCCGTGCTTCGTGTACAACATTGCCAGCTCTGGATGAGCTTAATAGTGTAATAGAGGAGGAACGTCTATGTCCAGATAAGCGTTTTCATGGAACGCATTTCTTTGATACACTTTATCCTTGCTCTGCGGAGTTAAAGGCTAATTGGACTTCTGCTCCTGAAGTGGATGTGTCTTTATCTCAGCTTAGTAAATCCTCACTACTCCCTATTAAGGGAAAAGCGAGCTTACAGGAGCCTTTGGATAGAAAGGCAGAATTGGCGGCAAAAGCAAGCTATGAGGCTGCGGGTCATGGATTTCGAGCAGTGCTAGGATCCATGTGTGCTGCTAGAGCTTCTCTAAGCTGGTTGGCACGTCTGAAGACGGAGTTGCAAAATGAATCTCCGTTATCTGAGATACGGGAAACTTGTGAATGGTTAGAAACGGCAGCCTGTTATATCTTTGATGCCGGTCTGGATACGGCATCTCTGCTGGCCAAAGCGCAAGCTTCAGCGGTCACAGTCAGAAGAGCTTTATGGCTCAGACAGTGGCCGGGGACGCAGTTTCCAAACAAGGGTTGTTGGCCTTACCTTACAAGGGTGGCCATCTTTTTGGATCCGACCTCACAGAGCTGATTTCCAAGGCTAAGGCGAAGGAATCAGCATTACCACAGCGTAGGGCCATGGCCTCGGTGTCCAGTAAGCCTGGTGTCTATAGTGGTCGGCGGTCCTTTCGGGGCCGAGGACGATCTAGTCACTCCTCGTGGGGATCGGGTCGTCCTTCCTTCTCAGGAAAGAAATCCTCTCAGAAAACTCGTACTCCCTGGAAGCAGAGTTTCCGCCAGGACAAGCGGGAACTTGACAAGAAGCCCGCAAAGTCGGATTGACGCCAGGGGTCCACTCGAGGATTCTCGAGTGGGGGGTCGCCTGCTTCTTTTCAAGGAGACTTGGATGGCTCGCGTTCCAGATTCCTGGGTAACACGGATAGTGTCGGCAGGCTATTTCATAGAGTTTGCTTCTCGACCCCCAAATGTTTTTTGTCAATCTCACGTTCCGTCGGAACCCGAGCTTGTTGTCGCTCTACAGCGAGAGGTCGAATCTCTGCTACAAAAGGGTGTAGTGATACCGGTTCCGTCAGAGGACCGAGGGAAAGGTTTTTATTCCAACCTTTTTATAGTTCCCAAAAAGGAGAACAAATTTCGCCCGATTCTGGATCTCAAGCGATTAAACCGGCATGTCCATGCCCGGAAATTTCGCATGGAGTCGCTTCGTTCCGTTGTGGCAGCTCTGTCACAGAACGATTTTCTGGTGTCAATCGACATTCGCGACGCCTATTTGCATATTCCCATCGGAAAGGCTCATCAGCGCTTTCTTCGATTTGCCATAGGTCAGAATCATTACCAGTTCGTGGCTCTGCCGTTCGGGTTAGCCTCAGCGCCAAGGGTCTTTACAAAAATTCTGGCGCCCCTCATGGCAATCCTTCGAAGACAGGGGATTACGATTCTCCCTTATCTGGACGATCTTTTGATCGTGGCTTCCTCGGAGGAGGAGGCGTTGACGGCTCGGGATTTGTCTCTTCAGTTTCTGAAGGACTTCGGTTGGCTGGTCAATTGGGAGAAGTCGTCCCTGGAACCATCGAGGACAATCCTCTTTTTGGGAATGCATCTCGACACGTTTCGGTCGGTAGTTTCCCTACCACCAGACAAACAGTCATGTCTTCTTCGACATGTACAGATTATGAAATCCTCAACGGCAATGTCGCTACGGAAGTGTATGCGTCTTCTGGGACTGATGGTGGCGTCCATGGAGGCAATTCCTTTTGCCCAGTTCCATTCCAGGACTCTCCAAAGGTTCATCTTGAGTCGATGGAACCAGTCGCAATCGCTGGATTGCAGTGTCACCATTTCTCGCGCGGTGCGGGATTCTCTAGAATGGTGGTTACGTCCAGGGGCATTCTCCCTGGGGAAGTCTTTCCTCCCTCCGAAGTGGTCAGTCATAACCACCGATGCCAGCCTGACGGGCTGGGGGGGTGTTTGGAACAATCTCTGGATTCAGGGGGTATGGTCATCGGAAGAGTCTTTTCTTCCGATCAACATCCTGGAATTGAGGGCGATTTTCCTTTGCCTCCAACATTGGACGGTCCCTTTGAGCGGTCTGCCAGTCCGAGTGCAGACAGACAATGCGACGGCTGTCGCGTATATCAATCACCAAGGTGGGACAAGGAGTTCCAGACTCATGGTAGAGGTGTCCCGAATTCTGATTTGGGCAGAGGCCAGTGTACCAGCCATTTCGGCGATTCACATTCCAGGGGTTCAGAATATTACAGCGGACTTTCTCAGTCGCAGAAGGATGGATCCCGGGGAATGGAGCCTCCACCCGGAAGTTTTTGCACTACTGTGCTCTCGCTGGGGAACCCCCCAAGTGGATTTGATGGCATCCAGGTCCAATGCCAAGTTACCGACGTTCATGTCCAGGTACAAGGACCCGAAGGCGTTGGCGGTGGATGCTCTAGTGGCTCAGTGGGATCAGTTCGAGCTGATCTATGTATTCCCGCCGATATCCTTACTTCCTCTAGTACTGCGTCGGATCAGACTAGAGAGAATTCCAGCTATTTTGATAGCTCCAGACTGGCCAAGAAGGGTGTGGTTCTCGACAATAATGTCGCTGTTGGCGGCACCTCCTTTTCCACTCCCTCTTCAACCGGACTTGTTGACTCGGGCCCGTTTGTCATCCGGACTTGATGTCCCTGCGTTTGACGGCGTGGCTCTTGAGACCGAAATCTTGACCCGTAGAGGTTTCTCAGCCGAGGTCATTGCTACCCTTCGTGCCGCAAGATGTCCGGCTACTACTAGGATTTACCACAAAATTTGGGAAACCTTCTTTTCGTGGTGTTTGGGGTCCTCTCGGAACCCGAGAAAATTTTCCATTCCCAACCTGTTGGCTTTTCTGCAGCATGGGCTAGACAAGGGTTTGGCAGTCAGCACTCTGAAAGGTCAGATTTCTGCTCTGTCCTTATTGTTCCGGAGAACCATTGCTTCAAATAGAGACGTGCTCTCCTTTTTCCGAGGTATATCTCGTAAGTTTCCGCCGCGGAAGGCACCCGTGTCTCCTTGGCGGCTCAACCTTGTTTTGGAGGCTCTTCAGCATAAACCTTTTGAGCCTATGGTTTCTGCTAGCCTTTCTTTACTTTCTTGGAAGGTGGCTTTCCTTGTTGCAGTCACTTCCTTGAGGAGAGTTTCTGAGTTGGCAGCTCTTTCTTGTTCGCCTCCTTTTCTGGAGTTTTTTCCGGATCGTGTAGTGCTTCGCACTCGGGGTGATTTTTTGCCTAAAGTGGTGTCACAATTTCATGTTAACCAGGATATTGTGTTGCCTTCACTCTGTCCGGATCCGAAGAATGCGAAAGAGCGAGATTTACACACATTGGATTTAGTGCGGGCCTTGAAGTTTTATCTATCTATTACTCAAGGTTTTCGTAAGACGGACTCCCTGTTTGTGGTTCCAGCAGGTCGTCGGCGTGGTCAACGAGCTTCCAAGGATTCTATAGCTCGTTGGATCCGGTCAGCTATTTTGGAAGCTTACCGCCTTCGGGGTGAATCTTGCCCGATTAAGATTCGAGCCCATTCCACGAGAGCTGTGGCCTCATCGTGGGCTTTTCATCAAGGTGCCTCGGCAGTGCAGCTCTGCCGAGCGGCAACTTGGCGCTCTGTCCACACGTTTACAAGGTTTTATAAAGTGGACGTCAGTGCTTCCGCTGATGCAGCCCTCGGACGTAGGGTCCTGCAGGCAGCTGTAGTTTAAAGTTCTGGATGAACTTGTGTTTAGCGCTGGTTGCGCTTTGTTGTTAAGGTTGTTGGGTTTCTGCCTTTTGTTGGTTTTTTCCCACCCTTATTTTTGAACTGCTTTGGGA
Source organism: Oophaga sylvatica (assembly GCA_033576555.1). Taxonomy (NCBI): domain Eukaryota; kingdom Metazoa; phylum Chordata; class Amphibia; order Anura; family Dendrobatidae; genus Oophaga; species Oophaga sylvatica. The sequence goes on along the minus strand of JARQOD010000003.1, from coordinate 286,820,734 downwards.
CGTCCCATCAGTAATGAATACTGTGGCTCTCTTCCTTCCATCTGCAGCTGAAACACGGATTTTGGTAAAAACTTACCTGTAAAATCCTTTTCAGCGAAGGAAGGAAGAGAGACACAGCACCCTCCCAAGGCAGAAGTGTGTTGATGTTTTCAGATGCAGCGCGGCCCTTATCTGATAGCGATTATCTGGGCTGAGGTCAGCGCGCTAAGGCTCTGTTCCAGCATCGCCAGCTCATCGCAGTAGTCAGGTTCCGTGAGTAGTACCTGGAACTCTGTGGTTTTTGGCTTTCTTTGCATGCATAACCTGTATCCTTGTGTTTTTTCTCTGAAGTTTCTTCAGAAGGGGTTATGTTGCTCCGCTGGTGATCTTGGCTCTTTTCCTAAAAGCTTTGGTACGACTGGAGCTGAGTAGGAGGAGCCCAAGCTGGAGGGGCCAGCCAGTCAGCACTCTTTTGATCTGAGGTGACATCCTGATCTGGGGCTCCGCCTACCCATCAGTAATGAATACTGTGTCTCTCTTCCTTCCTTCGCTGAAAAGGATTTTACAGGTAAGTTTTTACCAAAATCCGTGTTTTTACCTGTTTTTATGTATTAAATAATTTTCAATAAAGTTTTTCTAGTTTTATATATATGGTGTAGGTTCATATTTTGTATATCGGTCTAAGATGTAGCCTGTGTACTGCTAGTCCCTTTGTAATAGGGGAAATTATACAATCTCTCTGTAGATTTCTTTCTCAAGGTGAACCTAAATGAATTATCATTTTGCCATTTGTACCTTTCCTGCCTTCACTGTCTTGTTCTCATTGATATAATGTAATATTTCAATAGTGCTTTTGTTCTGCTTACAAACCTCTTTCTTTGTATTGTAGGTGAAATTAATTGGTGAAATAGGCAACAGTCGTGGTGTTCTCATCACTTCGTATTCTAATGTCCGCTTAATGCAGGAAGAACTGCTTAGGTACCACTGGCACTATATCATCTTGGATGAGGGGCACAAGATCCGTAATCCTAATGCTCATGTAACCATAGCATGCAAACAAGTGGGTACAGCCTAGGCTGCCAAGATCTTACGGCTTGTTATTTCGTAATATTGTGCTACTGAATATCTTGGATATCATTTCTATTTTAGAATTTGTAATCTAAATAGAACATATATGTGCTGATAAATTTCTTCATAAATATCAATACTAGAAGCTGAAGATCTGTTTTTCAGGAGATTTTAACTTTTTTTTCACTTGGAAATCCATTATCGACTATCCACTGAATAGGTGACAACTTTTTGATAACTAGCTGAAGAGCCCTGCGCTGCCCGGGCATAGTAACTAACTACGGTTAGTTATAACAAATTGTAATAATTATATCTATAAATATAAAGCTGAGTGTATAGCTCCGCCCACTCCGCATAGCCACATTCACTATAATATCCCTAACAATCCCGTCAGCCAGAGCTACCGGACTACTACCCCTAATATCCCACATCGTCCAGTAAGCCAGAGCCACCGGACTATTATCCCTAATATCCCACATCATCCCGTCAGCCAGAGCCACCGGACTACAACCCCTAATATCCCACATCATCCCGTCACAGCCGCCAGACTACTACCCCTAATATCCCACGTCGTCCCGTCAGCCAGAGCCACCAGACTACTTCCCCTAAAATCCCACATCATCCTGTCAGCCAGAGCAACCGGACTACCCCCCTAAAATCCCACATCATCCCGTCAGCCAGAGCTACTGGACTACTACCCCTAAAATCCCACATCATCCCGTCAGCCAGAGCCACCGGACTACTACCCCTAAAATCCCACATCATCCCGTCAGCCTGGGGTCAGAACCAGGGCGCTGAGGGATTTACCCTAACTTCCATACCAGGGATCCCTTTAAGAGGGGCTGGGGTCAGAACCACAGCGCTGAGTGGAACGGTCCTAACTTCCATACTGGGATCCCTTTAAGAGATGCCTGGGGTCAAAACCAAAGCGCTGGATGGATTTGCCCTGACTTCTATACCAATGATCCCTTTAAGAGAGGCCTGGGGTCAGAATCAGAGCGCTGAGGGATTTACCCTAACTTCCATACCGGAGATCCCTTTAAGAGAGGCTTGGAGTCAGAACCAGAGTGCTTAGTGGAATTGCCCTAACTTCCATACCAATGATCCCTTTAAGAGACCCTGGGATCGGAACCATAGAACTGAGTGGAATGGCCCTAACTTCCATACCGGAGATCCCTTTAAGAGAGGCCTGAGGTCAGAACCAGAGTGCTTAGTGGAATTGCGCAAACTTCCATACCAATGATCCCTTTAAGAGACCCTGGGGTCGGAACCACAGAGCTGAGTGGAATGGCCCTAACTTCCATACTGGATATCCCTTTAAGAGAGGCCTGGGGTCAGTACCAAAGTGCAGAGTGGATTTGCCCTCTCTTCTGTACCGTGGATCCCTTTAAGAGGGAAGATGTGCCTGTGGGATGGAGGATGCATGATGGGGATATGGGCACGGGAGCGGGTGATTTATTTCTGTCATGTGCTCTCTGCTTCTGGCTGGGGTGCAGACTGGCTGGGAGCTTATGTTCCTGGGGATGCTAGATTACTCCCACCTGGTCAGTGTCAGCTGAGGTGTTGTCGTGGAGTGAGAAAACTGTTGCTCATAGCAACCAATCACAGCTCAACTTCTATTAAACAGCTCTGGTGAAATGAAAGATGCTTAGGGATTGGTTGCAAGGAAAACTGTTGCTCATAGCAACCAATCACAGCTCAGCTTCTTTTAAACAGCTCTGGTTAATTGTAAGATAATCCCTGATTGGTTGGTGATACCCACACACATACACACATTCAATTTTATATATAGATTGGGGGTACGAGTGCTGGAGCGCTCACCGATCGGCAGAACAGATCACTTTTTATCCCCGTTACAATGTAGCAGCAGTGCAAATGCTCAACCACTGCACCATTCATTCCCTATAGGGTTGTCGAGCGCTATGCTCAACATTTTTCAACAGCTACTTGAAGAAAGAATGGAGCTGCATTCAGTTGTTCAACCTGCTACTTATTTTGTGATAGAGATAAGTTTCCATGTTCTGCCAATCTGTGCGGGTGTCACTGGGCAGCGAACATCGTTCAATAAGTTATCACCTTGTCCAGTGGATGGATCACTTAGAGGATGCATTTTTTTTTGTTTTTAAACTTATGTCAGAAGGGCTGCATAATCCTCATTCTTCGCACATCTAGACTGAGATCTCACACCTGTCAGCGCAGGCTGCAGCTGCCTGACAGACTGGCAAGAAATTGAATGTTTGGACTTTAAGCTTTTATATTCTATGCTTGACCTCCATAAAATCTTGTTTTACTATGAATTTTCTACAGTCATTCTAAAATATATTGATAGGGATCTGGGAGACCCTTCTATATTCTAATACCCTTGTTAATGCTAGAGCTTATGAATCTTCATATACACATCCCTTTAAGAATCTTTCTCTGCTATATTCCAAAATGACATTATTTGCTGATTGAACCAATAACTTAGCATATGATATCAAAGGTCAGTCAACAAGATGACTACATGATCTTGGGACTGTGGGATAATCACCCTAATAATGGGGAAGTGACCATGATGGCTATAGCGAATAACAATGAAGTATGCAATTAATCAGTGGAGTAATAAAGATATAACTGCTTATGACAACAATTGAGGGGTCCAGCAAAGGGAACACCTGATGATTAATGAATTCTTCTGTTAGATAACCAATTGGTCAAGCTGACATGACCTATGAGATACGTGACAAGATGTATTTACTGTAATAAATAATTTACTAATATATTCTGAAAAACACCATGACCTCATGCACGTATACACCCTCTAGCAGGGTATATAAGCTGGACCCAGATACTAAATAAACATGCTTGGTAATCTTGATTACAGACGCTTTTCTTCTGTTTCATTTACTAGCATCACTTGCCTCGATCGAAGCTATACCTAATCTGGCACGATCTAATATACTGAGAGGGTCTTTATTGAAGACCACCTTAATAATATTCTCAGCGGGTAGATACACCAGACTCATCACATCTAATATGCCCTAATATTTACACACAACCCTAATGTATACACTACTCACAAAAAGTAAAGATATTTGTCTTTCGGGTTAAATTTCAGGATAATCCTAAAATGCACTCTAAAGGTACTGCCACACTAAACAATCCCGCTAGCGATCACGATAACGACGCATACTAATGCGATCGCTAGCGGGATTGTTTCTATATCGCTAAATGCGGCCACATTTAGCGATATAGTTAACGACGCTATCGCCGTTAGCGATCTTCTTAACGACTTTAGCGGTACAAAAGTACCGCTAAATCGCTAAGAAAAGGTGCCACACAGCGATAAGATAGTTACCCAGCGGGAGCGCCGACGAGAAAATAGGGTCCGGAACGATTCCAGCGACGAGCGAGATCACAGCAGGAAGCTCGTCGCTGGAAGCTGCCGCACTGAACAATATCGCTAACGGGATCGCTAAATAGTGACGTTTTTTAGCGATCCCGTTAGCGATATTGTTTAGTGTGGCATACCCTTAACTTTTTCAGGTAGCCTTGTCTAAACTTTTGAATGCACATGTCCAACTGTTCTGTGTTTCAGTACTTTTTGTACAACTTGTTGTTCTCTAATAAAGTGCTTAATTGCAAAATTCACAACAGGTGTTTGATCCTTGTATCATCCAGTAAATTTTGGGGTTCTATTAAAATTGTTATTTAAATAGTCGTCAACTTCATGCTGCTCACATTTTGACATCATGAGACCAAGACACTTAAGAATGGATATTCAGACGGAAGTGGCCACTGAGCTTAGAGTGTCACAGCGTGTCATCAGCAGGTTGCAACAGAGATATTGAGAGACTGGAAAAGTCACAGAAAGGCAGAGAAGTGGATATCATTTGGCCACATCCCACACTTCATTGAGAGCCGTGCCCTTTGGAACCAGATGATGAATGCCACACAACTCCAGGCACTTTTAATGGAGGTTAGACCATTCTAAACCATTTACATCGGTGTGGTCTGCGTGCTAGTTGACCTGCAAGTGTTCCTGACCACACCACCGAGCCAGTGGGCTTCATTGCTATTCACTGATAAGTTAGTTCATGCTGAACAGAAATGATGGCCGCCATCGATGTTTGAGAAATCAAGGAGAGCACTTTGCATCAGCTACTGTTGTCACCAGACGAGCCTTTGATGGTGCTGTTAGTGTAGGCAGGTGTGTCTAGTCAATACAGAACTGCCCTTGGCTTTATGACAAGCGCCTACTACTTGAATAACATCATTAATCCAGTCATTCTGACTCTGCATGAACACCACAGGCCTAATTTCATTTTCATGAACGATATTGCTCCAGCTAATTGAGGTCGCATCAATAGGGAACAGCTGCTGGAGACAGGAGTACCTCAAATGGAGTGGCTTGCACTTTTTCCAGACCTGAATCCTTTAGAAAACCTATGGGACCAGCTGAGTCGCTGTGTAGAGGCTTGTAACTCTGAACCCCAGAACCTCAGTGACCCTGAGGGCCGCCTTTCCAGAACAGTGGGATTCTATGCCTCAGCAGACAATAACTTGACTTATGTACAGCATGAAACGTCGTTGTCCAGCTGTAATTGACACTCAAGGCCACGTGGCAATGTTTTTTTCCATTCTTTAAGGCAAAACTGCTTCAGCTCTTTCAAGTTTGCTGTTCACCAGTAGAAACCATCTATCTTTAATTTAAGTCTGACCTCAGATTTTCAATTAGATTAAGGTCTGGGTTTTGACTAGGTCACTCCAAAACACCACTAGAGTGTTTGCTTTAGCAGTATGCTTTGGTTCATTGTCTTGTTGGAAGGTGAACCTCTGTCCCAATCTCAAATCACTTACAAGCTAAGTAAACCCGGTCAGCAGGAGCGCAAAAACAAAAGGTGAATTATTAGAAAATCTTCTTTTTATTGACGTTATCCACAACGCGTTTCGACAGGCATTCCTGTCTTCCTCAGGTGGCAGTGTACAAAAATGCACAGGGGGCAGGTATTTTAAGGGGAAATGACCAATGGGAAGTGATAAACAATTAATTACATCATGAACAGTTAAAACATAAGATTATAAATAGAATTATAAAATAGATTCCATGCCAGATAAAAAACAATCACAATATGGTTAAGAAACTGTTAAAAAAAAAGCTTTATAAAAAAATACTTAAAAAAAAAAAAATCTCAATTAGCTTTCTCATATTCTTCCATATTGTGAGTTTTTTAACAGTTTATAAAGCATTTTTTAACAGTTTCTTAAGCATATTGTGATTGTTTTTATCTAGCATGTAATTTATTTTATAATTCTATTTATAATCTTATGTTTTAACTGTTCATGATGTAATTGTTTATCACTCCCCATTGGTCATTTCCCCTTTAAATACCTGCCCCCTGTACATTTTTGTACACTGTAACCTGAGGAAGACAGGAATGCCTGTTGAAACGCATTGTGGATAACTTCAATAAAAAGAATATTTTCTAATAATTCACCTTTTGTTTTTGCTCTCCTGCTGACCGGGTTTATTTAGCTTTTCAATTTATTCTCCTCATCTGAGGCACCCGGCTGGAGCTGTATCTCACTGCCTAATAGCTACAGATGGCTGGCGCTCCTATCTGACCGTCTACATCATTGTTTCAAATCACTGACAGACTGAGTCATGTTTTCTCAAGAATATCCCTGCATTTCAGACCATTTTCCCTGTCCCTGCTGCCGAAAAACATCCAACAGCATGATGCTGACACCACAATGCCTTATTTCATTTTTATGGACGACATTGTTCCAGCTCATCGAGGTCACATCATTAGGGAACAGCTGCTGGAGACTGAGGTACTTCAAATGGGGTGGCCTGCATTTTCTCAAGTCCTGAATCCCATAGAAAACCTATGGGACAAGCTATGTCACCATGTAGAGGCTCATAACTCTGAACCAAATAAAATCAATGACCTGAGGGCCGCCCTTCAAGACGAGTAGGATGCCATGCCTCAGCAGACAATAACTTTACTTGTGAACAACATGAAATGTCATTGTCAAACTCTAGTTGAGGCTCAAGGCCACATGACAAGTTATTGAGACATTGACATTATTTTTTAGATGTGAGGGAAGGGGGGAAGGTATATCCACCACTGTTCTTGGCTTTTGTTTCAATAAATTTTTTGAGATGCTTCTACTTAAATGCCCTACTTTCATTATAAAATACCACTGTAGCGTGAACTTATTACGTTTTCCATAAATCTCACCCGAAAGCCAAATATCCCTAATTGTTTGTGAGTAGTGTATGTTAAATGATCATAGTGTTGAGGCCACCATACACATTAGACTACAGTTGGCCGAACCTGCCGATATTGGTGTGATTGGCTGACAGTCTGTGTATGTGGGACATCCCTACAGTAGTCTCCCTGGGTGATTGACTTCAGGGGAGAGATGGATCGGCATATTGGAATTCCAGTGTCAGATCCTTCTGTTCTCCCGGACATAGGCTGCTGACCGAGGTCTCTGGTAACAAGTCTCTAATAGAGAACAAAGAAGGACTCGGCAGAGCATCACTATTTAATGGGGAATGGTTGAGCTCTAATTTCTATGGGGTCTTTATAAAAATCTGACTGTTTACTAATGAATTGCATTTTTTTTTTCCTTTCAGTTTCGAACACCACATCGCTTAATTCTGTCTGGTTCTCCAATGCAAAATAACCTGCGGGAGCTATGGTCTCTTTTTGACTTTGTCTTCCCTGGAAAACTTGGTACCCTGCCTGTGTTCATGGAGCAGTTCTCTGTTCCCATCACTATGGGGGGTTACTCAAACGCTTCCCCTGTTCAGGTAGGGTCTTTTACTCAGTAGAATCATTGCTGCCACCAAGAGTTTTCCAGTTTTTATTTCTATAGTAATCTTACTGCCTACTTGGAAAGTTAATACTCTGTATACAAGGATTATTTTTGCTAGATTGAGGTATTTTCTTGAGCTAGTAGCCTTATTTATTCACACTGCAGAGTGACAATTGACCCCTTCACCCCCAAGGCTGTTTTCACCTTCCTGACCAGGACAATGTTTTCAATTCTGACCAGTGTCACTTTATGTGGTAATAACTCTGGAACAGTTCAACATATCCCACTGATTCTGCGATTGTTTTTTTGTGACACATTGCTCTTCATGTTAGTTGTAAATTTTAGTTCAAATGATTTCCATTTATTTACAAAAATATTGAAAATTTCATTTTGAAAATTTAGCAAAGATTATCAGCAATTCTTCATTTTTTGCAACAAAATTTACAAACCCAACTTTTTTTTTTTTTAAACTTTTTAGGGACCAAATCATATTTGAAGTGAGTTTGAGGGCCCTATGTGACAGAAAATAATCAAACGTGACACCATTTTAAAAAATGCACTTTTCAAAGTCCTAAAAACGACATTCAAGAAGTTTATTAACACACACTTTAGATGCTTCACATTAATTAAAGCAATGTGGAAATGGCTGCCAGTGGCCATTTTCCCATAGTCCACCGTAGTGAAAAGGATGGGAAGTGCGGGACTCCCAACATTTGTAAAAGCTCGGGTCCCACCGCAGCCTCACCCCGCCGAACATCCCCTCCTCCGAGCCCGAGCTACCCCCCCCTCCCAGTAAGCTATTGTAAAAGCAGACTATAAGATGCAATTCCATTTTGTTAAACATTTTTTTTCCTCCCCAAAATTTAGGATGCTTCTCATGGTCCTGTATGTCTTATGGTCTGCAAAATACGGTACATTTTTCCTGCAAAATTGTTGCTATAGCCCCAAATTTTTCATTTCCACAAGGATAACAGGAAAAAATGGATGGTGCAATTTGTTGTGGGGTTATATAGGGGAAAACTGTTGTCTGGGTATGCGGCAGGGCTCTGAAGGAATGAAGTGCCAGTTAAATTTTAGAGCACCATTATGGCTGCAATAGATTGTGGACACCATGTCACATTTGAAAATTCCGTGACATGCCAAAACAGTAGAAACCCCACAAGTGATTCCACCGTGGAAACTGAACCTCCTAGAGAATTTAATTTAAGGGTGTAGTGAGCATTTCTAACACTCAGGCTATTCATAGACTTGGGCTGAGTATATGAAAATTACCGTTTTTTTTTCCCACTAAAATGTTGCTTTCGCCCCAAGTTTTTAATTTCAAAAAGGGATAATAGGAGAAAATAAAGGTACAGTTAGTCACACAATTTCTTCTAAGTGCACCAATACATCTCAAAAACTATTTTTGAGGCAAAGTTCAGAAGAGAAGCTCCGTATGGGAGTGCAAATTTTGCTGGAATCATTTGAGGGTGCCGTCAGATTTGCAGAGCCTCTGAAGTGCCAGAACACCCATAAGTGACACAACTTTGCAAACTAGGATTCTTCTAGGAGTGAAGTGAGCATATTGACATCACATGTGCTTCACAGAAATGTATACCATTGGCCGTGAATAAAGAATAATTACATTGTTACAGCTAATATGTTATTTTAGCCCCAACTTTCATTTTTTATTAGGGCTACTATAAAAGATTGGATTTCACATTTTTTTGTGCTATTTCTCCTGAGTGTGCTAATATCCTACATGTAATCAGGAAATACTTTCCAAGCACAGTGGAAAGCTCAGAAGGGAAGGAGCGCCATATTGTAGTGCAGATCATGTCCGCACAGCAGAACCCCCCCATAACTGACCCCGTTTTACAAACTACACCTCTCAATGAATTAATCTAGGGATGCAGTGATCATATTGACACCATGGGTGTGCACAGAAATTTATACCATTGGGCAGTGAAAAAAAATATAATTACATTTTTACCACAACAATTTACATTTAACCCCATATTTAAATGGAAATGAAAAGGAAGCAGTCATTCAAGCATGCCTCTATCTGGCACGCAAGGGGGGTTCTTCCTGCTCTAATAGATTCTCTTCTGATTGACTGGTCCCCCCCAACTTGGGAACCCTCCCAGGGTGGGTAGCCGTCTTTTACTCTACCGGGATGCGTGGCTATCCATGGTTGACGACGCCTGGGTCAGAGAGATTGTGATCTCCGGCTACAAAATAGAATTTTCTACCCCTCCCTACGCCAGGAAGACGTTTGTTTTCACGTCCCACCCCCCAAGGCTCCCAGCTCAGGTCCCAGGTTTCTTTCAGGTTTTTATTCCAACATTTTTGTTCCAAAGAAGGACAAGTCTCTGTCCAATTCTGGACCTCAAATGACTAAATGGATGAGTTAAAACATCACAAACAGATTAGAGACAGCGTTTGTGTGATCGAAACGTTGCCACAGAAGGCAGAATAAAGGAGATGTAAAATCCACCAACCTGTGAAGCGCTGTCTCTACTCTGTGATGTTTGAACGTATTCCAAGAGGGACTCCTTGGACCTGACGTGTGCTCCTATTGTGGGTAAGTTAACCCTATGATGCTATGAGGTACTGTGGACTTATTTTTCTTTTTGCTTAAATGGATGAGTCCATCTCCGTCACTTCAGGATGGAATCTCTTTGCTTAGGCCTCTTTCACACATCCGTTTTGCGCCTGACGGCGCCCCCGGCATTTTGCCGCATCCGGCAACTAGTATGTAAAACCGGATGAGACGCATCCGGTTTTTCGCCGGATCCGTTTCTGTGCTCCGGAAAAAAAACGGATCCGTCTCATCCGGTGTATCCGGTTTTGCATCCGTTTTCGACAGAATGCATCGGATCCGGTTTTTAAAAAAGCCCTTTTTTGGGTTCCAAACATGATTGGCTGCTGTAATCCTATATATACACTGTTCCTACAGCCCATCTTTGACAGGTTGTAGAGGAGCAAGGTGCAGGTTGCAGAGAAGAGCAAGTAGCAAGTGATTGGCGAACATGGATGTCATTATCGGCAATATCTTCAAGAATCTTGTTAATTTTACTGCGGAGGCGAATCGCTTGAGGTTTATAGTTATGGAGAAGGAGCGAAAGATTGAGCAGCGCATTATGCGTCAGCGCCAGCGAAGACGACGCCGTATGTGGATCCACCCCATCACGGCACAGAGATTAACTCGTGGTGTGTATTCTACATTGAACATGGAGCTGCGAGAAAATCCAGAGAAATTTTTTTCCTATCTGCGGATGAATAAAGAAAACTTTGACTATTTGCTGGAGCGTGTTGGAGACCAAATAAAAAAATCGGACACCTATTGTCAGTTCTCGATTTCTCCGGCGGAGCGTCTCATGGTCACTATAAGGTAAGCTATATGTATTGGATCTGTTTGCTTGAGCACACTTGTAATATTTTATAATTTATTTAACATCACAGGACAACTAGGAAACCATATCAGTAGACAAAATTTTTTTACAAAACAGTGTTTTTCATTGATGTTATTATTTTTGGTATCTCCAATAGTTATAGCTGAGTTCTGGTATGTAATGCTGTGTTTCTGAAATAATTTGTATTTTCTATTTTGTTTTCAGATTTCTGGCAACTGGCGAAACTCTGTCATCGCTCCATTTCCAGTATCGCCTGGGAATATCAACGCTATCAGGGATAATAAAGTACACTTGTCGTGCTCTGTGGGACTGTTTGGTTGGAGAATTTCTTCCAGAGCCAACTACAGACCAGTGGCTTCAAATAGTTGACCAGTTTCTCTGTATCTGCCAGTTCCCCAATTGCCTGGCCGCTGTTGATGGCAAACATATCCGCATTCAAAAGCCTTCAGGAACCGGATCAGAATTCTACAACTACAAAAAATATTTTTCGGTTGTCCTATGGCTATTGCAGATGCGGAGTACAAGTTTATTGCAGTGGACATTGGGTCTTATGGACGGTCCAATGACTCTCAAGTTTTTAAACTTTCTGCTATGGGCCGTAAACTGTACGGAAACAATTTTCAGTTTTCACCCCCTAGGCCACTGCCTCAAACCTCAGGCCCACCGATGCCATTCGTTTGTGTAGGTGATGAGGCATTCCAGCTGTCCGAACACCTCTTGAAGCCGTACGCCAGCAGAGGATTAACACATACCAAGAGAATTTTCAACTACCGCCTCACAAGAGCCAGACTTATGGTGGAGTGTGCCTTTGGGATTATGACAGCTAAATGGCGTGTCCTTTTGACTGCAATAAACTTGAAGACCGAGACTGTGGATGATGTTGATAAAGCGTGCGTGGTCCTACATAATTTTGTCCTAACCAAGGAACCGATTTCTATGGAGGACCACAATCAAGAAACAACTTTGCACGACTACAGCAACATTACCACTCGCAGTACAGTCGCGGTTTCAAGAATGAGGGACCACTTTACCCAATACTTTGTGTCACCAGAAGGTAGAGTTGACTGGCAGGATGACAGAGTGTGATAAATTTATTTGTTGTTTTAAAAATTTCTGTACCCACAATAAACCTTTAAAAGTTAACTTGTCTACCTTCTTGTGTGTTTTCTACTGTCTGTAACCTTTTTGCCATAGTTGTGTACCTGGCTGTTTTTTTTAACAAAAGTATTTCACCTTTTGTCCAAAAAAGTGTACATTGTAGGGCAGGGTTCCCCATCTCCAGTCCTCAAGGCACATCAACAGGTCATGTTTTCACGATTTCCTTTGTATTGCTCAGGTGATAATTGCCTCACCTGTGCAATACAAAGGAAATCCTGAAAACCTGATCTGTTGGTGGGCCTTGAGGACTGGAGTTGGGCAACCCTCTTGTAGGGGATAACCTACAAGTACACAATTTTGGGAAAAAGATAATATACTTTGCATACTACACAACCCGGGACACAACTTTGTCAAAAAAGTTAAATTTATGAACCTTTTAGCCAAAGTTAGGTGTTTTAATAATGGTGTTTGTGTTACCAAATAGCTTACCTGTATACAAAATTTAAAGCTTAACATCCTATAAATAAAAGACAGACAACAATGTTAAACCAATGAACAATTTATTTAACCCCTTCACCCCCAAGGGTGGTTTGCACGTTAATGACCGGGCCAATTTTTACAATTCTGACCACTGTTTCTTTATGAGGTTATAACTCTGGAACGCTTCAACGGATCTTCGCGATTCTGAGATTGTTTTCTCGTGACATATTGTACTTCACGTTAGAAGTATAATTTCTTTGATATAACTTGCGTTTATTTTTGAAAAAAACACAAATATGGCGAAAATTTTGAAAATTTTTCATTTTTCAAACTTTGAATTTTTTTTCTCTTAAAACAGAGAAATATGTCACACAAAATAGTTAAGAAATAACATTTCCCACATGTCTACTTTACATCAGCACAATTTTGGAACCAAAATTTTTTTTTGTTAGGAAATTATAAGGGTTAAAAGTTGACCAGTGATTTCTCATTATTACAACAAAATTTACAAAGCCATTTTTTTAGGGACCACCTCACATTTGAAGTCACTTTGACGGGTCTATATAGCTGAAAATACCCAAAAGTGACACCATTCTAAAAACTGCACCCCTCAAGGTACTCAAAACCACATTCAAGAGTGAGTTTCCACGGTCAGGATACGCTGCGTGTTTGGCGCTGTGCGCTGGCGCAGCGCCAAACACGCAGCGTCCAGATGTTACAGCATAGTGGAGGGGATTTCAAGAAATCCCGTCTCCACTATGCGTAACAATACGCAGGTGGCAAACCTGCGTAAACGGACATGCGGCGCGTCTTTTTAGACCGCAGCATGTCCTCGCGTATTGCGGCGACGGTGCGTCGCCGCAACAGACTTAACACAGGGCTATGTAGCCCTGCGCTCTTTCCGTAGGTGTCCTGAACACCTCCGGAAAGATCGCGCGTCATAAAGGGGGCGGGGCTTAGACGGAGCGGAATTTCCGCTCCGTCCAAAGCGCTGTGGTTCCGGACCGTGGAACCACAGCCCAAGAAGTTTATTAACCCTTCAGGTGCTTCACAGGAGCTTAAGCAACGTGGAAGGAAAAAAATGAATATTTAACTTTTTAGCCACAGAAATGATCTTTTACAAACTTTTTTTTATTTTGACAAGGGTAAAAGGAGAAAATGGGCAGATAAAGTTGTTGTGCAATTTCTCCTGAGTACGCCAATACCCCATATGTGGGGGAAAACCACTGTTTGGACACACGGCAGAGCTCGTAAGGGAAGGAGCGCCGTTTGACTTTTTCAAACTAAAATTGGCTGGAGTTGAGATTGGACGCCATGTCGTGTTTGGAGAGCCCCTGATGCGCCTAAACAGTGGAAACCCCCCACAAGTGACACCATTTTGGAAACTAGACCCCTAAGGAACTTATCTAGATCTGCTGTGAGCACTTTGAACCCCAAAGTGTTTCACAAAAGTTTATAATGCCTGGGTGTGAAAAAAAAAAAAAAATTTCCACAAAAATGATTTTTTAGTCCCAAATTTTTGATTTTTCCCAAGGAAATTGGACCCCCCATTTGTCCTGAGTACACGGATACCCCATAGTGGGGGGGGGAAACTGTTTGGGCGCACGGCAGGGCTTGGAAAGGAAGCAGTAACGTTTTGGAATGCAAACATTGATGGGGGTCATGTTCCGTTTGTAGTGCCCCAGATGAGCCTAAACAGTGGAAACCCCCCACAAGTGACCCCATTTTGGAAGCTAGACCCCCTAAGGAACTTATCTAGATCTTTGGTGAGCACTTTGAACCCCCAAGTGCTTCACACAAGTTTATAATGCCCGGGCATGAAAATAAAAAATCCTATTTTTTTCCCACAAAAATTATCTTAGTCACTAATTTTTTATTTTCCCATAGGTAACAGGAGAAATTGGACCTCAAAAGTTGTTGTCCAATTTGTCCTGAGTACGCTGATACCCCATATGTGGGGGGGAACCATTGTTTGGGCGCATGGCAGAGCTCGGAATGGAAGGAGCACCATTTGACTTTTTCCAACCAAAATTGGCTGGAATTGAGATTGGACGCCATGTTGCATTTGGAGAGTCCCTGATGTGCCTAAACAGTGGAAACCCCCCACAAGTGACCCCATTTTGGAAGCTAGACCCCCTAAGGAACTTATCTAGATCTTTGGTGAGCAATTTGAACCCCCAAGTGCTTCACACAAGTTTATAACGTAGAGCCGTAAAATTAAAAAATCATATTTTTTCCACAAAATTGATCTTTTCACCCAAACTTTTATTTTCCCAAGGGTAACAAGACTCCAAAAGTTATTGTGCAATTTGTCCTGAGTACGCTGATACCCCATATGTGGGGGTAAACCACTGTTTGGGTGCATGGCAGAATTTGGAAGGGAAGGAGCGCCGTTTGACTTTTTCAATGCAGAATTGGCTGGATGCCATGTTGTGTTTGGAGAGCTCCTGATCTGCCTAACCAGTGGAAACCCCCCACAAATGACACCATTTGGAAACTAGACCCCTCAAGGAACTTATCTAGATGTGTGGTGGGCACTTTGAAACCCAAAGTGCTTCACAGAAGTTTATAACGTACAGCCGTAAAATAAAAAATCTTTTTTTTTTTACAAAAATGATTTTTTTCGCCCCCAATATTTTATTTTCACAAGGGTAACAGGAGAAATTGGACCCCAAAAGTTGTTGTCCAATTTGTCCTGAGTACGCTGATACCCTATATGTGGGAGTAAACTACTGTATGGGCGCACGTCGGGGCTCGGAAGGGAAGTAGTGATGTTTTGGATTGCAGACTTTGATGGAATGGTCTGGGGGCGTCATGTCGCATTTGGAGAGCCCCTGATGTGCCTGAACAGTGGAAATCCCCCACAAGTGACACCATTTTGGAAAATAGACCCCACAAGGAACTTATCTAGATGTGTGGTGAGCACTTTGAACCCCGAAGTGCTTCCCAGAAGTTTATAACGTACAGCCGTAAAATAAAAAATCCTTTTTTTTTTTTACAAAAATGATTTTTTCGCCCCCAATATTTTATTTTCACAAGGGTAACAGGAGAAATTGGACCCCAAAATTTGTTGTCCAATTTGTCCTGAGTACGCTGATACCCAATATGTGGGAGAAAACTACTGTATGGGTGCACGTCTGGGCTCGGAAGGGAAGTAGTGACGTTTTGGATTGCAGACTTTGATGGAATGGTCTAGGGGCGTCATGTCGCATTTGGAGAGCCCCTGATGCACCTAAACAGTGGAAACCCCCCACAAGTGACCCCATTTTGGAAAATAGACCCCACAAGGAACTTATCTAGAAGTATGTTGAGCACTTTGAACCCCGAAGTGCTTCACAGAAGTTTATAACGTACAGCTGTAAAAATAAAAATCTTTTTTTTTTTACAAAAATGATTTTTTTCGCCCCCAATATTTTATTTTCACAAGGGTAACAGGAGAAATTGGACCCCAAAAGTTTTTGTCCAGTTTGTCCTGAGTACGCTGATACCCAACATGTGTGAGAAAACGACTGTATGGGTGCACGTCTGGGCTCGGAAGGGAAGTAGTGACGTTTTGGATTGCAGACTTTGATGAAATGGTCTGGGGCGTCATGTCGCATTTGGAGAGCCCCTGATGCGCCTAAACAGTGGAAACCCTCCACAAGTGACCCCATTTTGGAAAATAGACCCCACAAGGAACTTATCTAGAAGTGTGGTGAGCGCTATGAAGCCCCAAGTGCTTCACAGAAAATTTATAACATACAGCCGTGAAAACAAAAAAATCATTTTTTTTTTTTTTTACAAAAATGATTTTGTCGCCCCCAGTTTTTTATTTTCCCAAAGGTAACAGAAGAAATAGGACAAATTGCACAATAACTCTTGTGGTCCAGAGTACGCTGATACCCCATATGCGGGGTAAACTACTTTTTGGGCGCATGGCAGAGCTCAGAAGTGAAGGAGCACCGTTTGACTTTTTCAACGCAGAATTGGCTGGAATTGAGATCAGACGCCATGTCACATTTGGAGAGCCCCTGATGTGCCTAAACAGCAGAATCCCCCAAATTCTAACTCCAACCCTAACCCTAACACACCCCTAACCCTAATCCCAACCCTAACCCTAATCCTAACGTTAGCGCCAACCCTAACCCTAACTTTAGCCGCAACCCTAACCCTAATGGGAAAATGGAAATAAATACATTTTTTTAATTTTATTATTTTTCCCTAACTAAGGGGGTGATAAAGGGGGTTTGATTTACTATTTATAGCGGGTTTTTGTGATTGGCAGCTGTCACGCTAAAAGACGCTTTTTATTGCAAAAAGTAGTTTTTTGCATCACCACATTTTGAGAGCTATAATTTTTGCATATTTTGGCCCACAGAGTCATCTGAGGTCTTATTTTTTGCGGTACGAGTTGATGTTTTTATTGGTACCATTTTTGAGCACGTGACATTTTTTGATCGCTTTTTATTTCGATTTTTGGGAGGTTAGAATGAACAAAAATCAGCAATTCATGAATTTCTTTTGGGGGAGGCGTTTATACCATTCCGCGTGTGGTAAAATTGATAAAGCAGTTTTATTCTTCGGGTCAGTACGATTATGGCGATACCTCATTTATATCATTTTTTTATGTTTTGGCGCTTTTATAGAATAAAAACAATTTTATATAAAAAAATCATTATTTTTGCATCGCTTTATTCTGCGAGCTATAACTTTTTTATTTTTTTCGCTGATGATGCTGTATGACGGCTCGTTTTTTGCGGGACAAGATGACGATTTCAGCGGTACCATGTTTATTTATATCGGTCTTTTTGATCGCGTGTTATTCCACTTTTTGTTCGGCGGTATGATGATAAAGCATTGATTTTTTGCTTTTTTTTTTTTTTTTTTTTAAGGTGTTCACTAAAGGGGTTAACTAGTGGGACAGTTTTATAGGGGGGGTCGTTACGGACGCGGCGATACCAAATATGTGTACTTTTATTGTTTTGTTTATTTTATTTACAGGAAGAAATGAATTTATTGGGGAATATTTTTTTTTATTATTATTATTTTTTTTACCACTTTTTATTTTTATTTTTTTTTACTTTTTTACTTTGTCCCAGGGTGGGACATCACTGTATTTTAGCAGATCGCTGGTGTGACAGTGTGCACAGCACTCTGTCACACCAGCGATCGCTCTGGCATCGCTGCAGGCTTCCTCAGCGCCTGCTCTCAGCAGGTACTGAAGAAGCCGCCTCCCTGCAGGACCCCGGCGCCATCTTGGATCCGGGGACCTGGAGGGAGGACGGACCCTCGAAACAGCGCGACACATCGCGCTGCTCTGAGGGTCTCAGGGGAGCGCGCCGGGAGCCCCCACCCTGCGCGATCCTCCCCTGTGCCCCGGGGACACCGCGATCATGTTTGATCGCGGTGTGCCAGGGGTTAATGTGCCGGGTGTCAGCTGTGATATACAGCTGACACCCGGCCGCGATCAGCTACGCTCCCCCCGGGAGCGCTGCTGATCGCATATGACGTACTATTCCGTCCATGGGAATTAGGTCCAGGGTCACATGGACGGAATAGTACGTCTGATGGCAGAGAGGGGTTAAAAAATTTTTTTTTAATATAACTGTTATAAAATTAGGCCTTTTGGCCAAATGTTTCACATTGAAATAAACTTTTTATTTTATTCAACTTTATTTTTTTAGTCCACTTTATTTTTTTATTAATTTTTTTTTTTTATTTACTGAAAAAAATTATTAACACATTTACAGGTCTGTGTAGTGTGGGGTGGAAATACTGCTGGAGGGGCTGTGGGACACTTCGACCGTGGGAGTGTGGAGTGACGACCGGGATGGTGGTGGTGAAGGAACAGGAAGAGGTGAACGGGTGGAAAGAGTAAAGGAATGGGAAGACAAGGCAGAACAGATGGGTGGTGGTGGAGTGGAGGTTGGGCAGGAGGAGCAGGTGACATGGTAGGGAATTGGAAGGGGGAAGGAGATCGGTACGAGGTAGGAGTGTGGTACGGGGTAGATGGGTGGTAGTGGGTAGGTTGCTGGTACTGGGGAGGTGACTGCAGTTGGGGAGGTGGGTGGTACTGGGGAGGTGGTTGTAATTGGGGAGGTTGATGGAGCTGGGAGGTGGCTGGTATTGAATAGGAGGGGGAGGAGGGACGGCGGCTGGAGGGGGGGAAGATGTATGGCGGCTGTAGGGGGGGGAGGTGGAGGAACGACTGGGGTGGATGGAGGAGGATGGAAGAGAACCTGCACTACAGCAGCGTGGCACGTATGCATGACATACATCTGCTGGTTAACAGATAGCGGATCTATGCGCTCCGCAACAGACCTAAAAAAGCTGTGGTTTGGTGCTGCTCTTGCTTCTGAATGCATGGTTTGCAGAAGTGTCTTTACCTCACCAACTACGGAGGTTATCTGATGAATGCCTGCGGCAAGTTGTTCAGATAATACCTTAAGACAGTTCTGGAAAGATGCATTCAAATGCAAGAACTCGGGCGCATAGTTCCTTTTCTGACCCCTCTGACGCTGCCGCCCAGTACCCGCAGCCAGGGCTGCCACTAGGAATTTCGGGGCCCCATGCTGGCAAAATTTTCGGGGCCCCCTTGAGACTCCGCCCAGGCTCCACCCCAGCCCCGCCTCCACACCTCGAACTGTCCACAGTCCCACCGCACTCTCTTGGAAAAACTCCACTTCTCACCTATCACACATTAACAGTTCCCATCACCAGATCACCCATATAGCCGGCAGATCTAGTTTTGGCCAAAAGATTTTTTTAAGCTGCCACCATAACACGGTAGACTCTTTTGGCCGGGCCCTACTCTACTGTAACCTATTAAATATTTGTTAAAATATCCAATACAATTTAGACATTTTTTTTTTTTTTTTTTTTCAATTTTTAAAATGACCAATAATATCACATACAAGGAACAAATACCACCAGACCACATATTACCACCACAGTGACCAAATATTATCATATACAAGGAGCAAATACCGCCACACCATGTCCAGACCACATATTACCACCACATAGTGACTGAATACTACAATACTGATCAGTAATAAAAAAAACAAAACAATACTATCACCATAAGTGCCATTATACACAGGAGATCTGTACTTAGTATGCAATATCTGTGTACAGGTAATACAGTGATCACTGGTGATATTATACACAGGAGCTCTGTATATAGTGTCAGTGTAACGGTAATACAGTGATCAGTTGTGACATTGTACACAGGACCGCTGTATATAGTACACAGTGTGTAGTGTCAGTGTACAGGTAACACTGACTCCCAGTGACGTCTCTAGGTGAAGTCCTTCATCTTTGCTTTTCATCTTTTATCTAGCACAGACCGCCATCACGTCTTCCAGCCAGGGCTCGTCTCTGCCAGAAATAACACAGTTATCTAGAGCTCCACTTGCAGAACACATTACTTATTTTTTTCCCAACTTCTACATTACACCACATGAAAAAAAAAAGGCAAGATAGTATCACTCTACACAGTAACAGGACCGCCCCCCCATTTAAAACAGTATTCTCAAAAAAATAAAATAAATACATTACTACAGTAATAATATCCCTAACTTAGCTCTTACGGTAATAATATCCCCCATCCTGGCCCCCGTGTGTCTCATTCCCGGATTCAGCCATATGTTCTCCCATCCCGCCCTCATGAGTATCCATTTTGCCCCATATGATCTCCCCATCTTGCCCCATGATCCTGCCCCATCTGTCTCCAACCCTGCCCCATCTGTCTCCAACCCCGCTCCATCTGTCTCCAATCCTGCCCCCATGTATTTTATCCTGCCCCGTGTCTCTAATCCTGCCCCCAGTGCCTCCAATACTGCCCCCTGTGTCTCCAATCCTGCCCCCAGTGTCGCCAATCCTGCCCCGTGTCTCCAATCCTGCCCCCAGTGTCTCCAATCCTGCCCCCAGTGTCTCCAATCCTGCCCCCCAGTGCCTCCAATCCTGCCCCCCAGTGCCTCCAATCCTGCCCCCCAGTGCCTCCAATCCTGCCCCCCAGTGCCTCCAATCCTGCCCCCCAGTGCCTCCAATCCAGCCCCCCAGTGCCTCCAATCCTGCCCCCCAGTGTCTCCAATCCTGCCCCCCAGTGTCTCCAATCCTGCCCCCCAGTGCCTCCAATCATGCCCCAAGTTCCTCCAATGTCAGGTCTTGTTTTTTGCGGGAAGAGTTGACATTTTTATTGGTACCATTTTTGGAGAAACTGACATTTTTTGATCGCTTTTTATTACAATTTTTGGGAGGCAGAATGAACAAAAACAAGCAATGAATGAATTTATTTTTTTCGAAAGGGGGGACGTTTTTTGCGTGACAAGATGACGTTTTCAGTGGTGCCACATTTATTTATATCCATCTTTTTGATTGCGTGTTATTACCCTTTTTTTTCGGCAGTATGATGATAAAGCATTGTTTTTTGGCCTTTTTTTTAATGGTATTCACTAAAGGGGTTAACTACTGGGACAATGCTATAGGTCGGGTCGTTGCAGACGCGGTGGTGATACTAAATATGTGTACTTTTAGTGTTGAGATTAATTTTTTTTCAAAGATTGATTTAATGATGGAATATTGTTTTTTTTTATACATATAATTTTACAATTATTTTTTAAATTATATCTTTTACACTGTGTCCTGCCCTGTGGACCCTGTTGGAATGCTGCGTGCAGCCGGCACCCCCCCGGGGGCCCTGTTGGTGGATGCTGCGGGCCCCTCCTGCCTGCCCTGGGGCCTGTTGGAATGCTGCGTGCAGGGAAGGGGGGCCGGCCGCACGTAGCATTCCAACAGGGCCCCAGCCCAGGGAAGGCAGGAGTTACCCGCAGCATCTATCAACAGGGTCCCCAGGGCCTATGTTGCAGGATGCTGCGCCTACGGGCCCTCCTGCCTGACCTGGGCCCTGTTGGAATGCTGCATGTCGCTGGCCCCCCCTGCCTGCTCTGGTCCAGGGCAGGCAGGGGGGCCAGCCACACGCAGCATTCCAACAGGGCCCCGGCTCAGAGCAGGCAGGAGGGGCCCGCAGCATCCACCAACAGGGTCCCCAGGGCCCCTGTTGCAGGATGCTACGCCTTCAGGCCCCCCATCTGTCCTGGGCCCTGTTGGAATGCTGCGTGTGGCTGGCCCCCCTGCCTGCTCTGGCCCAGGGGGCCAGCCGCATGCTGCATTCCAACAGGGCCCCGGCCCAGGGCAGGCAGCAGGGGCCCGCATCATCCACTAAAGGGGTCCCCAGGGCCCCTGTTGCAGGATGCTGCGCCTACGGGCCCCCCACCTGCCCTGGGGGTCCTGTTGGTGGATGCTGCGGGCCGCTCCTACCTGCCCTGGGGGCCCTGTTGGTGGATGCTGCAGGCCCCTCCTGCCTGCCCTGGGCCCTGTTGGAATGCTGTGTGTGGCTGGCCCCCCCTGCCTGCTCTGGCCCAGGGCTCGCAGCATCCACCAACAGGGCCCCAGGGCAGGCAGGAGGGGCCTGCAGCATCCACCAACAGGGCCCCTGTTGCAGGTTGCTGTGCCTAAGGGCCCCCCTCCTGCTCTGGGGGCCCTGTTGGTGGATGCTGCCGGCCCCTCCTGCCTGCCCTGGGGGCCCTGTTGGTGGATGCTGCGGGCCCCTCCTGCCTGCCCTGGGCCCTGTTGGAATGCTGCGTGCGGCCGCCCCCCCCCTGCATGCAGCATTCCAACAGGGCCCAGGGCAGGCAGGAGGGGCTAGCATCATCCACCAACAGGGCCCCCAGGTCCCCTGTTGCAGGATGCTGCACCTGCGGGCCCCCGCCTGCCCTAGGGAGGGCCCCTCCTGCCTGCTCTGGGGGCCCTGTTGGTGGATTCTGGGGCCCCTCCTTCCTGCCCTGGGCCCTGTTAGTGGTGCGTGGTGGATGCTGGCGCTGTGGCTGTGCCTGGGGCCCCCCTGAGACCACTCACCCTGCTCGCCTGCCGCCTCCACATGCACCTTCACCAGTCCCCGCCATCCGGTCCGCTGCTCCGCACGCCCATGCCGCCGCCGCTCCCAGCCACGTGGGGCACAAACAGCACAGCACACCACACTGCTCTCTCTGCTCCGGAATGAGGAAGTGTGGAGCAGAGCAGCGTGTGACAAGTCAGGCTGGCTGGACCATGATGCACTAGGGCGGGCCGTAGCTTAAAGCTACAGTGCCTGCCCATTTCCTTTGGCCAGGATGAATATAAAGTGCCGAAGCGCTGCCAGCGTGCTCGGGCCCCCCTAAATCACCGGGCCCCATACACTAGTAAGGGCTGTAATGCCCTGATGGCGGCCCTGCCCGCAGCTGTACTAGAGGTGGCAGGGTCAGAAGGGTGGGGTAAAGGGAAAGCTATATCCTCACCAGCAGATTCATGTAATGCAGGCGGCCACGATACTGCAGCGCTGGTGGAGGGGACTGCGGGATCGAATGTGTGGGAAGGTTCAGATGTAGAGGGGCGGTCGAAGTGTCCCTCGGTGTCGGTCTCATGAGGGATCGCTCTAGAAGGCGCCAACTCTGGGGGGGGGCGCCCAAGTGCGGGTCACCGGCTGTGGAAGAAAGAAAAAACATACAATGAATATACAGAGTGGAAGGGCCCCTGGCGCAAAAAAACTTGGATAGATGTTACTTTGATTAATATTTACCTTCGGTGACCTAGTTCACGCGGAACGCCAGGGCTCGTGCGTACTTGACTTGCTCTGGCGTCCTGAAGAACCACTCGGGCCCGCACTCCTTATTGAACTTCTTCTAAACCGATCCCTCACAACCGCCACCGCTTCACAATTCTCCCCCTAAACGAGAAAGCACACATTGTTACTAACTACATCATGTTTCCCAAACTTCTTTCCTTGTGTCCCCCCAAGGCATGTTTTCATATTTCCATATCTGCACAAAAGGAAATCCAAAAACATAACCCGGGGGGGGGGACAGAACTGAATTTTGGGGAAACACGCTTTACAGTCACAACATGAACTATACTTCAGGTTTAGTCTGGGACCTAACATCGGGTCCCCCAGCGGTCCCCATTGCCATGCCACTTCCTCCCAGAGCCGTGGGTCACAACTTGACCGAATCCGGCGGTCCCCCATGTTCCACAGGGGCCCCTTTCTCGACCAGATTGATCATCACCAACGCAGCCCCTCCTCAGTGCCCCGATCGGGACACCTGTGAACCGTGAAATTAAAATAAAAAAAAAAACATTACCAACACATTATCATCTGAAAAGAAAAAAAGTATACATTAAAACTAAAAAAAATTAAAAAAATAAAAATATAGATATCACGTTTGTACAAAAAAAAAAAAAATTTATATGAAATCTTCCCAGAAATGGTAAATATAAAAAAATAATAAACCTAAAAAAATTTACATTTTAAAATGCACCCCAAACAATAAAAAAAATTTGGGAAAAAAAAAAAAATCACTTAAATAAAAAAAAAAAATAAAACACCTTTGGGAACCGCCACAGTCTCACGACGACGACATTGGGAGGCGCGGGAGGACCCCTTTGGGTTTTTCCAGACCAAAGACAAAATACAAAAAAAATGGGATTTTTGGAGGTGTTGGCCGCTGTGCAAGATGTACTAAATGGTTTCTTGTGTTTGTGTTGTGTGTTTTGGGGTTTTATGCGATTGATGCAGGATACTTACAAAATTGACCCACCCCGGGGTTCTCTCCACCCCCCCTTTCTTCCTCTGGGCTCCTCGTCATCTTGCATTCCTTTATTAAAAAAAACATTCAATACATAAAAACCACAGATGGATTGTGGAGAAAAAAAATTTGATATTTTTACCCCAATGCTGACAGGGGGGGAGGCTCACAGAAAAGATTATCACTGGCTCAAGGGCTGGGGGGAGGGAGAGCTGGCCGCTTCCTCGGGTAATCCCCTTGGGCACTGGCAGCTGTTTGACGGGCTCTGCTGGAAGAAAACACAAAAAGGCCATGAATATATTTGTAATTCCTTGTCCCTGGCTGAAAGAGAAAAACAAACATGTAATTTTTAGGGAAATGGGGGATGTAATATTTACTTTCTGCTGCTGCCTCTATGCCTCTCTCCCCCCTCCTTGCGCGCCGCCCCCCGCCCCGCCTGTCTTTTTCCGTCTTCTGCGTTGAGTAAAAAGGGGGCAGTGAATAACTATTCTGGCCCGGGGAAAGAAAAACAACAGAATTTAGAGCAAAATGGGGGATGTCATATTACTTTCTGCTGCTACCTCCAACTGGATTCCTCTCCCCTTTCTTTAGCTTTGCTCGCCGCCGCCGCCCTCGTTGACGTCTTCTGCGTTGATTAAGGACACAAAAGGGCAATAAATTATTTGATATTCCTTTTCCCTCTGAAAAGAAAAAAAACATTAATTTTATGAAATGGGGGATGTCATATTTATTTCTGCTGGGTCCTCCAGCTTCGGATGTCCAGTCCCCGGCTGCTGCTGCTGCTTCAGCTGCTGCCGCCTCTTCCCTTCAAATCTTTCGCTTGGAATAAACAACAAAAAGGGGCGTGTTTATATTATTGATTGCCCCTGTTTTAAAAATTTCATTCAAACATGGACAGGGTAGCTTATGGTGTACGGAATACAACTCCCGTCATTAATTGGACCATAAACATTACCAGGGGTACCCACCCATCACTGAAAAAAAGGCCACTTGAACAGTACCCCGGGAAACCCCCTCACACTTAAAAAAAAAAAAAAAAAAAAAAAAAAAAAAAAAAGATCAACATTATTATTGAAAACATCACATTCAAAGTCGCAGGAGGAACAACCCCTCACACCAAAAAAAAAAAAAAAAAACAGTAATCAAAAATTAAGATAAAAAACATCACTTTCAAAGTAGCAGGGGGCAACCCCCTCACAGGCAAAAAAAAAAAAAAAAACACTAATAAACATTAAAGAAAAACAGCACATTTCATAAGTAGCAGGATGGCAACCCCATCACAGGCAAAAAATTAAAAAAAAAAAAAAAAAAAAAGACAACATTATGAAGAAAAAACATGCACATTTCAATACTCGCAAAGGGGCAACCACAATCACAGCAAAAAAAAAGTTTAAAAGAAAAATCATAA
This sequence comes from Oophaga sylvatica, assembly GCA_033576555.1. Lineage (NCBI taxonomy): Eukaryota > Metazoa > Chordata > Amphibia > Anura > Dendrobatidae > Oophaga > Oophaga sylvatica. The sequence goes on along the minus strand of JARQOD010000003.1, from coordinate 286,794,899 downwards.
ACAACATTATGTTGAAAAACATGCACATTTAATAGTACAGGGGCAACCCCAAACACAAAGGGAAAAAAAAAATTTAAAAAAAAAACTAATCAACATGATAAAAAAACAGCACATTACAATAGTCCAGGGGAGCAACCACGTCACAGCAAAAAAAAAGTTAAAAAAAAAACACTAGATCAACATTAGTAGAAAAACAGCCTTTTTTATAGTACAGGGGGACAACCCCATCAAAAAAAAAAATAAAAAAAAAACACTAATAAACATTATGATACAAAAACATCACATTTCATATAGTAATAGCAGAGGGGGAACCCCAACACAGGGAAAAAAAAATTTAAAAAAAAACACTAATCAACATTATGATAGAAAACTGCACAATT
>JARQOD010000003.1:286666336-286794419 GCA_033576555.1 Oophaga sylvatica | reverse complement strand
CCCACATATCATGCTTCAAACATAAAGATACCAAATGTAATTTTTTGGTGAAGAATCAACAACAAGTGGGACACTATTGTGAAGTTGAACGAAATTTATTGGTTATTTTAAATTTTTGTGGAAATACAAAAACTGAAAAGTGGGGCGTGCAATATTATTTGGCCCCTTTAACTTAATACTTTGTTGAGCCACCTTTTGCTGCGATTACAGCTGCAAGTGACTTGAGGTATGTCTCTATCAGTTTTGTACATCGAGAGACTGAAATTCTTGCCCATTCTTCCTTGGCAAACAGCTCGAGCTCAGTGAGGTTGGATGGAGATCGCTTGTGAACAGCAGTTTTCAGCTCTTTCCACAGATTCTCGATTGGATTCAGGTCTGGACTTTGATTTGGCCATTCTAACACCTGGATACGTTTATTTGTGAACCTTTCCATTGTAGATTTTGCTTTATGTTTGGGATCATTGTCTTGTTGTAAGACAAATCTCCGTCCCAGTCTCAGGTCTTTTGCAGACTCCAAAAGGTTTTCTTCAAGAATGGTCCTGTATTTGGCTCCATCCATCTTCCCATCAATTTTAACCATCTTCCCTGTCCCTGCTGAAGAAAAGCAGGCCCAAACCATGATGCTGCCACCACCATGTTTGACAGTGGGGATGGTGTGTTCAGGGTGATGAGCAGTGTTGCCTTTACGCCAAACATATAGTTTGGCATTGTTGCCAAAGAGTTCGATTTTGGTTTCATCTGACCAGAGCACCTTCTTCCACATGTTTGGTGTGTCTCCCAGGTGGCTTGTTGCAAACTTTAAACAACACTTTTTATGGATATCTTTGAGAAATGGCTTTCTTCTTGCCACTCTTCCATAAAGGCTAGATTTGTGCAGTGTACGACTGATTGTTGTCCTATGGACAGACTGTCCCACCTCAGCAGTAGATCTCTGCAGTTCATCCAGAGTGATCATGGGCCTCTTGGCTGCATCTCTGATCAGTCTTCTCCTTGCTTGAGATGAAAGTTTAGAGGGACGGCCGGGTTTTGGTAGATTTGCAGTGGTATGATACTCCTTCCATTTCAATATGATCGCATGCACAGTGCTCCTTGGGATGTTTAACGTTTTGAAAATCATTTTGTATCCAAATCCGGCTTTAAACTTCCCCACAACAGTATCATGGACCAGCCTATTTGGTTCCTTGGTCTTCATGATGCTTTCTGTGCTTCAAACAGAACCCTTAGACTATCACAGAGCAGGTACATTTATACAGAGACTTGATTACACACAGGTGGATTATATTTATCATCAATATTCATTTAGGACAACATTGGATCATTCAGAGATCCACAACGAACTTCTGGAGTGAGTTTGCTGCACTGAAAGTAAAGGGGCCGAATAATATTGCACGCCCCACTTTTCAGTTTTTGTAGTTCCACAAAAAATTAAAATAACTAATAAATTTCACTCAACTTCACAATTGTGTCCCACTTGTTGTTGATTCTTCACCAAAAATTAACATTTGGTATCTTTATGTTTGAAGCATGATATGTGGGAAAAGGTTGAAAAGTTCCAGGGGGCCGAATACTTTTGCAAGGCACTGTATATACAAACATGTAAAAAGGGCCGTCTTAAACAGTGTGGAGCTGTCGCCAGCACCAATCACCTAATAGTTACTGCCCACACAAATACACATATACAGAAAATGATGTATAATAGAGATCAGACTAGTACAGAGAATAGCTCTATCAATGTCATATACAGTACATATAGACTCATTACAAATATATATAAAATCAATATGAACATATTTAAACATTTATTGCACATGCAGGGCAGTAGCATCATCAAGTTGTTATGGAAACACTAACCAATCATAACCCCACCGCCACACATGTCACAGTATCAAGTCCAATGAGGCAAGTGAGAAAAGGAAGCGCCAAAAAAATAGCCAGCCAACCAATTCCCTGTTCACAAACTAAGCTGCCACACTTACCTATCATACCGATATCATTAGATCCAGAACGCTGCAAAACGTCATAGGGAAGGGACGCCAAGTAGGCCTAATCCCCTAGTGCCAAAACTACCAGGGATGTACAGCGCGAGCCGGCACCCATGTGATGTCGCTCACAGTGCACAGACGCGTCCGAGTCATCGTTTGTCTCAGACATCTCCAGGGAAACCAGGGGACAGCCAAGACGGGGCGCATGCGTAAATAACACAAGAACAAACGCAACCATCCACTGCTGTCACCAATGATTAAACAAGCCGTTTATATGGCGCATATTTGCAGCCCTCTAAAAGAAATACAGATCTCAATATCCACATATGTATCCTAAATATATTCATGTCTTGGGCACACACAAAAAGAGAAGGTTGGACACTATAACAGCCTGAATGTCAATAATACTATCTTTATTGTTACACACAAATAAAAAAAATAAAAATAAAAAAATAAGGACAATGGGATACAAGGGGAGAGAGGGAACAAATTAATGCATACAAGCAGTCCATATATTCAATATTATCTCAGCACCCCTTGTCCACCAAAAATGCCCTATAGAGCCTAAAAAAAGAAAGAAAAAAGACAAAAATTAGAACAAAACGAAATAGTATCCATATATGTAGAAAATAATATCCATATATGTAAAAAAATAGTATCCACATATGTAAAAAAAAAGGACTGTACAAATTAATTCACATATTATGCAAATTAAACTCAATATTTAAGCCATCAGGTTGTAAAGAGCCCAATGTATGAATCCATCTCAACTCCTTATTCTTAAGTAATCTTATCCTGTCGCCACCCCTCCTTAATACTGGAACACTATCAATAACTCTAAATCTAAGTTGGTTAACTGAATGTCTGTGGTCAATAAAATGTTTTGAAACAGGTAAATCAATAAGTTTGGTCCTAATCATGCTCTTATGCTTACTTATGCGGGCCTTCACTTCCTTAGACGTCTCCCCGACATATACCAGCCCACATGGGCATACAATCATATATACAACAAAACTTGATGTACAAGAGTACCTCTCTTTCAAAAAAATTTTTTACCCGTTTGGGGATGATAGAAAAAATCTCCTTTGAGCATGTTATTACAACATGCGCACCCCAAACAAGGAGAATTCCCATTGCGGGGAGTACTAAGAGTACGCTGAATTGACGTCTTAGATGGACCAAAATCACACTTAACCAATTTATCATGCAAATTGCGACCCCTCCGAAAAGACATAATCGGTGGAGCCTCAAACTCAGAAATAGACGGAAGACCACATTGTAACAGAGTCCAGTGTTTTCTAAGAATGGAGCAGATACGATCACTGGCAGGATTAAATGTAGATACAAATGGAACACGTTTCTTACATTGTTTAGCAATTGACATATGCCGAGAAGCCTCACATGTAGTATTCAGGGCTCTATTCTTGTATCCCACCACTTCTCGTTTTGGATACCCTCTTGCCACAAACTTACGACACATACTGTCAAGACGTTGATCAACAATGTCTACATGGGATACTTAGAATAGTAACTGACTCCATGGTAAAGAACTCACCATTTTCTTGGGGTGATTGCTGTTATACAAGAGACTGTTTCTGTCTGTATTCTTGACAAATAAATCTGTTTTCAAAATACCACCATCCTTATACACCAAAGTGTCAAGGAACTGTACTTGTGTCAACGAGTGTGACAGAGTAAATTTGAGCTCAGGGTATATCCAATTCAATTCAGAATGAAACTCACTCAATATCTCAGGACCGCCCTCCCACACCACAAAAATGTCGTCAATATAGCGCAACCAAGCCCAGACATGGCACCAGAGGTTGGATTTGTACACAAACTCATCCTCAAGTACCGCCATATAGATGTTAGCATAAGTGGGGGCCACATTGGACCCCATGGCTGTACCCCGCCGCTGCACAAAGAACTCATCCCCAAAGAGAAAAAAAATTCCTCCTGAGGATGAATTCCAGCAGCGTGAGGACAAGCTGTGCACACTCTGGAGCCACGTCCGAGCCCGATAGACTCTTCTCGTGTTCTATAGATGTGTATAAGGATACCACATCAAATAAGGCTAGAATTGTAGATTCCGTCACTCCAATGTTTTCAATTTTGTCCAAAAAATAATTAGTGTCCTTAATATAAGAACACGCCAAGACAGCATATCTCTGCAACACCTGATCTAAGAAAATAGCCACTTTGTTAAACAAAGAACCCCTACCGGAAACAATAGGGCGTCCGGGGGGATTCCACAAGTCCTTGTGAATTTTAGGGAGTACATAAAGTACTGAGATCACAGGTTTCTCCACAATTAAGTAATCAGACAATTTCTGGTCAATAAGACCAGCAAAAAAAGAGTCATTGACCAAAAGCTGTAGTTCTCTCAGGGGTGCTGAGATAATATTGAGTATATGGAGTGCTTGTATGCATCAATTTGTTCCCTCTCTCCCCTTGTACTCCATTGTCCTTATTTTTTATTTTTTTTTATTTGTGTGTAATAGAGATGAGCGACTTTCCCTTTTTTCTGGTCGAGTCGAGTTTAACAGAACCCGACTTTCGCAAAAGTCGGTTCGAGTGAAATCGGCCGACTATCGCGAAAAATCGGCGGGTAAATCGAAACACGAGACCCAATGCAAGTCAATGGGGAAGCAAAGTCGGTAGACAGTGGAGGACAGAAAACACACCTACAGTGTCCATTTCAATGTCAACAACATCAATCATTATTACTTAAGCTTGGCAACCTTTATTGACTTTATAATAATGTTTACGTATTGAAAAATGGGGGTTATTTGGCTCAACTTGTGGGGGGGTTGGGATGGCTCCCGTTTTTCGTGTGCCCCGGGGCAAAGAGTATCAGTGGGCCCCTTTAACACATACCACTAGAGTAGAGCGAAACAGGTCGTTCATTTTCAAAAATCGTCGATTTTCGCCAAAGTCGGGTTTCATGAAACGAAACCCGACCGTGACGCGAGTTCGGTCACATGTTCGGCGACCATTTTGCTGGAGTCAGTTTTCCTCTACAGTTTAAGCACCTTTTCTCGGCCAATGAGCAAGGACGCAGGCTGTGGGCAACGTGATGACATAGCAGCCAGCCAGCACCATCTTAGAGATGGGCATTGCAGCGATTGGCTGGCTTTCAGTGGCGTCACAGTGCATATAAAATCCATCAGCGCCGACCGCCATTTTAGAACTGCCGAACTCAGTGTAGGGGAAGGTTGCTGATGGAGAATCTGAGCAGGGAGAGCATTAGGCAGGGCCTAAACCAAAAAAATAACTTTGTGCTGCTAACGATTAGCTGTACAGTGACTGTGCAGCGAGAGGGAGGATTTTAGCGTGTGCAGCAACGCTGCTTCTTCGGCTGCCTGCCTGGCAGTGACGCAGTACAAATTGCATGTGTGGACCATCAGATCTGATTACAGGCTGGCTGCCTATGATAGAGGGGCAATTCATTTGGTAGAGTAGCTGAGCTGCCTGCCACGAAGAGTGTACAAATTGCATGTGTGGACCATCAGATCTGATTACAGGCTGGCTGCCTATGATAGAGGAGCAATTCATTTGGTAGAGTAGCTGAGCTGCCTGCCACTAAGAGTGTACAAATTGCATGTGTGGACCATCAGATCTGATTACAGGCTGGATGCCTATGATAGAGGGGCAATTAATGTGGTGTAGTAGCTGATCTGCCTGCCTGCTAGTGATAGTCTACAAATTGCTTGAGTGGACCATCAGATCTGATTACAGGCTGTCTGCCTATGATAGAGGGTCAATTAATGTGATGGAGTAGCTGAGCTGCCTGCCTGCTAGTGACAGTGTACAAATAGCTTTAGTGGAGCATCACATCTGAATAGTAAGCTGCCTGACTGTGACAAAGGGGGCAATTAATTTGTTGGAGTAGTCCAGCTGCCTGGCCCTGACAGTGTACAAATAGCTTTAGTGGAGCATCACATCTCAATAGTAAGCTGACTGACTGTGACAAAGGGGGCAATTAATTTGTTGGAGTAGTCCAGCTGCCTGGCCCTGACAGTGTACAAATAGCTTTAGTGGAGCATCACATCTGAATAGTAAGCTGCCTGACTGTGTCAAAGGGGGAAATTAATTTGTTGGAGTAGTCCAGCTGCCTGGCCCTGACAGTGTACAAATTGTTTTGGTGGAGCATCACATCTGAATAGTAAGCTGCCTGACTGTGTTAAGGGGGCAATTAATTTGTTGGAGTAGTCCAGCTGCCTGGCCCTGACAGTGTACAAATAGCTTTAGTGGAGCATCACATCTGAATATTAAGCAGCCTGACTGTGACAAAGGGGGCAAAAAATTTGTTGGAGTAGTCCAGCTGCCTGGCCCTGACAGTGTACAAATAGCTTTAGTGGAGCATCACATCTCAATAGTAAGCTGCCTGACTGTGACAAAGGGGGCAATTAATTTGTTGGAGTAGTCCAGCTGCCTGGCCCTGACAGTGTACAAATAGCTTAAGAGGAGCATCACATCTGAATAGTAAGCTGCCTGACTGTGACAAAGGGGGCAATTAATTTGTTGGAGTAGTCCAGCTGCTTGGCCCTGACAGTGTACAAATAGCTTTAGTGGAGCATCACATCTGAATAGTAAGCTGCCTGACTGTGTTAAGGGGGCAATTAATTTGTTGGAGTAGTCCAGCTGCCTGGCCCTGACAGTGTACAAATAGCTTTGGTGGAGCATCACATCTGAATAGTAAGTTGCCTGACCGTGTCAAAGGGGGCAATTAACTTGTTGGAGTAGTCGAGCTGCCTGGCCCTGACAGTGTACCAATAGCTTTAGTGGAGCATCACATCTGAATAGTAAGCTGTCTGACTGTGTCAAAGGAGGCAATTAATTTGTTGGAGTAATCCAGCTGCCTGGCCCTGATAGTGTACAAATAGCTTTAGTGGAGTATCACATCTGAATAGTGAGCTGCCTGACTGTGTCAAAGGGGGCAATTCATTTGTTGGAGTAGTCCAGCTGCCTGGCCCTGACAGTGTACAAATAGCTTTAGTGGAGCATCACATCTAAATAGTAAGCTGCCTGACTGTGACAAAGGGGGCAATTAATTTGTTGGAGTAGTCCAGCTGCCTGGCCCTGACAGTGTACAAATAGCTTTAGTGGAGCATCACATCTGAATAGTAAGCTGCCTGACTGTGACAAAGGGGTCAATTAATTTGTTGGAGTAGTCCAGCTGCCTGGCCCTGACAGTGTACAAATAGCTTTAATGGAGCATCACATCTGAATAGTAAGCAGCCTGACTGTGACAAAGAGGGCAATTAATTTGTTGGAGTAGTCCAGCTGCCTGGCCCTGACAGTGTACCAATAGCTTTAGTGGATCATCAGATCTGAATAGTAAGCTGCCTGACTGTGACAAAGGGGGCAATTAATTTGTTGGAGTAGTCCAGCTGCCTGGCCCTGACAGTGTACAAATAGCTTTAGTGGAGCATCACATCTGAATAGTAAGTTGCCTGACTGTGTTAAGGGGGCAATTAATTTGTTGGAGTAGTCCAGCTGCCTGGCCCTGACAGTGTACAAATAGCTTTGGTGGAGCATCACATCTGAATAGTAAGCTGCCTGACCATGTCAAAGGGGGCAATTAATTTGTTGGAGCAGTCCAGCTGCCTGGCCCTGACAGTGTACAAATAGCTTTGGTGGAGCATCACATCTGAATAGTAAGCTGCCTGACTGTGTTAAGGGGGCAATTAATTTGTTGAAGTAGTCCAGCTGCCTGGCCCTGACAGTGTACAAATAGCTTTGGTGGAGCATCACATCTGAATAGTAAGCAGCCTGACTGTGACAAAGGGGGCAAAAAATTTGTTGGAGTAGTCCAGCTGCCTGGCTCTGACAGTGTACAAATAGCTTTAGTGGAGCATCACATCTCAATAGTAAGCTGCCTGACTGTGACAACGGGGGCAATTAATTTGTTGGAGTAGTCCAGCTGCCTGGCCCTGACAGTGTACAAATAGCTTTAGAGGAGCATCACATCTGAATAGTAAGCTGCCTGACTGTGACAAAGGGGGCAATTAATTTGTTGGAGTAGTCCAGCTGCTTGGCCCTGACAGTGTACAAATAGTTTTAGTGGAGCATCACATCTGAATAGCAAGCTGCCTTACTGTGACAAAGGGGGCAATTAATTTGTTGGAGTAGTCCAGCTGCCTGGCCCTGACAATGTACAAATAGCTTTAGTGGAGCATCACATCTGAATAGTAAGCTGCCTGACTGTGTTAAGGGGGCAATTAATTTGTTGGAGTAATCCAGCTGCCTGGCCCTGACAGTGTACAAATAGCTTTAGTGGAGGATCACATCTGAATAGTAAGCTGCCTGACTGTGACAAAGGGGGCAATTAAATTGTTGGAGTAGTCCAGCTGCCTGGCCCTGACAGTGTACTATTGCTTTAGTGGAGCATCACATCTGAATAGTAAGCTGTCTGACTGTGTCAAAGGAGGCAATTAATTTGTTGGAGTAATCCAGCTGCCTGGCCCTGATAGTGTGTCGACCCGCCACCACAATTGTGGGTTACCAGGGCAATGGGGTACTCAGAGCCGAGCCCGTAGAAGTCTATGGGATTGTCACAGGTAGCTGTGGCTCGGTCTGTGGCCCTGGCGGTCTGGCGTATGTTGGGGGAATATTTACAGGGGATTGATTTATATACAGTTCGTGACGCCACCTGTAGTCTTCTGGTAATTTATACCAGCGCTGCTGTAGATCTCTGAGGGGATGGTGAGGCAGCTAGATGTCGGGTCCCCTACAGGTGGGACTCTTCCCTCAGGTCGGTAATTAGGTAGGGATTGTGCAGGCATGCAATAATAACTCAGTCTCACACGGTCAGCGTCTTTCCATACCTTTACTTGTAAGATGTTCAGGCAGGTCCCAGGGAGGCTGATCCAAGGAGAGTGTATATTGAGACAGCAGCTGGACAAGTTAGGGGCCTCCTTTACTTCCAATACAACGAGTACAACCAGCCTGAAGCGTAGTTCCCTCAAAATCTCCAGCTAATCTATAGCTGTACCGCCCAGTCAGCTTAGTGGTAGGGGCCTTCCTGTGAAGGAGCTGAATTCTTATTTTGTCCTGCAGAGACTCCAAAGTCTTCACTCCCCCTGACCCCAGTTACGTACTGACTATAAGGGGCTGTCTGCCGCGACCTAGGGTCCGGTAGATTCCTGGTTTTCTTATCACCGTGCTTGAAACAACAGTGATCCTTCGGTCCCCAGTGACCGGTAGCAATGTGCAGGACTTCTGCAATCCGTAAGCACTAATCCAATAAACCACTGTGCCTTTCGCCTTGTCCACGCTGGTAACATAAGCACTCAAACTAGCCAAGGGTCGAGCAGTCACTTCTTTCTTTTCCTTTCTACGAAGTTAGTTACAGATGCTCAGTTATCAATAGGCAGGAGCACGTCTCTGAACCTGATACCGTCCTTTAGACAGGGATGCTGAAGACTTTCTGCACTAAACTTCTTCTTTCCTTCCAGTGTATGCTGCTGAGGTACAGCTCTGACTAGGCTAAGGTGAATGAAACCACCTGTACCAGCCTCCACGATCTGAACTGATGATAGAGCAGGCTGGACTCCTTCCTCCCTCCAGACGTCTTCTCTCTCTGAAGTCTAGACACTGACTCCAGACGTCTTCTCTGTCCGAAGACAGGAACTAGACTCACTAAATCACTCTAACACATACCTTGACCACTCCCTCAAGAGTAAACTCCACTACCCTAAGGGTGTGTCTAGTATATGTCGAGTGAATGAATATTTAGCATTAAACTGCTGTCTCGCCACACACTCTCCAGGGTACTGCGTGTGCCTAACACCAGGGCTACACATTCCCCCATGGTAAAAGACAGCACTCCCGGGCTGTAAAATACAAAAGAGACATTTTGTTTATGCATGAAAACATTAAACAATAACTTCTTCCATCCGGGAGGTGAGAATATCTTGAACGTTGCGAACAATAACATTTTACATATAGAAATACAAAAGTATCAAATAGCATTCAATAAATATACGGTATACTTGTGAAGGACCCGCACCAAACCTTCAACGTGGGTCCTGGGTGGGCTGCAGGACATCCGATTGCAGACCTCACTCAGTGCCACACCACACGGGTTTTGTTTTCAGAGGTAGTTGTGACTGGTTTATGTAAAACCAAGAGAAAGCACCGAAGCGCAACTATTTACAAGTAAGTTCTGGGTTGGCATAGTCCTCAACCTCCAAGTCCAATGTAAAACCAAAGACATATTATATCAAATCACATAATACGAAAGTGCAAAAAACTTTTTCTGGTTACTATTTATCATTTACCCAGCCGGGCATTCTACAGTAGAAATATATATATTCACTATATAATTTTGTGCAAAACTTTATAAAACATTTCAAACTTTTTACTTTTGGTAGACCCGATAGGGATCTCACCACTTTTTCCTCACTATCTATTCATTCTCTGCAAATACACTTTCCACCCCGGGGGCTGGAACGATGCAATGGGCCCTAGATCCCAGGACTAGCAAATCATGTGCTGCGATTAGGGTCTGGGTCGCCACAGTTCTGGTGCGAACCTCTAGGGGCGCAACGGGTACATTTTCTTCACGTGACACCGATTGCGTTTCAATCACAGTTAGCGATATGGACCGCGTCATGGATTGCGATTGAGACTGGGTCGCATGTTGCGATGTAGAGGTGGCTTTAATTTGCGATGAAATCTGGGTCGCTGGTTGCGATGAATTTGCAGGGGGCGATGCTGGGGCACGGCCGGATGCTGCTTGAGCTGGAGACGGGGACGCTGCGGTAATGGTGACGGTACCTGCGTCTGGGACGGGGCCACGGACGATGGTGACGTTAAGGGCATACCACCCCTTCATTCCCCAGTGCCGCGTATATGTGACGATATCTCCATTTGCTAAGTCCCTCCCGGGATGGCCTTGCGGCAGGTGAGATTCTACGTCACGCCTGCTGACAAAGACCGCTGGGTAGAGGCCCGGTTCACGGATAAAGCCCCAGCCCTTCCGGAGCTGGAACTCAGTCACACACCCCTGCCGCCGCGGTTCCCTCAGGGTACCTTTATCTCTCCGGACACTCTCTTTGTCCGCGATCAGCTCGGCATATTGTCGCTGACGGTTCCTCTGAGTCTCCCGCTCTTCCTCCTGCCGGCGTTTCTTCTTCTCCTCACGACTCTGCCATTCTTGTTCCCACTGGGCGGTATAAGCGACGTCATCCAGGCGCGCCATTTCGTCCCAGTCCACATCTGGTAGTGACGGACAGGACCCCTCCGGTGTCCCTGCCGGGGACCGATCATCTGCTGCGGCCTCCTGGCCGGGCGGGCGTTCCGGGATTGGCTGTACCTCCTCAACCTCCTTCGCTTCCACCGCTTCACCGGTGGGATCGGGATCGGTACTTTCGGGGGCAGCCTCCGGTTGCTCCTCCGCCTTGGGCAGCAGACTCTTCGGTATCTGGAATCGTGGGGGGTCGTTGAGGGGAGAGGACGCTGTGTTCCACAGTCGCCACTGCATCAGGTTACATCGGCGTCTCTCAATCTCCTCCAGTCCAGTTTGGTGCTGGACCATCTTCTTCAGGCGTGCATTTTCTTCTCTTATCTCTAGCAACGCCTGTTGCAGGTGCAGGATCACAGAAGACTCCTGTGATGGTGGCAGCTTGGCTGGGGCACGGGGCCTGCCTTCCTCCGCTTCCCCGCTCGGCTGCACACGTCCTGCCTCCATGATGTTCCAGAAGATTCTTTCTTCTTCCTGCGGAGACATCCGGTCTCTTCCGTGGAGGTGGGGTTTGCGTCTCCTCCTCTTCGCAGGGAAGGTGAAGAGGAGGCGGACCTCCTTTGCTGTAGGGCAGGATCGCATGTTGTAATAGCACTTTGAGAGGGCAGGCATTTTCTTCGCGCCACAGGGGGGTAGACGCCCACGAAGGTACGCCCACCTTCTTCTCCAGCGCCTGAGGGCGCGAATATGGCGACAAAAATGGCGATTTTGGCGCCAAAAGTGCAAACAGTCCTTTTTCACAAAAACAATTCCTTAGGCACACAGGGCTCGCAATTCTGCGAGTTTCGCATCCTGTTCGTGACGCCAAGTTTTTGTGTCGACCCGCCACCACAATTGTGGGTTACCAGGGCAATGGGGTACTCAGAGCCGAGCCCGTAGAAGTCTATGGGATTGTCACAGGTAGCTGTGGCTCGGTCTGTGGCCCTGGCGGTCTGGCGTATGTTGGGGGAATATTTACAGGGGATTGATTTATATACAGTTCGTGACGCCACCTGTAGTCTTCTGGTAATTTATACCAGCGCTGCTGTAGATCTCTGAGGGGATGGTGAGGCAGCTAGATGTCGGGTCCCCTACAGGTGGGACTCTTCCCTCAGGTCGGTAATTAGGTAGGGATTGTGCAGGCATGCAATAATAACTCAGTCTCACACGGTCAGCGTCTTTCCATACCTTTACTTGTAAGATGTTCAGGCAGGTCCCAGGGAGGCTGATCCAAGGAGAGTGTATATTGAGACAGCAGCTGGACAAGTTAGGGGCCTCCTTTACTTCCAATACAACGAGTACAACCAGCCTGAAGCGTAGTTCCCTCAAAATCTCCAGCTAATCTATAGCTGTACCGCCCAGTCAGCTTAGTGGTAGGGGCCTTCCTGTGAAGGAGCTGAATTCTTATTTTGTCCTGCAGAGACTCCAAAGTCTTCACTCCCCCTGACCCCAGTTACGTACTGACTATAAGGGGCTGTCTGCCGCGACCTAGGGTCCGGTAGATTCCTGGTTTTCTTATCACCGTGCTTGAAACAACAGTGATCCTTCGGTCCCCAGTGACCGGTAGCAATGTGCAGGACTTCTGCAATCCGTAAGCACTAATCCAATAAACCACTGTGCCTTTCGCCTTGTCCACGCTGGTAACATAAGCACTCAAACTAGCCAAGGGTCGAGCAGTCACTTCTTTCTTTTCCTTTCTACGAAGTTAGTTACAGATGCTCAGTTATCAATAGGCAGGAGCACGTCTCTGAACCTGATACCGTCCTTTAGACAGGGATGCTGAAGACTTTCTGCACTAAACTTCTTCTTTCCTTCCAGTGTATGCTGCTGAGGTACAGCTCTGACTAGGCTAAGGTGAATGAAACCACCTGTACCAGCCTCCACGATCTGAACTGATGATAGAGCAGGCTGGACTCCTTCCTCCCTCCAGACGTCTTCTCTCTCTGAAGTCTAGACACTGACTCCAGACGTCTTCTCTGTCCGAAGACAGGAACTAGACTCACTAAATCACTCTAACACATACCTTGACCACTCCCTCAAGAGTAAACTCCACTACCCTAAGGGTGTGTCTAGTATATGTCGAGTGAATGAATATTTAGCATTAAACTGCTGTCTCGCCACACACTCTCCAGGGTACTGCGTGTGCCTAACACCAGGGCTACACAATAGTGTACAAATAGCTTTAGTGGAGTATCACATCTGAATAGTAAGCTGCCTGACTGTGTCAAAGGGGGCAATTCATTTGTTGGAGTAATCCAGCTGCCTGGCCCTGACAGTGTACACATAGCTTTAGTGGAGCATCACATCTAAATAGTAAGCTGCCTGACTGTGACAAAGGGGTCAATTAATTTGTTGGAGTAGTCCAGCTGCCTGGCCCTGACAGTGTACAAATAGCTTTAATGGAGCATCACATCTGAATAGTAAGCAGCCTGACTGTGACAAAGGGGGCAATTAATTTGTTGGAGTAGTCCAGCTGCCTGGCCCTGACAGTGTACCAATAGCTTTAGTGGATCATCAGATCTGAATAGTAAGCTGCCTGACTGTGACAAAGGGGGCAATTAACTTGTTGTAGTAGTCCAGCTGCCTGGCCCTGACAGTGTACCAATAGCTTTAGTGGAGCATCACATCTGAATAGTAAGCTGTCTGACTGTGTCAAAGGAGGCAATTAATTTGTTGGAGTAATCCAGCTGCCTGGCCCTTATAGTGTACAAATAGCTTTAGTGGAGTATCACATCTGAATAGTAAGCTGCCTGACTGTGTCAAAGGGGGCAATTCATTTGTTGGAGTAGTCCAGCTGCCTGGCCCTGACAGTGTACAAATAGCTTTAGTGGAGCATCACATCTAAATAGTAAGCTGCCTGACTGTGACAAAGGGGGCAATTAATTTGTTGGAGTAGTCCAGCTGCCTGGCCCTGACAGTGTACCAATAGCTTTAGTGGATCATCAGATCTGAATAGTAAGCTGCCTGACTGTGACAAAGGGGGCAATTAATTTGTTGGAGTAGTCCAGCTGCCTGGCCCTGACAGTGTACAAATAGCTTTAGTGGAGCATCACATCTGAATAGTAAGTGCCTGACTGTGTTAAGGGGGCAATTAATTTGTTGGAGTAGTCCAGCTGCCTGGCCCTGACAGTGTACAAATAGCTTTGGTGGAGCATCACATCTGAATAGTAAGCTGCCTGACCGTGTCAAAGGGGCAATTAATTTGTTGGAGCAGTCCAGCGCCTGGCCCTACAGTGTACAAATAGCTTTGGTGGAGCATCACATCTGAATAGTAAGCTGCCTGACTGTGTAAGGGGCAATTAATTTATTGGAGTAGTCCAGCTGCCTGGCCCTGACAGTGTACAAATAGCTTTGGTGAGCCTCATATCTGAATAGTAAGCAGCCTGACTGTGACAAAGGGCAAAAAATTTGTTGGAGTAGTCCGCTGCCTGCTCTGACAGTGTTCAAATAGCTTTAGTGAGCATCACATCTCAAAGTAAGCTGCCTGACTGTGACAAAGGGGCAATTAATTTGTTGGAGTAGTCCAGCTGCCTGGCCCTGACATGTACAAATAGCTTTAGAGAGCATCACATCTGAATAGTAAGCTGCCTGACTGTGACAAAGGGGGCATTAATTTGTGGAGTAGTCCAGCTGCTTGGCCTGACAGTGTACAAATAGTTTTAGTGGAGCATCACATCTGATACAAGCTGCCTGACTGTGACAAAGGGGCAAATAATTTGTTGGAGTAGTCCAGCTGCTGGCCCTGACAATGACAAATAGCTTTAGTGAGCATCACATCTGAATAGTAAGCTGCCTGAGGTATGGCAATAATTGAGTAGTCAGTGCTGCCTGATAGTACTGCTTTAGTGAAGGAACAATTGTAAGAATGCCTGCCTGGTCAAAGGTGCAATCTTTGTTGGAGTATCCTCTGCTAGCCCTGACTGTACAATACTTTGTGGAGATCACACTCAAATGTAAGCTCATGTGACAAAGGGGGCAATAATTTGTTGAGTAGTTCCTGCTGCGGGCATTAATGTTAGTAGTCACATCTGATAGTAAGCGCCTACCTTATAGGGCAATAATTGATGATAGTCAGACTGCTGGCCTGAGTTACAATTAATAGTTAATGGACACCATGAAGTACACTGCTTGAAAGGGGCAATAATTGATGGAGTTAGCCACTGCCAGGCCTAATGTTAAATAGTCAGGGACGATCACTTCAAATAAGCCTTAGTGGACAAAGGCAATAATAGTGAGTAGTCCGTGCCGTGCAAGTGAAATGTTGAGGTCACACTGATCTAAGTGCCTACTTGAAAAGGGGCAATAACTTGATAGTCACTGCTGACTGAAGTGTACCAATAACTTTATGGAGCTCACATTATAGAAGCTGTTGACGTGTCAAAGAGCAATTAATTTGTGGAGTAATCCACTGCCTGGCCTTATAGTGTACAAATAGCTTGTGGAGTATCACATCTGAATAGTAAGCTCCACTGTTCAAAGGGGCAATTCATTTGTTGGAGTATCCAGTGACCTGGCCCTGACAGTGTACAAATAGCTTTAGGGAGCATCACATCTAAATAGTAAGCTGCCTGACTGTGACAAAGGGGCAATTAATTTGTTGGAGTAGTCCAGCTGCTGGCCCTGACAGTGTACCAATAGCTTTAGTGGATCATCAATCTGAATAGTAAGCTGCCTGACTGTGACAAAGGGGCATTATTTGTTGGAGTAGTCCACTGCCTGGCCCTGACAGTGTACAAATAGCTTTAGTGGAGCATCACATCTGAATAGTAAGTTGCCTGACTGTGTTAAGGGGCAATTAATTTGTTGGAGTAGTCCAGCTGCCTGGCCCTGACAGTGTACAAATAGCTTTGTGGAGCATCAATCTGAATAGTAGCTGCCTGACGTGTCAAAGGGGCAATTAATTTGTTGGACATCCAGTGCCTGCCCTGACAGGACAAATAGTTGGTGAGCATCACATCTGAATATAGCTGCCTACTTGTGTAGGGCATAATTTATTGGAGTAGTCCGACTGCTGGCCCTGACAGTGTACAATAGCTTTGGTGAGCCTCAATCTGAATAGTAAGTAGCCTGACTGTGACAAAGGGGCAAAAAATTGTTGGAGATACTGCCTGGCTCTGACAGTGTCAAATAGTTTAGTGAGCTCACATTCAATAGTAAGCTGCCTGACTGTGACAAAGGGGGCAATTAATGTGGAGTAGTCAGCTGCCTGGCCCTGACAGTGTACAAATAGCTTTAGAGGAGCATCACATCTGAATAGTAAGCTGCCTGACTGTGACAAAGGGGGCAATTAATTTGTTGAGTAGTCCAGCTGCTGGCCCTGACAGTTACAAATATTTAGTGGAGCATCACACTGAATAGAAGCTGCCTGACGTGACAAAGGGCATAATTTGTTGGAGTAGTCAGCTGCCGGCCCTGACATGTACAATAGCTTAGTGGAGCATCACATCTGAATAGTAAGCTGCCTGACTGTGAAAGGGCAATTAATTTGTTGGGTAGTCCAGCTGCCTGGCCTGACAATGTACAAATAGCTTTGTGGAGATCACATCTGAATATAAGCTGCCTGACTGTGAAGGGCAATTAATTTTGGAGTAGTCCAGCTGCCTGGCCCTGACAGTGTACAATAGCTTTGTGAGCTCACATCTGAATATAAGCCTACTGTGACAAAGGGGCAAATTTGTTGAGAGTCCAGCTGCCTGGCCGACAGTGTACAAATAGCTTTAGTGGAGCATCACATCTAATAGTAAGTGCCTGACTGTGACAAAGGGGCAATTAATTGTTGAGTAGTCCAGCTGCTGCCTGACAGTGTACAAATACTTTAAGGAGCATCACATCTGAATAGTAAGCGCCTGACTGTGACAAAGGGGGCAATTAATTGTTGGATAGTCCAGCTGCTGCCTGACAGTGTACAAATAGTTTTAGTGGAGCATCACATCTAATAGAAGCTGCCTACTGTGACAAAGGGGCATTAATTTGTTGGAGTAGTCCAGCTGCCTGGCTGAAGGTAATAGTTTAGGAGCTCTGGCCCTGACAGTGTACCAATAGCTTTAGTGGAGCATCACATTGAATAGTAAGCTGCTGACTGTGTCAAAGGAGGCAATTAATTTGTTGGAGTAATCCAGCTGCCTGGCCCTTAAGTGTACAAATAGCTTTAGTGGAGTATCACATCTGAATAGTAAGCTGCCTGACTGTGTCAAAGGGGGCAATTCAATTTGTTGGAGTAGTCCAGCTGCCTGGCCCTGACAGTGTACAAATAGCTTTTAGGAGCATCACATCTAAATAGTAAGCTGCCTGACTGTGACAAAGGGGGCAATTAATTTGTTGGAGTAGTCCAGCTGCCTGGCCCTGACAGTGTACCAATAGCTTTAGTGGATCATCAGATCTGAATAGTAAGCTGCCTGACTGTGTTAAGGGGGCAATTAATTTATTGGAGTAGTCCAGCTGCCTGGCCCTGACAGTGTACAAATAGCTTTGGTGGAGCCTCACATCTGAATAGTAAGCAGCCTGACTGTGACAAAGGGGGCAAAAAATTTGTTGGAGTAGTCCAGCTGCCTGGCTCTGACAGTGTACAAATAGCTTTAGTGGAGCATCACATCTCAATAGTAAGCTGCCTGACTGTGACAAAGGGGGCAATTAATTTGTTGGAGTAGTCCAGCTGCCTGGCCATGACAGTGTACAAATAGCTTTAGAGGAGCATCACATCTGAATAGTAAGCTGCCTGACTGTGACAAAGGGGGCAATTAATTTGTTGGAGTAGTCCAGCTGCTTGGCCCTGACAGTGTACAAATAGTTTTAGTGGAGCATCACATCTGAATAGCAAGCTGCCTAACTGTGACAAAGGGGGCAATTAATTTGTTGGAGTAGTCCAGCTGCCTGGCTGTTGTGAATGGGTTTGAGATGAGTTCTGAGCAGAGGCTCCCTCTGGTGGTTACAAGCGGTACTAGTGAGGATTGGGAATCAGGTGTTACTGATTGGTCTTATTTAAGGGAATCATTTTCCCATCAGGGTTGCCGGTGATCAATTGTTCTGGTCTGAATCCTTCTTTCCAGTTTCCCTTGTAGCCTGCTGTGTCGTGTCTGCATCTCCTGCTATCAGATAAGACAATTTCTTATTGTGTGTTTTTGCTATATTTTTGCATTTTGTCCTGCACTTCTGTGGGGCCTTCTGGGTCCCCTCCGGGGCTTTTGCCCTCTCAGTTTGGTCCAGCCACTGTGTTTTGTACTTTTGCTTTTTGCAGTTTTCTCAGTGGCTGCTGTTTTTGTTACACCAGAGAACTAATTTAGGTGGTAGAGGTCGTGTGATCTCAGGTGATTTTGAAATTAGTAAGTTGGTGTTTTTCAGGGTTTTCTGGGATTGCAGTAAGTACCCTTCCTATCCTTTTCTATTTAGATAGTTTGGGCCCCAGCGTTTGCTCATACTATTTTCTTTCTGTGTCAGTATTTCCTCTTGTCTAACCGCCATTACATGTTTGGGGGCTTTCTATTATCTTTGGGGTTCTGCTCCGGGGCAGATAGCTTTCCTGTTTCTGTCTTTAGGTGTAGTTAGTTTCTCAGGCTGTGACGAGGCGTCTAGGACCATCGTAGGAACGCTCCACGGCTGCCTCTAGTTGCGGTGGTTAGTCAGGGTACTGCAATCTCATAGATTCCAACTGCTCTGGTGTATTTCCTTTTTTACCTGCCACCCTCAGCTACCGTAACATAACAGTATCACCGGCCATAAAAATTGTATGGTACTCACAGAAGGGAAAAAATATTTTGAAGGAAGAAAAGTTGTCAGAGATATTTTTCTGTTTGTTGCATTTTTTTTTTTTCCCTCTGTATCTCTGGGTGCTGGGGAGGATCTTTTCTCCCAATGGAGTTTGCACAGTTGTCTGGCCGTGTGGATCAGCTTGCCACTGAGGTTCAGAGTATTGCTGCATATCTTGCTAGGTTGCCTGTTGTGGAACCTAGGATTCCCATGCCAGATTTGTTTTCAGGGGATCGAGCTAAGTTTCAGAATTTCAAAAATAATTGTAAATTGTTTTTTGCCTTAAAATCTAAGTCCTCAGGAAACGCAGCGCAGCAGGTTCAAATTATCATCTCTCTCCTGCGCGGCGATCCTCAGGATTGGGCTTTTTCCCTCACACCTGGGGATCCTGTTTTGAGTGATGTTGATGCATTTTTTCAGGCTTTGGGGTTATTGTACGATGAGCCTAATGTCACTGATCAAGCTGAAAAAGCCTTGTTGGCATTAAATCAGGGGCTTGATGACGCTGAGTTATACTGTCAGAGATTCCGTAGGTGGGCAGTCCTGACCAAATGGAATGACGACGCTTTGGCGGCCCTTTTCCGGAAGGGTCTGTCGGATAATGTAAAGGATGTTATGGTGGGATTCCCTGTCCCCTCTGGTCTCAATGATTCTATGTCATTAGCGATTCAAATTGACAGACGTTTGCGTGAGCGGAGAAGTATGCGTGGAGTGGTGTTGCCTTGTGAGCCAGCTGCTGAGCCCATGCAGTGTGATGGAGTGGTGTCTGGGGCACAGCGTCATGAGTTTCGAAAGCGCAATGGGTTATGTTTCTACTGTGGTGATGCCTCTCATGCTATTTCAGTCTGCCCTAAGCGGGGAAGACGTTTTGCACGCTCAGTTGTCTTGGGTAGTGTTCAGACTAAGTTTTTATTAACTGTCACTCTGATATGCTCTCTGTCCTCATTTTCTGCTCAGGCTTTCGTTGATTCTGGAGCAGCTATTAACCTGATGGATTATGATTTTGCTAAACGTTGTGGATTTCCCTTGATACCCCTACAGAAGTCTATTCCCCTACTGGGGATCGATTCTACCCCTTTGGCTGAGAATAAACCCCAGTTTTCTACTCAGGTGATAATGAGGGTTGAACCTGATCACCAGGAGTGCTGCAAATTTTTGGTTCTATATAATCTGCATGACATTATCGTGCTGGGTTTCCCTTGGTTACAGTCTCATAATCCTGTTTTGGATTGGAAATCTGTGTCTGTAACCAGTTGGGGCTGCCAATGTGTTAATACCAACACTCCTGTTTTTTCTGCCTCCCCCCAGGCTGAGGATGTTCCTGACTTTTTGTTTGATTTTTCTGATGTGTTTAGCGAAAGTAAATCTGCATCCTTACCTCCCCATAGGAGCTATGACTGCGCTATTGAATTAGTGCCTGGTAGTAAATTCCCTAAGGGTCGCCTTTTAACTTGTCTGTACCTGAACATGACGCTATGCGGTCTTATATCAAGGAATCATTGGAGAAGGGTCATATCAGACCATCCTCTCACCCTTAGGTGCCGGTTTTTTCTTTGTGGCCAAAAAAGATGGTTCATTAAGGCCGTGTATTGATTATCGTCTCTTGAACAATATTACTGTGAAATATCAATACCCGTTACCCTTGATTTCTGACCTGTTTTCCAGGGTGAAAAACGCTACTTGGTTTACCAAGCTTGACCTCAGGGGGGCGTATAACCTTATTCGCATTAAGCACGGGGATGAATGGAAGACGGCATTTAACACCCCTGAAGGGCATTTTGAGTACCTTGTGATGCCCTTTGGGCTCACTAATGCTCCTTCCGTCTTCCAGTCCTTCATGAATGACATTTTCAGGGATTTTGTGGACAAGTTTCTGATTGTTTATTTGGATGATATCTTGATTTTTTCTAATGACTGGGACTCTCATGTGAAACATGTTCGAACTGTATTCCAGATTTTGAGAGAGAATGCTCTGTATGTGAAGGGATCAAAGTGTCTTTTTGGCGTACAGAAGATCTCATTTCTGGGATTCATTTTGTCCCCATCTGTTATTGAAATGGACCCGGTCAAGGTTCAGGCCATCTGTGATTGGGTCCAACCTACTTCATTAAAGGCTCTTCAGAGATTTTTGGGTTTTGCCAATTTTTATCGTAAATTTATTGGTAATTTCTCTGTTATTGTTAAACCATTAACTGATTTGACCAGAAAGGGTTCTGATGTGGTGAATTGGCCTCCTGAGGCAGTCTCTGCGTTTCAGGAACTTAAGCAGAGATTCACTTCTGCTCCTGTTCTACGGCAGCCTGATGTTTCTCTGCCATTTCAGGTGGAGGTTGATGCCTCTGAAATTGGGGCAGGTGCCGTTTTGTCCCAAAAAGATCCAGAGACCTCTAAAAGTAACCCTTGTGCCTTTTTCTCTCGAAAATTTTCTCCTACTGAACGTAATTATGACGTGGGTAATCGGGAGTTATTGGCCATGAAGTGGGCTTTTGAAGAGTGGAGACATTGGCTGGAGGGAGCCAAACATCAGGTGGTGGTCCTTACGGACCATAAGAATCTGGTCTATCTGGAATCTGCCAAGCGACTCAATCCTAGACAGGCCAGGTGGGCCTTGTTTTTCACACGTTTTAATTTTGTGGTTTCCTTTCTTCCTGGCACTAAGAATGTTAAGGCGGATGCCCTCTCGAGGAGTTTCCTTGCGGACTCTCCTGAGCTATCTGATCCCTCTGTTATTTTGAAGGAGGGTGTAGTTCTTTCCGCCATCTCGCCTAATTTGAGACTTGCTCTGGAGGGGTGTCAGGAGGATAGGCCCGAGCGCTGCCCTGTTGGAAAATTGTTTGTCCCGGACCAATGGAAAAAGAGTGTGATGTCTGAGATTCATTGTTCCGCATTGGCTGGGCATCCCGGAATTTTTGGTACCAGAGACTTGGTTAGTCGGTCCTTTTGGTGGCCTACCTTGTCTCGCGATGTCAGGGAATTTGTGCAGTCCTGCGGGACTTGCTCTCGCTCCAAGCCTTGCTCTCGCTCTAGTGGTTTGTTGATGCCATTGCCTGTGCCCAAGAGACCATGGACCCATATCTCTATGGATTTCATTTCCGATCTTCCTGTTTCTCAGAGAATGACCACCATCTGGGTAATTTGTGATAGGTTTTCCAAAATGATACATCTTGTGCCATTACCTAAGTTGCCTTCCTCCTCTGAATTGGTGCCGTTGTTCCTTCAGCACGTGGTTCGTTTACACGGCATTCCTGAGAACATTGTGTCTGACAGAGGAGTCCAGTTTGTTTCCAGATTTTGGAGGACTTTTTGTTCTAAACTGGGTGTTCAATTGTCTTTCTCCTCGGCATTTCATCCTCAGACCAATGGTCAAACTGAGAGAACAAACCAGACATTGGAGACTTATCTAAGATGCTTTGTGTCTGCTGATCAGGATGACTGGGTCTCTTTTTTGCCTTTGGCTGAGTTTGCTCTTAATAATAGGGCTAGCTCTGCCACTTTGATGTCTCCGTTTTTCTGTAATTCTGGGTTTCACCCTCGATTTTCTTCAGGACAGACGGAGGCTTCTGTCTGTCCAGGTGTTGACTCTGTTGTTGAGCGTATGCAGCAGATTTGGGACCAGGTAGTGGAGAGGTTGTCCCTCTCTCAGGAGAAGGCCCAGCGGTTTGCTAACCGGCATAGGACTTATGGTCCTCGGTTTAAAGTGGGGGACTTGGTCTGGTTGTCCTCAAAGAATATTCCTATGAGAGTAGCATCTCCTAAATTTAAGCCTAGGTTCATTGGACCTTATAAGATCATGGAGATTATTAATCCTGTTTCTTTTCGTTTGCTTCTTCCAGGGACATTTAAGATCCATAACGTGTTCCACAAGTCCTTGTTGAAGAGGTTTGTTGAGCCAGTGGTTCCTGCTGCTGTGCCTCCTGACCCTGTTTTGGTTGAGGGCAATCTGGAGTATGTGGTTGAGAAAATATTGGATTCTCGTTTTTCTAGACGAAGACTCCAGTATTTGGTTAAATGGAGAGGTTATGGTCAGGAAGATAATTCTTGGGTGTTTGCTTCGGACATCCATGCTAGGAGACTTATCCGTGCGTATCATAGAACTCATCCTGACCGACCTGGTTGCTCAAATGAGGGTTCGGTGACCCCTCCTCAAGGGGGGGTACTGTTGTGAATGGGTTTGAGATGAGTTCTGAGCAGAGGCTCCCTCTGGTGGTTACAAGCGGTACTAGTGAGGATTGGGAATCAGGTGTTACTGATTGGTCTTATTTAAGGGAATCATTTTCCCATCAGGGTTGCCGGTGATCAATTGTTCTGGTCTGAATCCTTCTTTCCAGTTTCCCTTGTAGCCTGCTGTGTCGTGTCTGCATCTCCTGCTATCAGATAAGACAATTTCTTATTGTGTGTTTTTGCTATATTTTTGCATTTTGTCCTGCACTTCTGTGGGGGCCTTCTGGGTCCCCTCCGGGGGCTTTTGCCCTCTCAGTTTGGTCCAGCCACTGTGTTTTGTACTTTTGCTTTTTGCAGTTTTCTCAGTGGCTGCTGTTTTTGTTACACCAGAGAACTAATTTAGGTGGTAGAGGTCGTGTGATCTCAGGTGATTTTGAAATTAGTAAGTTGGTGTTTTTCAGGGTTTTCTGGGATTGCAGTAAGTACCCTTCCTATCCTTTTCTATTTAGATAGTTTGGGCCCCAGCGTTTGCTCATACTATTTTCTTTCTGTGTCAGTATTTCCTCTTGTCTAACCGCCATTACATGTTTGGGGGCTTTCTATTATCTTTGGGGTTCTGCTCCGGGGCAGATAGCTTTCCTGTTTCTGTCTTTAGGTGTAGTTAGTTTCTCAGGCTGTGACGAGGCGTCTAGGACCATCGTAGGAACGCTCCACGGCTGCCTCTAGTTGCGGTGGTTAGTCAGGGTACTGCAATCTCATAGATTCCAACTGCTCTGGTGTATTTCCTTTTTTACCTGCACCCCTCAGCTACCGTAACATAACACCTGGCCCTGACAATGTACAAATAGCTTTAGTGGAGCATCACATCTGAATAGTAAGCTGCCTGACTGTGTTAAGGGGGCAATTAATTTGTTGGAGTAGTCCAGCTGCCTGGCCCTGACAGTGTACAAATAGTTTTAGTGGAGGATCACATCTGAATAGTAAGCTGCCTGACTGTGACAAAGGGGGCAATTAACTTGTTGGAGTAGTCCAGCTGCCTGGCCCTGACAGTGTACCAATAGCTTTAGTGGAGCATCACATCTGAATAGTAAGCTGCCTGACTGTGACAAAGGGGGCAATTAATTTGTTGGAGTAGTCCAGCTGCTTGGCCCTGACAGTGTACAAATAGTTTTAGTGGAGCATCACATCTGAATAGCAAGCTGCCTGACTGTGACAAAGGGGCCAATTAATTTGTTGGAGTAGTCCAGCTGCCTGGCCCTGACAATGTACAAATAGCTTTAGTGGAGCATCACATCTGAATAGTAAGCTGCCTGACTGTGTTAAGGGGGCAATTAATTTGTTGGAGTAGTCCAGCTGCCTGGCCCTGACAGTGTACAAATAGCTTTAGTGGAGGATCACATCTGAATAGTAAGCTGCCTGACTGTGACAAAGGGGGCAATTAAATTGTTGGAGTAGTCCAGCTGCCTGGCCCTGACAGTGTACCAATAGCTTTAGTGGAGCATCACATCAGAATAGTAAGCTGCCTGACTGTGTTAAGGGGGCAATTAATTTGTTGGAGTAGTCCAGCTGCCTGGCCCTGACAGTGTACAAATAGCTTTAGTGGAGGATCACATCTGAATAGTAAGCTGCCTGACTGTGACAAAGGGGCAATTAATTTGTTGGAGTAGTCCAGCTGCCTGGCCCTGACAGTGTACAAATAGCTTTAGTGGAGCATCACATCTGAATAGCAAGCTGCCTGACTGTGACAAAGGGGGCAATTAATTTGTTGGAGTTGTCCAGCTGCCTGGCCCTGAGAATGTACAAATAGCTTTAGTGGAGCATCACATCTGAATAGTAAGCTGTCTGACTGTTTCAAAGGAGGCAATTAATTTGTTGGAGTAATCCAGCTGCCTGGCCCCGATAGTGTACAAATAGCTTTAGTGGAGCATCACATCTGAATAGTAAGCTGTCTGACTGTGTCAAAGGAGGCAATTAATTTGTTGGAGTAATCCAGCTGCCTGGCCCTGATAGTGTACAAATAGCTTTAGTGGAGTATCACATCTGAATAGTAAGCTGCCTGACTCTGACAAAGGGGGCAATTAATTTGTTGGTGTAGTCCAGCTGCCTGGCCCTGACAGTGTACCAATAGCTTTAGTGGAGCATCACATCTGAATAGTAAGCTGCTTGACTGTGACAAAGGGGGCAATTAATTTGCTGGAGTAGTCCAGCTGCCTGGCCCTGACAGTGTACAAATAGCTTTAATGGAGCATCACATCTGAATAGTAAGCTGCCTGACTCTGACAAAGGGGGCAATTAATTTGTTGGTGTAGTCCAGCTGCCTGGCCCTGACAGTGTACCAATAGCTTTAGTGGAGCATCACATCTGAATAGTAAGCTGCTTGACTGTGACAAAGGGGGCAATTAATTTGCTGGAGTAGTCCAGCTGCCTGGCCCTGACAGTGTACAAATAGCTTTAATGGAGCATCACATCTGAATAGTAAGCTGCCTGACTCTGACAAAGGGGGCAATTAATTTGTTGGTGTAGTCCAGCTGCCTGGCCCTGACAGTGTACAAATAGCTTTAGCGGAGCATCACATCTGAATAGTAAGCTGCCTGACTGTGACAAAGGGGGCAATTAATTTGTTGGAGTTCTCCAGCTGCCTGGCCCTGACAGTGTACAAATAGCTTTAGTGGAGCATCACATCTCAATAGTAAGCTGCCTGACTGTGACAAAGGGGGCAATTAATTTGTTGGAGTAGTCCAGCTGCCTGGCCCTGACAGTGTACAAATAGCTTTAGTGGAGGATCACATCTGAATAGTAAGCTGCCTGACTGTGACAAAGGGGCAATTAATTTGTTGGAGTAGTCCAGCTGCCTGGCCCTGACAGTGTGCCAATAGCTTTAGTGGAGCATCACATCAGAATAGTAAGCTGCCTGACTGTGTTAAGGGGGCAATTAATTTGTTGGAGTAGTCCAGCTGCCTGGCCCTGACAGTGTACAAATAGCTTTAGTGGAGGATCACATCTGAATAGTAAGCTGCCTGACTGTGACAAAGGGGGCAATTAATTTGTTGGAGTAGTCCAGCTGCCTGGCCCTGACAGTGTACAAATAGCTTTAGTGGAGCATCACATCTGAATAGCAAGCTGCCTGACTGTGACAAAGGGGGCAATTAATTTGTTGGAGTTGTCCAGCTGCCTGGCCCTAAGAGTGTACAAATAGCTTTAGTGGAGCATCACATCTGAATAGTAAGCTGTCTGACTGTGTCAAAGGAGGCAATTAATTTGTTGGAGTGATCCAGCTGCCTGGCCCTGATAGTGTACAAATAGCTTTAGTGGAGTATCACATCTGAATAGTAAGCTGCCTGACTGTGTCAAAGGGGGCAATTAATTTGTTGGAGTAGTCCAGGTGCCTGGCCCTCACAGTGTACAAATAGCTTTAGTGGAAGATCACATCTGAATAGTAAGCTGTCTGACTGTGACAAAGGTGGACAAAAATTTGTTGGAGTAGTCCAGCTGCCTGGCCCTGACAGTGTACAAATAGCTTTAGTGAAGCATCACATCTGAATAATAAGCTGCCTGACTGTGACAAAGGGGGCAATTAATTTGTTGGAGTAGTCCAGCTGCCTGGCCCTGACAGTGTACAAATAGCTTTAATGGAACATCACATCTGAATAGTTTGCTGCCTGACTGTGACAAAGGGGGCAATTAATTTGTTGGAGTAGTCCAGCTGCCTGGCCCTGAAGTGTACAAATAGCTTTAGTGGAGCATCAGATCGAATAGTAAGCTGCCTGACTGTGACAAAGGTGGACAATTAATTTGTTGGAGTATCCAGCTGCTGGCCCTGACAGTGTACAAATAGCTTTAGTGGAGTCACATCTGAATAGTAAGCTGCTTGACTGTGACAAAGGGGGCAATTAATTTGTGGAGTAGTCCAGCTGCCTGGCCCTGACAGTGTACAAATAGCTTTATGGAGCATCACATCTGAATAGTAAGCTGCCTGACTCTGACAAAGGGGGCAATTAATTTGTTGGTGTAGTCCAGCTGCCTGGCCCTGACAGTGTACCCAATAGCTTTAGTGAGCATCACATCTGAATAGTTTGCTGCCTGACTGTGACAAAGTGGGCAATTAATTGTTGGA
Source organism: Oophaga sylvatica (assembly GCA_033576555.1). Classification (NCBI taxonomy): domain Eukaryota; kingdom Metazoa; phylum Chordata; class Amphibia; order Anura; family Dendrobatidae; genus Oophaga; species Oophaga sylvatica. The sequence goes on along the minus strand of JARQOD010000003.1, from coordinate 286,767,190 downwards.
GTAGTTCAGCTGCCTGGCCCTGACAGTGTACAAATAGCTTTAGTGGGCATCACATCTGAATAGTAGCTGCCTGACTGTGACAAAGGGGGCAATTAATTTGTTGGAGTAGTCCAGCTGCCTGGCCCTGACAGTGTACCAATAGCTTTATTGGTCATCACATCTGAATAGTAAGCTGCCTGACTGTGACAAAGGGGCAATTAATTTGTTGGAGTAGTCCAGCTGCCTGGCCCTGACAGTGTACAAATAGCTTTAGTGGAGCATCACATCTGAATAGTAAGCTGCCTGACTGTGTTAAGGGGCAATTAATTTGTTGGAGTAGTCCAGCTGCCTGGCCCTGACAGTGTACAAATAGCTTTAGTGGAGGATCACATCTGAATAGTAAGCTGCCTGACTGTGACAAAGGGGGCAATTAGTTTGTTGGATAGTCCAGCTGCTGGCCCTGACAGTGTACAAATAGCTTTATGGATCATCACATCTGAATAGTCAAGCTGCCTGACTGTGACAAAGGGGCAATTAATTTGTTGGAGTAGTCCAGCTGCCTGGCCCTGACAGTGTAGCAATAGCTTTAGTGGAGCATCACATCAGAATAGTAAGCTGCCTGACTGTGTTAAGGGGGCAATAATTTGTTGGAGTAGTCCAGCTGCCTGGCCCTGACAGTGTACAAATAGCTTTAGTGGAGGATCACATCTGAATAGTAAGCTGCTGACTGTGACAAAGGGGGCAATTAATTTGTGGAGTAGTCCAGCTGCCTGGCCCTGACAGTGTACAAATAGCTTTAGGGAGCATCACATCTGAATAGCAAGCTGCCTGACTGTGACAAAGGGGGCAATTAATTTGTTGGAGTTAGTCCAGCTGCCTGGCCCTGAAGTGTGTACAATAGCTTTAGTGGAGCATCACATCTGAATAGTTAGCTGCCTGACTGTGCAAAGGTAGGCAATTAATTTGTTGGAGTAGATCCAGCTGCCTGGCCCTGACAGTGTACAAATAGCTTTAGTGGAGCATCACATCTGAATAGTAAGCTGCCTGACTGTGACAAAGGGGGCAATTAATTTGTTGGAGTAGTCCAGCTGCCTGGCCCTGCACAGTGTACAAATAGCTTTAGTGGAAGATCACATCTGAATAGTAAGCTGCTGACTGTGACAAAGGTGGCAATTAATTTGTTGGAGTAGTCCAGCTGCCTGGCCCTGACAGTGTACAAATAGCTTTAGTGGAGCATCACATCTGAATATAAGCTGCCTGACTGTGACAAAGGGGCAATTAATTTGTTGGAGTAGTCCAGCTGCCTGGCCCTGACAGTGTACAAATAGCTTTATGGAACATCACATCTGAATAGTTAAGCTGCCTGACTGTGACAAAGGGGGCAATTAATTTGTTGGAGTAGTCCAGCTGCCTGGCCCTGACAGTGTACCAATAGCTTTAGTGGAGCATCACATCTGAATAGTTAGCTGCCTGACTGTGACAAAGGGGCAATTAATTTGTTGGAGTAGTCCAGCTGCCTGGCCCTGACAGTGTACAAATAGCTTTAGTGGAGCATCACATCTGAATAGTAAGCTGCCTGACTGTGTACAAAGGGGGCAATTAATTTGTTGGAGTAGTCCAGCTGCCTGGCCCTGACAGTGTACAAATAGCTTTAGTGGAGCGATCACATCTAATAGTAAGCTGCCTGACTGTGACAAAGGGGGCAATTAATTTGTTGGAGTAGTCCAGCTGCCTGGCCCTGACAGTGTACCAATAGCTTTATTGGACATCACATCTGAATAGTAAGCTGCCTGACTGTGACAAAGGGGGCAATTAATTGTTGGAGTAGTCCAGCTGCCTGGCCCTGACAGTGTACAAATAGCTTTAGTGGAGCATCAATCTGAATAGTAAGCTGCCTGACTGTGCAAAGGTGGACAATTAATTTGTTGGAGTAGTCCAGCTGCCTGGCCTGACAGTGTACAAATAGCTTTAGTGGAGCATCACATCTGAATAGTAAGCTGCTTGACTGTGACAAAGGGGGCAATTAATTTGTTGGAGTAGTCCAGCTGCCTGGCCCTGACAGTGTACAAATAGCTTTAATGGAGCATCACATCTGAATAGCAAGCTGCCTGACTTGACAAAGGGGGCAATTAATTTGTTGGAGTAGTCCAGCTGCCTGGCCCTGACAGTGTGACAATAGCTTTAGTGGAGCATCAATCAGAATAGTATTGCTGCCTGACTGTGACAAAGTGGACAATTAATTTGTTGGAGTAGTTCAGCTGCCTGGCCCTGACAGTGTACAAATAGCTTTAGGGAGCATCACATCTGAATAGTAAGCTGCCTGACTGTGACAAAGGGGGCAATTAATTTGTCTGGAGTGTCCAGCTGCCTGGCCCTGACAGTGTACAAATAGCTTTAATGGAGCATCACATCTCAATAGTAAGCTGCCTGACTGCTGACAAAGGGGGCAATTAATTTGTTGGTAGTAGTCCAGCTGGCTGGCCCTGACAGTGTACAAATAGCTTTAGTGGAGCATCACATCTGAATAGTAAGCTGCCTGACTGTGCTTAAGGGGCAATTAATTTGTTGGAGTAGTCAGCTGCCTGGCCCTGACAGTGTACAAATAGCTTTAGTGGAAGATCACATCTCGAATAGTAAGCTGCCTGACTGTGACAAAGGGGGCAATTAATTTGTTGGAGTAGTCACACTGCCTGGCCCTGACAGTGTACCAAATAGCTTTATGGATCATCACATCTGAATAGTCAAGCTGCCTGACTGTGACAAAGGGGCAATTAACTTGTTGGAGTATCCAGCTGCCTGGCCCTGACAGTGTACAAATAGCTTTAGTGAGCATCACATCTGAATAGTAAGCTGCCTGACTGTGTTAAGGGGGCAATAATTTGTTGGAGTAGTCCAGCTGCCTGGCCCTGACAGTGTACAAATAGCTTTAGTGGAGGCATCACATCTGAATAGTAAGCTGCCTGACTGTGACAAAGGGGGCAATTAGTTTGTTGGAATAGTCCAGCTGCCTGGCCCTGACAGTGTACAAATAGCTTTGAGATGGAGCATACATCTGACAGTGCAAAGCAATTATTGCCTTGGACTGTGACAGACAGGTGGGCTTGAATTTGTGACGAGAGTCAGCTTGCTGGCCCGACATGTAGATGCTAGGGAGCATCATCGAATAGTAAGCTGCCTGACTGTGACAAAGGTGGACAATTAATTTGTTGGAGTAGTCCAGCTGCCTGGCCCTGACAGTGTACAAATAGCTTTAGTGGAGCATCACATCTGAATAGTAAGCTGCTTGACTGTGACAAAGGGGGCAATTAATTTGCTGGAGTAGTCCAGCTGCCTGGCCCTGACAGTGACAAATAGCTTTAATGGAGCATCACATCTGAATAGTAAGCTGCCTGACTCTGACAAAGGGGGCAATTAATTTGTTGGTGTAGTCCAGCTGCCTGGCCCTGACAGTGTACCAATAGCTTTAGTGGAGCATCACATCTGAATAGTTTGCTGCCTGACTGTGACAAAGTGGGCAATTAATTTGTTGGAGTAGTTCAGCTGCCTGGCCCTGACAGTGTACAAATAGCTTTAGCGGAGCATCACATCTGAATAGTAAGCTGCCTGACTGTGACAAAGGGGGCAATTAATTTGTTGGAGTTCTCCAGCTGCCTGGCCCTGACAGTGTACAAATAGCTTTAGTGGAGCATCACATCTCAATAGTAAGCTGCCTGACTGTGACAAAGGGGCAATTAATTTGTTTGGAGTAGTCCAGCTGGCTGGCCCTGACAGTGTACAAATAGCTTTAGTGGAGCATCACATCTGAATAGTAAGCTGCCTGACTGTGTTAAGGGGGCAATTAATTTGTTGGAGTAGTCCAGCTGCCTGGCCCTGACAGTGTACAAATAGCTTTAGTGGAAGATCACATCTGAATAGTAAGCTGCCTGACTGTGAAAAAGGGGCAATTAATTTGTTGCAGTAGTGCAACTGCCTGGCCCTGACAGTGTACAAATAGCTTTAGTGAGCATCACATCTGAATAGCAAGCTGCGACTGTGACAAAGGGGCAATAATTGTTGGAGTAGTCCAGTTGCCTGGCCCTGACAGTGTACAAATATGCTTTAGTGGAGCATCACATCTGAATAGTAAGCTGCCGACTGTGTCAAAGGGGGCAATTAATTTGTTGGAGTAGTCCAGCTGCCTGGCTCTGACAGTGTACAAATAGCATTAGTGGAGCATCACATCTGAATAGTAAGCTGCTGACTGTGTCAAAGGGCAATTAATTGTTGGAGTATCCAGCTGGCCTGGCCCTGACAGTGTACCAATAGCTTTAGTGGAGCATCAATCTGAATAGTTTGCTGCCTGACTGTGACAAAGGGGCAATTAATTGTTGGGGTAGTCCAGCTGCCTGCCCTGACAGGTACAAATAGCTTAGTGAGCATCAGATCTGAATAGTAAGCTGCCTGACTGTGACAAAGGTGGACAATTAATTTGTTGGAGTAATCCACTGCCTGCCCTGACAGTGAACAAATAGCTATTGTGAGCATCACATCTGAATAGTAAAGCTGCTTGACTGTGACAAAGGGGGCAATTAATTTGTTGGAGTAGTCCACTGCCTGGCACTGACAGTGTACAAATAGCTTTAATGGAAGATCACATCTGAATAGTAAGCTGCCTGACTGTGACAAAGGGTGTCATGTATAGTGTACAGTTCCTATAGCGTCTTGTGCTTGGGTGCGAGGAAAACACATGAGACATAGGTTGATATGAAATGACTTGTATTACTTCATACAAGCATGCAGAAAAGGTCACACAGTTTGCAGGAACAGAAGCAGGAGAACACAGCAGGCCAGAGTAACTTCAAGCTCTACAATAACTCTCCAAGCAGGTTCAGGATCTCTTCTCTGTACCGTAATTCCTCTGCAAACATGGATTCACCAGACAGCAGGTTTCCAAAGTCCAAAAGTGTTCCAAAGTTCCTCAGTAGGAAATAGCTGGAGTCCAAAATCCTAGGTTTCCAGGAGTCAGGTCACAGGCTGACTGAGGCTTGATTCAGGAGCACTGATTGTTCAGCTGAGGCTGCTTAAGAAGCAAGAGGGAGAGAATCAGGGCGGGAACATGAAAACTGGAAACTCCATATTAACTGAGGGCAAGAGCTGCAGAAAGACAGAAAGCAAAATGGCAGACGGAAAACTGAGTTTCAAGGAACATGTCAAAAGAGACAAAGAACCTTACATTACTCCCCCCTTAAGGACAACCTCCGGTTGACCTCAGACCAGGCTTGTCAGGGTACCTCTGATGAAACTGGCGGAGCAGGCGAGGAGCATTTACATTATTGACTGGTTCCCATGAGTTGTCCTCCACTGGGTAGCCCTGCCATTTAATCAAATATTGCAACTGATTTCTGTACAACCTGGAATCTAGAATCCTTTCCACCTTAAATTCTTCCTGACCATCGACCAGCACTGGGTCAGGGCAAGGAGAAGAGCGTCCAGGAAACGTATTGGGTGTTGCAGCCTTTAGTAGGGATACATGAAAGACAGGGTGGATTCTCATAGTTCTGGGCAGTTGAAGACGACAAGCAACAGCACTTATAATCTTACTGATCTTATAAGGTCCAATGTACTTATGTCCCAATTTAGACGATGGAATCTTTATTTTAAGATTTCTGGTTGACAGCCAGACCAAATCTCCTACCTTGAAAGCTGGTGCAGGTTTACGAAATTTATCTGCTGCTTTCTTGTACCTTTCCTGAGCAAATTCTAGATTTTCCTTTAGAAGATCCATATTCTTTTGTAAAGAAGTGATTCTTTCAGCCACTGCCGGCAAGGGCGTATCTATGGGAAATCGAGGAAGAATGTTAGGATGATAACCTAGATTGGAGTAAAAAGGAGACTGCTTAGTGGAGGCGCTCTGAGAGTTATTATAAGAGAACTCAGCCAGTGGAAGTAGATCCACCCAATCATCTTGTAGGTGGCAGATAAAGCAGCGGAGATACTGCTCCAGGGTCTGATTGGTTCGTTCTGCCTGTCCATTAGTCTGGGGATGAAAAGCAGAAGAAAGGTTTACTTTAATGTCCAATGCGGCACAGAAATTTTGCCAAAACCTTGAAGTGAATTGCACCCCTCGATCCGAAATGACCTCATCCGGTACTCCATGTAAGCGAAACACATTCTTAATCATCAAGTCTGATGTCTGTTTTGCAGTGGGTAAGCCGACACAAGGGATAAAATGAGCTGCCTTTGTTAGACGATCAACCACCACTAGAATGGTGTTCTTCCCTTGAGAGGTTGGTAACTCCACAATGAAGTCCATAGAAATGGATCCCCACGGGCGGGACGGGGTGGGAAGAGGTTGTAACAGACCAGTAGGTGAGGAGCGAGGTGTTTTGCATCTTGCACAGACTTCACATGAAGTGACATAGTTTAAAACATCTTTCCTGTAAGTGGGCCACCAAAAGAAACGAGAAAGAAATTCTTGTGTCTTTAGAATTCCCCTATGCCCGGCTATCTTGGAATCGTGGATGAGTTGCAATACTCTCAATCTGACTGTTTCAGGTATATACAGACGTTGTCCCTGAATCCACACACCATTCTTAAAGACAAGACTTACGTCCCTTGGGGGTTGAGCCAACAAAGAATCCGCATGGTATGCTTCCTTGATGTCCTTAAGTAGGTCTTGATTATGAATCACTCCCAGGAATCTAGAGTCAGGAAGAATAGTCTTAGGAGGAGTAAGTGGACGTGTCTCTGCTGAATGAATCCTAGAGAGTGCATCAGCCTTTCCATTGCGCGATCCTGGTCTATAAGAAATGACAAAATTAAATTGGTTTAGGAAAAGATTCCAGCGAGCCTGGCGAGGAGTCAGGCACTTAGCCGACCTGATAAATTCAAGGTTACGATGGTCTGTCAGGTCGACTATTTGCTGTGCAGCTCCCTGAAGAAGGTGTCTCCATTCCTTGAAGGCGGCAATAATGGCCAACAATTCTCTATTGCCCACATCGTAGTTCCTCTCAGCCGAAGACAACTGCTGGGAAAAGAAGGCACAGGGATGCAAGACATTCTTCTCACCTGTTCTCTGAGAGAGTATAGCTCCAACGGCACAGTCTGAAGCATCCACCTCTATTATGAAGGCAAGCTCGGGGTTGGGATGTACTAAGATAGGTGCGGTGGTAAATTTATCCTTTAAACAGGAAAATGCTTCCTGAGCTTGCGGGGTCCAGGAGAACCTAGACTGTTTCCGGGTAAGTTGGGTGATAGGTGACACTACCTCAGAGAAATTCCTAATGAAACGTCTATAGAAGTTGGCAAACCCGATGAAGCGCTGCACCTCCTTCACATTTCTAGGAATTGGCCAATCCTTGATGGCTTGGGTCTTGCTTCCATCCATACTAATCCCTTGCATAGATAGTACATACCCCAGAAATTGAATTTCGGTCCTATGGAATTCACACTTTTCAAGTTTGATGTAGAGATGGTTTTGTCTTAGGCGTTCTAAGACCATTCTCACATGTCCATGATGTTCCTCTGTGGAGTTAGAAAAAATTAGAATATCATCCAGATAAATCACCACAAATGTATCTAGGAGATCCCTGAAGATGTCATTCACCAAGTGTTGGAAAGTGGCTGGGGCGGTACTCAGACCAAAAGGCATAACTAGATATTCGAAGTGTCCATAGCGTGACCTGAATGCAGTCTTCCATTCATCCCCAGGTATAATACGGACCAAGTTATAGGCCCCACGGAGATCCAGTTTAGAGAAAATTTTGGCGTGCCGCACTCTCTCCAACAACTCAGGGATTAAAGGCAATGGATAACGGTTTCTAATAGTAACCTTATTGAGTTCCCTATAGTCTATGCAGGGTCTCAGAGATCCATCTTTCTTCTTCACAAAGAAGATGGGTGCACCTGCGGGAGATGAAGAGGGGCGTATGAAGCCTTTGGCTAGATTTTCATCTATGTAGTCCTTCAAAGCTTTTAGCTCGGGCCCCGCTAAGGGGTAGATCTTACCAAAAGGTATCTCGGCTCCAGGCAATAATTCGATTGGACAATCATATGGACGGTGAGGAGGAAGCTGATCAGCGTTCTTCTTGTCACATAAATCCACATAGTCCTGGTATACAGCTGGTAGTTCAGGGACTGACATGGTTCCTTTAGGAACAGAGCAAGCTGAAACTCCTTGACTCATCTGTTTCTCCGGAAAGTGTAATTCCTTGGTCTCCCAGTTAATCGTAGGATTCTGCGCCTGCAGCCATGGTAGCCCTAGAATAATGGGAAAGTGAGGAGAAGAGATAAGCATAAAAGACATTTTCTCCTGATGATCTTTACCCATAAGGACCCTCAAAGGCTCTGTTTCCTGATCCACTGGTCCAGAGGTCAGCAGGGAGCCATCCACAGTCTCCATCTGTACTGGAGTAGCCTTCTTCACTGAACGTATCCCCTGTTTCAGAGCAAAGGAGATATCCATAAAATTTCCACTTGCTCCTGAGTCGATCATAGCAGAGCTAGACACCCAGACTGAGTCCACCCAGAGTTTGATGGAAAGGAAGCAATGAGAATTATTTCTTTTACAACTCAGCTGGGACACCGCTGAGGAAACTTGAAAAATTGCAGCGTTTATACCGTCATTGTCCCCAGAACTAACAGAGTTTAAGTCCGAAAAATCAAGATCTCTTGCAGCAGATCTCTCTGGAGTCTGAGGCTCGGACATGACAGAGCTCCTCTCGCAACACTCACAGTGAATGACTGCTGCAGTAGTCTTACGAGAACGGCTGGGGCAGTTTATAATGAAGTGCCCTGACTTACCACAGTAAAAACATAGATTTTCCTTTATACGATGTTCTTTGCGTGCATCACTAACCCGTCTTTGTAAAGAGTCCACCTGCATGGGTTCAGGTTCTGGTTCCCTTGTGATCCTACTCAAAGGTTCCTTAGCTGAGGAGGGAGGTAGTAAAAGGTTAGTGCGATTATTTTCGAACCATCTCTCTTGTCTGCGTTCAGTCAGACGAGCATCAATACGGATACAATAGTTAATAAAGTCACCTAACGCAGTGGGAGGGTCGGCACGAGCAAGTTCATCCTTAATCAGTGGAGACAACCCTTTCCGAAAAATAGATTTTTTGGCGGAAGTGTCCCAAGTGGTATCAAGAGCCCATCTCCTGAAATCCAAGGCATATTCGGCTACTGAACGCTTACCTTGGCGCAAAGTTAACATAGCTGCTTCAGCTGTTGCACCTCGATTGGGGTCATCAAACACCTGCCCCATGGCTGAAATAAAAGCATCAAGGTGATTCAAACAATCATCCTCAGTCTCAATCAGAGGGTTTGCCCACATCAAAGCCTTATTGGTAAGCAACATGATTATAGTAAGCACTTTGGATCGTTCAGTGGGAAATTGTGAAGCATGTGCAGAGAAAAATAGATTGCATTGGTTAATAAATCCCCTGAATTTCTCACGTTCACCCCCAAAACGAAAAGGAGGTAACTTGGGGATCCCAGAACTCGGGGTTATGGCAGGAGCCTGGACTCGTTCCTCTAGAGCCTCAATCCTGGCTCGTAATTCCTGAGTAGTTTGTCCAAACACTTGCAAATTATGATTAGTGAGGTCCTGTAGGCTTGCAAAACGGGTCTTTATAGTCTATATATCTGCAAGGATTGTATCAGTCACTCCACAAAGCTCCTTTATGCGGGCCTCCATCTTCCAGATCTTTTAAGGCAGAAGTGCTGGAAGGAGAAGAGGAAAGGAAAAAAAAAAAAAACAATAGTGTTTACCTGTGGTAACACTCCAGAGTAACATTTAAGGGAATGCGCTCACCTGGAATGGTTGTGAGAAGTCACAACCACTGTCATCACAGAAGGTATTAAACGGACATCTGATATCCACAGTCACAGCAGACACGGCTTTCCCAGACCCAGCAGACACTAAACATTGGCTCCTGAATCTTGTCATGTATAGTGTACAGTTCCTATAGCGTCTTGTGCTTGGGTGCGAGGAAAACACATGAGACATAGGTTGATATGAAATGACTTGTATTACTTCATACAAGCATGCAGAAAAGGTCACACAGTTTGCAGGAACAGAGGCAGGAGAACACAGCAGGCCAGAGTGTAGCGCCCGCGTCCCTGCCTGCTGCCAGACAGGGACGTCGCTCTCCTCACCTGCGCTCAGCGTCCTCATTGCTCCCAGCCTCCTCTGCGCCTCTGGCATCCTCGGCGCCCTCCTTCCGCCCTGCTGGTCCCGCGCGCTCCTTCCCTGCTACTGGCCTTAGGGCGCGCGCCCGCACCCTCCCCCGCTCTTAAAGGAGCCGCGCGCATTTTCCAAATCAGTCTCCAGCCAATGCTGGAGGACTCCACCCTATATTAAGGGCTTCCTCCTTAATGTAGGTGCCCGAGCAATGTTGTTCCTGTGCAGTCTAACTCTGTTTCAGCCTTCAGCTCCTGATTCCAGTTACCTGCCTGTTACCTGTCGGCTTGCCTGTCTGCCATCCATCTGCAGTTCCATCCAGTGGTTCGGACGTCATCTGCAGAGATCCCCGGCTCTTGCCTGCTCACCTAGGAGCGATCATCTGCCATCCGACTGCAGCTCCATCCGGAAGTTCGGACATCATCTGCAGAGATCCCCGGCTCTTGCCTGCTCACCTGGGAGCGATCATCTGCCATCCGACTGCAGCTCCATCCGGAAGTTCGGACATCATCTGCAGAGATCCCCGGCTCTTGCCTGCTCACCTGGGAGCGATCATCTGCCATCCGACTGCAGCCTACCTGGAGGCTCCACCATATCAGGTCGTATATACCTGCCTGTCTAGAGACTGCCTGGTCACTTGCCGTGACAACCTGCCTGTCTAGAGACTGCCTGGTCACTTGCCGTGACAACCTGCCTGTCCAGAGACTGCCTGGTCACTTGCCGTGACAACCTGCCTGTCCAGAGACTGCCTGGTCACTTGCCGTGACAACCTGCCTGTCCCAGAGACTGCCTTGGTCACTTGCTGTGACAACCTGCCTGTCCAGAGACTGCCTGGTCACTTGTCGTGACAGCCTGCCTGTCCAGAGACTGCCTGGTCACTTGTCGTGACAGCCTGCCTGTCCAGAGACTGCCTCGGTCACTTACCATTACAACCTGCCTGCCCAGAGACTTCCTTGGTCACTTGCTGTGACAAACCTGCCTGTCCAGAAACTACCTATATCCCCTGCCGTGATTCCCTGCCCTTTTCCCGGGTGCCACCCGCTCTCTTACAAGTAAACTCTCTTGTATAATAAAGCTTTGTGGTTCCACCCACCTGACCTGTCTCGTCAGTAGTTCCACCACCAGACCCGTTACAGTTTGCTCGGGCCATGGAACCCGGTGGCACCCAAACCCCTTCACTCCCGGAACTGTGTCATGAGCTGTCTCGTCAGAGGTCTCAACAGGAGGCCATCCTGGGTCACCTGCGGAACGTCAATTCCCGTCTGGACACTCTGAATTTATCACCAGCAACCATCGCTGGAGCCATGACTCATAATCCGTCAGTCCCGCTGATTCCCAATTCCGTGGTTTCCATTCCCGGACCCCGACTGTCAGCTCCTCCTAGGTTTGGAGGCGATCCTGCTCTGGCTCGGGGTTTCATTAATCTGTGCACCCTGCATTTTGAACTCCTGGCACACCAGTTTAACTCTGACCGGGCCAAAGTTGCCTTCATCATGTCCCATCTCACCGGAGAGGCCCTGGCCTGGCTTAATCCTCTCTGGGAGAGAGAGGATCCTCTGGTGTCTGACCTGCCTGCTTTTCTCTCGGCCTTCCGGAAGGTATTCGACGAACCTGGATGGAAGACTTCCTCTGCATCATCTCTGCTGCGTCTCCGTCAGGAGAGTCTCACCGTTGGTCAATATGCCATATGGTTCCGGACTTTAGCCTCAGAACTAGCTTGGGACAATGAAGCCCTAATTTCGGTCTTCTGGGAGGGTCTGTCCGGCCGTATTAAAGACGAACTTGCCGGTCGGGACGTTCCAACCTCTCTAGATGATTTAATAAATCTTGCCAATCGAATTGATCTACGGTTCCAGGAACGAGCCAAAGAGATCACCCGTAAAAAATAATTTTCCCATCTTGCACCCTCGTGTCAGAGATCTATAACCTCTTCCGTTTCTCCTCAGGTGCACACTGCTGAGCCTATGCAGGTCGACCAGACCAAGATGGTCAAAGCCCGTCAGGACTCACGCCGTGCCGAGAAAAGTTGCTTCTACTGTGGCAGTAAGGAGCACTGGATCCAAACCTGTCCGGAGAGTCGGGAAACTCCTGTGTCTAGGTTCGCTCGGAGAGGTCAACCTAGACAAAAATAAATCCTCTTCATCCCTGCTGCTGTCGGTTTCAATTCTGATCGGTAAGAACCGCCACTTCGAAATGGCCCAACTTGATTCTGGAGCAGCTGGGAATCTCGTGTCACAGGCTCTAGTAGAGAAGTATCACATTCCCACCAAACCTCTTGTTGAACCTGTATCTGTTGCTGCTGTGGATGGGGGCCTCCTACCTCGTCCCATCCGACTTATCACCGAAGTCATAACCCTGCAGGTGGGAATGTTGCATTCTGAGAGCATCTCGTTTCATGTTTTACCCAGACTCTCTCATGCTTTCTTACTAGGTCTGCCTTGGCTCCAAAAACATGCACCTGTGCTCGACTGGCAGAATGGAGAGGTTCTTCGCTGGGGACAGGACTGTCATAAAACGTGTCTGGTGCCTGTTCATCCTGTCTATTCTTCTCCTACACCTGCTAATCTACCTGGACTCACGATTCCATATTGGTCTTTTGCTGATGTCTTCAATAAAAAGGAAGCAGAGACATTACCCCCGCATAGACCATATGATTGCCCGATTGACCTGTTGCCCGGTACTACGCCTCCCCGTGGGCGTATTTACCCGTTGTCTGCTGCTGAGACCAGGTCGATGTCCGAATATATCGAGGAGAACTTAGCAAAAGGATTCATCCGGAAATCTACCTCCCCAGCGGGAGCAGGTTTCTTCTTCGTTAAAAAGAAAGACGGATCTCTCCGTCCCTGTATTGACTACAGAGGCCTAAATTCGATCACGGTGAAGAATAAGTACCCTCTTCCGCTCATTCCAGAACTGTTTGATCGTCTTAGAGGGGCTAGAGTCTTCACCAAACTAGATCTTCGTGGAGCATACAACCTGGTTCGTATCCGCCGAGGAGATGAATGGAAGACGGCATTCAACACCCGGGACGGCCACTACGAGTACTTGGTGATGCCCTTTGGTCTCTGTAATGCTCCAGCAGTCTTTCAGGAGTTGGTCAATGACATCTTCCGGGACCTCCTCTACTCCTGCGTTGTGGTGTACCTTGACGACATCTTGGTCTTCTCTCCGGATCTTCAGTCTCACCGGAGGGATGTTCGTCAGGTTCTGCTCAGGCTCAGGCAGAATCACCTCTTCGCCAAATATGAGAAGTGCCTCTTTGAGCAGACATCGCTTCCGTTTCTGGGCTACATCATTTCTCAGACAGGCCTACGAATGGATCCGGAGAAATTGTCTGCCATCGAGAAGTGGCCCCGACCGGAGGGGTTGAAGGCCATTCAGCGGTTCCTGGGATTTGCCAACTATTACCGTCTCTTCATACCGCACTTCTCTTCCAGGACTGCTCCAATCTCAGCGCTCACTCGCAAGGATGCTAACCCCAAACAGTGGACGACCGAAGCAGAGGAGGCCTTCCTTTCTCTGAAACAGGCTTTCTCTTCCGCTCCAGTGCTGCATCGCCCGGATGGCAACAAGCAGTTCTTCCTGGAGGTGGACGCTTCCTCTGCTGGAGCCGGAGCGGTTCTTACCCAAAAATCGCCATCCGGGAGGATGGTATCCTGCGGTTTCTTCTCCAAACTCTTCTCCTCCTCCGAGCGCAACTACTCCATAGGAGATCGAGAGTTATTGGCCATTAAGTTGGCATTGGAGGAGTGGCGTTACCTACTCGAAGGGGCTCTTCATCCGGTAATCATCTACACGGACCACAAAAATCTGGCATACCTCCAGCAGGCACAGAGACTTAATCCTCGCCAAGCCCGGTGGTCCTTGTTTTTTGCCCGCTTCGATTTTCTTTTGCATTTTCGCCCTGCTGACAAAAACGTCAAGGCGGATGCCTTGTCTCGGTCTTTCCTGGTGTCGGATCTCGAAGATGAGCCTAAACATATCATCGATCCCGCCAGAGTGATGCAGGTGGCTCCCGTGAGTCTAAATCGTCTCCCTCCTGGTAAGACGTTCGTATCAGAAACCGATCGGAAGAGAATCCTACATTGGGGTCACTCATCTAAACTTGCTGGCCACGCTGGTCAAAAAAAGACCCTCCAACTCATTACCCGGCATTATTGGTGGCCTACCCTGCACAAGGACGTAATAGACTTTGTTTCTGCCTGTGTTTCCTGTGCCCGCAACAAAGTTCCGAGACACCTGCCTACCGGCCGTCTTCTTCCGCTTCCTGTACCCGCTGCCCCCTGGCAGCATATAGCCATGGACTTCATTACTGATCTTCCCGTCTCTGCTGGTTGTACAGTTATTTGGGTGGTCACTGACCGCTTTTCCAAGATGGCTCACTTCATTCCTCTGCCAGGTCTTCCGTCTGCACCCGAGTTGGCTAAAGACTTTATCCGCCACATCTTCCGTCTTCATGGTCTGCCTCGTCACATTGTGTCGGATCGTGGGGTACAGTTCACCTCACGTTTCTGGAGAGCCACTTGTAAGTTGCTAGACGTCACCCTGGATTTTTCCTCCGCTTACCACCCACAGTCCAATGGACAAGTTGAACGAATAAATCAGAATTTGACCAGTTATCTTCGACATTTCGTTAATGCCCACCATTCTGACTGGGTGGAGCTCCTGCCTTGGGCCGAATTCTCCTACAATAATCATAAGAGCGAATCTTCCACCAAGTCTCCGTTTTTTGTAGTCTTCGGTCAGCACCCTCGGATCCCTGTCCCTGTTTCCATCTCTGTGGACAATCCAGCTGCGGAATCTCTGGTTAGAGAATTCTCCTCCATCTGGGAGAGTACCCGGTCCGCACTCATTCAGTCATCCGAGCGCATGAAAAGACATGCTGACAAAAAACGTCTGGATCCTTGTTGTGAATGGGTTTGAGATGAGTTCTGAGCAGAGGCTCCCTCTGGTGGTTACAAGCGGTACTAGTGAGGATTGTGAGGACTGGGAATCAGGTGTGACTGATTGGTCTTATTTAAGGGAATCATTTTCCCATCAGGGTTGCCGGTGATTAATTGTTCTGGTCTGAATCCTTCTTTCCAGTTTCCCTTGTAGCCTGCTGTGTCGTGTCTGCATCTTCTGCTATCAGATAAGACAATTTCTTATTTTGTGTTTTTGCTATATTTTTGCATTTTGTCCTGCACTTCTGTGGGGGCCTTCTGGGTCCCCTCCGGGGGCTTTTGCCCTCTCAGTTTAGTTCAGCCACTGTGTTTTGTACTTTTGCTTTTTCCAGTTTTTTCAGTGGCTGCTGTTTTTGTTACACCAGAGAACTAATTTAGGTGGTAGAGGTCGTGTGATCTCAGGTGATTTTGAAATTAGTAGAGTTGGTGTTTTTCAGGGTTTTCTGGGATTGCAGTAAGTACCCTTCCTGTCCTTTTCTATTTAGATAGTTTGGGCCCCAGCGTTTGCTCATACTATTTTCTTTCTGTGTCAGTATTTCCTCTTGTCTAACCGCCATTACATGTTTGGGGGCTTTCTATTATCTTTGGGGTTCTGCTACGGGGCAGATAGCTTTCCTATTTCTATCTTTAGGTGTAGTTAGTTTCTCAGGCTGTGACGAGGCGTCTAGGACCAACGTAGGAACGCTCCACGGCTGCCTCTAGTTGCGGTGGTTAGTCAGGGTACTGCAATCTCATAGATTCCAACTGCTCTGGTGTATTTCCTTTTTTACCTGCACTCCTCAGCTACCGTAACATAACAGTATCACCGGCCGTAAAAATTGTATGGTACTCACAGAAGGGAAAAAATTTTGAAGGAAGAAAAGTTGTCAGAGATATTTTTCTGTTTGTTGCATTTTTTTTTTTTTTTTCCCTCTGTATCTCTGGGTGCTGGGGAGGATCTTTTCTCCCAATGGAGTTTGCACAGTTGTCTGGCCGTGTGGATCAGCTTGCCACTGAGGTTCAGAGTATTGCTGCATATCTTGCTAGGTTGCCTGTTGTGGAACCTAGGATCCCCATGCCAGATTTGTTTTTAGGGGATCGAGCTAAGTTTCAGAATTTCAAAAATAATTGTAAATTGTTTCTTGCCTTAAAATCTAAGTCCTCAGGAAACGCAGCGCAGCAGGTTCAAATTATCATCTCTCTCCTGCGCGGCGATCCTCAGGATTGGGCTTTTTCCCTGATACCTGGGGATCCTGTTTTGAGTGATGTTGATGCATTTTTCAGGCTTTGGGGTTATTGTACGATGAGCCTAATGTCACTGATCAAGCTGAAAAAGCCTTGTTGGCATTAAATCAGGGGCTTGATGACGCTGAGTTATACTGTCAGAGATTCCGTAGGTGGGCAGTCCTGACCAAATGGAATGACGACGCTTTGGCGGCCCTTTTCCGGAAGGGTCTGTCGGATAATGTAAAGGATGTTATGGTGGGATTCCCTGTCCCCTCTGGTCTCAATGATTCTATGTCATTGGCGATTCAAATTGACAGACGTTTGCGTGAGCGGAGAAGTATGCGTGGAGTGGTGTTGCCTTGTGAGCCAGCTGCTGAGCCCATGCAGTGTGATGGAGTGGTGTCTGGGGCACAGCGTCATGAGTTTCGAAAGCGCAATGGGTTATGTTTCTACTGTGGTGATGCCTCTCATGCTATTTCAGTCTGCCCTAAGCGGGGAAGACATTTTGCACGCTCAGTTGTCTTGGGTAGTGTTCAGACTAAGTTTTTATTAACTGTCACTCTGATATGCTCTCTGTCCTCATTTTCTGCTCAGGCTTTCGTTGATTCTGGAGCAGCTATTAACCTGATGGATTATGATTTTGCTAAACGTTGTGGGTTTTCCTTGATACCCCTACAGAAGTCTATTCCTTTACTGGGGATCGTTTCTACCCCTTTGGCTGAGAATAAACCCCAGTTTTCTACTCAGGTGATAATGAGGGTTGAACCTGATCACCAGGAGTGCTGCAAATTTTTGGTTCTATATAATCTGCATGACATTATAGTGCTGGGTTTCCCTTGGTTACAGTCTCATAATCCTGTTTTGGATTGGAAATCTGTGTCTGTAACCAGTTGGGGCTGCCAATGTGTTAGTGCCAACACTCCTGTTTTTTCTGCCTCCCCCAGGCTGAGGATGTTCCTGACTTTTTGTTTGATTTTTCTGATATGTTTAGCGAAAGTAAATCTGCATCCTTACCTCCCCATAGGAGCTATGACTGCGCTATTGAATTAGTGCCTGGTAGTAAATTCCCTAAGGGTCGCCTTTTTAACTTGTCTGTACCTGAACATGACGCTATGCGGTCTTATATCAAGGAATCATTGGAGAAGGGTCATATCAGACCATCCTCTTCACCCTTAGGTGCCGGTTTTTTCTTTGTGGCCAAAAGAGATGGTTCATTAAGGCCGTGTATTGATTATCGTCTCTTGAACAATATTACTGTGAAATATTAATACCCGTTACCCTTGATTTCTGACCTGTTTTCCAGGGTGAAAAACGCTACTTGGTTTACCAAGCTTGACCTCAGGGGGGCGTATAACCTTATTCGCATTAAGCACGGGGATGAATGGAAGACGGCATTTAACACCCCTGAAGGGCATTTTGAGTACCTTGTGATGCCCTTTGGGCTCACTAATGCTCCTTCCGTCTTCCAGTCCTTCATGAATGACATTTTCAGGGATTTTGTGGACAAGTTTCTGATTGTTTATTTGGATGATATCTTGATTTTTTCTAATGACTGGGACTCTCATGTGAAACATGTTCGAACTGTATTCCAGATTTTGAGAGAGAATGCTCTGTATGTGAAGGGATCAAAGTGTCTTTTTGGCGTACAGAAGATCTCATTTCTGGGATTCATTTTGTCCCATCTGTTATTGAAATGGACCCGGTCAAGGTTCAGGCCATCTGTGATTGGGTCCAACCTACTTCATTAAAGGCTCTTCAGAGATTTTTGGGTTTTGCCAATTTTTATCGTAAATTTATTGGTAATTTCTCTGTTATTGTTAAACCATTAACTGATTTGACCAGAAAGGGTTCTGATGTGGTGAATTGGCCTCCTGAGGCAGTCTCTGCGTTTCAGGAACTTAAGCAGAGATTCACTTCTGCTCCTGTTCTACGGCAGCCTGATGTTTCTCTGCCATTTCAGGTGGAGGTTGATGCCTCTGAAATTGGGGCAGGTGCCGTTTTGTCCCAAAAAGATCCAGAGACATCTAAAAGTAACCCTTGTGCCTTTTTCTCTCGAAAATTTTCTCCTACTGAACGTAATTATGACGTGGGTAATCGGGAGTTATTGGCCATGAAGTGGGCTTTTGAAGAGTGGAGACATTGGCTGGAGGGAGCCAAACATCAGGTGGTGGTCCTTACGGACCATAAGAATCTGGTCTATCTGGAATCTGCCAAGCGACTCAATCCTAGACAGGCCAGGTGGGCCTTGTTTTTCACACGTTTTAATTTTGTGGTTTCCTTTCTTCCTGGCACTAAGAATGTTAAGGCGGATGCCCTCTCGAGGAGTTTCCTTGCGGACTCTCCTGAGCTATCTGATCCCTCTGTTATTTTGAAGGAGGGTGTAGTTCTTTCCGCCATCTCGCCCAATTTGAGACTTGCTCTGGAGGGGTGTCAGGAGGATAGGCCCGAGCGCTGCCCTGTTGGAAAATTGTTTGTCCCGGACCAATGGAAAAAGAGTGTGATGTCTGAGATTCATTGTTCCGCATTGGCTGGGCATCCCGGAATTTTTGGTACCAGAGACTTGGTTAGTCGGTCCTTTTGGTGGCCTACCTTGTCTCGCGATGTCAGGGAATTTGTGCAGTCCTGCGGGACTTGCTCTCGCTCCAAGCCTTGCTCTCGCTCTAATGGTTTGTTGATGCCATTGCCTGTGCCCAAGAGACCATGGACCCATATCTCTATGGATTTCATTTCCGATCTTCCTGTTTCTCAGAGAATGACCACCATCTGGGTAATTTGTGATAGGTTTTCCAAAATGATACATCTTGTGCCATTACCTAAGTTGCCTTCCTCCTCTGAATTGGTGCCGTTGTTCCTTCAGCACGTGGTTCGTTTACACGGCATTCCTGAGAACATTGTGTCTGACAGAGGAGTCCAGTTTGTTTCCAGATTTTGGAGGACTTTTTGTTCTAAACTGGGTGTTCAATTGTCTTTCTCCTCGGCATTTCATCCTCAGACCAATGGTCAAACTGAGAGAACAAACCAGACATTGGAGACTTATCTAAGATGCTTTGTGTCTGCTGATCAGGATGACTGGGTCTCTTTTTTGCCTTTGGCTGAGTTTGCTCTTAATAATAGGGCTAGCTCTGCCACTTTGATGTCTCCGTTTTTCTGTAATTCTGGGTTTCACCCTCGATTTTCTTCAGGACAGACGGAGGCTTCTGTCTGTCCAGGTGTTGACTCTGTTGTTGAGCGTATGCAGCAGATTTGGGACCAGGTAGTGGAGAGGTTGTCCCTCTCTCAGGAGAAGGCCCAGCGGTTTGCTAACCGGCATAGGACTGATGGTCCTCGGTTTAAAGTGGGGGACTTGGTCTGGTTGTCCTCAAAGAATATTCCTATGAGAGTAGCATCTCCTAAATTTAAGCCTAGGTTCATTGGACCTTATAAGATCATGGAGATTATTAATCCTGTTTCTTTTCGTTTGCTTCTTCCAGGGACATTTAAGATCCATAACGTGTTCCACAAGTCCTTGTTGAAGAGGTTTGTTGAGCCAGTGGTTCCTGCTGCTGTGCCTCCTGACCCTGTTTTGGTTGAGGGCAATCTGGAGTATGTGGTTGAGAAAATATTGGATTCTCGTTTTTCTAGACGAAGACTCCAGTATTTGGTTAAATGGAGAGGTTATGGTCAGGAAGATAATTCTTGGGTGTTTGCTTCGGACATCCATGCTAGGAGACTTATCCGTGCGTATCATAGAACTCATCCTGACCGACCTGGTTGCTCAAATGAGGGTTCGGTGACCCCTCCTCAAGGGGGGGGTACTGTTGTGAATGGGTTTGAGATGAGTTCTGAGCAGAGGCTCCCTCTGGTGGTTACAAGCGGTACTAGTGAGGATTGTGAGGACTGGGAATCAGGTGTTACTGATTGGTCTTATTTAAGGGAATCATTTTCCCATCAGGGTTGCCGGTGATCAATTGTTCTGGTCTGAATCCTTCTTTCCAGTTTCCCTTGTAGCCTGCTGTGTCGTGTCTGCATCTTCTGCTATCAGATAAGACAATTTCTTATTTTGTGTTTTTGCTATATTTTTGCATTTTGTCCTGCACTTCTTTGGGGGCCTTCTGGGTCCCCTCCGGGGGCTTTTGCCCTCTCAGTTTAGTTCAGCCACTGTGTTTTGTACTTTTGCTTTTTCCAGTTTTTTCAGTGGCTGCTGTTTTTGTTACACCAGAGAACTAATTTAGGTGGTAGAGGTCGTGTGATCTCAGGTGATTTTGAAATTAGTAGAGTTGGTGTTTTTCAGGGTTTTCTGGGATTGCAGTAAGTACCCTTCCTGTCCTTTTCTATTTAGATAGTTTGGGCCCCAGCGTTTGCTCATACTATTTTCTTTCTGTGTCAGTATTTCCTCTTGTCTAACCGCCATTACATGTTTGGGGGCTTTCTATTATCTTTGGGGTTCTGCTACGGGGCAGATAGCTTTCCTATTTCTATCTTTAGGTGTAGTTAGTTTCTCAGGCTGTGACGAGGCGTCTAGGACCAACGTAGGAACGCTCCACGGCTGCCTCTAGTTGCGGTGGTTAGTCAGGGTACTGCAATCTCATAGATTCCAACTGCTCTGGTGTATTTCCTTTTTTACCTGCACTCCTCAGCTACCGTAACATAACAGATCCTCCTCAATTCCGTCCTGGGGACAAAGTCTGGCTTTCGTCCAAATATGTTCGACTCAAAATTCCGTCCTACAAGTTAGGTCCTCGGTTCATCGGTCCTTTTGAGATCATCAGTCAGATCAATCCGGTGTCCTATAAATTGAAACTCCCGGCCAATTTGAGAATTCCTAATTCTTTTCATGTATCTCTCCTCAAACCTGTGGTTCTTAACTCTTTTTTTAAGTCTACAGGTACACCTCCTGCTCCAGTGTCTGCTGATGATGAATTTGAGGTAGAGAACATTCTGGCCACAAAAAGGGTAGGAAGAAAGACTTATTTTTTGGTGGATTGGAAGGGGTTTGGTCCTGAGGAGAGAACCT
Source organism: Oophaga sylvatica (assembly GCA_033576555.1). NCBI lineage: Eukaryota > Metazoa > Chordata > Amphibia > Anura > Dendrobatidae > Oophaga > Oophaga sylvatica. The sequence goes on along the minus strand of JARQOD010000003.1, from coordinate 286,745,910 downwards.
GGGAGCCTCGGGAGAACATCCATGCCCCTCTTATCCTAGCTAAATTTCTTTCTGGCCTAAAGAAGGGGGGGCCTAGAGGGGGGGTACTGTAGCGCCCGCGTCCCTGCCTGCTGCCAGACAGGGACGTCGCTCTCCTCACCTGCGCTCAGCGTCCTCAGTGCTCCCAGCCTCCTCTGCGCCTCTGGCATCCTCGGCGCCCTCCTTCCGCCCTGCTGGTCCCGCGCGCTCCTTCCCTGCTACTGGCCTTAGGGCGCGTGCCCGCACCCTCCCCCGCTCTTAAAGGAGCCGCGCGCATTTTCCAAATCAGTCTCCAGCCAATGCTGGAGGACTCCACCCTATATTAAGGGCTTCCTCCTTAATGTAGGTGCCCGAGCAATGTTGTTCCTGTGCAGTCTAACTCTGTTTCAGCCTTCAGCTCCTGATTCCAGTTACCTGCCTGTTACCTGTCGGCTTGCCTGTCTGCCATCCATCTGCAGTTCCATCCAGTGGTTCGGACGTCATCTGCAGAGATCCCCGGCTCTTGCCTGCTCACCTAGGAGCGATCATCTGCCATCCGACAGCAGCTCCATCCGGAAGTTCGGACATCATCTGCAGAGATCCCCGGCTCTTGCCTGCTCACCTGGTAGCGATCATCTGCCATCCGACTGCAGCTCCATCCGGAAGTTCGGACATCATCTGCAGAGATCCCCGGCTCTTGCCTGCTCACCTGGGAGCGATCATCTGCCATCCGACTGCAGCCTACCTGGAGGCTCCACCATATCAGGTCGTATATACCTGCCTGTCTAGAGACTGCCTGGTCACTTGCCGTGACAACCTGCCTGTCTAGAGACTGCCTGGTCACTTGCCGTGACAACCTGCCTGTCCAGAGACTGCCTGGTCACTTGCCGTGACAACTTGCCTGTCCAGAGACTGCCTGGTCACTTGCCGTGACAACCTGCCTGTCCCAGAGACTGCCTTGGTCACTTGCTGTGACAACCTGCCTGTCCAGAGACTGCCTGGTCACTTGTCGTGACAGCCTGCCTGTCCAGAGACTGCCTGGTCACTTGTCGTGACAGCCTGCCTGTCCAGAGACTGCCTCGGTCACTTACCATTACAACCTGCCTGCCCAGAGACTTCCTTGGTCACTTGCTGTGACAAACCTGCCTGTCCAGAAACTACCTATATCCCCTGCCGTGATTCCCTGCCCTTTTCCCGGGTGCCACCCGCTCTCTTACAAGTAAACTCTCTTGTATAATAAAGCTTTGTGGTTCCACTCACCTGACCTGTCTCGTCAGTAGTTCCACCCACCAGACCCGTTACACAGAGTAACTTCAAGCTCTACAATAACTCTCCAAGCAGGTTCAGGATCTCTTCTCTGTACCGTAATTCCTCTGCAAACATGGATTCACCAGACAGCAGGTTTCCAAAGTCCAAAAGTGTTCCAAAGTTCCTCAGTAGGAAATAGCTGGAGTCCAAAATCCTAGGTTTCCAGGAGTCAGGTCACAGGCTGACTGAGGCTTGATTCAGGAGCACTGATTGTTCAGCTGAGGCTGCTTAAGAAGCAAGAAGGAGAGAATCAGGGCGGGAACATGAAAACTGGAAACTCCATATTAACTGAGGGCAAGAGCTGCAGAAAGACAGAAAGCAAAATGGCCGACGGAAAACTGAGTTTCAAGGAACATGTCAAAAGAGACAAAGAACCTTACAAAGGGGGCAATTAATTTGTTGGAGTAGTCCAGCTGCCTGGCCCTGACAGTGTACAAATAGCTTTAGTGGAGCATCACATCTGAATAGCAATCTGCCTGACTGTGACAAAGGGTGCAATTAATTTGTTGGAGTAGTCCAGTTGCCTGGCCCTGACAGTGTACAAATAGCTTTAGTGGAGCATCACATCTGAATAGTAAGCTGCCTGACTGTGTCAAAGGGGGCAATTAATTTGTTGGTGTAGTCCAGCTGCCTGGCTCTGACAGTGTACAAATAGCGTTACTGGAGCATCACATCTGAATAGTAAGCTGCCTGACTGTGTCAAAGGGGGCAATTAATTTGTTGGAGTAGTCCAGCTGCCTGGCCCTGACAGTGTACCAATAGCTTTAGTGGAGCATCACATCTGAATAGTTTGCTGCCTGACTGTGACAAAGGGGGCAAATAATTTGTTGGAGTAGTCCAGCTGCCTGGCCCTGATAGTGTACAAATAGCTTTAGTGGAGTATCACATCTGAATAGTAAACTGCCTGACTGTGTCAAAGGGGGCAATTAATTTGTTGGAGTAGTCCAGCTGCCTGGCCCTGACAGTGTACAAATAGCTTTAGTGGAGCATCAGATCTGAATAGTAAGCTGTCTGACTGTGACAAAGGTGGACAATTAATTTGTTGGAGTAGTCCAGCTGCCTGGCCCTGACAGTGTACAAATAGCTTTAATGGAGCATCACATCTGAATAGTAAGCTGCCTGACTCTGACAAAGGGGGCAATTAATTTTTTGGTGTAGTCCAGCTGCCTGGCCCTGACAGTGTACCAATAGCTTTAGTGGAGCATCACATCTGAATAGTTTGCTGCCTGACTGTGACAAAGTGGGCAATTAATTTGTTGGAGTAGTTCAGCTGCCTGGCCCTGACAGTGTACAAATAGCTTTAGCGGAGCATCACATCTGAAAATAAGCTGCCTGACTGTGACAAAGGGGGCAATTAATTTGTTGGAGTTGTCCAGCTGCCTGGCCCTGACAGTGTACAAATAGCTTTAGTGGAGCATCACATCTCAATAGTAAGCTGCCTGACTGTGACAAAGGGGGCAATTAATTTGTTGGAGTAGTCCAGCTGCCTGGCCCTGACAGTGTACAAATAGCTTTAGTGGAGCATCACATCTGAATAGTAAGCTGCCTGACTGTGTTAAGGGGGCAATTAATTTGTTGGAGTAGTCCAGCTGCCTGGCCCTGACAGTGTACAAATAGCTTTAGTGGAAGATCACATCTGAATAGTAAGCTGCCTGACTGTGACAAAGGGGGCAATTAATTTGTTGGAGTAGTCCAGCTGCCTGGCCCTGACAGTGTACAAATAGCTTTAGTGGAGCATCACATCTGAATAGCAAGCTGCCTGACTGTGACAAAGGGGGCAATTAATTTGTTGGAGTAGTCCAGTTGCCTGGCCCTGACAGTGTACAAATAGCTTTAGTGGAGCATCACATCTGAATAGTAAGCTGCCTGACTGTGTTAAGGGGGCAATTAATTTGTTGGTGTAGTCCAGCTACCTGGCCCTGACAGTGTACCAATAGCTTTAGTGGAGCATCACATCTGAATAGTTTGCTGCCTGACTGTGACAAAGGGGGCAATTAATTTGTTGGAATTGTCCAGCTGCCTGGCCCTGACAGTGTACCAATAGCTTTAGTGGAGCATCACATCTGAATAGTTTGCTGCCTGACTGTGACAAAGGGGGCAATTAATTTGTTGGAGTAGTCCAGCTGCCTGGCCCTGATAGTGTACAAATAGCTTTAGTGGAGTATCACATCTCAATAGTAAGCTGCCTGACTGTGACAAAGGGGGCAATTAATTTGTTGGAGTAGTCCAGCTGCCTGACCCTGACAGTGTACAAATAGCTTTAGTGGAGCATCACATCTCAATAGTAAGCTGCCTGACTGTGACAAAGGGGGCAATTAATTTGGTTTAGTAAAAAAACTTAGATGATCTAACCTTTATTAAAATGAACCATGCATGGGTTTCAAATGATTTTGTCCAACCTTCCCCTCAGGACACATAGGTTGTCAGCAAAATGGCTCGTTTTGTAGTCGTCTTCCTCTGAATTCTCAAAATTCCTCCATTTTCAGCTCCAGAACATCCAGCATACACCTCAACCTATGTAACTTTTTGCAACCTTTCTATCTGCCCTGCCCCCCCCACAGGGCCGGGGTCACCTCCTGGCGCCCCCGGGCTAGTGCCGGTACCCTGAGTAGGTGGCGGCTCCCACTCTCGGGCTACGGCACTGGCACAGGGTCCCTCATAGTACCAAAAAGTGGCTCTGACGGTGGGATGGGCTCTCTCGCCTTCAGACACACGGGCGTACTATGAGGGGCCCTGTGCCAGTGCTGGCGCACATGACTGGGCCCCCCCTGCTTGCTTATGGCCCCAGCACTCGCAATAGTTCCCTCTCCCTGCTCCACAGCTGTGGAGTCTTGGCACTGAAATCATTCACAGGGACAGTCACTACCAATTTTGGTAAGTGATCCATGCTGGTTAAGACTTAGCTATGGCCTGTCCTGCTGGCCTCTATCTTACGATGCTCAATGCCATTGGCTACCATTTTGAATGGACGTCGACTCACAATTGGATGCATTGGCGGTTTATGGTGATCTTCTTTCACACTTTTCCTAGTAACAGACGTTTGATATTCGTGGCACCCTTTTTAAATGTCTCCTCTCCTGCCAATCCAATAGTATTGCCATATGTTAATATGCTTTGTGAACATGAACAATACAGACATGAAGTAACCGAAAAAGATGAAAAATATATTTACACAGGTCTGTGTGTTAAGAATAAAATGTCGACTTTTTAAACTGTACCCAGGAATGTTCTTGAAACCCTGACCACACTTTTGTATATATGAGGGGAGACTGCAAATTTCGACTGCCCACCCAGAATTATTGACCGTGGGTCCAAATTTTTACAGTCAGTTCTCGACATAGTCTCCCTTGAGGGTCACACAGGTATGCCATCGCTCTTGGAGTTTCATTAGTCCACTGTGGTAGAATGTTCCGTCTTGCTCCTTCAAAAACTCCTTTATGGCGTCCATGACGGCTTCATCAGAAGGAAAATGACTTCCACAAAGGTGCTTTTTCATCTGTGGAAATAGGTGATAGTCTGAGGGAGCCAAATCAGGGGAATAGGGTGGGTGGTGAAGCAGTTGGAAGCCACAGAAGTGAATTGCAGCCATTGCAACAGCTGATGTGTGAACTGGCGCATTGTCCTGGTGAAACACCCCTTTCCGCAGCATCCCTCGATGTTTTTACTTAATGACCTCAGAAGATGAATCTGAGCTGCATAATATTCCCCGTTGATGGTTTGACCTTTTTAGAGGAACTCCAGAAGAATGACACCCTTGGAATCCCACAACACTGATGCCATCACCTTGCCAGCGGATGGAACCACCTTTCCCTTTTTGGGCCGTGGGGAGGTGGGATGTTTCCAGTGTTTTGAGGCTTCTTTTCTGGACAAAAGTGGTGTACCCAAGTTTCATCCATTGTAACAAATCTCTGCCTAAAAAGTTGAATATCAGCTTCAAACAGTTGCTCATTTTCCACAGAGTGAAGTTCTCTGAGACGTTTGTTCTGTAATGTCAAAAGTCTGGGCACCCATCGGGCCGAAAGTTTATGCATGTTCACCAGCTGTGTTAGAATATGGCCAACCCTCTCCACTAATATGCCCACACATTGTGCAATGTGCCGCAGTTTGACACGTCGATCTGCCATTACAATGTCTTGCACTTTTTTGAAAATTTTCTTCTGTGCATGCGGTTGAGGGACGACCACTGCGACCAGCATCTTCAATTGGTGTCTGTCCCCGCTTGAAATCTGCAACCCACTTATTCACCATTGTATAAGAAGGAGCATTGTCCCCTAATGTCTCCAGCATGTCCTTTGAATTTCTAATGGTGTCAGTCCTTTTTTCTGAAGGTATTGAATAACTGCTCACTTTGCCAATTTCTCCATTCCCATATTTCAGCCTTGCCACCAAACTTTAAAATGCTGCAACGGAAACCAAAAAAATGTAAATAAATAAACATTGGTCATCATGAGACCATTCAACTAAGTAAATAAGATATTGCATTGCAAAACAAGAACATGCAAAAAAGATTTCATGGGTGGGCCTCAAACTTTTCAGGCCCCCCTCGTAACTAAAGAATTGTGTGTTAAAACTGTTGGCAAGTTGCGTTTATAAAGTGTAAGGTTTACCGGCCGATGGGCCATACTAGATTCAAGGATCAAACATGGCAGCTGTATCATTGCCAAAAAGGAACAGGAGCCTGAATAGTGGGGGCCATTGGGCACGATGGGCAAACACGGCCTGCTGCAGCTTTAATGTGGTTAGGCAGGTGAGTGGTGACTGCTAGGCCTAGCCTGAAAATAATCACTGTTGAACGCAATTTTCCAGGCAGAAGGTTTTAAACCATATTTTTATTCAATTTTGGCTGCCGATTTCGAATATGAACTCTGTGTTTGGCTATCACATCAGGATTTATAGATATTTTCCATGTTTGCTGAAAATTACTATTGTGGAATGTTTTATGATGAAAACACAGTATTTGCGGTACTACATTTTGTATACTTTTAATTAAGGAATAACAAAGATTCCAAAGTCTATGTACAGCAAATGAAATATACTTACAGAATTCAAATACAAAATATAAAAACACATATATATGGCACACAGATGAATGGCAAATGTCAGTTATTTGAATTTTCTTTTATTGGCTGATCTGTGATGTACAGCTTCTGTGTTGTCTCTCATCAAGCTCCTGTAATAGTCAGCCATCATGTGTGAGTCCCAGCGGCCTTCATACCGGTCTTCCATTGTTGTAAAGTCGTGATGTAAACGCTCCCCTTGCTCCTCGCTCACATCCCCAAGGTGCTCTTGAAAAAAGTAAAAATGGCTGTGTAAATAGTGAATGTTGATACTGCTTCTACATCCAATATTTTGCAGACTAATTAGTAGCTCTTCCACAAGGTCTTCATGGTTGTCTGCTTTCTTATTCCCTAGAAAATTCTGCACCACATTTTAAACTGCTTTCCAAGCTCTTTATTCTGTCTCATTCATTGATGTGATAAAATTTGGGTCTCTCCGAAGTGTTCTTAGTTGAGGTCCATCCAAAAATCCAGCCTTTTTCTTCTCTTCAGTAAGACCATGAAAAGTTGAACATATATAGTTAAAGCATTCTCCACAGTGATTGAGAGGTTTGACGAACTGCTTCATCAATCCAAGTTTTATGTGCAAGGGAGGAAAGAATGTTATTCCTATCCACTAGAGGATCATGGATCACATTCTTATCGCCAGATTTCAAACTCTGACACTGATGCCATTCATTTTTAAAGCAATGCTCTGCTGTAGCTCATCTGTCCAAGTAGCACAGAAAACAAGGGTGTTTTTTGTACCCTCCTTGCAGACCGTAAAGAAAGTTAACCATTGTCAAATTCACACAAATTAACCACCCATGAACATTATATTGCAACCTCTGTAGAACAATCTGCATGTTTTTATATTCTTCTTTATGTTGTACAGAATGACCTATTGTTACAGAGCCATACTTATTTCCATTATGTAACAGAACACATTTTAAACTTCTTTTGGAACTATCCATGAAAAGCCTCCAATTAGTGTTGAGCGATACTGCTCGATATCTAAAAATATCGGATCGGGATGGTATCGCCGATATCACTAAATATCGTCGATATCCGATTCCGATACCGGAAGTCCCATGTAAGTCTATGGGAACAAAATATCGCAACTAAAAAAACACTTTCTTTCGTTGTAAACACAAAATATACACACATAGAATACATATATATATATATATATATATATATATATATATATAATACATGTCATTGTGACATATATATATACATATATTTATAGTTTATACACTTCTACATAGTAAAATAGACTCTGATTCAATTGCCGGGTAAAGCCGTGACATACCCCATAGAAGTCGACGGGCTCGGTGCCGAGTACCCCCAAAACCTCTGGCTCTGTGCGACTCAACTTGGGCGTCACAAACAGGATTCTGTAGCTCGCTATAAGCGAGTCCTGTGTGCCTGAATTGAACTGGTTTTGTGCTTGAGAATTGCTAAAATCATCAGAGAATGTATTTGCCATTTTTCCGCCATATCTGCGTCACGACGAGGCACTGGTGAAGAAGAGGGGCGTGCTCTTCGTGGGTGTACACTCACTCAGTGGCGCGAAAACGATGGCCGACCACTCTAAATGTTACTGCAATGTAAGATCGTGCCCCACAGCTCTTGAGTTCCGCCTCCTCATCCTCCTCAGTGTGCGGAAACTAACACGAAGGTCCCGCCTCACTACAAAAGAGGGGCCCTCTCCAGATGCTAATGACACATGTGACTTGGCAGAGATGGCTAATGGACACGAGCAGAAGTGTAAAGGGATGGAGCAGTCAGAGCTCTCCCCCCACGGAAGCGACCCGATCGCCACGGAACCACCGTTGGGCACCCGGCCTGGAAACCCTCCTACGCTGCAAGAAGCGGAGGATACCCTGAGAGACCTGGCCCGGCACCGGGAGGAGGTCGCCAGGATGGAAGCCAGCTGGCGTGCCCTAAAACTAAACTTGGAGCGGCGCCAATCCCTCTTACCTGAAGTGTCTGTACCGGAAGGTGAGGCACCCGTTCTAGTAGAGGAGTCCGTGCGGGCATCCCAGCCCTTGCAATGTGATCCGGTTGACGTTGTCGCAGTGGAGGCACCCGTTCCTGCAAAAAACTCTGCACCGGCAGCACCCCAGATCCCGCTGTCTGCCCCCGTCGCTGAGACAGAAGAAGCGACACCCGTCCTCATGGAGGAGGCCGCGCAGGCACCAGAGGTCTACCTGTCTGTACCGGAGCCCCGACTGTCATCTGTTCCAGAGCCGGCTGCTTCCTCCGCAGGTGAGCGCCGCCAGGACTGTCGGGCGCCAGGAGAGCTGCCGCAAATCGGACATCGTAAGCTGCAGTTTGATGGTGGAGACATGGAGATGCTGGTGGAGGAGAATTACAACCGGCGTCAGGAGGAAGAGTGTAGACGTCGGGAGAGAGAAGCCGAGCGACAAAGGGAGCAGCGCGAATCCCAGAAGCTTCGCCAACGTCACATCGAGAAGGACCGGGCAGATAAGGACCGGATGAGAAAAGATAAAAGTACGGTGAGGGAGCCGCGGCGTAAGGGTGCAGTACGGAGCTTTAAATTGAAAGCTGGTTGGGGCTTCATCCAGGAGCCTGGACTTTATTTAGAAGTGTTTGTGACCCGGCGGGACGTGGAGACTCACCTCCCAGAAGGACACCCGGGGAGGGACCTGTTGCCAGGAGACTTGGTAACTTACACCCGACACTGGGGTTACAATGGATGGTATGCCCTAAATGTCACCAGGTGCGACCCCTGGTCCCCAGAGTGTCAGGAACCTGTGAGACCCTCAGAGCCTTCAGCCTCCCACATCCAGGCCTCTGCACAAGTGCCCACCCCACGCCGTAAATCTCCCAGCCTCCCTCAGTGGTCTCCTCAGCAGCCCCAGCTATGGACATGATAATGATAGCTGGCCCGTACCCGGCGCCTGTTAGGCCCCCTGGGGTTCGTTCAGTCCGGGACATAGGGCTCCAGACCCGGAGGGAGATGAAAGAGGTGGCCACACAGACACGGATAGCGGGTCACGACTTTACTGTACAGACCACACGACATCATCAGGTCCTGGTGGTCCTTGGTGTCTCGGATGTTTGGCAAGCATCAGAAGAGTACCAGGTGGTACCTGGAACACCCCTGCCAAAGAATTATAAATAACCCGGACAGGGTCCCTGTATGTAAATAGTTAAATTGTTGATGTACCCGGACGGGTGAATGTTCATAAAAAAGTTTTTTAATTTAATAAAAAAAACAACACAGTTTTCATTACTTTTATTACAGTCTCATCCTGCGACGCCATCGATCTCCTGTAAAAAAATGAAAAAAAAAAACAGCAGTATACCACCTGTCCGACGCAGTCCATAGTAACGAGTGTCCCACGACGATCCAGCTCTGCTACATCAGAATGACATCAGAGGCAGGCAGGCAGGCAGAGCCTGTCATCCCGGCGCAGCACAGCTGATTACCTGCTTCCCCGGCGGTGACGTCATCGGACTGGTTTACGGCCGGGATTACCCTGCAGTCACTGCAGTTATCGCGAAAAACTGCATGCGACCGCCAGGGAGAAGATAATGGCGGCCATCAAGCAGTCCAGGACGTGACCGCCGGAGATCTTCTGCCAGGTAAGTGCCGCTGACTCCTGACAGACCCGACCAACGGACACTCACAGTGACAGTGACAAATCCGATTCCGGTATCCGATATGACGAAAATATCGGTACTCGGAATCGAAAGCCCGATACAGCTAATATCGGCCGATACCCGATATTTGCAGTATCGTATCGCTCAACACTACCTCCAATCCCTTGAATCATATGCTGGAAGTCCCATAAAGAGAAGTAGCCCTTCAACATCAGTACAATAGACAATCTGGCCATCTGAATGGAAGTACTTAAGCAGTTCTGCTTCCCTGTTCCGATAAAATGAGACACTTGTACTAGGTTTGAACATTCGATAGTCTTGTAGTCTTCTTGAAGCCAATAGTTCAGCAGACTGTTTTGGTACATAAAGATCTGTAACCAGATCATTCAAAGCAGACTGAGTAAACAAAATAGGTTTATCACTATCTTCATGACATGGCAGAAAAATATCTGTACTGTCTTCTTCATTAGTATAACAATGTGAGGAGGATAGATCTGTGTAAACGTTTTCTGGAAGCACAGTTCATTTTGGAACAGGTCTATGTCTTCACTATGGGCAACTGGTGGAATAGCTGAAGGGATACTTGGGTATTGCAAATATTGCTTTTTTTTTCTTATTCTAACCTTTTACATCGACAAGGCAGAAATTGCAGTCTTGGAAATGATTGCTTGGTTCTCTCCAAACCATAGGAACTCCAAACTGAAGTTTAGCATTCTTTCCTTGAGACCATGATGTCAAGCTCTCAATACAGGTTTTGCACACTTTTGTGAGGAGAACAATGCTTGCATTGTTCTCCAAGTTTAACTCTGAAGTACGCACAATACACCCTCTTAACAAAGTCAGTAATGTTGCACCTCTGAGTCTTCACAGTAAATTTTACACAGGTGTAGCCAAAAATATTTGGATCATTTCATCACTGTCTTCCGCGAGATGTAGAGCCCATTACTTTAAGCCACAGGCCTATATCCTTTTGATACCACCTAATGTGAGGCCTGACCGCCTTACGCTGCCTGAATTGCTAATCATAGCGCAACCAGGTCAGCCCACCACAAGTGCGGTGAGCTTCCCCAATCGCGTACACATAACAAAAGAATCATTAATTATTTTCCGTGGACTTCTGAACTATAACACTTGGTAAGATAGGGAATCTTTGCATCGAGTTCGGGAAAGTTTGCTGGATAAGGCGCCAGTGCCAGCTTCGCTTATCCTCCTATTTCCTGTCATCCCTCTTTGCCCTATCCAAATTAAACTTCTCCAAGGGGGTAAAGGGAAAATGTTCCACTTATTCAGCACCACACTTTTTCGCCTTCAATTGTTTTTAAAAATGCGCCCCCAAGGTGCCCTCAAAGCAAACGTTAACTTGACCCTCTGCCCTATCATCCAATTTTAAAGCATCCCCTTTATCCTTCTCCGTTTGCAGTGACATGGATACACCAGAGCTGGGTACCTGTTCCCCCTCCACTGCCCTACAGGGTCACACACAATCAGATTCCCAAACCCGATGCCGCGACCCATAGCCCGACGGGTGACACCCATGCCCCAGTCGCTGTACCCCCTTCCATTCTTTTTAAAATGGGAGACATAGTGAACAGCACCTCCCTAATATCTGGGCCTACCATACCGACGCCACCCCTCGGACCCAGCTCCTCTAACCCTAATGTACTACCCCCACCGATTACACCACAACCAGCCCCTGCGGGCAACAAACATGACAAAGACTCATACTCAACAAGCTGCACAGGTGCTGTGTCCCCGGCAACCGAACGTCACGCATCCTGTAGCTGTACAGCCACGTCCATGTCGCTGTCTGTATCATAACATTCTGCGCCGCCTCACTGCCCCAGGCACGCGCCCCTGGGCTGCGCCCCTGGCCTCCTCATCACCAGTGGGGACCTGAGCGCGTGCACCGCGACAAACTGCCGACCTCCGCATGGCCCTGGAATGCCCCTGCGATCCCGTGAACTGTAGCGATGGCCATCCTTGTGCCCCGTCCTCCATTGCGACCACACTGCCCAACATTGTCTTCCTGGTTCGCCTGCTGTCAGGGCCAGGCAGCAGTGGGTCCAGCTGATGCAGCCTGCCCGCTGAACACCTCCTCTTCTTTCTCCCAATTGCAGGCCCGCTACCGATGTCCTCCTCCAGGGCGCCTGCCACACGCCCAGACCCCATGTCTGGCTCTCTGTCCTGTACCCCGTGCCTCCGCTACGACGCTTCTCCTGGCTCACTATGGGCTTCCACGCCACCCCCCGCAGCGCCGCTAGCCCCTGGTGCCAACTGTGCTCTACGAGGAGGCCGCACATCCTGTGTGGCCTGCACTTCCGTTGCGGCACTCGATCCAGGTCCACTCGGCAGACCTGCGCCTGCCGCCCGGCTAGGCAGTTTACTGGCGGAGGTGTGCCAAGGGGGGGGGAGCCACACCGCTTCCTCCAGCCTCCGCAGGGTCCGTGTAGGGGCTCCGTAACATGCTCCAGCCGCGCGATGACAGCTCCGGTGACAGCCTCTCTGGTGGCCTGGTCCTCCTGCCCTTTCTCTCAGCGTCCAGGGTATCTGTAAGCGGCCATGAGGGAAGACAGCTGGCCTTATAGCCATCCCCCTCTCCTGGAGCGCGCGAGCTCCCGCAGGCGCTCTATAAGATTTGACACAGACACACCTGACTGCTTCTGCCTCCAGCCACGGGATGACCAGCGACGACATTACAACATAACAGAAGGTGTATGAACACCTCCTCTCCAAGTAAAAGGTGATACCCGGATTACATTAAGCCCAATCAATTTCCTCAGATACTGATTTTTTCCAAAAAAAACAAAAAAATCGAGTGACATATGAAGAAAAAAATAACTATCAATTTATATGAAGACTACAGTTTTGTGACCACATCAATCGCAAGTTGAAATAAAACACCTGCAGTCCTCTATACATAATAGATTTATTGCCATTATGTTCCAGTGTCATGATCCTAGATTAAGGACTGTGGCTTAGTAAATAACATTCGCCGTCTATAAATTTATTTTCAGCAAGTTCCAAATATTTATAGAATCTGTTGCCTATCGATTATTAACTACAGTTGGGTACAGAACAAATAATGAGTATAGTCCCAGATACATGTGATATACAGAACAGTGTGCCAATATGCATAAAAAAATAAGGTACTTTTATAGTCAAGTAAATATTTGCATATCTGTTGGCAAGAGGTGTAACTGAGGGCTCCGTACAAAACAATGCATGGCAGTGAGAAACTCTCTCAATGTTGTTCCCCCTACCGGTGGAAACCATAAACAGGCAAAACCAAAAAAAAGGGCAATATTATGCTTACTTTTTCCTATCTGTTGCCAAGAAGTGTAACTGAGTGCCCTGTGCAATACAATTATTGTGACTGATCCAATTTCTCGATACTGTTCCCCTTACTGGTGGAAACCATGAACAGGCAATGCAATAAAGAGCTAAAATTATAATGCTGAGTTATTGACAGAAGAGAACCGCTATGATGACTCAATGAATAATGCCATGTGGTAAGAATTAGTAACCTTTATCCCAGCTGCTATATCTGTATGTGTGATGGGAGTCCTGTCCCTCTGCCCCCCTAACAGAATCAGTGCAGCGCCGTGAAAGGTTTGCATTGCACAGGCCCGGCTCCAGGTTTTTTGCGGGCCCCGGGCGAAAGAGTCTCAGTGGGCCCCCCCTTTAACACATACCACGATTCATGATGCACAGATACAGCACAGAAATATAGGTATACAATGCCAGATTTCACTTCTTTACATGAGTGTAGGAGCCCACTCAACGCAAGTCAATGGGTGCAGAAACGCTGCAGATCCGCACAAATAATTGACATGCTCCGGAAATGAACCCGCAACGTTTATTCTGCGTTTTTTTCCGCATGTGCACAGCGTTTTTTATTTTACATGGACTATATTGGTACTGTGCAACGCAGGAGAATCTGCTGCATATCAGCAGGGCCAAATCCGTTGCTAATCCGCAGCAGAATCCGCAACGTGTGCAGAGACACAAAAATGCAGGTAAAAATCTGTGCGTTTTTTTATGCATATTTTCCAGCGTTTTGCGCTTCATCCGGTTTTGTATGCATTTGGAACGACCCCGGATAAAAAGCCAAAAAAAAAACCCTGGCTCAGGTGCCAAGTGTGCCCCCCAGTTTAGCCAGGGCCCCGTCATTTTCCCGGGTGCACCGGGTGCTGACGCCGACCCTGGCATTGCACAACAGCTAACATGCACTTACATTGGTCTCTTCTGCTAAGAGAATCACTGCCTTGTGATATATGAATTTTTTTTAAACCAGGCATCAGCCAGGGGCCGCTGCTGTGCCTGAGGGTCCTAGTCAGTTGCCTGGTCTTCCTGCACATAACGCCGGGCCAGGACCTGGTGCTGTGGAAGATTCTACAGTGGTAGCCAGCTCGTTGATGTAAATGTTGAAGAGCGTTGGAATATCCAGCTGTACTGTACTTATACAGTTCAGTTTCGTGCTTAGCAGAATTGGGTGGTAGCCAGACTGGGCCTTTGGCTACCAGTTTTTCTCCGTTAATACATACGGAGCTGAACAATTAACACTGCTATATCTACAGCTGAAAATTTTCACCCAGCCCTTCAACTGGCCACTGGCCAGCTTTGAAGGTCAGATGAAACTGAGTTCTCATGAGGTCATCAGAGGAGGAGACATAAACCCTTATCATGTTAAAGCCTCCAGGATTTAGATAAAACCACCACAGACAGAGGTAAAGTAAACGGTAAAGTTTAACAATCACAAGCCGCAAACATATGGAAACGTTAAATATTTTACCTGAAATGCAGCCAGGTAATTGTCTGAATGCATTCTGTATATTTGAATATGCATTGAAAAGTGCCATTTGTATATTCACAGTAAACTATTAACAGCAATCATATCTATATTCTTGAAAAACGCAAGATTAAGCCATAGACTACTATCTATAATCATGACAATCTTTTTTAGCAATATCTATAGCTAAGTTATGTTAAGTAATGTTAAAAGTAGCTGCTACTATGTATTGCGTAAATAACATAGGTTTTTAAACATCTGAACATTCTTGCATTTCTAAAACTGTGAACATGTTCAATATTCCACAACTGTTTCATTCTGCTGTGTAGTAAATATTGGAGAGACACCATAGATGATCACAGAGGCTATGAACAAAGTAATTTATAAATAATAACATTCCTTTTTTTTTAACGTTTTATAATCCAGTAAAGAAGGAACATGCAGTGTCACTCATACAAGTTATCGCTTACAAAATGTATTAATTCCTCTGCATCTACAAGCATTCAGCCGTCATTGTTTTGTATTAAACTCTTACCATTTGAGCCTGGCAAAGTTATGGCTCTGAAGGAGATAATGAAACATAGTTTACCAAGAAATATTTGTAATGAAATACAGAGCCACCATCACAGCATTGCTATATCCAATTTATATGCAGTGTATTGTGTCCAATATGCGCAACCAGCCAACGAAAAAAGTAGCTTTTCAAATAAACTCTTTAAGGTACATAAATGTTATGAAGGAAAGCGACGAGACCGGCCTATGCCGAAGAGTGAACAACATGATGAAGGGGACGTTCGTCCTGGGCCGGTCAGCACTGTTGGGCTTCCTGTTGAAGTACATGGGCAGACCACCATAAGCTCCTTTTACAGGCGGACCAAGACACAAATATACAACATGGATGGACAACTTAGTGACAACCCATCAGAGCCAGATGATTGTGTTTGTTGGGTGGTAGCCAGACTGGGCCTCTGGCTACCAGTTTTTCTCGTTAAATAGATACGGAGCTGAACTATTAACACAGCAATATCTCCAGGTGGACTGTAGTTATACAGTTCACTTTGCTGCTTTGCAGGATTTGCTGTTAGCCAGACTGGGCCCCTGGCTACCAAGTTTTCTTGGAAAATAGATAGGTATCTGAACAATGAACACATTTATATCTCCAGATGGACTGTAGTTGTCCAGTTCACTTTCCTGCTTCGCAGAATTGTCTGGTAGCCAGACTGGGCCCCTGGCTACCAAGTTTTCTTGGAAAATAGATACGTATCTGAACAATGAACACATTTATATCTCCAGATGGACTGTAGTTATACAGTTCATTTTCCTGCTTTAAAGAAATTGCTGTTTGCCAGACTGGGGCTCTGGCAAACATTTTATCTTCCTTAAAAGATACGGAGAAGAACAATTCCCCCAGCAATGTATACAGCTGAATTCTACTGATACAATAAACTTTCCTGCTTTTCAATTAGGGTGTTAGCCAAAGGGGGCCTCTGAGTATGGGTGTTCCTGTGGAAATAGATACGGAGCTGACCAATTGAAACAACAATATGTACAGCTGGACTGTACTTCTAGAGTTCACTTTCATGCTTTGCAGAATTGGTTGGTAGCCAGACTGGGCTCCTGGTGTTGTGAATGTGTTAGAGATGGTTTCTGAGCAGAGGCTCCCTCTAGTTGTCTCAATTGTGGTTCCTGGTTCATTTGGAAGTTTGCTGGAGTCTTGCCTGCATCTCCTGCTTTCAGATGAGATATTTTTTGCTTTTCTTTTTGTGCTTGCTTTTTGCATTGTTTTCTGCACTTTTGTGGAGGTCAGCCAGGTCCCATCCTGGGGCCTGAGCTCCTCACAGTTTATCTGCAGCCACTGTTATTTGCTCATTTGCTCTTTCCTGTTTTTTTCAGCAGCTGCGGCTTGGTTTTTGTTCACACTGAGACCTGATTTAGTGGGTATCGAGATTGTGTGATCTCAGTATTTTTGTAATCAGAATTGTTGGATTTTTGTAGGGTTTTCTGGGTTGCAGAAAGTAATCTCTCCTGTCCTATCCTATTTAGTCAGCTTGTGGCCCCAGCGTTTGCTCAGTCTATTTTCTGCCTATGTTTGTATTTTCATCTTGTCTAACCGCCATTATATGTTTGGGGGCTTCCTATTTTCTTTGGGGATCTGCTCCGGGGCAGATAGTTTTCATCTTTCTGCCTTTAGGTGTAGTTATCTCTCAGGCTGTGACGAGGCGTCTGGGATCAACGTGGGAACTCTATACGGCTACCTCTAGTTGTGTCGTTAGTTTAGGAATCTGCAACCCATCAGTTACCAACATCTCAGGTGTTCGGCTGCCCTGCTGTTGTTCCTGTCCTCCTCAGCTACCGAAACATAACAGTATCACCGGCCATAACTGAAAATTATATGGTACTCACAGAAGGAAAAAATAGTGTGGAAAGAAAAATGTTGTCAGAGTTGTCAGAGATTTTTTTTTTTTCTGTCTGTTGCATTTTTTCCCTCTTTTTCTCTGGGTGCTCCATCTCTCAATGGAGTTTGCACAGTTGTCTGGTCGTGTGGATCAGCTTGCCACTGAGGTTCGGAGTATTGCTACCTATCTTGCTGGGTTGCAGGTTGTGGAACCTAGCATTCCTATGCCAGATTTGTTTTTGGGGGATCGGGCTAAATTTCTGAATTTCAAAAATAACTGTAAGTTGTTTTTTGCCTTAAAGCCTAAGTCCTCAGGTAACGCAGCACAGCAGGTTCAAATTGTCATCTCTCCTGCGTGGCGATCCTCAGGATTGGGCTTTTTCCCTGACACCTGGGGATCCTGTTTTGAATGATATTGATGCATTTTTTCTTGCTCTGGTGTTATTGTACGATGAACCTAATATCACTGATCAAGCTGAAAAAACCTTGTTGGCATTAAATCAGGGTCTTGAAGACACTGAGTTGTACTGTCAGAAATTCCGAAAGTGGGCAGTCCTGACCAAATGGAATGATGATGCTTTGGCAGCCCTTTTTCGGAAGGGGCTGTCAGAGAATTTAAAGGATGTTATGGTGGGATTCCCTGCTCCCTCTGGTCTCAATGATTCTATGTCATTGGCTATTCAAATTGACAGACGTATGCGTGAGCCCAGAGGTATGCGTGAGATGGTGTTGCCTTGTGAGCCAGCTTCTGAGCACATGCAGTGTGATAGAGTGACTTCTGGGGCTCAGCGTCATGAGTTTCTAAAGCGCAATGGGTTATGTTTCTACTGTGGTGATGCCTTTCATGCTATTTCAGTGTGCCATAAGCGGGGAAGACGTTTTGCACGCTCAGTTGTCTTGGGTAGTGTTCAGACTAAATTTCTGTTGACTGTTACCCTGATTTGCTCCCTGTCCACATTTTCTGCTCAGGCTTTTGTTGATTCAGGAGCAGCTATTAACGATATGGATTTTGACTTTGCCAAACGTTGTTGGTTTCCCATGACACCCCTGCGGAAGTCTATTCCTCTACTGGGCATTGATTCCACCCCTTTGTTGGAGAATAAACCCCAGTTTTCTACTCAGTTGATAATGAGGGTTGAACCAGATCAACAGGAGAGTTGCAAATTTCTGGTGCTGTATAATCTGCATGACATTATTTTACTAGGTTTCCCTTGGTTACAGTGTCATAATTCTGTTTTGGATTGGAAATCTGTGTCTGTGACCAGTTGGGGCTGCCAATGTGCTAATGCCGACACTCCTGGGTTTTTTTGCCTCTCCCAAGTCTCAGAATGTTCCTGACTTTTTGACTGATTTTTCGGATGTATTAAGTTAAAGTAAATCTGCATCTTTGCACCCTCACAGGAGCTACGATTGCGCTATTGAATTAGTGCCTGGTGGTAAATTTCCTAAAGGTCACCTTTTTAACTTGTCTGTACCTGAACACGATGCTATGCGATCTTATATCAAGGAGTCATTGGAGAAGGGTCATATTAGACCATCCTTTTCACCCTTGGGTGCCGTTTTTTTCTTTGTGGCCAAAAAGGATGGTTCATTGAGGCCGTGTATTGATTATCGTCTCTTGAATAAGATCACTGTGAAGTATCAATATCCGTTACCCTTGATTTCTGACCTGTTTTCCAGGGTGAAAAGTGCGAGTTGGTTTACCAAGCTTGACCTCAGGGGGCGTATAACCTTATTCGCATTTAAGCACGAGGATGAATGGAAGACGGCGTTTAATACCCCAGAGGGGCATTTTGAGTACCTAGTGATGCCCTTTGGGCTCACTAATGCTCCTTCCGTCTTCCAATCCTTCATGAATGATATTTTTAGGGATTTTGTGGATAAATTTCTGATTGTTTATTTGGATGATATTTTGATTTTTTCCAATGACTGGGACTCTCATGTGAAACATGTTCAGACTGTGTTCCAGATTTTCAGAGAGAATGCACTGTATGTGAAGGGATCAAAGTGTCTTTTTGGCGTACAGAAGGTCTCATTTCTGGGATTTATTTTGTCTCCGTCTGTTATTGAAATGAACCCGGTCAAGGTTCAAGCCATCTGTGATTGGGTCCAACCTACTTCATTAAAGGCTCTTCAGAGATTTTTGGGTTTTGCCAATTTTTATCGTAAATTTATTGGTAATTTCTCCGGTATTGTTAAACCATTGACTGATTTGACCAAAAAGGGTTCTGATGTGGTGAATTGGCCTCCTGAGGCAGTCTCTGCGTTTCAGGAACTTAAGCAGAGATTCACTTCTGCTCCTGTTCTATGGCAGCCTGATGTTTCTCCACCGTTTCAGGTGGAGGT
This sequence comes from Oophaga sylvatica, assembly GCA_033576555.1. Classification (NCBI taxonomy): domain Eukaryota; kingdom Metazoa; phylum Chordata; class Amphibia; order Anura; family Dendrobatidae; genus Oophaga; species Oophaga sylvatica. The sequence continues at coordinate 286,726,403 of JARQOD010000003.1, read as the reverse complement.
TGATGCCTCTGAAATTGGGGCAGGTGCCGTTTTGTCCCAAAGAGATCCAGAGACCTCTAAGAGTAACCCTTGTGTCTTTTTCTCTCGAAAATTTTCTCCAACTGAACGTAATTATGACGTGGGTAATCGGGAGTTAGTGGCCATGAAGTGGGCCTTTGAAGAGTGGAGACATTGGCTGGAAGGAGCCAAACATCAGGTGGTGGTCCTCACGGACCATAAGAATCTGGTTTATCTCTAATCAGACAAGGGACGTAATCCTAGACAGGCCAGGTGGGCCTTGTTTTTCACACGTTTTAATTTTGTGGTTTCTTTTCTTCCTGGCACTAAGAATGTTAAGGCAGATGCCCTCTCGAGGAGTTTCTTTGCGGACTCTCCTGAGTTATCTGATCCTACTGTTATTTTGAAAGAGGGTGTAGTTCTTTCCGCCATCTCGCCCAATTTGAGACTGGCCTTGGAAGGGTGTCAGGAGGATAAACCTGAGCGCTGCCCTATTGGGAAATTGTTTGTCCCAGACCAGTGGAAGAAGAGTGTGATGTCTGAGATTCATTGTTCCGCGTTGGCTGGTCATCCCGGATTTTTGGTACCAGAGACTTGGTGAGTCGGTCCTTTTGGTGGCCTACTTTGTCTCGTGACGTCAGGGAATTTGTGCAGTCCTGTGGGACTTGCTTTCGCTCCAATCCTTGCTCTCGCTCTAGTGGTTTGTTAATGCCATTACCTGTGCCCAAGAGGCCATGGACCCATATCTCTATGGATTTTATTTCCGACCTCCCTGTTTCTCAGAGAATGACCGTTATCTGGGTAATCTGTGATAGGTTTTCCAAGATGATACATCTTGTGCCATTACCTAAGTTGCCTTCCTCCTCCGAATTGGTGCCTTTGTTCCTTCTGCACGTGGTTCGGTTACATGGCATTCCGGAGAACATTGTGTCTGACAGAAGAGTCCAGTTTGTTTCCAGATTTTGGAGGACATTTTGTTCTAAACTTGGTGTTCAATTATCTTTCTCCTCTGCTTTTCATCCTCAGACCAATGGACAAACCGAGAGAACAAACCAGACCTTGGAGACTTATTTGAGATGTTTTGTGTCTGCTGATCAAGATGACTGGGTCTCTTTTTTGCCTTTGGCTGAGTTTGCTCTTAATAATAGGGCTAGCTCTGCCACCTTGATGTCTCCATTTTTCTGCAATTCTGGGTTTCGCCCTCGATTTTCTTCGGGACAGGCGGAGGCTTCTGTCTGTCCAGGTGTTGACTCTGTTGTGGAGCGAATGCAGCAGATTTGGTACCAGGTAGTGGAGAGGTTGTCTCTCTCTCAGGACAAGGCCCAACGGTTTGCCAACCGGCATAGGACTGATGGTCCTCGGTTTAAAGTGGGGGACTTGGTTTGGTTGTCCTCAAGAAATATCCCTATGAGGGTTGCATCTCCAAAGTTTAAGCCCAGGTTCATTGGACCTTATAAGATCATGGAGATTCTTAATCCTGTTTCCTTCCGTTTGCTTCTTCCAGGGACATTTAAGATCCATAACGTGTTCCACAAGTCCTTATTGAAGAGGTTTGTCGAGCCAGTGGTTCCTATGGCTGCGCCTCCTGACCCTGTTTTGGTTGAGGGCAATCTGGAGTATGTGGTTGAGAAAATATTGGATTCTTGTTTTTCTAGACAGAAACTCCAGTATTTGATTAAGTGGAGAGGTTATGGTCAGGAGGACAATTCTTGGGTGTTTGCTTCGGACATCCATGCTAGGAGACTGATCCGTGCCTATCACTGAGCTCATCCTGATCGGTCTGGTTGCACAAGTGAGGGTTCGGTGACCCCTCCTCAAGGGGGGGGTACTGTTGTGAATGTGTTAGAGATGGTTTCTGAGCAGAGGCTCCCTCTGGTGGTTACAGACAGTACTGAACCTTTCAGCGAGGAGTGGCAATCTGGGTTCACTGACTGGTCTGATATAAGGGAGGTTCCCTCCTATGATGATTGCCGGTGATCAATTTTTCTTGTCTCAATTGTGGTTCCTGGTTCATTTGGAAGTTTGCTGGAGTCTTGCCTGCATCTCCTGCTTTCAGATAAGATATTTTTTGCTTTTCTTTTTGTGCTTGCTTTTTGCATTGTTTTCTGCACTTTTGTGGAGGTCAGCCAGGTCCCCTCCTGGGGCCTGAGCTCCTCACAGTTTATCTGCAGCCACTGTTATTTGCTCATTTGCTCTTTCCTGTTTTTTCTGCGGCTGCGGCTTGGTTTTTGTTCACACTGAGACCTGATTTAGTGGGTGGCGAGATTGTGTGATCTCAGTATTTTTGTAATCAGAATTGTTACATGGCAGTTAATCAGGGCTGGAATCAGGTACCCCACACTTTGCCTTCTTTTTCATTATGTACTTTATCTATTTCCTCCTGTGTTCGCTTGCCATCCACATTCACCACCCCATCCCCCCTCCATCACGACTCATACACATCAGCTCCTCCATACTTCCCTCTCCCATGTACAGCTCCCATGCACTCTTCACCTTCCTGAGAAACCTCAGCCCATCTTGCCCAAACACATCACAGAAAAAACCTACTTACAACTCCAACAACTACCTGCTCTTTATCTTCCTACTCCTACTGATTTCAGGGGACATCTCCCCCAACCCTGGTCCACCATCCCCCAACCTCAATCCCTACCCTACCTCATATCGAAACCATAATAATCTTATTAATATTACTTGCACTCCCTCATCTCCTTCGTTTAATTGTGCCCTATGGAATCCACGGTCTGCATGCAACAAGCTAACCTTCCTTCACAACTACTTTCTGAACAACTCTCTTCATCTGTTGGCCCTCACTGAAACCTGGATTCAGGATTCTGACACGGTCTCCCCTGCTGCCATTTCCTATGGTGGCTTACAGTTCTCCCATTCCCCGAGACCCGCAAACAGACATGGTGGTGGAGTCGGCATACTCCTGTCCCCACAATGCACTTTCCAGGTCATCCCCCCAATTCCATCACTCTCATTCCCTTCTTTTGAGGTCCACACCATCAGGCTCTTCCATCCCCTCTCCCTCAGAGTAGCAGTCATATATCGGCCCTCAGGCTCACCCACCCAGTTCCTTGACCACTTCTCAGCCTGGCTGCCGCACTTCATGTCCTCAGAACTTCCAACCCTTATCCTTGGAGACTTCAACATCCCCATTAACAGCCCTACTTCCACATCTGCATCTCAGCTTCTATCACTAACCACTTCTCTAGGCCTCTCACAGCTTTCAACCTCTGATACACACAAGGATGGCAACACCCTTGACCTGGTCTTTGTCCGCCTCTGTTCAATCTCCCACCTAAATAACTCACCGCTTCCACTCTCTGACCACAACATTCTCTCCTTCACGCTCACAAATCCTCCACCACCCCAGCGCACTCCTACCTACCACACATTCAGAAATTTACAAGCCATTAACCCTCAGACACTTTCAGACTCCCTACACTCATCGCTGTCCCCAATCTCCTCTTTTTCCTGTCCTGATCTGGCTGTTCATCACTACAATGACATTCTTAGAAGCACCCTTGACCAAGTAGCACCTCTCACGATCAGAACCTCCAAACACACAGTAAAACAGCCCTGGCTCACATTGCAAACTCGACTTCTTCAGCGATGCTCTAGGAGTGCTGAACGCCTCTGGAGAAAAACCCGCACACCAGAAGACTTCATCCACTTTAAATTCATGTTAAGAACTTATAATGCTGCCCTTCACCTCGCCAAACAGACCTACTTCACCACCCTGATCTCCTCACTAGCCAACAACCCCAAGAAACTTTTTGACACTTTTCACTCCCTTCTCAGGCCAAAAGCACAAGCCCCTATCACAGACATTTGTGCTGACGACCTGGCCTCCCACTTTATAAAAAAATAGATACTATCCGTCAGGAAATCTGCTCTCAACCACCAAGTGCTGTGACTCCCATCCCACCCTGCATTTCCCCTGGCTCACTTTCCACATTTGATCCCATCACAGAAGAAGAAGTCTCCAGACTCCTCCCTTCCTCTCGTTCGACTACATGCACTACCGACCCCATCCCCTCACATCTCCTCCAGTCTCTCCAGTTGTCACAACTCACCTAGCTACAATCTTTAATCTCTCACTCTCCTCTGGCATTTTCCCATCCTCCTTCAAACACTCCATCATTACTCCGCTACTAAAGAAACCCGCTCTCGACCCTTCCTGCACAAACAACTACAGACCGGTCTCCAATCTCCCCTTCATCTCTAAACTTTTGGAGCGCCTAGTCTACTCCCGCCTTACCCGTTACCTCTCCACTCACTCCCTCCTAGACCCTTCACAGTCCGGCTTCCGCCCCCTACATTCGACTGAAACTGCACTCATCAAAGTGACCAATGACCTTCTGACAGCAAAACGTAACGGCGACCACTCTCTGCTAATTCTACTCGACCTTTCTGCAGCTTTCGACACTGTTGACCACTGTCTCCTACTGTCTAGGCTCCAGTCACTAGGTATTAAGGACACTGTTCTCTCCTGGTTCTCTTCCTATCTTTCTGACCGCTCCTTCAGTGTTTCGTTCTCTGGCTCCACATCATCTCCTCTTCCTCTCACTGTCGGTGTACCCCAGGGCTCAGTCCTTGGCCCCCTTCTCTTCTCTCTCTACACGGCCCCAATTGGACAGACCATCAGCAGATTTGGCTTTCAGTACCATCTTTATGCTGATGACACACAACTATACACGTCATCCCCCGACCTTACCCCCGCTGTTCTACAGAACGCCACCGACTGTCTGTCTGCAGTCTCCAACATCATGTCCGCTCTTCTATCTGAAACTTAACCTCTCCAAGACTGAACTCCTTCTGCTCCCGCCGTCTACTAACCTCCCTAAATCTGACATTTCCCTCTCTGTGGGCGGCACCATAATAACACCCCGGCAGCAGGCTCGCTGTCTGGGTGTTATGTTTGACACCAATCTCTCCTTCACCTCCCATATGCAATCTCTTGCCCGCTCCTGCCATCTACACCTAAAGAACATCTCTAGAATCCGCCCTTTTCTCACCATGGAAACAACAAAAACCCTCACTGTAGCATTGATCCACTCCCGCCTGGACTACTGCAACGCTCTATTACTTGGCCTCCCCATTTCTCGACTCTCCCCTCTCCAGTCCATCCTTAATGCAGCAGCCAGGGTCATCCATCAGGCTAATCGGTACTCGGACGCGTCCGCTCTTCGCCAGTCCTTACACTGGCTGCCCATTAATTATAGGATCCAATTCAAAGTACTGGTTCTCACCCACAAAGCTCTCCACAGTGCAGCACCCCCCTACATCTCCTCCCTCATTTCTATCTATCGGCCTAACCGACTGCTGCGCTCTGCAAACGACTTTCTACTAACCTCTGCACTAATCCGTACCTCCCACTCCCGACTCCAAGACTTCTCCCACGCTGCGGCAATCCTCTGGAATGCTCTACCCCAAGAAATTAGGACTATCCACAATTTGCATGGTTTCAGGCGCTCCCTCAAAACACATTTGTTCAGAGTGGCCTATCACATTCACTAATCAAAGTCGTTCTATGTTTAAGTGTGTATGTGTAGCCCATTCACTATCTCCATCCATCCCTCACTCCCTCAAGATGGCTGGACCATCATTGTAAAAGCACCATTGTATATACACACCTGTACTTTGTATCTCCCCCACCTCATTGTAGATTGTAAGCTCTCACGAGCAGAGTCGGCTTATTTTGCTTTAATTATTGTATTTTTAACGTTGTTACTTATGACTTATGTTTTGAAACTGTTAAACTGTAAAGCGCTGCGGAATATGTTGGCGCTATATAAATAAAGATTATTATTATTATTATTGTTGGATTTTTGTAGGGTTTTCTGGGTTGCAGAAAGTAATCTCTTCTGTCCTATCCTATTTAGTCAGCTTGTGGCCCCAGCGTTTGCTCAGTCTATTTTCTGCCTATGTTTGTATTTTCATCTTGCCTAACCGCCATTATATGTTTGGGGGCTTCCTATTTTCTTTGGGGATCTGCTCCGGGGCAGATAGCTTTCATCTTTCAGCCTTTAGGTGTAGTTATCTCTCAGGCTGTGACGAGGCGTCTGGGATCAACGTGGGAACGCTATACGGCTACCTCTAGTTGTGTCGTTAGTTTAGGAATCTGCAACCCATCAGTTACCAACATCTCAGGTGTTCGGCTGCCCTGCTGTTGTTCCTGTCCTCCTCAGCTACCGAAACATAACACCCTGGCTATCATATTTTCTCGGAAAACACCGTATATACTCATGTATAAGCCGATCTGTGTATAAGCCGACCCCCCCTACTTTTGCCACAAAAAACTTGGAAAATTTATTGACTCGCGTATAAGCCGGGTGTATAAGTTGCCGTCCTGCTCTGTGCTCCCCCATCCAGCTCTGTGCGCCCCCATTCTCCTCTGTGCTCCCCTCCTCCTGCTCCATTATCCTGTCCTGCTCCATGCTTTCCATACTCCCCCGTCCTGCTCCGTGCTCCACCATCCAGCTCTGCACTCCCCCATTCTCCTCTGTGCCCACCCCCGTTCTGGTCCGTGCTCTCCGTCCTCCCCCCGTTCTGCTCCGTGCTCTCCGTCCTCCCCCCGTTCTGCTCCATGCTCTCCGTCCTCCCCCGTTCTGCTCTGTGCTCTCCGTCCTCCCCCCGTCCTGCTCCGTGCTCTCCGTCCTCCCCGTTCTGCTCCGTGTTCTTTTCTTGTGTCATACATACTGATGATGACCCTTTCAGCGTGAGTCTGCCTATAGGCTCCTGCAAGTGGATCGCTCAGCAGGGCACTGGGGAACTCTGCACCCTGCCGGTGTGTTAAAGGGATGTGTCACGCCAGCAGTGACCCTGTCCGTGTCCCTGGCTGTTCAATGAAAAGAGGAATAATTAACAGGGGAGGATTAGATTTTCTATTACACTGTTGGTTACGTCACCTGTGCTTTATGGTGAAAGCTGAACGGCGCTTCAGTGCATCTCCTCTGAAACTGGTGGTGATGCAGCAGAGTTTGACTAGCTCGCCACAGGCACAGCTTCTTGCCTCAGGGCTGAAGTATATTTTGGTGGATGAATGGTGCTGTTAAATGTAGCAGTGTGTACAAGGTGCCACTGAAAAAAATTTAGATCACACATTCTGGGCCAGTTTACAAGGCTTTACTCCAAGTTGAGGTGTGCACATATGCCCCTTGGTACAGTATCCTCCAGGTGACTGGCTCTGCAAACTCCCAGGTACATTTTAAAGACAGCTTTACAGGACTACTTTAACCCCTCTCTGACATTAGACGTACTATCCAGTCCATAAAACCCGTGCCATTCTGCCCATGGACGGGATAGTACGTCATAGGCGATCAGCTGCGCTCCTGAGGGGAGAGCAGCTAATCGCCGCCGGGTGTCAGCTGATTATCACAGCTGACACCCGTGACTGTGTGTCAGGAGCGGTCACGGACCGCTCCCGGCACATTAACCCCTAGCACACCGCGATCAAACATGATCGCGGTGTACTGGGGGCACAGGGGAGGATCGCGCAGGGTGGGGGCTCCCTGCGCTCCCCCCTGAGACCCTCAGAGCAGCGCGATGTGATTGCGCTGTTCTGAGGGCTTCCTCCCTCCCAGGACCCGGATCCAAGATGGCGCCGGGGTCCTGGAGGGAGGCGGCTACCTCAGTGCCTGCCGAGAGCAGGCACTGAGAAGCCTGCATCTATGCCTGTGCGATCGCTGGTGTGACAGAGTACTGTGCACACTGTCACACCAGCGATCTGATAAAATACTGTGATGTCCCACCCTGGGACAAAGTAAAAAAGTTAAAAAAGTAAAAATAAACATGTGTAAAAAAAAAAATCCAAAATAAATAAAAAAAAAAAAAATATTCCCCAATAAATTAATTTCTTCCTGTAAATAAAAAAAACAAAACAATAAAAGTACACATATTTGGTATCGCCGCGTCCGTAACGACCCCCCCTATAAAACTGTCCCACTAGTTAACTCCTTTAGTGAACCCCTTAAAAAAAAAAAAAAAAAACGAAGCAAAAAATCAATACTTTATCATCATACCGCCGAACAAAAAGTGGAATAACACGCGATCAAAAAGACCGATATAAATAAACATGGTACCGCTGAAAACGTCATCTTGTCCCGCAAAAAACGAGTTGCCACACAGCATCATCAGCGAAAAAATAAAAAAGTTATAGCTCGCAGAATAAAGCGATGCAAAAATAATTATTTTTTATATAAAATTGTTTTTATTCTATAAAAGCGCCAAAACATAAAAAAATGATATAAATGAGGTATCGCCATAATCGTACTAACCCAAAGAATAAAAATGCTTTATCAATTTTACCACACGCGGAACAATAAAAACGCCTCCCCCAAAAGAAATTCATGAATTGCTGATTTTTGTTCATTCTAACCTCCCAAAAATCGAAATAAAAAGCGATCAAAAAATGTCACCTGCTCAAAAATGGTACCAATAAAAACGTCACCTCGTACCGCAAAAAATAAGACCTCACATGACTCTGTGGGCCAAAATATGCAAAAATTATAGCTCTCAAAATGTGGCGATGCAAAAAACTATTTTTGCAATAAAAAGCGTCTTTTAGCGTGACAGCTGCCAATCATAAAAACCCGCTATAAATAGTAAATCAAACCCCCTTTATCACCCCCTTAGTTAGGGAAAAATAATAAAATAAAAAAAATGTATTTATTTCCATTTTCCCATTAGGGTTAGGGTTAGGGTTGCGGCTAAAGTTAGGGTTAGGGTTGGCGCTAAAGTTAGGATTAGGGTTAGGGTTGGGATTAGGGGTGTGTTAGGGTTAGGTTTGTGGTTAGGGTTGGGAATAGGGTTAGGGGTGTGTTGGGTTAGGGTTGGAGTTAGAATTGGGGGGTTTCCGCTGTTTAGGCACATCAGGGGCTCTCCAAATGTGACATGGCGTCTGATCTCAATTCCAGCCAATTCTGCGTTGAAAAAGTCAAACGGTGCTCCTTCACTTCTGAGCTCTGCCATGCGTCCAAACAGTAGTTTATCCCCACATATGGGGTATCAGCGTACTCTGGACCCCAAGAGTTATTGTGCAATTTGTCCTATTTCTTCTGTTACCCTTGGGAAAATAAAAAACTGGGGGCGAAAATATCATTTTTGTACAAAAAAAAATTTTTTTTTGTTTTTACGGCTGTACATTATAAACTTCTGTGAAGCACTTGGGGCTTCATAGCGCTCACCACACACCTAGATAAGTTCCTTGTGGGGTCTATTTTCCAAAATGGGATCACTTGTTGGGAATTTCCACTGTTTAGGCGCATCAGGGGCTCTCCAAATGCGACATGACGCCCCCAGACCATTCCATCAAAGTCTGCAATCCAAAACGTCACTACTTCCCTTCCGAGCCCCAACGTGTACCCATACAGTAGTTTTCTCCCCCATATTGGGTATCAGCGTACTCAGGACAAATTGGGCAACAACTTTTGGGGTCCAATTTCTCCTGTTACCCTTGGAAAAATAAAATATTGGGGCGAAAAAATCATTTTTGCAAAAAAAAAAAAAGATTTTTTATTTTTACGGCTGTGCGTTATAAACTTCTGTGAAGCACTTCGGGGTTCAAAGTGCTCACCACACATCTAGATAAGTTCCTTGTGGGGTCTATTTTCCAAAATGGGGTCACTTGTGGGGGGTTTCCACTGTTTAGGCGCATCAGGGGCTCTCCAAATGCGACATGACGCACCCAGACCATTCCATCAAAGTCTGCAATCCAAAACGTCACTACTTCCCTTCCGAGCCCTGACGTGCGCCCATACAGTAGTTTTCTCCCACATATTGGGTATCAGCGTACTCAGGACAAATTGGACAACAACTTTTGGGGTTCAATTTCTCCTGTTACCCTTGTGAAAATAAAATATTGGGGGCGAAAACATCATTTTTGTAAAAAAAAAAAAGATTTTTTATTTTTACGGCTGTGCGTTATAAACTTCTGTGAAGCACTTCGGGGTTCAAAGTGCTCACCACACATCTAGATAAGTTCCTTGTGGGGTCTATTTGCCAAAATGGGGTCACTTGTGGGGGTTTCCACTGTTTAGGTGCATCAGGGGCTCTCCAAATGTGACATGACGCCCCCAGACCATTCCATCAAAGTCTGCAATCCAAAACGTCACTACTTCCCTTCCGAGCCCCGACGTGTACCCATACAGTAGTTTTCGCCCACATATTGGGTATCAGTGTACTCAGGACAAATTGGACAACAACTTTTGCATTCCAATTTCTTCTGTTACCCTTGTGAAAATAAAATATTGGGGGCGAAAAAATCATTTTTGTAAAAAAAAAAAAAGATTTTTTATTTTACGGCTGTACGTTATAAACTTTAGTGAAACACCTGGGGGTTCAAAGTTCTCACCACACATCTAGATAAGTTCCTTGAGGGTCTAGTTTCCAAAATGGTGTCATTTATGGGGGTTTCCACTGTTTAGGCAGATCAGGAGCTCTCCAAACACGACATGGCGTCCAGCCAATTCTGCGTTGAAAAAGTCAGACGGCGCTCCTTCCCTTCCAAACTCTGCCATGCACCCAAACAGTGGTTTACCCCCACATATGGGGTATCAGCGCACTCAGGACAAATTGCACAATAACTTTTGGAGTCTTGTTACCCTTGGAAAAATAAAAATTGGGGTGAAAAGATCATTTTTGTGGAAAAAATATGATTTTTAAATTTTACGGCTCTACGTTATAAACTTGTGTGAAGCACTTGGGGGGTTCAAATTGCTCATCAAAAATCTAGATAAGTTCCTTAGGGGGTCTAGTTTCCCAAATGGGGTCATTTGTGGGGGTTTCCACTGTTTAGGCACATCAGGGGCTCTCCAAATGCAACATGGCATCCAAACTCAATTCCAGCCAATTTTGGTTGGAAAAAGTCAAATGGTGCTCCTTCCATTCCGAGCTCTGCCGTGCGCCCAAACAGTGGTTCCCCCCCACATATGGGGTATCAGCGTACTCAGGACAAATTGTACAACAACTTATGTGGTCCAATTTCTCCTGTTACCCTTGGGAAAATAAAAAATTAGTGACTAAAAGATAATTTTTGTGGGAAAAAAATAGGATTTTTTATTTTCATGCCCGGGCATTATAAACTTGTGTGAAGCACTTGGGGGTTCAAAGTGCTCACCAAAGATCTAGATAAGTTCCTTAGGGGGTATAGTTTCCAAAATGGGGTCACTTGTGGGGGTTTCCACTGTTTAGGCTCATCTGGGGCACTGCAAACGGAACATGACCCCCATTAACGTCTGCATTCCAAAACGTTACTACTTCCTTTCCAAGCCCTGCCGTGCGCCCAAACAGTTTCCCCCCCCACATATTGGGTATCAGCGTACTCAGGACAAATTGGACAACAACTTTTGGGGTCCAATTTCCTTGGGAAAATTCAAAAATTTGGGACTAAAAAATCATTTTTGTGGAAAATTGATTTTTTTTTTTCACACCCAGGCTTTATAAACTTTTGTGAAACACTTGAGGGTTCAAAGTGCTCACAACATATCTAGATAAGTACCTTAGGGGGTCTAGTTTCCAAAATGGTGTCACTTGTGGGGGGTTTCCACTGTTTAGGCGCATCAGGGGCTCTCCAAACGCGACATGGCATCCAATCTAAATTCCAGCCAATTTTAGTTTGAAAAAGTCAAACGTCGCTCCTTCCCTTACGAGCTCTGCCGTGTGCCCAAACAGTAATTTTCCCCCACATATGGGGTATTGGCGTACTCAGGAGAAATTGCATAACAACCTTATCTGTCCATTTTCTCCTTTTACCCTTGTGAAAATAAAAAAAAAGTTTGTAAAAGATCATTTTTGTGGCTAAAAAGTAAAATATTCATTTTTTCCTTCCACGTTGCTTTAGTTACTGTGAAGCACCTGAAGGGTTAATAAACTTCTTGAATGTGGTTTTGAGTACCTTGAGGGGTGCAGTTTTTAGAATGGTGTCACTTTTGGGTATTTTCTGCCATATAGACCCCTCAAAGTGACTTCAAATGTGAGGTGGTCCCTAAAAAAAATAGCTTTGTAAATTTTGTTGTAAAAATGAGAAATCGCTGGTCAAATTTTAACCCTTATAACTTCCTAACAAAAAAAAAATTTGGTTCCAAAATTGTGCTGATGTAAAGTAGACATGTGGGAAATGTTATTTCTTAACTATTTTGTGTGATATATTTCTCTGTTTTAAGGGAATAAAAATTCAAAGTTTGAAAATTGCAAAATTTTCAAAATTTTCGCCATATTTGCGTTTTTTTCAAAAATAAACGCAAGTTATATCGAAGAAATTTTACCACTAACGTGAAGTACAATATGTCACGAGAAAACAATCTCAGAATCGCGAAGATCCGTTGAAGCGTTCCAGAGTTATAACCTCATAAAGAGACAGTGGTCAGAATTGTAAAAATTGGCCCGGTCATTACGTGCAAACCACCCTTGGGGGTGAAGGGGTTAAATATGTTCCTTTCTGTGTCATCTCACGGTGTAGTATCACTCCCCTGTCCTTCCTGACAACACCTCGCAATCATTGTCCCAAGCCAGTAGCCGCTAAACACGTGGTATAACGTCTGGTCTTCTTTTCCATCCTATTATATAGACATGTTTTCGGCAAACATAAGTGATGTTCAGTAGCTGAGACTCCTTGAGATGACACTGCCTCTGGCTTGCTATGTGAGTATGGAAGTTATATAATAGGCTAATGGCCCGGTGTCCCTTCTGCGACATAGGTGAATGTGCTGCATGCAGTGCACACAGGGTAAAGCGGGGTTGGGACTGTACTGCCTAGACCACAGTATAGGCAACATGGATCAACGATGTTCTCCGTATCCGATGCCGGGGGGAGATAAGTTTTCGTGCTCACAGTATCCAACCACACTGCCACTGTAGTGGAGCTGTGAGCCATGTTTCAGGTTGTGTTCTCAGGCCAAAGCTTATTGCAGGGACGTTCAGAGATGGCACGGGGAGGGTGAGTATGATGTCCCAGCCACCGGCTCCTGCCGCCGCATCCCCTCCCCCGCTGGTTTCTGCCCTATGACTCGTGTATAAGCCGAGGGGGCATTTTCAGCACAAATAAAGGTGCTGAAAATCTCGGCTTATACACGAGTATATACGGTAGTTGCGTATCTGAACAATGAACACATTTAAATCTCCAAATGGACTGTAGTTATGCAATTCATTTTCCTGCTTTGCAGAAATTGCTGTTAGCCAAACTGGGCCTCTGGCTAACATGTTTTCTTTGAAAATAGATACGGAGATGAAAAATGGACACATTTATATCTCCAGATGGACTGTAGTTCTACAGTTCATTTTCCTGCTTTGAAGAAATTGCTGTTAGCCAGACTGGGACTCTGGCAAACATTTTATCTTTGTTAATAGATACAGAGAATAACAATTCCACCAACAATGTATACAGCTGAATTCTACTGATACAATAAACTTTCCTGCTTTTCAATTTGGGTGTTATCCAAAATGGGCCTCTGAGTATGGCTGTTCCTGCGGAAATAGATACGGAGCTGAACAATTGACACAACAATATGTACAGCTGGACTGTACTTCTAGAATTCACTTTCATGCTTTGCAGAATTGGTTGGTAGCCAGACTGGGCCTCTGGGTAATATTTTTTCTACGTAAATAAATACGGAGATGAAGAATTCCAACAACAATGTATTCAGCTGCATTGTACTGATAGAATAAAGTTAACTGCTTTTAAATTTGGGTGTTATTCAAAGTGGGATCCTGAGTATGGGTGTTACTGCAGAAATCTAGATGGATATTTTTAATATTTTGAGTATACTAAATATACCTTATATCTATAGATCCACTACACGTGTGTTAGGGGTTGAGTTCCCACTTCTGCACAAGTGGAATATCGAACCATCCCTGCTGCGGTCTCCAATCTGTCTCCGGCCGCAGTGGACTCTGCTCAGCAGAGACGTCGGTCCCAGCGTCTCGCCCAGTCTAACACTGTGCAAAGGATTACTGCTGCCTCTCCAGGTTCTGCTATTGTAGCCAGTACTGGTCAGCAGGGAGCAGACGTCTTTGGGACTAAGTTCTGCGTTTCTCCATCTGAGCATGCCCAGGGCAAGATCTCCCATTGGAGATCAGAGGTCACATGCTCGGTTACAGCAGCGACTCTCATTGGTCCTTTTCTGGAAGGTCCTGTAGCTGCTACTATAAAAGGTGCGCATGACCGCTCGGTCGTGCGCTAGTATCAATTGTGTTATGTGCTTTGCGCCAGTGTGATCATGCACGCATGTGGTTCGGGCTCGGCTGAAATAAGCCCCTAGAATACCGGCACCTCCGGTGATGAGATTTGTATGCACGTGTTCAGGGCTTGGCTGAAATAGCCTCTAGAATACCGGTGAGGAGTTGCTTGTTTGCGTTGCTGACTGCATGACTAAGGACTAAGGACTGCTATCCGCACAGCAGTTATCTGTGTACCCCTGTGGTGTTAACAGGACACAGTTTTTATCTCTGCGTCTCTACCTCAGTGACTCTGTGGTGTAACAGAGTTCGCCTATACCGCCATATAGTGCCACAGCATCTATGTTTGCGACTCTGTGAAGTAACAGAGTTCGCTTATACCGCCATCTTACTAGCAGCAGGCTCTGCCTGCACGGTGGACCCCGGGCTGCGAACGCACCTATTATTTACATTTATTTTATGCGTTCCACTAGCCCTAACAACGTGTTTTGTGCCGACTCTTTGTTGGAGTTATCCAATTAATCCATTTGCAGCATCTTAACATCCATTAGACACCTAAAAAGATGGCATTTTGGCTACCTCACTATGTGGCCTGCCCCACCACCCCTCCTCCACCAACAAAATTGTTCTTTTCTTGTGTCATACATACTGATGATGACCCTTTCAGCGTGAGTCTGCCTATAGGCTCCTGCAAGTGGATCGCTCAGCAGGGCACTGGGGAACTCTGCACCCTGCCGGTGTGTTAAAGGGATGTGTCACGCCAGCAGTGACCCTGTCCGTGTCCCTGGCTGTTCAATGAAAAGGGGAATAATTAACAGGGGAGGATTAGATTTTCTATTACACTGTTGGTTTACGTCACCTGTGCTTTATGGTGAAAGCTGAACGGCGCTTCAGTGCATCTCCTCTGAAACTGGTGGTGATGCAGCAGAGTTTGACTAGCTCGCCACAGGCACAGCTTCTTGCCTCAGGGCTGAAGTATATTTTGGTGGATGAATGGTGCTGTTAAATGTAGCAGTGTGTACAAGGTGCCACTGAAAAAAATTTAGATCACACATTCTGGGCCAGTTTACAAGGCTTTACTCCAAGTTGAGGTGTGCACATATGCCCCTTGGTACAGTATCCTCCAGGTGACTGGCTCTGCAAACTCCCAGGTACATTTTAAAGACAGCTTTACAGGACTACTTTAAATATGTTCCTTTCTGTGTCATCTCACGGTGTAGTATCACTCCCCTGTCCTTCCTGACAACACCTCGCAATCATTGTCCCAAGCCAGTAGCCGCTAAACACGTGGTATAACGTCTGGTCTTCTTTTCCTTCCTATTATATAGACATGTTTTCGGCAAACATAAGTGATGTTCAGTAGCTGAGACTCCTTGAGATGACACTGCCTCTGGCTTGCTATGTGAGTATGGAAGTTATATAATAGGCTAATGGCCCGGTGTCCCTTCTGCGACATGGGTGAATGTGCTGCATGCAGTGCACACAGGGTAAAGCGGGGTTGGGACTGTACTGCCTAGACCACAGTATAGGCAACATGGATCAACGATGTTCTCCGTATCCGATGCCGGGGGGAGATAAGTTTTCGTGCTCACAGTATCCAACCACACTGCCACTGTAGTGGAGCTGTGAGCCATGTTTCAGGTTGTGTTCTCAGGCCAAAGCTTACCTGTCCTTTAACCTTGTTTAAAAAAATTACCCATTTTGACAGGAATGCCAGGAATCCGGAGGGGTGGAGTTACTGAACAAAGTCTGATAGTCCAGGTGCCGGGTTGCTAGAGAGTCCAAGACTTTCCCAGGATGACACTCAAAGCACGCTCAGAATACCACCAGGGCAACCAACTCCTGGGGCACATTGCAAGCGAAGCGCTCACACTTACACAGCCTACTGACTTTGATCCTGGGGGGCCATGCTTTCCACCAGATTAATACATGAGCCACCTGCCGCACACGGGCAACTGCAGGTTCACTGAGCAGGTTGGGGGCCGACTCGTGTGCAACAGCACTGGTACAGGGACCCGCATAGTACAAACATTTACCTCTGAAGGTGGGATGGGCCCTCTCGCCGTCAGACGCAGCGGCGTACTATGGGGGGCCCTGTGCCAGTGCTGTCGACCACTAGTCGGCCACCCCTGCTTGCTAAGTGACACAGCACTTGCAATACTTACCTCTCCATGCTCCACCGCTGTGACGTCTTCAGCGTTTCCTGACAGTCAAATACAGGTTACAGAGGGAAATTACCTCACGACTGTACTCCCTCTGCAGAAACAGTCCAAGTGCAGATGCCTGTAAGATGGTGACGCTGAGGAGGGCAGAGTAGACCACTACACAGCAATGAGAGTTATTAAATATTGCTAAAAGTTTTCACGAATATATGGGTAGCATTTCACACTGGATCATAAATAATGTGGACCATCATATATGGAGGTTTCGTTGGGCCCATAACACACTGGAGCATCATCCATGGGCCACAACATATACAGTAGCATTGTCAATGTCGAAGATCAGAGAGTCGAGCAGCAGGCATGGGGCCAATCAGAGAATGAAGCAGCAGCCATGGGGCAGATCAGAGACTGGAGCAGCAGGCATGGGGCCGATCAAAGACTGGAGCAGCAGGCATGTGGCCGATCAGAGACTGGAGCAGCAGCCATGGGGCAGATCAGAGACTGGAGCAGCAGGCATGGGACCAATCAGAGACTGGAGCAGCAGGCATGGGGCCAATCAGAGACTGGAGCAGCAGGCATGGGGCCAATCAGAGACTGGAGCAGCAGGCATGGGGCCAATCAGAAACTGGAGCAGCAGCCATGGGGCCAATCAGAGACTGGAGCAGCAGGCATGGGGCCAATCAGAGCCTGGAGCACCAGGCATGGGCCGATCAGAGACTGGAGCAGCAGGCATGGGGCCAATCAGAGACTGGAGCAGCAGCTATGAGGCCAATCAAAGACTGGAGCAGCAGGCATGGGCCAATCAGAGACTGGAGCAGCAGGCATGGGGCCAATCAGAGACTGGAGCAGCAGGCATGGGGCCAATCAGAGAGTGGAGCAGCAGGCATGGGGCCAATCAGAGAATGAAGCAGCAGCGATGGGGCAGATCAGAGACTGGAGCAGCAGGCATGTGGCAGACCAGAGACTGGAGCAGCAACCATGGGGCCAATCAGAGACTGGAGCAGCAGGCATGGGGCCAATCAGAGACTATAGCAGCAGGCATGGGGCCAATCAGAGACTGGAGCAGCAGGCATGGGGCCAATCAGAGAATGAAGCAGCAGCCATGGGGCAGATCAGAGACTGGAGCAGCATGCATGGGGCCAATCAGAGACTATAGCAGAAGGCATGGGGCCTATTATACACTGGATCATTAATAATATGGACCATGATTTCGGCCCATAACACACTGGAGCAGCAGCCATGGGGCCCATCAAATACTATAGCATTGTCAATTGGGCAGATCAGAGACTGGAGCAGCAGGCATGGGGCCTATCAGAGAGTGGAGCAGCAGCCACGTGGCCGATCAGAGACTGGAGCTGCAGCCATGGGCAGATCAGAGACTGGAGCAGCATTTATGGGGCCTATTATACACTGGATCATTAATAATATGGACCATGATTTCGGCCCATAACACACTGGAGCAGCAGCCATGGGGCCCATCAAATACTATAGCATTGTCAATTGGGCAGATCAGAGACTGGAGCAGCAGGCATGGGGCCAATCCGAGACTGGAGCAGCAGGCGTGGGGCCAATCAGAGACAGGAGCACCAGGCATGGGGCCGATCAGAGACTGGAGCACCAGGCATGGAGTAGTTCAGAGACTGGAGCAGCAGGCATGGGGCTGATCAGAGACTGGAGCAGCAGGCATGTGGCCGATTAGAGACTGGAGCAGCAGCCATGGGGCAGATCACAGACTGGAGCAGCAGGCATGGGGCCAATCAGAGAAGGGAGCAGCAGCCATGGGACCAATCAGAGACTGGAGCAATAGGCATGGGGACAATCAGAGACTGGAGCATCAGCCATGGGCCCAATCAGAGACTGGAGCAGCAGCCATGGGGCCAATCAGAGACTGGCAGCAGCCATGGGGCCAATCAGAGACTGGAGAAGCAGGCATGGGGCCAATCAGAGACTGGAGCAGCAGGCATTGGGCAGTTCAGAGACTGGAGCAGCAGGCATGGGGCCGATCAGAGACTGGAGCAGCAGGCATGTGGCCGATCAGAGACTGAAGCAGCAGCCATTGGGCAGATCAGAGTCTGGAGCAGCAGCCATGGGGCCAATCAGAGACTGGAGCAGCAGGCATGGGGCCAATCAGAGACTGGAGCAGCAGCCAGGGGGCCAATCAGAGACTGGAGCAGCAGCCATGGGGCCAATCAGAGACTGGAGCAGCAGGCATGGGGCCAATCAGAGACTGGAGCACCAGGCATGGGGCTGGAGAGCTGCAGGAAGCCGGGGAGAACGCAGGATTGCAGGGACGTTCAGAGATGGCACGGGGAGGGTGAGTATGATGTCCCAGCCACCGGCTCCTGCCGCCGCATCCCCTCCCCCACTGGTTTCTGCCCTATGACTCGTGTATAAGCCGAGGGGGCATTTTCAGCACAAATAAAGGTGCTGAAAATCTCGGCTTATACACGAGTATATACGGTAGTTGCGTATCTGAACAATGAACACATTTAAATCTCCAAATGGACTGTAGTTATGCAATTCATTTTCCTGCTTTGCAGAAATTGCTGTTAGCCAAACTGGGCCTCTGGCTAACATGTTTTCTTTGAAAATAGATACGGAGATGAAAAATGGACACATTTATATCTCCAGATGGACTGTAGTTCTACAGTTCATTTTCCTGCTTTGAAGAAATTGCTGTTAGCCAGACTGGGACTCTGGCAAACATTTTATCTTTGTTAATAGATACAGAGAATAACAATTCCACCAACAATGTATACAGCTGAATTCTACTGATACAATAAACTTTCCTGCTTTTCAATTTGGGTGTTATCCAAAATGGGCCTCTGAGTATGGCTGTTCCTGCGGAAATAGATACGGAGCTGAACAATTGACACAACAATATGTACAGCTGGACTGTACTTCTAGAATTCACTTTCATGCTTTGCAGAATTGGTTGGTAGCCAGACTGGGCCTCTGGGTAATATTTTTTCTACGTAAATAAATACGGAGATGAAGAATTCCAACAACAATGTATTCAGCTGCATTGTACTGATAGAATAAAGTTAACTGCTTTTAAATTTGGGTGTTATTCAAAGTGGGATCCTGAGTATGGGTGTTACTGCAGAAATCTAGATGGATATTTTTAATATTTTGAGTATACTAAATATACCTTATATCTATAGATCCACTACACGTGTGTTAGGGGTTGAGTTCCCACTTCTGCACAAGTGGAATATCGAACCATCCCTGCTGCGGTCTCCAATCTGTCTCCGGCCGCAGTGGACTCTGCTCAGCAGAGACGTCGGTCCCAGCGTCTCGCCCAGTCTAACACTGTGCAAAGGATTACTGCTGCCTCTCCAGGTTCTGCTATTGTAGCCAGTACTGGTCAGCAGGGAGCAGACGTCTTTGGGACTAAGTTCTGCGTTTCTCCATCTGAGCATGCCCAGGGCAAGATCTCCCATTGGAGATCAGAGGTCACATGCTCGGTTACAGCAGCGACTCTCATTGGTCCTTTTCTGGAAGGTCCTGTAGCTGCTACTATAAAAGGTGCGCATGACCGCTCGGTCGTGCGCTAGTATCAATTGTGTTATGTGCTTTGCGCCAGTGTGATCATGCACGCATGTGGTTCGGGCTCGGCTGAAATAAGCCCCTAGAATACCGGCACCTCCGGTGATGAGATTTGTATGCACGTGTTCAGGGCTTGGCTGAAATAGCCTCTAGAATACCGGTGAGGAGTTGCTTGTTTGCGTTGCTGACTGCATGACTAAGGACTAAGGACTGCTATCCGCACAGCAGTTATCTGTGTACCCCTGTGGTGTTAACAGGACACAGTTTTTATCTCTGCGTCTCTACCTCAGCGACTCTGTGGTGTAACAGAGTTCGCCTATACCGCCATATAGTGCCACAGCATCTATGTTTGCGACTCTGTGAAGTAACAGAGTTCGCTTATACCGCCATCTTACTAGCAGCAGGCTCTGCCTGCACGGTGGACCCCGGGCTGCGAACGCACCTATTATTTACATTTATTTTATGCGTTCCACTAGCCCTAACAACGTGTTTTGTGCCGACTCTTTGTTGGAGTTATCCAATTAATCCATTTGCAGCATCTTAACATCCATTAGACACCTAAAAAGATGGCATTTTGGCTACCTCACTATGTGGCCTGCCCCACCACCCCTCCTCCACCAACAAAATTGTTCTTTTCTTGTGTCATACATACTGATGATGACCCTTTCAGCGTGAGTCTGCCTATAGGCTCCTGCAAGTGGATCGCTCAGCAGGGCACTGGGGAACTCTGCACCCTGCCGGTGTGTTAAAGGGATGTGTCACGCCAGCAGTGACCCTGTCCGTGTCCCTGGCTGTTCAATGAAAAGGGGAATAATTAACAGGGGAGGATTAGATTTTCTATTACACTGTTGGTTACGTCACCTGTGCTTTATGGTGAAAGCTGAACGGCGCTTCAGTGCATCTCCTCTGAAACTGGTGGTGATGCAGCAGAGTTTGACTAGCTCGCCACAGGCACAGCTTCTTGCCTCAGGGCTGAAGTATATTTTGGTGGATGAATGGTGCTGTTAAATGTAGCAGTGTGTACAAGGTGCCACTGAAAAAAATTTAGATCACACATTCTGGGCCAGTTTACAAGGCTTTACTCCAAGTTGAGGTGTGCACATATGCCCCTTGGTACAGTATCCTCCAGGTGACTGGCTCTGCAAACTCCCAGGTACATTTTAAAGACAGCTTTACAGGACTACTTTAAATATGTTCCTTTCTGTGTCATCTCACGGTGTAGTATCACTCCCCTGTCCTTCCTGACAACACCTCGCAATCATTGTCCCGAGCCAGTAGCCGCTAAACACGTGGTATAACGTCTGGTCTTCTTTTCCTTCCTATTATATAGACATGTTTTCGGCAAACATAAGTGATGTTCAGTAGCTGAGACTCCTTGAGATGACACTGCCTCTGGCTTGCTATGTGAGTATGGAAGTTATATAATAGGCTAATGGCCCGGTGTCCCTTCTGCGACATGGGTGAATGTGCTGCATGCAGTGCACACAGGTAAAGCGGGGTTGGGACTGTACTGCCTAGACCACAGTATAGGCAACATGGATCAACGATGTTCTCCGTATCCGATGCCGGGGGGAGATAAGTTTTCGTGCTCACAGTATCCAACCACACTGCCACTGTAGTGGAGCTGTGAGCCATGTTTCAGGTTGTGTTCTCAGGCCAAAGATTACCTGTCCTTTAACCTTGTTT
The DNA here is from genome assembly GCA_033576555.1 of Oophaga sylvatica. Taxonomy (NCBI): domain Eukaryota; kingdom Metazoa; phylum Chordata; class Amphibia; order Anura; family Dendrobatidae; genus Oophaga; species Oophaga sylvatica. The sequence goes on along the minus strand of JARQOD010000003.1, from coordinate 286,704,831 downwards.
AAAAAAATTACCCATTTTGACAGGAATGCCAGGAATCCGGAGGGGTGGAGTTACTGAACAAAGTCTGATAGTCCAGGTGCCGGGTTGCTAGAGAGTCCAAGACTTTCCCAGGATGACACTCAAAGCACGCTCAGAATACCACCAGGGCAACCAACTCCTGGGGCACATTGCAAGCGAAGCGCTCACACTTACACAGCCTACTGACTTTGATCCTGGGGGGCCATGCTTTCCACCAGATTAATACATGAGCCACCTGCCGCACACGGGCAACTGCAGGTTCACTGAGCAGGTTGGGGGGCCGACTCGTGTGCAACAGCACTGGTACAGGGACCCGCATAGTACAAACATTTACCTCTGAAGGTGGGATGGGCCCTCTCGCCGTCAGACGCAGCGGCGTACTATGGGGGGCCCTGTGCCAGTGCTGTCGACCACTAGTCGGCCACCCCTGCTTGCTAAGTGACACAGCACTTGCAATACTTACCTCTCCATGCTCCACCGCTGTGACGTCTTCAGCGTTTCCTGACAGTCAAATACAGGTTACAGAGGGAAATTACCTCACGACTGTACTCCCTCTGCAGAAACAGTCCAAGTGCAGATGCCTGTAAGATGGTGACGCTGAGGAGGGCAGAGTAGACCACTACACAGCAATGAGAGTTATTAAATATTGCTAAAAGTTTTCACGAATATATGGGTAGCATTTCACACTGGATCATAAATAATGTGGACCATCATATATGGAGGTTTCGTTGGGCCCATAACACACTGGAGCATCATCCATGGGCCACAACATATACAGTAGCATTGTCAATGTCGAAGATCAGAGAGTCGAGCAGCAGGCATGGGGCCAATCAGAGAATGAAGCAGCAGCCATGGGGCAGATCAGAGACTGGAGCAGCAGGCATGGGGCCGATCAAAGACTGGAGCAGCAGGCATGTGGCCGATCAGAGACTGGAGCAGCAGCCATGGGGCAGATCAGAGACTGGAGCAGCAGGCATGGGACCAATCAGAGACTGGAGCAGCAGGCATGGGGCCAATCAGAGACTGGAGCAGCAGGCATGGGGCCAATCAGAGACTGGAGCAGCAGGCATGGGGCCAATCAGAAACTGGAGCAGCAGCCATGGGGCCAATCAGAGACTGGAGCAGCAGGCATGGGGCCAATCAGAGCCTGGAGCACCAGGCATGGGGCCGATCAGAGACTGGAGCAGCAGGCATGGGGCCAATCAGAGACTGGAGCAGCAGCTATGAGGCCAATCAAAGACTGGAGCAGCAGGCATGGGGCCAATCAGAGACTGGAGCAGCAGGCATGGGGCCAATCAGAGACTGGAGCAGCAGGCATGGGGCCAATCAGAGAGTGGAGCAGCAGGCATGGGGCCAATCAGAGAATGAAGCAGCAGCGATGGGGCAGATCAGAGACTGGAGCAGCAGGCATGTGGCAGACCAGAGACTGGAGCAGCAACCATGGGGCCAATCAGAGACTGGAGCAGCAGGCATGGGGCCAATCAGAGACTATAGCAGCAGGCATGGGGCCAATCAGAGACTGGAGCAGCAGGCATGGGGCCAATCAGAGAATGAAGCAGCAGCCATGGGGCAGATCAGAGACTGGAGCAGCATGCATGGGGCCAATCAGAGACTATAGCAGAAGGCATGGGGCCTATTATACACTGGATCATTAATAATATGGACCATGATTTCGGCCCATAACACACTGGAGCAGCAGCCATGGGGCCCATCAAATACTATAGCATTGTCAATTGGGCAGATCAGAGACTGGAGCAGCAGGCATGGGGCCTATCAGAGAGTGGAGCAGCAGCCACGTGGCCGATCAGAGACTGGAGCTGCAGCCATGGGGCAGATCAGAGACTGGAGCAGCATTTATGGGGCCTATTATACACTGGATCATTAATAATATGGACCATGATTTCGGCCCATAACACACTGGAGCAGCAGCCATGGGGCCCATCAAATACTATAGCATTGTCAATTGGGCAGATCAGAGACTGGAGCAGCAGGCATGGGGCCAATCCGAGACTGGAGCAGCAGGCGTGGGTCAATCAGAGACAGGAGCACCAGGCATGGGGCCGATCAGAGACTGGAGCACCAGGCATGGAGTAGTTCAGAGACTGGAGCAGCAGGCATGGGCTGATCAGAGACTGGAGCAGCAGGCATGTGGCCGATCAGAGACTGGAGCAGCAGCCATGGGGCAGATCACAGACTGGAGCAGCAGGCATGGGGCCAATCAGAGAAGGGAGCAGCAGCCATGGGACCAATCAGAGACTGGAGCAATAGGCATGGGACAATCAGAGACTGGAGCATCAGCCAGGGGCCCAATCAGAGACTGGAGCAGCAGCCATGGGGCCAATCAGAGACTGGAGCAGCAGCCATGGGGCCAATCAGAGACTGGAGAAGCAGGCAGGGGCCAATCAGAGACTGGAGCAGCAGGCATTGGGCAGTTCAGAGACTGGAGCAGCAGGCATGGGGCCGATCAGAGACTGGAGCAGCAGGCGTGTGGCCAATCAGAGACTGAAGCAGCAGCCATTGGGCAGATCAGAGTCTGGAGCAGCAGCCATGGGGCCAATCAGAGACTGGAGCAGCAGGCATGGGGCCAATCAGAGACTGGAGCAGCAGCCATGGGGCCAATCAGAGACTGGAGCAGCAGCCATGGGGCCAATCAGAGACTGGAGCAGCAGGCATGGGGCCAATCAGAGACTGGAGCACCAGGCATGGGGCTGATCAGAGACTGGAGCTGCAGCCATGGGGCCAATCAGAGACAGGAGCAGCAGGCATGGGGCCAATCAGAGACTGGAGAAGCAGGCATGGGGCCAATCAGAGACTGGAGCAGCAGGCATGGGGCAGTTCAGAGACTGGAGCAGCAGGCATGGGGCAGATCAGAGACTGGAGCAGCAGGCATGGGGCCAATCAGAGACTGGAGCAGCAGCCATGTGGCCAATCACAGAATGGAGCAGCAGGCATGGGGCCCATCAGAGAAGGGAGCAGCAGCCATGGGGCCAATCAGAGACTGGAGCAGCAGGCATGGGGCAAATCAGAGACTGGAGTATCAGCCATGGGGCCAATCAGAGACTGGATCAGCAGCCATGGGGCCAATCAGAGACTGGAGAAGCAGGCATGGGGCCAATCAGAGACTGGAGCAGCAGGCATGGGTCAGTTCAAAGACTGGAGCAGCAGGCATGGGGCCGATCAGAGACTGGAGCAGTAGCCATGGGGCCAATCAGAGACTGGAGCAGCAGCCATGGGTCAATCAGAGACTGGAGAAGCAGGCATGGGGCCAATCAGAGACTGGAGCAGCAGGCATGGGGCAGTACAGAGACTGGAGCAGCAGGCATGGGGCAGATCAAAGACTGGAGCAGCAGGCATGGGGCCAATCAGAGACTGGAGCAGCAGCCATGGGCCCCATCAGAGACTGGAGCAGCAGCCATGGGGCCAATCAGAGACTGGAGCAGCAGGCATGGGGCCAATCAGAGACTGGAGAAGCAGGCATGGGGCCAATCAGAGACTGGAGCAGCAGGCTTGGGCAGTTCAGAGACAGGAGCAGCAGGCATGGTGCCGATCAGAGACTGGAGCAGCAGGCATGTGGCCGATCAGAGACTGGAGCAGCAGCCATGGGGCAGATCAGAGACTGGAACAGCAGGCATGGGGCTAATCAGAGACTGGAGCTGCAGCCATGGGGCCAATAAGAGACTGGAGCAGCAGGCATGTGGCTGATCAGAGACTGGAGCAGCAGGCATGGGGCCAATCAGAGACTGGAGCACCAGGCATGGGGCCGATCAGAGACTGGAGCAGCAGGCATGGGGCCAATCAGAGACGGGAGCAGCAGCCATGGGGCTAATCAGAGACTGGAGCAGCAGTCATGGGGCCAATCAGAGACTGGAGCACAAGGCATGGGGCAGATCAGAGACTGGAGCAACAGGCATGGGGCAGTTCAGATACTGGAGCAGCAGGCATGTGGCCGATCAGAGACTGGAGCAGCAGCCATGGGGCAGATCACAGACTGGAGCAGCAGGCATGGGGCCAATCAGAGAAGGGAGCAGCAGCCATGGGACCAATCAGAGACTGGAGCAATAGGCATGGGGACAATCAGAGACTGGAGCATCAGCCATGGGCCCAATCAGAGACTGGAGCAGCAGCCATGGGCCAATCAGAGACTGGAGCAGCAGCCATGGGGTCAATCAGAGACTGGAGAAGCAGGCATGGGGCCAATCAGAGACTGGAGCAGCAGGCATTGGGCAGTTCAGAGACTGGAGCAGCAGGCATGGGGCCGATCAGAGACTGGAGCAGCAGGCATGTGGCCGATCAGAGACTGAAGCAGCAGCCATTGGGCAGATCAGAGTCTGGAGCAGCAGCCATGGGGCCAATCAGAGACTGGAGCAGCAGGCATGGGGCCAATCAGAGACTGGAGCAGCAGCCATGGGGCCAATCAGAGACTGGAGCAGCAGCCATGGGGCCAATCAGAGAATGGAGCAGCAGGCATGGGGCCAATCAGAGACTGGAGCACCAGGCATGGGGCTGATCAGAGACTGGAGCTGCAGCCATGGGGCCAATCAGAGACAGGAGCAGCAGGCATGGGGCCAATCAGAGACTGGAGCAGTAGCCATGAGGCCAATCAGAGACTGGACCAGCAGCCATGGGGCCAATCAGAGACTGGAGAAGCAGGCATGGGGCCAATCAGAGACTGGAGCAGCAGGCATGGGGCAGTTCAGAGACTGGAGCAGCAGGCATGGGGCAGATCAGAGACTGGAGCAGCAGGCATGGGGCAATCAGAGACTGGAGCAGCAGCCATGTGGCCAATCAGAGAATGGAGCAGCAGGCATGGGGCCCATCAGAGAAGGGAGCAGCAGCCATGGGGCCAATCAGAGACTGGAGCAGCAGGCATGGGGCAAATCAGAGACTGGAGTATGAGCCATGGGGCCAATCAGAGACTGGATCAGCAGCCATGGGGCCGATCAGAGACTGGAGAAGCAGGCATGGGGCCAATCAGAGACTGGAGCAGCAGGCATGGGGCAGTTCAAAGACTGGAGCAGCAGGCATGGGGCCGATCAAGACTGGTGCAGTAGCCATGGGGCCAATCATAGACTGGAGCAGCAGCCATGGGGTCAATCAGAGACTGGAGAAGCAGGCATGGGGCCAATCAGAGACTGGAGCAGCAGGCATGGGCAGTACAGAGACTGGAGCAGCAGGCATGGGGCAGATCAGAGACTGGAGCAGCAGGCATGGGGCCAATCAGAGACTGGAGCAGCAGCCATGGGCCCCATCAGAGACTGGAGCAGCAGCCATGGGGCCAATCAGAGACTGGAGCAGCAGCATGGGGCCAATCAGAGACTGGAGAAGCAGGCATGGGGCCAATCAGAGACTGGAGTAGCAGGCTTGGGGCAGTTCAGAGACAGGAGCAGCAGGCATGGGGCCGATCAGAGACTGGAGCAGCAGGCATGTGGCCGATCAGAGACTGGAGCAGCAGCCATGGGGCAGATCAGAGACTGGAACAGCAGGCATGGGGCTAATCAGAGACTGGAGCTGCAGCCATGGGGCCAATAAGAGACTGGAGCAGCAGGCATGTGGCTGATCAGAGACTGGAGCAGCAGCATGGGGCCAATCAGAGACTGGAGCACCAGGCATGGGGCCGATCAGAGACTGGAGCAGCAGGCATGGGGCCAATCAGAGACTGGAGCAGCAGCCATGGGGCTAATCAGAGACTGGAGCAGCAGTCATGGGGCCAATCAGAGACTGGAGCACAAGGCATGGGGCAGATCAGAGACTGGAGCAACAGGCATGGGCAGTTCAGATACTGGAGCAGCAGGGATGGGACCGATCAGAGACTGGAGCAGCAGGCATGGGGCCAATCAGAGACTGGAGAAGCAGGCATGGGCCAATCAGAGACTGGAGCAGCAGGCTTGGGGCAGTTCAGAGACAGGAGCAGCAGGCATGGGCCGATCAGAGACTGGAGCAGCAGCCATGGGCAGATCAGAGACTGGAACAGCAGGCATGGGGCTAATCAGAGACTGGAGCTGCAGCCATGGGCCAATAAGAGACTGGAGCAGCAGCATGTGGCTGATCAGAGACTGGAGCAGCAGGCATGGGGCCAATCAGAGACTGGAGCACCAGGCATGGGGCCGATCAGAGACTGGAGCAGCAGGCATGGGGCCAATCAGAGACTGGAGCAGCAGCCATGGGGCTAATCAGAGACTGGAGCAGCAGTCATGGGGCCAATCAGAGACTGGAGCACAAGGCATGGGGCAGATCAGAGACTGGAGCAACAGGCATGGGCCAGTTCAGATACTGGAGCAGCAGGCATGGGACCGATCAGAGACTGGAGCAGCAGGCATGGGCCAATCAGAGAATGAAGCAACAGCCATGGGGCAGATCAGAGACTGGAGCAGCAGCCATGGGGCCAATCAGAGACTGGAGCAGCAGGCATGGGGCCAATCAGAGACTGTAGCAGCAGGCATGGGGCCAATCAGAGACTGGAGCAACAGGCATGAGGCCAATCAGAGAATGAAGTAGCAGCCATGGGCAGATTAGAGACTGGAGCAGCAGGCATGTGGCCAATCAGAGACTGGAGCAGCAGGCATGGGGCCAATCAGAGAATGAAGCAGCAGCCATGGGGCTGATCAGAGACTGGATTAGCATTTATGGGGCCCATTATACACTGCATCATTAATAATATGGACCATGATTTTGGCCCATAACACACTGGAGCAGCAGCCATGGGGCCCATCATATATTGTAGCATTGTCAATTGGGCAGATCAGAGACTGGAGCACCAGGCATGGAGCCAATCAGAGACTGGAGCAGCAGCCTGGGGCAGATCAGAGACTGGAGCAGCAGGCATAGGGCCCATCATATACTGAAGCATTCAAAATGGGGGACATCAGACACTGGAGCCGCATATACGTGGCCCATTACAAACTGGAACTTTAATAATGGGGTCCATTATATATGGAGCTTGATTTTGGCCCATCATACACTGGAGCATCATCCATGTGGACTATCATATACTGGATCATCATATGGGGTTCATTATTTAAGGCCCATCATGTAGGGTATGGAGGATCATATGGGCCCTATTCTGTATGGAGCATTATATGGGGCTCATTCTTATGTATGGCACACTATGTGGTGGCCATAATACTTTATGGAGGAATATAGTGTCCTTTTTTCTAGCTATTGTAGATTTTAACATAGATATCAGTCATGTCATGTAAGAAGTGAAGTATTTTTCATGGTACTATACCGAGATTTCTGTGCCGTAACGGAGCATCATTAATTGTGGTATGTAGAGATGAGCGACTTTCCCTTTTTTCTGGTCGAGTCGGGTTTCACAGAACCCGACTTTCGCAAAAGTCGGTTCGTGTGAAATCGGCCGACTATCGCAAAAAATCGGCGGGTAAATCGAAACACGAAACCTAATGCAAGTCAAGGGGAAGCAAAGTCGGTAGACAGTGGAGGACAGAAAACACACCTACAGTGTCCATTTCAATGTCAACAACATCAATCATTATTACTTAAGTTTGGCAACCTTTATTGACTGTATAATAATGTTTACGCATTGAAAAATGGGGGTTATTTGGCTCAACTTGTGGGGGGGATGGGATGGCTCCCGTTTTTCGTGTGCCCCGGGGCAAAGAGTATCAGTGGGCCCCTTTAACACATACCACAATTAATGATGCTCCGTTGCGGCACAGAAATCTCGGTATAGTACCATGAAAAATACTTCACTTCTTACATGACATGACTGATATCTATGTTAAAATCTACAATAGCTAGAAAAAAGGACACTATATTCCTCCATAAAATATTATGGCCACCACATAGTGTGCCATACATAAGAATGAGCCCCATACAATGCTCCATACAGAATAGGGCCCATATGATCCTCCATACCCTACATTATGGGCCTTAAATAATGAACCCCATATGATGATCCAGTATATGACGGTCCACATGGATGATGCTGCAGTGTATGATGGGCCAAAATCAAGCTCCATATATAATGGGCCCCATTATTAATGTTCCAGCGTGTAATGGGCCACGTACATGCTGCTCCAGTGTCTGATGTCCCCCATTTTGAATGCTTCAGTATATGATGGGCCCTATGCCTGCTGCTCCAGTCTCTGATCTGCCCCATGGCTGCTGCTCCAGTCTCTGATAGGCCCCATGCCTACTGCTCCAGTCTCTGATCTGCCCCATGGCTGCTACTCCAGTCTCTGATTGGCCCAATGCCTGCTGCTCCAGTCTCTGATCTGCCCCATGGCTGCTGCTCCAGTCTCTGATCTGCCCCATGGCTGCTGCTCCAGTCTCTGATCAGCCACATGGCTGCTGCTCAACTCTCTCATAGGCCCCATGACTGCTGCTCCAGTCTCTGATCTGCCCCATGGCTGCTGCTCCAGTCTCTGATTGGCCCCATGCCTGCTGCTCCAGTCTCTGATTGGCCCCATGCCTGCTGCTCCAGTCTGTGAACTGCCCCATGCCTGCTGCTCCAGTCTCTGATCGGCCCCATGCCTCCTGCTCCAGTCTCTAATTGGCCCCATGGCTGCTACTCCAGTCTCTGATTGGCCCCATGGCTGTTGCTCTAGTCTCTGATTGGCCCCATGCCTGCTGCTCCAGTCTCTGATTGGCCCCATGCTGCTGCTCCAGTCTCTGATTGGCCCCATGTGTTGTGAATGGACTTGAGATGAGTTCTGAGCAGAGGCTACCTCTGGTGGTTACAAGCAGTACTGGACTGTCCAGTGAAGATTGTGAGGATTGGGAATCAGGTGTTACTGACTGGTCTTATATAAGGGAGTCACCTTCCCATCAGGGTTGCCGGTGATCAATTGTTCTGGTCTCAATCCTTGATTCCTGTTTCCTTTGTAGCCTGCTGTGTTCGTGTCTGCATCTCCTGCTAACAGATAAGACATTTTCTTCTTTTTGCTTTTGTGCTTGATTTTTGCATTTTGTCCTGCACTTCTGTGGGGCCTTCAGGGTCCCCTCCGGGGGCTTTTGCCCTCTCAGTTTTGTTCAGCCACTGATGTTTGTACATTTGCTTTTTCCAGTTTTTTCAGTGGCTGCTGTTTTGATTTTGTTACACCAGAGAACTAATTTAGGTGGTAGAGGTCGTGTGATCTCAGGTGTTTTTGAAATTAGTACAGTTGGTGCTTTTCAGGGTTTTTTGGGATTGCAGTAAGTGCCCTTCCTATCCTTTTCTATTTAGATAGTTTGGGCCCCAACGTTTGCTCATACTATTTTCTGTCTGTGTCAGTATTTCTTCTTGTCTAACCGCCATTACATGTTTGGGGGCTTTCTATGTTCTTTGGGGATCTGCTCCGGGGCAGATAGCTTTCCTCTTTCTATCTTTAGGTATAGTTAGTTTCTCAGGCTGTGACGAGGCGTCTAGGACCAACGTAGGAACGCTCCACGGCTGCCTCTAGTTGTGGTGGTTAGTCAGGGTACTGCAATCTCATAGATTCCAACTGCTCTGGTGTATTGCCTTTTTTACCTGCACTCCTCAGCTACCAAATCATAACAGTATCACCGGCCTAAACTGAAAATTATATGGTACTCACAGAAGGAAAAAAAAAATTTTGAAAGAAAAAAAAAGGTTGTCAGAGTTGTCAGAGATATTTTTCTGTTTGTTGCATTTTTTTTCCCCTCTGTATCTCTGGGTGCTGGGGAGGATTTTTTCTCTCAATGGAGTTTGCACAGTTGTCTGGCCATGTGGATCAGCTTGCCACTGAGGTTCAGAGTATTGCTACCTATCTTGCTAGGTTGCCTGTTGTGGAACCTAGGATTCCCATGCCAGATTTGTTTTTGGGGGATCGAGCCAAGTTTCTGAATTTCAAAAATAATTGTAAATTGTTTTTTGCCTTAAAATCTAAGTCCTCAGGGAACGCAGAGCAGCAGGTTCAAATTGTCATCTCTCTCCTGCGCGGCGATCCTCAGGATTGGGCTTTTTCCCTGACACCTGGGGATCCTGTTTTGAGTGATGTTGATACATTTTTTCAGGCCTTGGGGTTATTGTACGATGAGCCTAATGTCACTGATCAAGCTGAAAAAGCCTTGTTGGCATTGAATCAGGGGCTTGATGACGCTGAGTTATACTGTCAGAGATTCCGTAGGTGGGCAGTCTTGACCAAATGGAATGACGACGCTTTGGCAGCCCTTTTTCGGAAGGGTCTGTCAGATAATGTAAAGGATGTTATGGTGGGATTCCCTGTCCCCTCTGGTCTCAATGATTCCATGTCATTAGCGATTCAAATTGACAGACGTTTGCGTGAGCGGAGAAGTATGCGTGGAATAGTGTTGCCTTGTGAACCTGCTTCTGAACCCATGCAGTGTGATAGAGTGGTTTCTGGGGCACAGCGTCATGAGTTTCGAAAGCGCAATGGGTTATGTTTCTACTGTGGTGATGCCTCTCATGCTATTTCAGTCTGCCCTAAGCGGGGAAGACGTTTTGCACGCTCAGTTGTCTTGGGTAGTGTTCAGACTAAGTTTTTATTAACTGTTACTCTGATATGCTCTCTGTCCTCATTTTCTGCTCAGGCCTTCGTTGATTCGGGAGCAGCTATTAACCTGATGGATTTTGATTTCGCTAAACGTTGTGGGTTTCCCTTGATACCCCTACAGAAGTCTATTTCCCTACTGGGGATCGATTCTACCCCTTTGGCTGAGAATAAACCTCAGTTCTCTACTCAGGTGATAATGAGGGTTGAACCTGATCATCAGGAGAGCTGCAAATTTTTGGTTCTGTATAATCTGCATGACATTATCGTGCTGGGTTTCCCTTGGTTACAGTCTCATAATCCTGTTTTGGACTGGAAATCTGTGTCTGTAACCAGTTGGGGCAGCCAATGTGTTAATACCAACACTCCTGTTTTTTCTGCCTCCCCCCAGGCTCAGGATGTTCCTGACTTTTTGATTGATTTTTCTAATGTGTTTAGCGAAAGTAAATCTGCATCCTTGCCTCCCCATAGGAGCTATGACTGCGCTATTGAATTAGTGCCTGGTAGTAAATTCCCTAAAGGTCGCCTGTTTAACTTGTCTGTACCTGAACATGACGCTATGCGGTCTTATATCAAGGAGTCTTTGGAGAAGGGTCATATCAGACCATCCTCTTCACCCTTAGGTGCCGGTTTTTTCTTTGTGGCCAAAAAGGATGGTTCATTAAGGCCGTGTATTGATTATCGTCTTTTGAACAATATTACTGTGAAATATCAATACCCGTTACCCTTGATTGCTGACCTGTTTTCCAGGGTGAAAAACGCTACTTGGTTTACCAAGCTTGACCTCAGGGGGGCATATAACCTTATTCGCATTAAGCACGGGGATGAATGGAAGACGGCATTTAACACCCCTGAGGGGCATTTTGAGTACCTTGTGATGCCCTTTGGGCTCACTAATGGTCCTTCTGTCTTCCAGTCCTTCATGAATGACATTTTCAGGGATTTTGTGGATAAATTTCTGATTGTTTATTTGGATGATATCTTGATTTTTTCCAATGACTGGGACTCTCATGTGAAACATGTTCGAACTGTATTCCAGATTTTGAGAGAGAATGCTCTGTATGTGAAGGGATCAAAGTGTCTTTTTGGCGTACAGAAGATCTCATTTTTGGGATTTATTTTGTCCCCATCTGTTATTGAAATGGACCCGGTCAAGGTTCAGGCCATCTGTGATTGTGTCCAACCTACTTCATTAAAGGCTCTTCAAAGATTTTTGGGTTTTGCCAATTTTTATCGTAAATTTATTGGTAATTTCTCGGTTATTGTTAAACCATTAACTGATTTGACCAAAAAGGGTTCTGATGTGGTGAATTGGCCTCCTGAGGCAGTCTCTGCATTTCAGGAACTTAAGCAGAGATTCACTTCTGCTACTGTTCTACGGCAGCCTGATGTTTCTCTGCCATTTCAGGTGGAGGTTGATGCCTCTGAAATTGGGGCAGGTGCCGTTTTGTCCCAAAGAGATCCAGAAACCTCTAAAAGTAACCCTTGTGCATTTTTCTCTCGAAAATTTTCTCCTACTGAACGTAATTATGACGTGGGTAATCGGGAGTTATTGGCCATGAAGTGGGCTTTTGAAGAGTGGAGACATTGGCTGGAGGGAGCCAAACATCAGGTGGTGGTCCTTACTGACCATAAGAATCTGGTTTATCTGGAATCTGCCAAGCGACTTAATCCTAGACAGGCCAGGTGGGCCTTGTTTTTCACACGTTTTAATTTTGTGGTTTCCTTTCTTCCTGGCACTAAGAATGTTAAGGCGGATGCCCTTTCAAGGAGTTTCCTTGCGGACTCTCCTGAGTTATCTGATCCTTCTGTTATTTTGAAAGAAGGTGTAGTTCTTTCCGCCATCTCGCCCAATTTGAGACTGGCTCTGGAGGGGTGTCAGGAGGATAGGCCCGAGCGCTGCCCTGTTGGGAAATTGTTTGTCCCGGACCACTGGAAAAAGAGTGTGATGTCTGAGATTCATTGTTCCGCGTTGGCCGGTCATCCCGGAATTTTTGGTACCAGAGACTTGGTTAGTCGGTCCTTTTGGTGGCCTACCTTGTCTCGTGATGTCAGGGAATTTGTGCAGTCCTGCGGGACTTGCTCTCGCTCCAAGCCTTGCTCTCGCTCTAGTGGTTTGTTGATGCCATTGCCTGTGCCCAAGAGACCATGGACCCATATCTCTATGAATTTCATTTCGACCTCCCTGTTTCTCAGAGAATGACCGTCATCTGGGTGATTTGTGATAGGTTTTCCAAGATGATACATCTTGTGCCATTACCTAAGTTGCCTTCCTCCTCTGAATTGGTACCTTTGTTCCTTCAGCACGTGGTTCGTTTACACGGCATTCCTGAGAACATTGTGTCTGACAGAGGAGTCCAGTTTGTTTCCAGATTTTGGAGGACCTTTTGTTCTAAACTTGGTGTTCAATTGTCTTTCTCCTCGGCGTTTCATCCTCAGACCAATGGTCAAACTGAGAGAACAAATCAGACATTGGAGACTTATCTAAGATGCTTTGTGTCTGCTGATCAGGATGACTGGGTCTCTTTTTTGCCTTTGGCTGAGTTTGCTCTTAATAATAGAGCTAGCTCTGCCACTTTGATGTCTCCATTTTTCTGTAATTCTGGGTTTCACCCTCGATTTTCTTCAGGACAGACGGAGGCTTCTGTCTGTCCAGGTGTTGACTCTGTTGTGGAGCGTATGCAACAGATTTGGGACCAGGTAGTGCAGAGGTTGTCCCTCTCTCAGGAGAGGGCCCAGCGGTTTGCTAACCGGCATAGGACTGATGGTCCCCGGTTTAAAGTGGGGGACTTGGTCTGGTTGTCCTCAAAAAATATTCCTATGAGAGTGGCATCTCCTAAATTTAAGCCTAGGTTCATTGGACCTTATAAGATCATGGAGATTCTTAATCCTGTTTCTTTTCATTTGCTTCTTCCAGGAACATTTAAGATCCATAATGTGTTCCACAAGTCCTTGTTGAAGAGGTTTGTTGAGCCAGTGGTTCCTACTGCTTTGCCTCCTGACCCTGTTCTGGTTGAGGGCAATATGGAGTTTGTGGTTGAGAAAATTTTGAATTCTCGTTTTTCTAGACGGAAACTCCAGTATTTGGTTAAGTGGAGAGGTTATGGTCAGGAAGACAATTCTTGGGTATTTGCTTCGGACATCCATGCTAGGAGACTCATCCGTGCGTATCATAGAACTCATCCTGACCGACCTGGTTGCTCAAGTGAGGGTTCGGTGACCCCTCCTCAAGGGGGGGGTACTGTTGTGATTGGACTTGAGATGAGTTCTGAGCAGAGGCTCCCTCTGGTGGTTACAAGCGGTACTGGACTGTCCAGTGAAGATTGTGAGGATTGGGAATCAGGTGTTACTGACTGGTCTTATATAAGGGAGTCACCTTCCCATCAGGGTTGCCGGTGATCAATTGTTCTGGTCTCAATCCTTGATTCCTGTTTCCTTTGTAGCCTGCTGTGTTCGTGTCTGCATCTCCTGCTAACAGATAAGACATTTTCTTCTTTTTGCTTTTGTGCTTGATTTTTGCATTTTGTCCTGCACTTCTGTGGGGGCCTTCAGGGTCCCCTCCGGGGGCTTTTGCCCTCTCAGTTTTGTTCAGCCACTGATGTTTGTACATTTGCTTTTTCCAGTTTTTTCAGTGGCTGCTGTTTTGATTTTGTTACACCAGAGAACTAATTTAGGTGGTAGAGGTCGTGTGATCTCAGGTGTTTTTGAAATTAGTAAAGTTGGTGCTTTTCAGGGTTTTTTGGGATTGCAGTAAGTGCCCTTCCTATCCTTTTCTATTTAGATAGTTTGGGCCCCAACGTTTGCTCATACTATTTTCTGTCTGTGTCAGTATTTCTTCTTGTCTAACCGCCATTACATGTTTGGGGGCTTTCTATGTTCTTTGGGGATCTGCTCCGGGGCAGATAGCTTTCCTCTTTCTATCTTTAGGTATAGTTAGTTTCTCAGGCTGTGACGAGGCGTCTAGGACCAACGTAGGAACGCTCCACGGCTGCCTCTAGTTGTGGTGGTTAGTCAGGGTACTGCAATCTCATAGATTCCAACTGCTCTGGTGTATTGCCTTTTTTACCTGCACTCCTCAGCTACCAAATCATAACACCCATGGCTGCAGCTCCAGTCTCTGATCTGCCCCATGCCTGCTGCTCCAGTCTCTGATTGGCCCCATGCCTGCTGCTCCAGTCTCTGATCTGCCCCATGGCTGCTGCTCCAGTCTCTAATCGGCCACTTGCCTGCTGCTCCAGTCTCTGATCGGCCCCATGCCTGCTGCTTCAATCTCTGATTTGCCACATGGCTGCTGCTTCATTCTCTGATTGGCCCCATGTCTGCTGCTCCAGTCTCTGATCTGCCCCATGGCTGCTACTCCAGTCTCTGATTGGCCCAATGCCTGCTGCTCCAGTCTCTGATCTGCCCCATGGCTGCTGCTCCAGTCTCTGATCTGCCCCATGGCTGCTGCTCCAGTCTCTGATCAGCCACATGGCTGCTGCTCAACTCTCTGATAGGCCCCATGACTGCTGCTCCAGTCTCTGATCTGCCTCATGGCTGCTGCTTCATTCTCTGATTAGCCCCATGCCTGCTGCTCCAGTCTCTGATTGGCCCCATGCCTGCTGCTCCAGTCTGTGAACTGCCCCATGCCTGCTGCTCCAGTCTCTGATCGGCCCCATGCCTGGTGCTCCAGTCTCTGATTGGCCCCATGCCTGCTGCTCCAGTCTCTGATTGGCCCCATGCCTGCTGCTCCAGTCTCTGATTGGCCCCATGGCTGTTGCTCCAGTCTCTGATTGGCCCCATGCCTGCTGCTCCATTCTCTGATTGGCCCCATGCTGCTGCTCCAGTCTCTGATTGGCCCCATGGCTACAGCTCCAGTCTCTGATTGGCCCCATGCCTGCTGCTCCAGTCTCTGATCTGCCCCATGCCTGCTGCTCCAGTCTCTGATTGGCCCCATGCCTGCTGCTCCAGTCTCTGATCTGCCCCATGGCTGCTGCTCCAGTCTCTAATCGGCCACTTGCCTGCTGCTCCAGTCTCTGATCTGCCCCATGGCTGCTGCTTCATTCTCTGATTGGCCCCATGCCTGCTGCTCCAGTCTCTGATCTGCCCCATGCCTGCTGCTCCAGTCTCTGATCTGCCCCATGGCTGCTGCTCCAGTCTCTGATCTGCCCCATGGCTGCTGTTCCAGTCTCTGATCAGCCACATGGCTGCTGCTCAACTCTCTGATAGGCCCCATGACTGCTGCTTCAGTCTCTGATCTGCCCCATGGCTGCTGCTTCATTCTCTGATTGGCCCCATGCCTGCTGCTCCAGTCTCTGATTGGCCCCATGCCTGCTGCTCCAGTCTGTGAACTGCCCAATGCCTGCTGCTCCAGTCTCTGATCGGCCCCATGCCTGGTGCTCCAGTCTCTGATTGGCCCCATGCCTGCTGCTCCAGTCTCTAATTGGCCCCATGGCTGCTGCTCCAGTCTCTGATTGGCCTCATGGCTGTTGCTCCAGTCTCTGATTGGCCCCATGCCTGCTGCTCCAGTCTCTGATTGGCCCCATGCTGCTGCTCCAGTCTCTGATTGGCCCCATGGCTACAGCTCCAGTCTCTGATTGGCCCCATGCCTGCTGCTCCAGTCTCTGATCTGCCCCATGCCTGCTGCTTCATTCTCTGATTGGCCCCATGCCTGCTGCTCCAGTCTCTGATTGGCCCCATGCCTGCTGCTCCAGTCTGTGAACTGCCCAATGCCTGCTGCTCCAGTCTCTGATCGGCCCCATGCCTGGTGCTCCAGTCTCTGATTGGCCCCATGCCTGCTGCTCCAGTCTCTAATTGGCCCCATGGCTGCTGCTCCAGTCTCTGATTGGTCCCATGGCTGTTGCTCCAGTCTCTGATTGGCCCCATGCCTGCTGCTCCAGTCTCTGATTGGCCCCATGCTGCTGCTCCAGTCTCTGATTGGCCCCATGGCTACAGCTCCAGTCTCTGATTGGCCCCATGCCTGCTGCTCCAGTCTCTGATCTGCCCTATGCCTGCTGCTCCAGTCTCTAATTGGCCCCATGCCTGCTGCTCCAGTCTCTGATCTGCCCCATGGCTGCTGCTCCAGTCTCTAATCGACCACATGCCTGCTGCTCCAGTCTCTGATCGGCCCCATGCCTGCTGCTTCAATTGTTATGGTCTGCTACAAGCACTAAGGAAAGGTGGGAATTCTGTCCCTACAATAGGACTGAGCTGGATCCCTACGATGTAACGGGGAACCTGATCCTGCGACCAGACCCGCTAAAGTCCTCAGCTAGTCTGAACGAAGACCTATAGTTGCGAGGGAGGAATCCCTACAAGATCTAGGGACTGGGTGAAAAGGTGGACACCTCCTAACAGAAAGTGTAGCAGGGAATATAAAACAGAAAACAAATACTAAGAGATCCTAAGATCAAGCAAAACTGACAGAGTAAGGCACCTAAGCACCCGGCTAGCTTAAGAGTAGATAATACAATGAAGTCCAGCAAAGCCAGAAGGGCGGAGCCAGACTAAATAGGGTAAAAAGGTCATGTGACCAGCAAACTGAAACAAAATCTAACAAGAGGGTTCTAACAGTACCCTCCCTTCAAAGAGGATCCTCCGGATCCCCTAGGACTTAGGCTTATCCGGAAACCTCTTGTGAAACGCTCTAACAAGTCTCGACGCAAAAACATCATCCGCCCTCACCCATGAGTTATCCTCGGGTCCATAACCCTTCCAAGCGACGAGGTACTGCAAACTCCCTCTATACCGTCTAGAATTTAGGATGCGGGAAATCTCATATTGCCCGTCCTCCACCACCAGGGGAACAGTAGCCGAGACGTCTCCATCTGAGACCTCAGCTTTTTTCAAGAGAGAAACATGAAACACCGGATTAATCTTCCAGGAGGTAGGAAGCTCCAACTTAACAGCAGATTGGTTAATAACCTGAAGCACCTTAAAGGGCCCTACAAACTTGGGACCCAATTTCTTAGACGGAATCCTCAAGCGCAGATTCTTAGAGGACAACCAAACCATGTCACCAATAGCAAACAAAACCTCTTGTCGTTTTCTATCAAAATACACTTTGGATCTTTTGTTAGCCTCCTGAAGATTACCACGCACATCAGTCCAAACTCTCTCCAAAACAGCAGAAAAATTTTCCTCTTCAGGTACAGCCGATCCCAACTTGGAAAATGACCCAAAAGACGGATGTCGCCCAGTACAACAAAAAAAAGGTGAACAACCAGCAGAAGCGGATGTATGATTGTTAAGAGCAAACTCAGCAAGTGGCAGAAACTCAGACCACCCCTCTTGATTATCAGTCACAAAACAACGCAAGAACTGCTCAACATCCTGGTTTTTCCTTTCTGTCTGGCCATTAGACTCAGGATGATATTGTCACGCTGTATAGCAGATATATATATATATGTGATGTCAGTAATCTATATCAAAAGGGCAACATCCTATATAACATGCGCATAGATATATGATAACATAGAATTACCTGACAATGTCCAGTGGGTCAATACGGAATCCGTTATACACTGTCTCCGGCTAGAGGGTGACCGGGGTCTATGCTGACCCTAAACTGGGGTCCTAACTAATCCCTCTACCTGGAGGTACTGTTAAAGGTACAGAGGTCCAGGCCACCAGCGTAAACCCTGTCTCCTATCAATCCCTGCCAACTGTAATCTAGTCCTAAGAAGGACCCTGATTACCACCAAAGGGAATGAACAGGTAACGGTTAATGAACAGAAAGACATACAAGAAAGACAAGAAATAAAGTAAATAAAGTCTTACATACAACACTCACACACAGTAGGAACACCTAAGGTCTCAGAGATAAACTATAAGCTATAAGAGTAAAAACAACTAAGGAGCTCTTAGCTTAAGTATTCTCAGAACCGATCCAGTCTGCTAAACTACATGAATGCTTTCACCGGCCTCTAACAAGCAGACTGGCAGGTATATGAAGGAATCTAATTAGAACATAATCAAAAGCAGCCGGGCGAGGCTGGACCTAGTCTTAGCAAAGAGCTAGGTAAAATTAACTCCCTCATTACCAAACACAAAGAAACAGCAACTCAGCTGTGAGAAGTCAGAGTGTGTAATCGCGACGATCCTCGTGGCGATACACCCATGACAGTACCCCCCCCTCTACGAGGGGACTCCGGACCCTCAGGGCCAGGTCTGCCTGGGTGAGTTGTGTGAAAGGTCCGAACCAATCGATCTGCGTTAACATCAGACGCAGGGACCCACGTCCTCTCCTCAGGACCATACCCCCTCCAATGAACCAAGTACTGAAGGGATCGGCGACTGAGACGTGAGTCAATGATTTTCGACCCATGAAATTCCACGTTATCATTGACCACCACTGAAGGAGGAGGTAGAGGTGACGGTATGACTGGTGCCACATACTTTTTAAGTAATGACTTGTGAAACACATTATGAATTTTAAACGTAGGAGGGAGGTCCAGACGAAATGCCACCGGATTAATTATGGAACTGATCCTGTACGGCCCGATGAAACTGGGACCCAACCTCCAGGAGGAAACTTTAAGTTTTATATTCCTGGTAGACAACCAAACCAGATCGTTCACCTTCAGATCTAGACCAAAAACTCTCCCCCTATCAGCCATCCGTTTGTAACGGTTCCCCGTAACCTTCAGTCTTAACCGATCTGGAACTATCAGTCTCCCTGGAAGTCCCCCAGGGGCGTCCCCCTGAGCCCCCAATACCTCCCCCTCAAGCTCAGAGCATACAGCTGACACTACAACTCCCTCCTGAGGAATAGGAACCGGATCATCCGTCTTCCCGGCCCCTGGGAAAGTACGAGATAAGGCATCAGGAAGCAACTTTATTGAGCCGTCATATGCGCGATGAGGAGGTAACTCTTTGCACCCCTCCTCTGAGAACATCTCCCCAAAGTCCTCCAGAAAAGGAGACAAAGTCCTAGGCACAACCGCACCGATGACCGTGCTCATGCAGTTATTCCTGCAAAATTCACCCCACTGGCTTATCTTTCTGGATTGCCAATCAATCACTGGGTTATGTTTAGCCAACCAAGGAAGTCCCAACACAATAGGAGTAGGTAGACCCTCCAACACATAACAAGACAATTGCTCTTTATGTATTGCCCCTACTCGAAGATCTATGTTATGAACAGCTTGTACCAAGCTACCTTGACCGAGAGGTCTAGAATCAATAGAGACTATAGGGACCGGTTTGGCCAATACACTCAGTTGCATACCATGCACCTGGGCAAACCGAGCGTCCACCAGATTAGCCCCGGACCCACTATCAAGAAAAACAGAAATCCTCTCAGTTCTAGTCCCAATCACCACCTCCGCAGGCACGAGAAACTGAGAGGGATTTGGGGACGAAATACACACTCCCAGGTTAACTCCTTTGCTCAAAGAGGCCCGGGATGGACACCCCCCAACAAAATGTCCCTCTCTCCCGCAAAAAAACACCTTCTAGTCTTGCGGCGCACCGCCGATTCCCTCCTACAAAAAGATGTCCCTCCCAACTGCATGGGTTCCTCAGAACAGACCAGGGGAACCTCAGTATAAGGGACTTTAGTAGTAGGTGGAGTCATCACGGGAGGCAGAGTTACCTCGCGTCTTCCCCGAATTCGTCTATCAATGCGAATAGCGAGGGCCATAGCAGCCTCCAGTGATGGAGGAGAATCATACTGAGCCAACACATCTTTTAATTTGTCAGACAACCCTTGACAAAACTGTCTCCTAAGAGCTGGGTCATTCCACTGAGTATCTGTTGCCCATCTACGGAACTCAGAAGAATATTCCTCCGCTGGACGATTTCCTTGCCGTATTTTACGTAACTTTGTTTCAGCAAGAGAGACCCGATCCGGATCATCATATACCAGACCCAGGGCAGTAAAAAATCGATCCACTGACTGGAGATCTGGGGAGCCTGGAGGAATAGAGAACGCCCAAGATTGAGGGTCCCCTTGTAAGAGCGAGATAACAATTCCCACCCTCTGCTCTTCACTCCCAGATGACCGAGGCCGCAGCCGAAAGTACAATTTACATGCCTCCCGGAAAGTAAAAAATTTGTCCCGCCCACCAGTGAACCTGTCCGGGAGAGCAACCTTAGGTTCAGATCTGGTTTGCTCCGGGGGGGGACAAAACCTTGGACTTAATGTCTGCAAACTCCATGGACAACCCCTGCAACTGCCGGGCCAGCTGGGCTACTGGATCCATGACAGCTGGGGAGAATCTTTAGTATGGGCCGGTGAAAATGTCACGCTGTATAGCAGATATATATATATATGTGATGTCAGTAATCTATATCAAAAGGGCAACATCCTATATAACATGCGCATAGATATATGATAACATAGAATTACCTGACAATGTCCAGTGGGTCAATACGGAATCCGTTATACACTGTCTCCGGCTAGAGGGTGACCGGGGTCTATGCTGACCCTAAACTGGGGTCCTAACTAATCCCTCTACCTGGAGGTACTGTTAAAGGTACAGAGGTCCAGGCCACCAGCGTAAACCTGTCTCCTATCAATCCCTGCCAACTGTAATCTAGTCCTAAGAAGGACCCTGATTACCACCAAAGGGAATGAACAGGTAACGGTTAATGAACAGAAAGACATACAAGAAAGACAAGAAATAAAGTAAATAAAGTCTTACATACAACACTCACACACAGTAGGAACACCTAAGGTCTCAGAGATAAACTATAAGCTATAAGAGTAAAAACAACTAAGGAGCTCTTAGCTTAAGTATTCTCAGAACCGATCCAGTCTGCTAAACTACATGAATGCTTTCACCGGCCTCTAACAAGCAGACTGGCAGGTATATGAAGGAATCTAATTAGAACATAATCAAAAGCAGCCGGGCGAGGCTGGACCTAGTCTTAGCAAAGAGCTAGGTAAAATTAACTCCCTCATTACCAAACACAAAGAAACAGCAACTCAGCTGTGAGAAGTCAGAGTGTGTAATCGCGACGATCCTCGTGGCGATACACCCATGACAGATATCCAGAAGAAAACGACAAATAAACTCCCAACCTGTCACAAAAAGCGCGCCAAAAACGAGCCACAAACTGAGGTACCCTATCGGAAACAATATCAGTAGGAACGCCATGTAGTTTGACTATTTCCTTGTCAAAGGCCTTAGCGAGAGTCTTAGCGCAGGGCAGTTTGATGAAAGGAACCAAGTGACATATCTTGCTAAAACGGTCCACGACCACCCAGATGACAGTGAAACCCTCAGAGGGGGGAAGGTCAGTAATAAAGTCCATAGCCAAATGTGTCCAAGGTGCACTAGGAACCTCCAGAGGGCAAAGCAACCCCGCAGCAGGAGTATGAGAAGACTTAGATCTAGCACACACAGTGCATTGACGCACCCACTTAATGACTTCCTTCTGCCATCCTGGCCACCAAAAACTGCGACCCACAAGTATCTTGGTCTCAGAGATTCCAGGATGACCTGCCAACCGAGAGTCATGACATTCAACAAACAAATCTCTCCTCAGGGTACCAGGCACAAACAACCTCCCATGCGGCGTGTTAGATGGGGCATTCTCCTGTGCTTTAAGAATCTCATCTTCCAACACGGAGTCCAAAACAGCAATAACAACCCCCTCTTGCAAGATGTTCTCCTCCTCCTCCTCAGTACCCACCATAGGAGAAAAGCTGCGAGACAAAGCATCAGCTTTAACATTTTTAGTACCTGGGATGTAAGTAACGGTAAAATTAAACCGTGAGAAAAACAGTGCCCACCTAGCCTGACGGGCATTCAAGCGTTTGGCAGCATCAAGGTAGATCAGATTTTTATGATCGGTGAAGACTTGAATAGGAAATTCCGCTCCCTCCAAAAAATGACGCCAGTGTTCAAATGCGAGTTTAATTGCCAACAATCTTTGCCTGAGACAACACCGTGCCGACCCCCACAGAAGAAGCATCAACCTCAACCAAAAATGGTTTAGTCACATCAGGCTGCGTAAGGATGGGAGCAGAGCTGAACCTCTCCTTTAGCAACACAAAAGCCTCAATGGCCTCAGTAGTCCACTGAACCGCATCAGCACCTTTTCTGGTGAGATCGGTCAGAGGTTTGGCAATCACAGAAAATTTTTTTATGAATTTTCTATAATAATTGGCGAACCCCAAAAACCTCTGTATTGATTTCACACCAATAGGTCTAGGCCAATCCTGCACAGCTTGCACTTTCACTGGGTCCATCTCAAAACCTTCACTGGAGACAATGTAGCCCAAAAAACTAAGTCTCTGTACAGCGAACTCACATTTTTCTAGTTTGGCAAAAAGTGAATTATCACTCAGTAACTGTAATACTTCACGCACACTCTTCCAATGAGACTCCAAATCTGATGAATAAATCAAAATGTCATCCAAATACACAACCACATTTCTGCCGATCAAAGGTCTAAGGATGTCATTAATAAGATTCTGAAAAAATGCCGGAGCACTGGAAAGTCCAAAGGGCATGACCAGATTCTCAAAATGAACCAGTGGAGTGTTAAACGCAGTCTT
Source organism: Oophaga sylvatica (assembly GCA_033576555.1). Lineage (NCBI taxonomy): Eukaryota > Metazoa > Chordata > Amphibia > Anura > Dendrobatidae > Oophaga > Oophaga sylvatica. The sequence continues at coordinate 286,681,854 of JARQOD010000003.1, read as the reverse complement.
CCATTCATCCCCCTCCTTCATGCGCAACAAATTGTATGCCCCTCGAAGATCAATTTTCGAGAACCACTTGGCCCCCACTAACTGATTAAACAAATCAGGAATCAATGGCAGTGGGTAAGGATTGCGTACAGTAATCTTATTAATCTCACGAAAGTCTAGACAAGGCCGTAAACCGCCGTCCTTTTTTTTAACAAAAAAAAATCCAACCGCCACAGGAGATTTGGAAGGCCTAATGTGACCGGCGGCCAAGCTTGTCTGTATGTATTCCTCCAAAGCCTTTCTCTCAGGAATAGTCAAATTAAATAAACGACTTTTAGGAAGAGTCGCTCCAGGGACAAATTCAATTGCACAATCATAATCTCTATGAGGAGGCAATACCTGCGATTCCTTATCAGAAAAAACTTTCCAAAAATCCTGAATAGGTACAGGTAACTCCCCCTTAACTACAGCAGCAATACGCCCGTTACAACACTTGACATAACAATTGGGACTCCAGGACTTAATTTCATTGGTAGACCAATCCAGTACCGGATTGTGCAATTTTAACCAGGGTAACCCCAAAATCACCGGTGAGGGCAAATTATTCAAAACTACCAAATCCAAATTCTCTTGATGAACACCATTAATAGTAAGAGGAAATTCACAGATATGGTGAGTAACATTTTTCAAGGGAGAACCATCCACAGACACCACATTAATAGGGGAAGACAGAAGTTTGGGTTTTAATTTTAGTTTTTCCAAAAATTTCCCATCAATCACATTGAGAGTTGAACCACAATCCACAAATACCCGAAACTCCATTAATTCCTCCTCAACAGCAGTGGTAGCAGAAAGAAAGACACCTTTATTGTTTAAACAAGCTATGCGGGCAAAACTGACCTCATTTTTTTTTCTCTCTTTATTCATTCGAAGCGCACAGTTCTTAATGAAATGCTCAGATTTACCACAATAGACACACAAACCTTGAGCAAATCTGCGTTCTTTTTCTCGAGAGTGAGGTGCCATTGCTCCAATTTCCATCGGCTCTGCAATGTCAGTACATTCCTTCTCCAAACTTGGAGCTGACAAGCTGGCAGATTTACTCTCATTAACCCTTGCACGCAGTCTCCTATCCACCCGTATGGCTAATTGCATAGCCTCTTGCAAGTTACCAGGTATGGGATAAGCAATCAGCAAATCTTTAACCCTCTCACTTAACCCTGCAAGAAATAAACTTTTCAAAGCTGAATCGTTCCAGCCCACCTGAGTGGACCACCTTCGGAAGTGAGTACAATATTTTTCCACATTACCTGATCCCTGTCTCAAACGTCTCAATTCTGTCTCAGCTGATGAAACACGATCCAGATCGTCATACAATAACCCCAAAGCAGAAAAAAAAACTATCCACAGATCTAAAGCATGGATCACTAGGCTGCAGAGAAAAGGCCCAGTCCTGAGGTTCTTTGCGCAAAAGTGACATTATGAACCCTATGCACTGTGATTCATCACCAGAGGATCTGGGTCTCAAACGGAAATACAACAAGCAAGCATTTTTAAAAGAAAAAAAATCTTGTTGTTCACCAAAAAATAAATCAGGCAAACGTACCTTTGGCTCCACGAAATGTGCTCCAGAACAACTACTCACGTGTTGCTTTATCTCAGCCACCTCCAGAGAAAGTCCCTGCAGGCGTTGAACCAAATCCTGAACCGAAACTATGATGAAACAGAAAATCTTTCCTTAGAGATTTTTTTTTTTTTTTTTCTTTGGGCTGGACTTACTGTTATGGTCTGCTACAAGCACTAAGGAAAGGTGGGAATTCTGTCCCTACAATAGGACTGAGCTGGATCCCTACGATGTAACGGGGAACCTGATCCTGCGACCAGACCCGCTAAAGTCCTCAGCTAGTCTGAACGAAGATCTATAGTTGCGAGGGAGGAATCCCTACAAGATCTAGGAACTGGGTGAAAAGGTGGACACCTCCTAACAGAAAGTGTAGCAGGGAATATAAAACAGAAAACAAATACTAAGAGATCCTAAGTGTTATGTTACGGTAGCTGAGGAGTGCAGGCAAAAAAGGAAATACACCAGAGCAGTTGGAATCTATGAGATTGCAGTACCCTGACTAACCACCGCAACTAGAGGCAGCCGTGGAGCGTTCCTACGTTGGTCCTAGACGCCTCGTCACAGTCTGAGAAACTAACTACACCTAAAGATAGAAATAGGAAAGCTATCTGCCCCGTAGCAGAACCCCAAAGATAATAGAAAGCCCCCAAACATGTAATGGCGGTTAGACAAGAGGAAATACTGACACAGAAAGAAAATAGTATGAGCAAACGCTGGGGCCCAAACTATCTAAATAGAAAACGACAGGAAGGGTACTTACTGCAATCTCAGAAAACCCTGAAAAACACCAACTCTACTAATTTCAAAATCACCTGAGATCACACGACCTCTACCACCTAAATTAGTTCTCTGGTGTAACAAAAACAGCAGCCACTGAAAAAACTGGAAAAAGCAAAAGTACAAAACACAGTGGCTGGACTAAACTGAGAGGGCAAAAGCCCCCGGAGGGGACCCAGAAGGCCCCCACAGAAGTGCAGGACCAAATGCAAAAATATAGCAAAAACACAAAATAAGAAATTGTCTTATCTGATAGCAGGAGATGCAGACACGACACAGCAGGCTACAAGGGAAACTGGAAAGAAGGATTCAGACCAGAACAATTGATCACCGGCAACCCTGATGGGAAAATGACTCCCTTATATAAGACCAATCAGTAACACCTGATTCCCAGTCCTCACAATCCTCACTAGTACCGCTTGTAACCACCAGAGGGAGCCTCTGCTCAGAACTCATCTCAAACCCATTCACAACACTAAGATCAAGCAAAACTGACAGAGTAAGGCACCTAAGCACCCGGCTAGCTTAAGAGTAGATAATACAATGAAGTACAGCAAAGCCAGAAGGGCGGAGCCAGACTAAATAGGGTAAAAAGGTCATGTGACCAGCAAACTGAAACAAAATCTAACAAGAGGGTTCTAACATCAATCTCTGATCTGCCCCATGGCTGCTGCTTCATTCTCTGATTGGCCCCATGCCTGCTGCTCCACTCTCTGATCTTCCCCATTGACAATGCTACTGTATATGTTGTGGCCCATGGATGATGTTCCAGTGTGTTATGGGTCCAACGAAACCTCTATATATGATGGTCCACATTATTAATGATCCAGTGTGAAATGCTACCCATATATTCGTGAAAACTTTTAACAATATTTAATAACTCTCATTGCTGTGTAGTGGTCTACTCTGCCCTCCTCAGCATCACCATCTTACAGGTGTCTGCACTTGGACTGTTTCTGCAGAGGGAGTACAGTCGTGAGGTAATTTCCCTCTGTAACCTGTATTTGACTGTCAGGAAACGCTGAAGACGTCACAGCAGTGGAGCATGGAGAGGTAAGTATTGCAAGTGCTGTGTCCCTTAGCAAGCAGGGGTGGCCGACCAGTGGTCGACGGCACTGGCACAGAACCCCGCATAGTACGCCGCTGCATCTGACGGCGAGAGGGCCCATCCCACCGTCAGAGGCAAATGTTTGTACTATGCGGGTCCCTGTACCAGTGCCGTTGCACACGAGTCGGCCCCCCCAACCGGCTCAGTGAACCTGCAGTTGCCCATGTGCGGCAGGTGGCTCATGTATTCATCTGGTGGAAAGCATGGCCCCCCAGGATCAAAGTCAGTAGGCTGTGTAAGTGTGAGCGCTTCGCTTGCAATGTGCCCCAGGAGTTGGTTGCCCTGGTGGTAGTCTGAGTGTGCTTTGAGTGTCATCCTGGGAAAGTCTTGGACTCTCTAGCAACCCGGCACCTGGACTATCAGACTTTGTTCAGTAACCCCACCCCCCCCCCCGTATTCCTGGCATTCCTGTCAAGATGGGTAATTTTTTTAAACAAGGTTAAAGGACAGGTAAGCTTTGGCCTGAGAACACAACCTGAAACATAGCTCACAGCTCCACTACAGTGGCAGTGTGGTTGGATACTGTGAGCACGGAAACTTATCTCCCCCGGCATCGGATACGGAGTGCATCATTGATCCATGTTGCCTATACTGTGGTCTAGGCAGTACTGTCCCAACCCTGTTATCTCTTGTGTACACTGCATGCAGCACATTCACCCAGGTCGCAGAAGGGACACCGGGCCATTAGCCTATTATATAACTTCCATACTCACATAGCAAGCCGGAGGCAGTGTCATCTCGAGGAGTCTCAGCTACTGAACATCACTTTTGTTTGCTGAAAACGTGTCTATTTAATAGGAAGGAAAAGAAGACCAAACATTATACCACGTGTTTAGCGGCTACTGGCTTGGGACAATGATTGCAAGGTGTTTTCAGGAAGGACAGGGGTGTAATACTACACTGTGAGATGACACAGAAAGGAACATATTTAAAGTAGTCCTGTAAAGCTGTACCTGGGAGTTTGCAGAGCCAGTCACCTGGAGGATACTGTACCAAGGGGGGCATATGTGCACATCTCAACTTGGAGTAAAGCCTTGTCAACTGGCCCAGAATGTGTGATCTAAATTTTTTCCAGCGGCACCTTGTACACACTGCTACATTTAACAGCACCATTTATCCACCAAAAGATACTTCAGCCCTGAGGCAAGAAGCTGTGCCTGTGGCGAGCTAGTCAAACTCTGCTGCATCACCACCAGTTTCAGAGGACATGCACTGGAGCGCAGTTCAGCTTTCACCATAAAGCACAGGTGACATAACCAACAGTGTAATTGAAAATCTAATCCTCCCCTGTTAATTATTCCCCTTTTCATTGAACAGCCAGGGACAAGGACAGGGTCACTGCTGGCGTGACACATCCCTTTAACACAACGGCAGTGTACAGAGTACCCCAGTGCCCTGCTGAGCGATCCACTTGCAGGAGCCTATAGGCAGACTCACGCTGAAAGGGTCATCATCATATGTATGACACAAGAAAAGAACAATTTTGTTGGTGGAGGAGGGGTGGTGGGGCAGGCCACATAGTGAGGTAGCCAAAATGCCATCTGTTTAGGTGTCTAATGGATGTTAAGATGCTGCAAATGGATTAATTGGATAACTCCAACAAAGAGTCGGCACAAAACACGTGTAGTGGATCTACAGATAAAAGGTATATGTAGTATACTCAAAATATTAAAAATATCCATCTAGATTTCTGCGGTAACACCCATACTCAGAGTCCCACTTTGGATAACACCCAAATTTAAAAACAGTTAACTTTATTCTATCAGTACAATGCAGCTGAATACATTGTTGTTGGAATTCTTCATCTCCGTATCTATTTATGTAGAAAAAATGTTACCCAGAGGCCCAGTGTTAGGGGTCGCGTTCCCGCTTCTGCACAAGAGGAATTTCAAGACATTCCGGCTGTGGTCACCCATTCGTCTCCGGCCACAGTGGACTCTGCTCAGCTTAGACGTCGGTCCCAGCGTCTCGCCAAGTCTGGCAGTGTGCAGAGGATTACTGCTGTTCCTCCAGACTCTGCTATTGTGGCCAGTACTGGTTAGCGGCGAGCAGACGTCTTTAGGACAAAGTCCTTGTTCTTCCCTTCTGAGCATGCCCAGGGTGAGATCTCTCATTGGAGATCAGGGGTCACATGCTCAGGTACTTCAGCAGCTCCTATTGGTCTGCCAGGAAGGTCCTGTGACTACTGGTGTTCTGGAACAAGTTTCATTGGTCCTTGTTTCTGGCAGGTCCTGTAGCTGTTATTATAAAAGGGTGGCAATGCTGAGCCGCCATGCGCTAGTATCAACCATTATATGTTTTGCGCCAGTGTGGTCATGCGTGTGTGTGGTTAGGGCCCGGCTGAAATAAGCCCCTAGAATACCGACTTAATCGGTGAGGAGTTTGGTATGCTAGCTGGTCAGGGTCGGTGTCCTAGATGCCCTAGATTACCGGCATAACCGGTGAGGAGTTTAATTGCCGTATTCAGGGCCTGGCGTTCAGACGCCATAGATGGGGGTGACTCCCGCGAGGACATTAGCGTATGATCACATTCTATGTTCGCTTAGCACTTAACTGTGTACCTTGGTGCCTGACAGGACACAGAACTTTTTCTCAGCGGCTCTGTGACGTAACAGGGTTCGCTTTCAACACTAGACAGCGCCCTAGCGTGTTTATTTTGCGACTCAGTTGTGTTCAGTGAGTTCGCACACATCGCCATATTGCGCTGCGGCACTCCTTCTAGCGGCTCTGTGAAATTACAGAGTTCGCACATATTGCCACAGCGCATTGCGGTGTTTATTTTGGCGACTCTGCGGGATAACAGAGTTCGCATCTTGCGCCATTTTACTAGCAGCAGGTTCCGCCTGCACGGTGAACCCCGGGCTGCGAACGCATCTCTCTACCTCATATATTTGGTGCGTTCCGCAGACCCTAACATAATACTAGAGCCAGGGTCTGGCTAGTAAAATGGCGGACGACCAGCGTCTACAGCAGTACATCCAGCAGCTGGAGGGTAGGTTGGCGGCTCTAGAGCGCACAACCTCAGCTGTGGATGTTACCGCAGTCGCTGTTCAGGCTGCTAGCGTGGCTGCAGCCAGTTTGTCCTCTGCCACCTCTGCCCCTACATTATCCCACCTCCCGCTTCCTGACAAGTTTGCCGGTGACAGCAAGCAATGTCGAGGATTCGTGAGTCAGTGCTCTATACAGCTCGAGCTTCTGGCTGCACGTTTCCCCACGGATCGGGCACAAGTGGGTTTTGTACTGTCTCTACTCTCGGGCAGAGTGTCGGAGTGGGCAACGCCGCTGTGGGAGCGCGATGATCGTGTGGTGCGGAGTGCTCCTCGTTTTCTGGAGGCTCTTAAAAAGGTCTTTTTAGGACCTCAGGTCACCCACGATACGGCGCTACAACTGCTGGCATTGGCACAGGGTTCGTCTTTGGTCAGTCAGTTTTCCGTCCAGTTTCAGACTCTGGCCTCAGAGCTAGACTGGTCGGATAAAGTTCTCATTCCAGTCTACTGGAGAGGACTGGCTGACCATGTTAAAGACGCTTTGGCTACAAGGGAGATTCCGCCACACTGGAGAAGCTTATCTCCATATCTACCCGCGTCGACCTCCGTTTTCACGAGCGGAGGTTGGAGCGGGTCCAGTGTAGGCAGAGGATTCGGTTGGCTCCCACCTTTGCCAAACCTCTCGAATCCCCCGATCTGGCGTCCGAACCCCAAAAGTCCACAGAGGTTCCTCATGCAGGACCTAAGTCTCGGACCGTCCGATTATCCGTGGTCTGTAACCTTTGTCAGCAGACAGGACACTATGCCAACAAATGTCCACAGCGATCGGGGAAGCGATCGCGTCTAGTGGCCCTGGGAGGAGGTTCACTAGAGACAGCGGCATTTTCCTCCAAGATGACACTTAACCCCTCTCTGCCATCAGACGTACTATTCCGTCCATGTGACCCTGGACCTAATTCCCATGTACGGAATAGTACGTCATATGCGATCAGCTGACACCCAGCACTATGCGTCAGGAGCGGTCACGGACCGCTCCCGGCACATTAACCCCTGGCACACCACGATCAAACATGATTGCGGTGTCCCCGGGGCACAGGGGAGGATCGCGCAGGGTGGGGGCTCCCGGCACGCTCCCCTGAGACCCTCAGAGCAGCGCGATGTGTCGCGCTGTTCCGAGGGTCCGTCCTCCCACTAGGTCCCTGGATCCAAGATGGCGCCGGGGTCCTGCAGGGAGGCGGCTTCCTCAGTGCCTGCTGAGGCAGGCGCTGAGGAGCCTGCAGCGATGCCAGAGCGATCGCTGGTGTGACAGAGTGCTGTGCACACTGTCACACCAGCGATCTGCTAAAATACAGTGATGTCCCACCCTGGGACAAAGTAAAAAAGTAAAAAAAATAAAAATAAAAAGTGGTAAAAAAAATCATAAAAAAAAAAAAAATATTCCCCAATAAATTCATTTCTTCCTGTAAATAAAATAAATAAAACAATAAAAGTACAAATATTTGGTATTGCCGCGTCCGTAACGACCCCCCCTATAAAACTGTCCCACTAGTTAACCCCTTTAGTGAACCCCTTAAAAAAAAAAAAACTAAGCAAAAAATCAATGCTTTATCATCATACCGCCGAACAAAAAGTGGAATAACACGCGATAAAAAAGACCGATATAAATAAACATGGTACCGCTGAAAACGTCATCTTGTCCCGCAAAAAACGAGCCATCATACAGCATCATCAGCGAAAAAATAAAAAAGTTATAGCTTGCAGAATAAAGCGATGCAAAAATAATGATTTTTTATATAAAATTGTTTTTATTCTATAAAAGTGTCAAAACATAAAAAAATGATATAAATGAGGTATCGCCATAATCGTACTGACCCGAAGAATAAAACTGCTTTATCAATTTTACCACACGCAGAACGGTATAAACGCCTCCCCCAAAAGAAATTCATGAATTGATGATTTTTGTTCATTTTAACCTCCCAAAAATCGAAATAAAAAGCGATCAAAAAATGTCACGTGCTCAAAAATTGTACCAATAAAAACGTCACCTCGTCCTGCAAAAAATAAGACCTCACATGACTCTGTGGGCCAAAATATGCAAAAATTATAGCTCTCAAAATGTGGTGATGCAAAAAACTACTTTTTGCAATAAAAAGCGTTTTTTTAGCGTGACAGCTGCCAATCACAAAAACCCGCTATAAATAGTAAATCAAACCCCCTTTATCACCCCCTTAGTTAGGGAAAAATAATAAAATTAAAAAAATGTATTTATTTCCATTTTCCCATTAGGGTTAGGGTTGCGGCTAAAGTTAGGGTTAGGGTTGGGATTAGGGTTAGGGGTGTGTTATGGTTACGTTTGTGGTTAGGGTTGGGACTAGGGTTAGGGGTGTGTTGGGGTTAGGGTTGGAGTTAGAATTTGGGGGTTTCTGCTGTTTAGGCACATCAGGGGCTCTCCAAATGTGACATGGCGTCTGATCTCAATTCCAGCCAATTCTGCGTTGAAAAAGTCAAACGGTGCTCCTTCACTTCTGAGCTCTGCCATGCGCCCAAAAAGTAGTTTACCCCCGCATATGGGGGGGACCACAAGAGTTATTGTGCAATTTGTCCTATTTCTTCTGTTACCTTTGGGAAAATAAAAAACTGGGGGCAACAAAATCATTTTTGTAAAAAAAAAATGATTTTTTTGTTTTTACGGCTGTGTTATAAATTTTCTGTGAAGCACTTGGGGCTTCATAGCACTCACCACACTTCTAGATAAGTTCCTTGTGGGGTCTATTTTCCTAAATGGGGTCACTTGTGGGGGGTTTCCACTGTTTTCCCATTAGGGTTAGGGTTGCGGCTAAAGTTAGGGTTAGGGTTGGGATTAGGGTTAGGGGTGTGTTATGGTTACGTTTGTGGTTAGGGTTGGGACTAGGGTTAGGGGTGTGTTGGGGTTAGGGTTGGAGTTAGAATTTGGGGGTTTCTGCTGTTTAGGCACATCAGAGGCTCTCCAAATTCGACATGACACCCCCAGACCATTCCATCAAAGTCTGCAATCCAAAACGTCACTACTTCCCTTCCGAGCCCAGACGTGCACCCATACAGTCGTTTTCTCACACATGTTGGGTATCAGCGTACTCAGGACAAATTGGACAACAACTTTTGGGGTCCAATTTCTCCTGTTACCCTTGTGAAAATAAAATATTGGGGGCGAAAAAATCATTTTTGTAAAAAAAAAAGATTTTTTATTTTTACAGCTGTACGTTATAAACTTCTGTGAAGCACTTTGGGGTTCAAAGTGCTCAACATACTTCTAGATAAGTTCCTTGTGGGGTCTATTTTCCAAAATGGGGTCACTTGTGGGGGGTTTCCACTGTTTAGGCGCATCAGGGGCTCTCCAAATGCAACATGACGCCCCTAGACCATTCCATCAAAGTCTGCAATCCAAAACGTCACTACTTCCCTTCCGAGCCCAGACGTGCACCCATACAGTAGTTTTCTCCCACATATTGGGTATCAGCGTACTCAGGACAAATTGGACAACAAATTTTGGGGTCCAATTTCTCCTGTTACCCTTGTGAAAATAAAATATTGGGGGCGAAAAAATCATTTTTGTAAAAAAAAAAAAGGATTTTTTATTTTTACGGCTGTACGTTATAAACTTCTGGGAAGCACTTTGGGGTTTAAAGTGCTCACCACACATCTAGATAAGTTCCTTGTGGGGTCTATTTTCCAAAATGGTGTCACTTGTGGGGGGTTTCCACTGTTTAGGCACATCAGGGGGTCTCCAAATGCGATATGACGCCCCCAGACCATTCCATCAAAGTCTGCAATCCAAAACGTCACTACTTCCCTTCCGAGCCCCGACGTGCGCCCATACAGTAGTTTACTCCCACATATTGGTTATCAGCGTACTCAGGACAAATTGGACAACAACTTTTGGGGTCCAATTTCTCCTGTTACCCTTGTGAAAATAAAATATTGGGGGCGAAAAAATCATTTTTGTAAAAAAAAAAAAAGATTTTTTATTTTACGGCTGTACGTTATAAACTTCTGTGAAGCAATTTGGGGTTCAAAGTGCCCACCACACATCTAGATAAGTTCCTTGAGGGGTCTAGTTTCCAAAATGGTGTCATTTGTGGGGGTTTCCACTGTTTAGGCAGATCAGGAGCTCTCCAAACACGACATGGCATCCAGCCAATTCTGCGTTGAAAAAGTCAAACGGCGCTCCTTCCCTTTCAAACTCTGCCATGCACCCAAACAGTGGTTTACCCCCACATATGGGGTATCAGCGTACTCAGGACAAATTGCACAATAACTTTTGGAGTCTTGTTACCCTTGGGAAAATAAAAATTGGGGTGAAAAGATCAATTTTGTGGAAAAAATATGATTTTTTAATTTTACGGCTCTACGTTATAAACTTGTGTGAAGCACTTGGGGGTTCAAATTGCTCACCAAAGATCTAGATAAGTTCCTTAGGGGGTCTAGTTTCCAAAATGGGGTCACTTGTGGGGGGTTTCCACTGATTAGGCACATCAGGGACTCTCCAAATGCAACATGGCGTCCAATCTCAATTCCAGCCAATTTTGGTTGGAAAAAGTCAAATGGTGCTCCTTCCATTCCGAGCTCTGCCATGCGCCCAAACAGTGGTTCCCCCCACATATGGGGTATCAGCGTACTCAGGACAAATTGGACAACAACTTTTGAGGTCCAATTTCTCCTGTTACCTATGGGAAAATAAAAAATTAGTGACTAAGAGATAATTTTTGTGGGAAAAACATAGGATTTTTTATTTTCATGCCCAGGCATTATAAACTTGTGTGAAGCACTTGGGGGTTCAAAGTGCTCACCAAAGATCTAGATAAGTTCCTTAGGGGGTCTAGCTTCCAAAATGGGGTCACTTGTGGGGGGTTTCCACTGTTTAGGCTCATCTGGGGCACTACAAACGGAACATGACCCCCATCAATGTTTGCATTCCAAAACGTTACTGCTTCCTTTCCAAGCCCTGCCGTGCGCCCAAACAGTTTCCCCCCCCCCACATATGGGGTATCAGCGTACTCAGGACAAATTGGACAACAACTTTTGGGGTCCAATTTCCTTGGGAAAAATCAAAAATTTTGGACTAAAAAATCATTTTTGTGGAAAATTGTTTTGGTTTTTTTTCACACCCAGGCATTATAACCTTTTGTGAAACACTTTGGGGTTCAAAGTGCTCACAACAGATCTAGATAAGTTCCTTAGGGGGTCTAGTTTCCAAAATGGTGTCACTTGTGGGGGGTTTCCACTGTTTAGGCGCATCAGGGGCTCTCCAAACACGACATGGCGTCCAATCTCAACTCCAGACAATTTTAGTTTGAAAAAGTCAAATGGCGCTCCTTCCCTTACGAGCTCTGCCGTGTGCCCAAACAGTGGTTTTCCCCCACATATAGGGTATTGACGTACTCAGGAGAAATTGCACAACAACTTTATCTGCCCATTTTCTCCTTTTACCCTTGTCAAAATAAAAAAAGTTTGTAAAAGATCATTTTTGTGGCTAAAAAGTTAAATATTCATTTCTACCTTCCACGTTGCTTCAGCTCCTGTGAAGCACCTGAAGGGTTAATAAACTTCTTGAATGTGGTTTTGAGTACCTTGAGGGGTGCAGTTTTTAGAATGGTGTCACTTTTGGGTATTTTCTGCTATATAGACCCGTCAAAGTGACTTCAAATGTGAGGTGGTCCCTAAAAAAATGGCTTTGTAAATTTTGTTGTAAAAATTAGAAATCGCTGGTCAACTTTTAACCCTTATAATTTCCTAACAAAAAAAATTTTGGTTCCAAAATTGTGCTGATGTAAAGTAGACATGTGGGAAATGTTATTTCTTAACTATTTTGTGTGACATATTTCTCTGTTTTAAGGGAAAAAAAATTCAAAGTTTGAAAATTGCAAAATTTTAAAAATTTTCGCCATATTTGCGTTTTTTTCAAAAATAAACGCAAGTTATATCGAAGAAATTTTACCACTTACATGAAGTACAATATGTCACGAGAAAACAATCTCAGAATCGCGGAGATCTGTTGAAGCGTTCCAGAGTTATAACCTCATAAAGAGACAGTGGTCAGAATTGTAAAAATTGGCCCGGTCATTAACGTGCAAACCACCCTTGGGGGTGAAGGGGTTAAAGGGGACAATCAAGGTAAGCACTTCCACTCTCACCGCCGACCTTTGCGTGGACTCAGGAGCAGAGGGGAACTTCATGTCCTCTAACTTTGCTCGCCGTCACGCAATACCTCTGGTGGTGCTTGACAAATCAGTGACTGTCCGGGTAGTGAATGGGTCGACATTGCCCTCACAAATTACACACCAGACTGTTCCACTTGCATTGTTTGTATCTCCTTCCCATCAGGAACTTATTTCCCTACTCGTCCTTCCCGAGGGAATAGACGAGATCCTACTAGGTATACCTTGGCTCCGTTTCCACTCCCCACATATAGAGTGGACTTCGGGTAGGATACTGGGTTGGAGTGATGCATGTAGAGGCAGATGTGTCAGGATTTGCGTTCAGGTTACCACTACTGAGTTACCCGCAGATCTTACTCCACTTCCCAAGTGCTACTGGTCATATGCAGACGTGTTCTCCAAGAAGGCTGCGGAGACTCTTCCGCCTCATCGCCCCTATGACTGTCCTATCAACCTCTTGCCTGGCGCAGAACCTCCTCGGGGAAGGGTCTATCCCCTCTCTCTTCCTGAGACAGAGGCCATGTCGCAATATATTCAGGAGAACCTGGCAAGAGGGTTTATTAGGAAGTCGGTGTCACCGGCAGGGGCGGGATTCTTCTTCGTGCAGAAGAAGAACGGAGAATTACGTCCGTGTATTGATTACAGGGGTCTTAACGCCATCACCGTTAAAAACAAGTACTCGTTGCCCTGATTTCTGAGCTCTTTGATAGGCTTCGGGGAGCAAGGGTATTCACTAAACTAGATCTGCGTGGTGCTTATAACCTGATTCGCATCCGTGAGGGGGACGAATGGAAGACGGCTTTTAATACCAGGGATGGGCATTACGAATATCTGGTGATGCCCTTTGGGCTCTGTAATGCTCCAGCCGTTTTCCAAGCCTTTGTCAATGACATCTTCCGGGATATGCTCTCCACCTCGGTCGTAGTCTATCTGGATGATATACTCATCTTCTCTCCAGATATTGACTCCCACCAGAGAGATGTCTGCAGAGTCTTCGACCTCTTACGGGCTAATTCCCTTTATGCTAAGTTAGAGAAATGTATGTTTGAGCTGGAGTCTTTACCTTTCCTTGGTTATATCATCTCAACCCAGGGATTGGCTATGGATCCGGCCAAACTACAGGCTGTGATGGACTGGCAGGAACCCCACTCTTTAAAGCGGTGCAGCGCTTTATGGGGTTCATTAATTACTATCGCCAGTTCATTCCCCATTTCTCTACCTTGATAGCTCCCTTGGTAGCCCTCACCAAGAAGGAGGCAAATCCCAAATTGTGGTCGGAAGAGGTCTCCAAGGCTTTCACTTCTATTAAGTCTCATTTTGCTAGCGCTCCCATCCTACATCGCCCCGATGTTGATAAGCCATTTTTATTGGAGGTGGATGCCTCATCTGTTGGTGCTGGAGCAGTCCTCTTCCAAAAGGATGCTCAAGGTCGGAAGCATCCTTGCTTCTTCTTCTCTAAGACCTTCACATCAGCGGAGAGGAATTATTCCATCGGGGATAGGGAGTTGCTAGCCATGAAGTTGGCCTTCTCTGAGTGGAGACATCTGTTGGAGGGGGCCCGCTTTCCCTTCCAAGTTTTCACCGACCACAAAAATTTGGTGTATCTGCAGACAGCCCATCGGCTTAACTCTCGCCAGGCCAGATGGTCCTTGTTCTTCGCCCGGTTTAATTTCACACTCCATTTCCTCTCAGGAGAGAAGAACATTCGTGCCGACACTCTCTCTCGCTCTGTGGTGTCCTCTGAGGAGGAGGTGGAGGAGCCTCGGCTTATTGTCCCCACAGAGAGCCTGAGAACAGTGGCCCCGGTTTCGCTAGAGTCTGTGCCCCGGGCAAGACTTTTGTGCCTACCAATTTGCGACCGGAGGTACTCTCTTGGGCACATTCGTCCAGGGTGGGTGGACACTTTGGGGCAAAGAGGACATCTGAATTGCTGGCGAGAATATACTGGTGGCCGCATATGGTCCGTGATGTTGGGGACTATGTTCGGGCGTGTGTCTCCTGCGCCAAGAATAAGGCCGGCATCACACTGGCAACAGAATCGGACGACTGCAATACGATGAAATATCGCATTGCAGTCTGCCCTATGTTAATCTATGGAGCAGCTCCCAGTATCAGATTTTTTGTGGTCCGTTTTAAACGTCCGAGTGCAATCGCAGCATGCTGCGATTGTCACCGATTGTGGGTCGACTATCGCCAATGCAAGTCTATGGGAGCAATGAAAAATCGGATTACAAACGGACCGCATGTGTGACTTGGGATTAAATCGCATCGGTGTCCTTTAGAAAAGCCGGCAATTCATCCCCGACTATACTGTAAAATCACACTGACAGCTTTAATAAAGAATAGAAAGAATAGATATACACACATAGAATATATATATATATTATATATATATATATATGTCATTGTGACACATACATATACATATATTTATAGTTCTTACACTTCTACATACTGTAATAGCCGCTAATTCAATTGCCGGCTTTTGTGAAATCACAGAAGCCGACATAAAATGATACATTGTTTAGACACAGTTAACCATGTCATTTCCTGTATTTTGATATATGGTTTGAACTTACAATTACTTAAGTGTATGTGTGCCAAATTTCAGACATGTAGGGGTTAATTAAAGGTGTAAATTTGTTGAAAAAATGCGTGGGCTCCCGCTGTATTTTCTCCACCAGACAGACAAAGCCAGCGAGTGGGGGCAGATAATAATAGCCTAGGGAGGGTACATATTTTTTGTGCCCCCCGGCTACTAACATCTGCCCCCAGACACCCCAGAAAGGGCAAATCTCTAATTAGATTCGCCCTTTCTGGCACTTTGCCCGTCTATTCCCATTGCCCTG
>JARQOD010000003.1:286535356-286666236 GCA_033576555.1 Oophaga sylvatica | reverse complement strand
TTTACAAAGAATCTCTGTGCGTCGAGGCAGTGGAGACACCTCTGCAACAAGAGGGAGCACAAGCAGCGCCTCTGCACAGGGCAAGAGCAGTATGTTACAAATGTGGCGAAGTTTTGTGTCAGCGCCACCAATGTCTACACCATCCGAGATGACTCCACTCACCATGAGTAGTGTTGAGCATTCCGATACCGCAAGTATCGGGTATCGGCCGATATTCGCTGTATCGGAATTCCGATACTTAGTTCCGATATTTTTCCAATATCGTATACCGGAATCGGAAGTTCCCATAATTCTTTAGAGGCAATGTGATTTTAGTCAGCCAATGAGGAATCTTATGAAGTGTGGGCACATCCTGTAATGCTGCGGTCATCTTAACCCCTTCACCCCCAAGGGTGGTTTGCACGTTAATGACCGGGCCAATTTTTACAATTCTGACCACTGTCTCTTTATGAGGTTATAACTCTGGAACGCTTCAACGGATCTCCGCGATTCTGAGATTGTTTTCTCGTGACATATTGTACTTCATGTAAGTGGTAAAATTTCTTCGATATAACTTGCGTTTATTTTTGAAAAAAACGCAAATATGGCGAAAATTTTTAAAATTTTGCAATTTTCAAACTTTGAATTTTTTTTCCCTTAAAACAGAGAAATATGTCACACAAAATAGTTAAGAAATAACATTTCCCACATGTCTACTTTACATCAGCACAATTTTGGAACCAAAATTTTTCTTTGTTAGGAAATTAGAAGGGTTAAAAGTTGACCAGTGATTTCTCATTTTTACAACAAAATTTACAAAGCCATTTTTTTAGGGACCACCTCACATTTGAAGTCACTTTGACGGGTCTATATGGCAGAAAATACCCAAAAGTGACACCATTATAAAAACTGCACCCCTCAAGGTACTCAAAACTACATTCAAGAAGTTTATTAACCCTTCAGGTGCTTCACAGGAGCTGAAGCAACGTGGATGGAAAAAATTAATATTTAACTTTTTAGCCACAAAAATGATCTTTTACAAACTTTTTTTTTATTTTCACAAAGGTAAAAGGAGAAAATGGACAGATAAAGTTGTTGTGCAATTTCTCCTGAGTACGCCAATACCCCATATGTGGGGGAAAACCACTGTTTGGGCACACGGCAGAGCTCGTAAGGGAAGGAGCGCCGTTTGACTTTTTCAAACTAAAATTGGCTGGAATTAAGATTGGACGCCATGTCGTGTTTGGAGAGCCCCTGATACGCCTAAACAGTGGAAACCCCCCACAAGTGACACCATTTTGGAAACTAGACCCCCTAAGGAACTTATCTAGATCTGTTGTGAGCAGTTTGAACCCCAAAGTGTTTCACAAAAGTTTATAATGCCTGGGTGTGAAAAAAAAAAAAACAATTTTCCACAAAAATGATTTTTTAGTCCCAAATTTTTGATTTTTCCCAAGGAAATTGGACCCAAAACTTGTTGTCCAATTTGTCCTCAGTACGCTGATACCCCATATGTGGGGGGGGAAACTGTTTGGGCGCACGGCAGGGCTTGGAAAAGAAGCAGTAACGTTTTGGAATGCAAACATTGATGGGGGTCATGTTCCGTTTGTAGTGCCCCAGATGAGCCTAAACAGTGGAAACCCCCCACAAGTGACCCCATTTTGAAAGCTAGACCCCCTAAGGAACTTATCTAGATCTTTGGTGAGCACTTTGAACCCCCAAGTGCTTCACACAAGTTTATAATGCCCGGGCATGAAAATAAAAAATCCTATTTTTTTCCCACAAAAATTATCTCTTAGTCACTAATTTTTTATTTTCCCATAGGTAACAGGAGAAATTGGACCACAAAATTTGTTGTCCAATTTGTCCTGAGTACGCTGATACCCCATATGTGGGGGGGAACCACTGTTTGGGCGCATGGCAGAGCTCGGAATGGAAGGAGCACTATTTGACTTTTTCCAACCAAAATTGGCTGGAATTGAGATTGGATGCCATGTTGCATTTGAAGAGCCCCTGATGTGCCTAAACAGTGGAAACCCCCCACAAGTGACCCCATTTGGGAAACTAGACCCCCTAAGGAACTTATCTAGATCTTTGGTGAGCAATTTGAACCCCCAAGTGCTTCACACAAGTTTATAACGTAGAGCCGTAAAATTAAAAAATTATATTTTTTCCACAAAATTGATCTTTTCACCCCAATTTTTATTTTCCCAAGGGAAACAAGACTCCAAAAGTTATTGTGCAATTTGTCCTGAGTGCGCTGATACCCCATATGTGGGGGTAAACCACTGTTTGGGTGCATGGCAGAGTTTGGAAGGGAAGGAGCGCCGTTTGACTTTTTCAACGCAGAATTGGCTGGATGCCATGTCGTGTTTGGAGAGCTCCTGATCTGCCTAAACAGTGGAAACCCCCCACAAATGACCCCATTTTGGAAAATAGACCCCACAAGGAACTTATCTAGATGTGTGTTGAGCACTTTGAACCCCGAATTGCTTCACAGAAGTTTATAACGTACAGCTGTAAAAAAAAAAATCCTTTTTTTTTTACAAAAATGATTTTTTCGCCCCCAATATTTTATTTTCACAAGGGTAACAGGAGAAATTGGACCCCAAAAGTTGTTGTCCAATTTGTCTTGAGTACGCTGATACCCAATATGTGGGAGTAAACTACTGTATGGGCGCACGTCGGGGCTCGGAAGGGAAGTAGTGACGTTTTGGATTGCAGACTTTGATGGAATGGTCTGGGGAGTCATGTCGCATTTGGAGAGCCCCTGATGCGCCTAAACAGTGGAAACCCCCCACAAGTGACCCCATTTTGGAAAATAGACCCCACAAGGAACTTATCTAGATGTGTGGTGAGAACTTTGAACCCCGAAGTGCTTCACAGACGTTTATAACGTACAGCCGTAAAAATAAAAAATCCTTTTTTTTTTTACAAAAATGATTTTTTCGCCCCCAATATTTTATTTCACAAGGGTAACAGGAGAAATTGGACCCCAAAAGTTGTTGTCCAATTTGTCCTGAGTACGCTGATACCCAATATGTGGGAGTAAACTACTGTATGGGCACACGTCGGGGTTCGGAAGGGAAGTAGTGACGTTTTGGATTGCAGACTTTGATGGAATGGTCTGGGGGCGTCATGTCGCATTTGAGAACCCCTGATGCGCCTAAACAGTGGAAACCCCCCACAAGTGACCCCATTTTGGATAATAGACCCCACAAGGAACTTATCTAGATGTGTGGTGAGCACTTTGAACCCCGAAGTGCTTCACAGAAGTTTATAACGTACAGCCGTAAAAATAAAAAATCCTTTTTTTTTTTACAAAAATGATTTTTTCGCCCCCAATATTTTATTTTCACAAATGTAACAGGAGAAATTGGACCCCAAAAGTTGTTGTCCAAATTGTCCTGAGTACGCTGATACCCAATATGTGGGAGAAAACTACTGTATGGGCACACGTCGGGGCTCGGAAGGGAAGTAGTGACGTTTTGGATTGCAGACTTTGATGGAATGGTCTGGGGGCGTCATGTCGCATTTGGAGAGCCCCTGATGCGCCTAAACAGTGGAAACCCCCCACAAGTGACCCCATTTTGGAAAATAGACCCCACAAGGAACTTATCTAGAAGTGTGGTGAGCGCTATGAAGCCCCAAGTACTTCACAGAAGTTTTATAACATACAGCCGTAAAAACAAAAAAATCATTTTTTTTTTTACAAAAATGATTTTGTCGCCCCCAGTTTTTTATTTTCCAAAGGGTAACAGGAGAAATAGGCCAAATTGCACAATAACTCTTGGGGTCCAGAGTATGCTGATACCCCATATGTGGGGTAAACTACTGTTTGGGCGCATGGCAGAGCTCAGAAGTGAAGGAGCACCATTTGACTTTTTCAACGCAGAATTGGCTGGAATTGAGATCAGACGCCATGTCACATTTCGAGAGCTCCTGATGTGCCTAAACAGCAGAAACCCCCCAATTCTAACTCCAACCCTAACCCCAAACACCAATAACCCTAGTCCCAACCCTAACCACAAACCTAACCCTAACACACCCATAACCCTAATCCCAACCCTAATCCTAACGTTAGCGCCAACCCTAACCCTAATACTAACGTTAGCGCCAACCCTAACCTAACTTTAGCCGCAACCCTAACCCTAACGGGAAAATGGAAATAAATACATTTTTTTAATTTTATTATTTTTCCCTAACTAAGGGGGTGATAAAGGGGGTTTGATTTACTATTTATAGCGGGTTTTTGTGATTGGCAGCTGTCACGCTAAAAGACGCTTTTTATTGCAAAAAATAGTTTTTTGCATCACCACATTTTGAGAGCTATAATTTTTGCATATTTTGGCCCACAGAGTCATGTGAGGTCTTATTTTTTGCGGGACGAGTTGACGTTTTTATTTGTACCATTTTTGAGCACGTGACATTTTTTGATCGCTTTTTATTTCGATTTTTGGGTGGTTAGAATGAACAAAAATCAGCAATTCATGAATTTCTTTTGGGGAGGCGTTTATACCGTTCCACGTGTGGTAAAATTGATAAAGCAGTTTTATTCTTCGGGTCAGTACGATTATGGCGATACCTCATTTATATCATTTTTTTAGGTTTTGGCGCTTTTATAGAATGAAAACAATTTTATATAAAAAATCATTATTTTTGCATCGCTTTATTCTGCGAGCTATAACTTTTTTATTTTTTCGCTCATGATGCTGTGTGATGGCTCGTTTTTTGCGGGACAAGATGACGTTTTCAGCGGTACCATGCTTATTAATATCGGTCTTTTTGATCGCGTGTTATTTCACTTTTTGTTCGGCGGTATGATGATAAAGCATTGATTTTTTGCTTCGTTTTTTTTTTTTTTTTTTAAGGGGTTCACTAAAGGGGTTAACTAGTGGGACAGTTTTATGGGGGGGTCGTTACGGACGCGGCGATACCAAATATGTGTACTTTTATTGTTTTGTTTTTTTTATTTACAGGAAAAAATGAATTTATTGGGGAATATTTTTTTTTTTTTATGATTTTTTTTTACACTTTTTATTTTTACTTTTTTTACTTTTTTACTTTGTCCCAGGGTGGGACATCACAGTATTTTATCAGATCGCTGGTGTGACAGTGTGCACAGCACTCTGTCACACCAGCGATCGCTCTGGCATCACTGCAGGCTTCCCCAGCGCCTGCTCTCAGCAGGCACTGAGGAAGCCGCCTCCCTGCAGGACCCCGGCGCCATCTTGGATCCGGGGACCTGGAGGGAGGATGGACCCTCGGAACAGCGCAACACATCGCGCTGCTCTGATGGTCTCAGGGGAGCGCGCAGGGAGCCCCCTGCCTGCGCGATCCTCCCCTGTGCCCCGGGTACACCGCGATCATGTTTGATCGCGGTGTGCCAAGGGTTAATGTGCCGGGAGCGGTCCGTGACTGCTCCTGACACACAGTCACGGGTGTCAGCTGTGATAATCAGCTGACACCCTGCGGCGATCAGCTGCGCTCCCCCAGGGAGCGCAGCTGATCGTCCATGACGTACTATTCCGTCCATGGGAATTAGGTCCAGGGTCACATGGACGGAATAGTACGTCTGATGGCAGAGAGGGGTTAACTAATGGCATGGCTGTGATTGGCTGCTGAAATGATGTCAGAATGCACTATAAAAGGCGCCGCCGCCATTTTAGCGTCACTGTGCTGTGAACTCAGTTAGGGACAGAACGCTGTTCTGCTGACTTTGAGGGACAGTTAGACATTGCGATTTTGTGTACTGTGCTTTAGGCAGGCTAGTTTACCAACCGCTGTGTAAAGCTTCCTTTTGCCAGTGTTGTTTTAACAGCTCTGTGCAAGGTGTGTGTGAGAGTGCAGGAGACGCTGCAGTTTGCTCTGCATCCACCGCTGTTTGTAGCATCTGCACGTGTCACTCACTGACTCTTTTTTTTATTTTATTTTGTGGAATTGGTGCAGCTCCATTATATTTGAAAAAAATCTAATCTATTAGTGTGACGCGCTTCCATCCATATACAATACATTGGTTGCAAACACTATAGAAGTACAGAAAGGAGCCTTTCACAGATAGTGAACAGTTGTGTTTCAGTGTTCACTGAGTCTGTGAGGTTTTGATTTTTTGAGTGCAGATCACGCTCCAGTTAGTTCTTCAACCACTGCTGGTTGTAGTCTGCTGAGCGTGTGTCACTGCCTCATCCTTCACATTTTTCTCTAATTGGTGCTGCTCCATTATATTTGAAAAAAATCTTATCTATTAGTGTGACGCGCTTCCATCCGTATACAATACATTGGTTGCAAACACTATAGAAGTACAGAAAGGAGCCTTTCACAGATAGTGAACAGTTGTGTTTCAGTGTTCACTGCAGTCTGTGAGGTTTTGATTTTTTGAGTGCAGATCACGCTCCAGTTAGTTCTTCAACCACTGCTGGTTGTAGTCTGCTGAGCGTGTGTCACTGCCTCATCCTTCACATTTTTCTCTAATTGGTGCTGCTCCATTATATTTGAAAAAAATCTAATCTATTAGTGTGACGCGCTTCCATCCGTATACAATACATTGGTTGCAAACACTATAGAAGTACAGAAAGGAGCCTTTCACAGATAGTGAACAGTTGTGTTTGAGTGTTCACTGCAGTCTGTGAGGTTTTGATTTTTTGAGTGCAGATAACGCTCCAGTTAATTCTTCAACCACTGCTGGTTGTAGTCTGCTGAGCGTGTGTCACTGCCTCATCCTTCACATTTTTCTCTAATTGGTGCAGCTCCATTATATTTGAAAAAAATCTAATCTATTAGTGTGACGCGCTTCCATCCGTATACAATACATTGGTTGCAAACACTATAGAAGTACACAAAGGGGCCTTTCACAGCTACTGAACAGTTGTCTGCAGTGTTCACTGTAGTCTGTGAGCTTTTCATTTTTGAGTGCAGATTACGCTCCAGTTAGTTCTTCAACCACTGCTGGTTGTAGTCTGCTGAGCATGTGTCACTGTCTCATCCTTCACATTTTTCTCTAATTGGTGCTGCTCCATTATATTTGAAAAAAATCTAATCTATTAGTGTGACGCGCTTCCATCCGTATACAATACATTGTGTAATACTATTGTAGGAACTCGAGGATTCTGATAGCGTGGGGCAATGAACAATCAGAGACGGGTTTCTTTGAATGCAAATAATGTATTTGTGAAACAGCAAAACACCCAAAAACAATATTCAAACAACCCGTAGTGACATGCAATGAGTCCATATATATATACACAAGTCCAGTTATATGAATCCGGATATATAAGTCTTTGAACCTCTATAGCGAGGGTGGTAAAGTTCTTATGACGGAGTCCTCACACAAATGTGACCACAAGGTAAGTCTGATGCACGGGTAACGTGGCTGGATTTACACACTGCTGGTGTGTGAAGAGTCAGATCCAGGTATGCAGAAAACACAGGGAGGTCCAGGAACAAGTTAATCTCAGTTGTGGCTTAATTCAGTGAAGTCCAACAACAAGTTCATATGTCAGTAAGGTTCCAGTAACAGTTCCAACAGCTCTCACCAGAGGTAATGCACAAAGGGTTAAACAGCAACAGTTCAGAAACACAGTTCTTATCAGATGGAGTGAACCAAGGGTTAAATTCCCAAGTCAACAGTTTAGTGATAACACAGTACTTTGTGCAACTTACATATGCAGAGAATGTCCAGAGCCATGGGTAGAAACTGCTGTGGCTGAGAAACACCTGAAGATAAGGTTATGCACTTTCCTGGTAAATACACAAAAGATCTGTGAGGAACAAAGCAGCTGGGTTGCAGGGAAATGGAAGCAGAATATTCCAGCAGTGAAGCCAACACCTGAGCCAGGTTTTAAACAAACGAACAGGAAGTAGGGCACACAAAACAGCAAACTCCATTTTAACAAAGGGCAAAATCATTGACAAAGTTACCTAGAAAACCCGGAATACTGACATTACTCCCCCCTAAAGACGGCCTCCGGACGGTCCTGGACCAGGCCTGTCCGGGTATCTCCGATGAAACTGAGCAATCTTCAGAGGCGCATTGATGTTACTTACTGGTTCCCAAGAATCATTTTCAGGAGAGTAACCTTGCCATCTAACTAGATACTGAAGCCGGTTTCTATGAAGTCTCGAATTAACAATATCCTGTACCACGAATTGTTCTTCGCCATCAACCAACACTGGTGGAGGGGGAGGTACGATACGTCCCTGAAACGTGTTAGGAGAGACTGGTTTTAATAAGGAAACATGAAATACTGGGTGTACCTTTAAAGTCCGTGGTAGCTTCAACTGACAGGCAACAGAGCTCACAATCCCAGTGATCTTGAATGGACCGATGAATTTCTGTCCCAGTTTCTGCGAAGGAACACCCAATTTTAGATTCTTGGTGGACAACCAAACTGAGTCTCCTACCTTATACATAGGTTCTGGTTTCCGGAATCTATCGGCCGACTTCTTGTAACGCTCCTGTGCTGTGGTCAGGGAGTCCTTCAAAACTTCAAGATTACGTTGCAACGCCGTCACTCTGTCTTCAACCGCTGGTACCGAAATCGTAACCGGAGACCTAGGCAAAATACTTGGATGATAACCCAGGTTGGCAAAAAAAGGCGTTACCTTCGTGAACTGCTTTGGGAGTTGTTGTACGAAAATTCCGCTAGAGGAAGTAGCTTCAGCCATCGTCCTGCAAATGACTGACGTAACAGCGTAGATATTGCTCCAAGGTTTGATTTGTCCGTTCGGTCTGCCCGTTGGTCTGAGGATGGTATGCAGAAGACAAGCAAACATTAATGTGGAGCGCAGAACAAAATCCTTTCCAAAATCTAGAGGTAAATTGTATTCCCCGGTCAGAAATGATGTCATCTGGTACCCCATGCAGCCGGAAAATGTTCTGGATAACTAGATCTACTGTCTCTGTAGCTGAGGGAAGACCAGCACACGGAATGAAATGAGCAGCTTTCGTTAAACGATCTACTACCACCAAAATAGTATTTTTACCACCAGAGGTGGGTAACTCCACAATAAAGTCCATCGAAATAGACCCCCAAGGGCGAGACGGTACAGGTAGCGGTTTAAGAAGACCAGTAGGTGAAACGCGAGGAACCTTGTACCGGGCACAAACTTCACAAGAGCGGACATAGTCATTCACATCCTTCAAGCAGGTAGGCCACCAAAAAAAACGAGTTAACAATTCCTGCGTCTTCTGTACCCCCCTATGACCAGCCAATTTAGAGTCGTGGACCAATTTGAGAACTCGAAGTCTTACAGCCTCTGGGACATAAATACATCGATCTCTAAGCCACACACCATTCCGAAGGACAAGATTCACATTGTCAGGTGGAGCTGCAAGAAATACGTCACCGTCATAGGCCAGCTTGATCTCCTGCCACAAGTCCCGGTTCCGGAGCACTCCAACGAAATTGGCCTCCGACAAGATGGTCTTCGACGGGGTCCCAGGCACGGAATCCACGGTATGGATTCGGGATAATGCGTCAGCTTTCCCATTACGTGAACCTGGGCGGTACGAAATAATAAAATTAAACTGGTTCAAGAACAAACTCCACCTAGCTTGTCGAGGAGAAAGACACCTGGCAGACTTAAGGAATTCCAAATTGCGATGATCCGTGAGTACTACTACCTGCTGAGTTGCCCCTGCAAATGGTGTCTCCATTCCTTAAAGGCAGAAATAATTGCCAAAAGTTCCTTATCTGCCACATCATAGTTCAGTTCTGCAGAAGATAACCTACGAGAGAAGAAGGCACACGGGTGCAGCAAACCTTTGTCTCCGGTACGTTGTGAGAGGATAGCTCCCAATGCACAGTCAGACGCGTCCACCTCCACGATAAAAGGCTGTGCAGGATCCGGATGCATCAATATTGGAGCCGTGGTAAAACAACCCTTCAGGCGATCAAAGGCTTCCTGAGCTTGCGAAGACCATTCAAACTTCTTCCCCTTCTTGGTGAGGAGAGTGATGGGACGGACAATTTCTGAAAAATTTCGGATAAACCGTCTATAAAAGTTAGCAAAGCCAATGAATCGTTGTACCTCCTTAATGTTTCCTGGTACCGGCCAGTCCAAGATTGCCTGGATCTTGCTGGACTCCATATTCAATCCCTGAGGCGAGATAACATAGCCTAAAAATTGAATTTCAGAACAATGGAACTCACACTTTTCGAGTTTGATGTACAAATGATTATCTCTCAAACGTCTAAGTACGGTCTTGACATGTTCCTGATGTTCCTGTAAGGAGTCAGAAAAGATTAAGATGTCATCAAGGTAAATTACCACATATTGGTCCAATAAATCCCTGAAAATGTCGTTGGCTAAATGTTGAAAAGCAGCAGGAGCGTTACAGAGTCCGAATGGCATCACCAAATATTCAAAATGTCCATACCGGCATCTAAAAGCTGTCTTCCATTCGTCTCCGGGCCGTATACGGAGTAAATTATATGCCCCACGAAGATCTAATTTGGTAAATACTTTGGCCTGGCGAACTCTTTCCAACAATTCTGGAATTAGGGGCAACGGGTACCTGTTACGAATGGTTACCTTATTTAACTCCCGGTAGTCAATGCAGGGTCTTAGAGTACCATCCTTCTTCTTTACAAAGAATATTGGAGCTCCCGCTGGTGAAGAAGATGGTAGGATAAACCCCTTGGCTAAATTCTCATCTATATACTCTCGTAAAGATTTTAATTCCGGAGCCGCCAACGGGTAAACATGGCCGAAAGGAATCGCTGCTCCAGGAAGCAATTCTATGGGGCAGTCATACGGTCTATGTGGGGGAAGTTGATCTGCCTTCCTTTTATCACAAATGTCTGAGAATTCCTGATATATCAGAGGGAGAGTAGGTACCTGTATCACCTCTTCCAAGTTCTGGGTAACTGGAGCCGCTACAGTTGGACTGATGGTAGAACTGCACTTCGGGAGAAAGGTTATCTCCTTGGTTTCCCAATTGATGATTGGATTTTGTGACCGTAACCAGGGAATTCCTAAAATTACAGGAAAATGAGGAGAAGATATTAACATGAATGAAAGTGTTTCTTGATGGTCTGGTTCCATCTTACACTCCAGAGGCACTGTCTCCCGATCTACTGGTCCAGAAACTAATGGGGAACCATCCACCGTTTCCATAGTGATTGGTGAAGCTCTTAGTTGTGTCTTTATACCATGTTCCTTTGCAAAAGAAGAATCCATGAAATTCCCACCTGCTCCAGAGTCTATCATGGCAGAACTTGATATCCACTGTTCCTCCCACTGAATCTGTATAGGAAGAGAACAATGTGAATATTTCTCCCCTTGATCTTTAGGGGAAGTCGGCATCAGTATTGGGGGAAAAACCGCATCTAGATGTAGACTGGTTTCCGAAACTTCAGACTCAGCGTCTGTGTTATCATAATCCCCTACTACCGCCAACACCTTGTTTGGTCGCCTAGGACATTTAGGACAATTGATGAGGAAATGGTCCGATTGACCACAATAGAAACATAAGCGCTCACGGAGACGGTGTTCGCGGCGTTCATTATTCTCACGTCTCTGCAGTGAGTCCACCTGCATAGGCACCTCCTCAGCCTCTCGCGGGTTTTTGCCTGTGGTTTCCCTGGACGGAAGAGAGTAATTAGTAATGCGATTTACAGCGGCCCATTTTTCTTGTCTGCGTTCAGTTAAACGGATATCAATACGTACACAGTGCTGTATAAACAATTCAAACTCCTGTGGAGACTCTGAACGAGCTAGCTCATCCTTGATTGCATTTGACAAACCTTTTCTAAAGATTGGTAATAAAGCATTGTTTTCCCACTGGGTGTCCACCACTAACCTTTTAAATTCAGTAACATATTCTATGACTGACCGTTTCCCCTGGCGTAAGGAAAGCAAGGCAGATTCAGCGGTAGCACGGCGGTTGGGATCGTCGAACATTTGCGCCATGGCTGCCAGAAAATTGTCCAAATTAATTAGACGGGTATCATGACTTTCAACCATAGGATTTGCCCAAGCCAGTGCACGTGATGTCAACAACATAATAATACATAGAACCTTAGATCTATCAGACCGGTAGTAGGAGGCATGTACATCAAAAAATAATATACATTGATTAACAAACCCACGGAATTGACTTCGGTCACCATTAAAATGGAATGGAGGCAATTTGGGCATACTGGTGGATGAGGTAGGCTCAGTAGGTAAGGCCTCCAGGACACCTAACCTAGCACGTAGATCTTGGAGAGCCTGACCAAACCCCTGTGCATTGTGGTTAACCCGAGACTCCAAGTCTCTAATCTGATTGAGTGCAGCCGCCACCTCCTGCTGCAAGGAGTTAACTATGGTGAACAATTTGTCTGCCCGTGTCTCCGTCATTGCCCCAGCAGAATCCTCTTTTTTAGGCTGGAATATCCTGTAATACTATTGTAGGAACTCGAGGATTCTGATAGCGTGGGGCAATGAACAATCAGAGACGGGTTTCTTTGAATGCAAATAATGTATTTGTGAAACAGCAAAACACCCAAAAACAATATTCAAACAACCCGTAGTGACATGCAATGAGTCCATATATATATACACAAGTCCAGTTATATGAATCCGGATATATAAGTCTTTGAACCTCTATAGCGAGGGTGGTAAAGTTCTTATGACGGAGTCCTCACACAAATGTGACCACAAGGTAAGTCTGATGCACGGGTAACGTGGCTGGATTTACACACTGCTGGTGTGTGAAGAGTCAGATCCAGGTATGCAGAAAACACAGGGAGGTCCAGGAACAAGTTAATCTCAGTTGTGGCTTAATTCAGTGAAGTCCAACAACAAGTTCATATGTCAGTAAGGTTCCAGTAACAGTTCCAACAGCTCTCACCAGAGGTAATGCACAAAGGGTTAAACAGCAACAGTTCAGAAACACAGTTCTTATCAGATGGAGTGAACCAAGGGTTAAATTCCCAAGTCAACAGTTTAGTGATAACACAGTACTTTGTGCAACTTACATATGCAGAGAATGTCCAGAGCCATGGGTAGAAACTGCTGTGGCTGAGAAACACCTGAAGATAAGGTTATGCACTTTCCTGGTAAATACACAAAAGATCTGTGAGGAACAAAGCAGCTGGGTTGCAGGGAAATGGAAGCAGAATATTCCAGCAGTGAAGCCAACACCTGAGCCAGGTTTTAAACAAACGAACAGGAAGTAGGGCACACAAAACAGCAAACTCCATTTTAACAAAGGGCAAAATCATTGACAAAGTTACCTAGAAAACCCGGAATACTGACACATTGGTTGCAAACACTATAGAAGTACACAAAGGGGCCTTTCACAGCTACTGAACAGTTGTCTGCAGTGTTCACTGCAGTCTCTGAGGAATAACCACACTTAGGCCTTATAACTTTTCTGACTTTCTTTATCAATCTACCAAGATGAAGAAGGCAGGGAGTAAGGCACGTGGTCGTGGCCGTGGAGTTTCAGCAGGGAGAGGACGTGGGGATTCTGTGGCTGCTGCCGCACCCAGTGACACAGCATCCACCAGTTTTCCCCGTGAGCGTTCCTTTATGTGCACTTTTGTAGGAGCTCAGCGTACCCCCCTGCTGCGGGAAGAACAAATTGAAGCCGTTGTTGGTTGGATGGCAGCCAATGCATCAACTTCAATTGCTTCCACCTCCTCTCAGGACCACAGCACTGTTGAACAACCATCTGTCTCTTCACCGCCTGCCAAATTGCCCAGGCAGTCAGAGAGTTCTGAACTGGAGCCAGCTGAGTCTCTGCTTCTGTTCTCAGAATCTGTTGGCTTGCAAACAGGGGCCCAGCCAAGCAGCATTCTGGAATGTGAAGAAGTGGCAGTATGCAGTGATGCGCAACAGCTGTGTCTCTCTGAATGTGAAGAGGCGGGTGAGCCAGTGCCGATGGTCAGCACACCGCAGAACGCATCTGATGATGATGAGACTCAGGTGCCAGTTTCTGTTGAGCATGGTGCTGGCCAGACCACCCAACAGCAGCAGGTGTTGGAAGAGGGTAGTGGAGATGATGAGGTCCAAGACCCAACATGGCGTGAGGAACAGGAAGGTGGTGGTAGCAGCTCTGAGGAAGAGATTGCCCCAACGGTCCAAACAGTAGGGAGAGGTAGGCTGCAGACTCGGTTGCCTGTAGCCTCCAGTTTGGCACCCGTTCGTAGCAGTTCTCTTCCAACAGCCAAAACGGGCGCTCCCAGGACTTGCACTGCGTGGTCCTTTTTTGACACACTTGCAGATGATATTTGCTATGTCAAATGCAAGCTGTGTAATCAAAAAGTAAAAAGAGGTAAAAGTGTCAGTAACCTTAATACCACAAATATGTGGAAACATGTGCGGTCAAAGCACGTGGTTGAGTTACAAAGACACACTGGAGATGTAGGCCAACCTACAGCAGCACCTACATCTTCAGCTCGTGTTGGAGCCTCTTCCTCCAGCTCACACACAGCTGGTTCGGCTTCCTCACAGGATCGCCATGGAAGAACCTCTGTCACTGTTGTCCAGAGACCCAGTGTTATTCCACCCACAGCTGCAAGTTCCCTGTCATCCTCACACTCCCAGGCCACAAAACAGCCATCGGTAGCACAGGCATGGGATAAAAGACGGCCATACTCGGCAAACCATCCACAAGCACAGGCTCTGAATGCTGGCATTGCAAAACTCCTGTCCCTTGAAATGCTGTCATTCAGGCTGGTGGAGACTGACAGTTTCCGGAACTTAATGGCATTGGCAGTCCCACAATACAATGTGCCAAGCCGATTTTATTTCAGCAGGCAAGCCGTCCCTGGTCTGCAAAAACATGTCGAGGGAAACATTAAACATGCGCTACTAAACGCCATCTGTAGCAAGGTCCACCTGACCACCGATGCGTGGACCAGTACCCATGGCCAGGGACGATACCTTTCCGTCACTGCCCATTGGGTCAATGTTGTGGAGCCGGGTACAGATCTTGCGAGTGGTGCTGTACGTGTTCTGCCAACTCCAAGGATTGCAGGAATCCAGTCTGTACACATTGACTCCTCCTCCTACTCCAGTTCCTCAGAATCATCGCTGCAGGAGCCGTCACGGTCTACCTCCACATGGACCCGTGAACGCTTACCTGTTGCGAACGATATGAGCACAGCCGTGGCCAAACGTCAACAGGCCATCCTGAAATTAATTTCAATGGGGAATCGAAGCCACACAGCGCAGGAGGTCTGGAATGCCATCAAGCAGGAGAGCGACGTGTGGTTTTTGCCAGCGAATCTCCAGCCAGGCTTGGTAGTGTGTGACAATGGCCAAAATCTGGTGGCAGCTCTGGGCCTTGGCAACCTCACTCACATACCATGTCTGGCACATGTGCTCAACTTGGTCGTGCAGAGTTTTTTGAGGGACTATCCGGATCTTGCTGAACTGCTGCAGAAGGTCCTAGAGTGCGCTCACTTGCAACGTTCCAGCATAGCCAGATCGCGCATTGCTGCTCTGCAACGCAGATTTCGCCTTCCTGAACATTGCATCATATGTGACGTACCCACCAGGTGGAATTCCACCTTACATATGTTGGAGCGGTTGTGTGAGCAACAACCAGCTGTAATGGAGTATCAGCTGCATCAGGCGCAATCAACTCGCAATTTGCGCCGTTCACACTTCACCACTACTGAGTGGGCCTCTATGAAGGACATCTGCCACGTTTTGCGTGCGTTTGATGAGTCAACGCGGATGGCGAGTGCAGATGATGCACTAGTCAGCCTGACTGTCCCCCTTATCTGCCTGCTTCAAAAAACACTGGAAGCACTAAGGGATGAGGTTTTGGAAGAGGTGGAGGATGAGGAGACACAAATTCCATCACCTTTTGGACAGTCAGCGCAACGTGGTTCCTCCCAAAGGGCTTTGCAGGGCTCACTTTGTGAGGAGGATGAGGAGGAGTCAATGGAGGAGGAAGAAATCGCTACAGAGGGAGGTACACAACGCTCTAGTCAGTATGTAGAGCGAGGGTGGGGTGATGCAGAGCAGGTACAGATGACGCCTCTTACAGAGGACAGCGTTTGTTGGGCAGTTGGGAGTCTGCAGCACATGGTTGATTTCATGCTGCAGTGCCTGAGAAACGACCGCCGCATCGCCCACATTCTCACCACATCAGATTATTGGGTGTACACCCTCCTAGACCCTCGCTACCGGGACAACTTACAAAGCCTCATCACACCGTTGAACCGGGAGCGTAAAATGCGGGAGTACCAAGACAGACTGGTGCAATCCATAATATTCTCCATTCCAGCCAAGAGCACTGCTGCTGCTACTGCTTTACAAAGAATCTCTGTGCGTCGAGGCAGTGGAGACACCTCTGCAACAAGAGGGAGCACAAGCAGTGCCTCTGCACAGGGCAAGAGCAGTATGTTACAAATGTGGCGAAGTTTTGTGTCAGCGCCACCAATGTCTACACCATCCGAGACGACTCCACTCACCATGAGTAGTGTTGAGCATTCCGATACCGCAAGTATTGGGTATCGGCCGATATTCGCTGTATCGGAATTCCGATACTTAGTTCCGATATTTTTCCAATATCGTATACCGGAATCGGAAGTTCCCATAATTCTTTAGAAGCAATGTGATTTTAGTCAGCCAATGAGGAATCTTATGAAGTGTGGGCACATCCTGTAATGCTGCGGTCATCTTAACTAATGGCATGGCTGTGATTGGCTGCTGAAATGATGTCAGAATGCACTATAAAAGGCGCCGCCGCCATTTTAGCGTCACTGTGCTGTGAACTCAGTTAGGGACAGAACGCTGTTCTGCTGACTTTGAGGGACAGTTAGACATTGCGATTTTGTGTACTGTGCTTTAGGCAGGCTAGTTTACCAACCGCTGTGTAAAGCTTCCTTTTGCCAGTGTTGTTTTAACAGCTCTGTGCAAGGTGTGTGTGAGAGTGCAGGAGACGCTGCAGTTTGCTCTGCATCCACCGCTGTTTGTAGGCATCTGCACGTGTCACTCACTGACTCTTTTTTTTATTTTATTTTGTGGAATTGGTGCAGCTCCATTATATTTGAAAAAAATCTAATCTATTAGTGTGACGCGCTTCCATCCGTATACAATACATTGGTTGCAAACACTATAGAAGTACAGAAAGGAGCCTTTCACAGATAGTGAACAGTTGTGTTTCAGTGTTCACTGCAGTCTGTGAGGTTTTGATTTTTTGAGTGCAGATCACGCTCCAGTTAGTTCTTCAACCACTGCTGGTTGTAGTCTGCTGAGCGTGTGTCACTGCCTCATCCTTCACATTTTTCTCTAATTGGTGCTGCTCCATTATATTTGAAAAAAATCTAATCTATTAGTGTGACGCGCTTCCATCCGTATACAATACATTAGTTGCAAACACTATAGAAGTACAGAAAGGAGCCTTTCACAGATAGTGAACAGTTGTGTTTCAGTGTTCACTGCAGTCTGTGAGGTTTTGATTTTTTGAGTGCAGATCACGCTCCAGTTAGTTCTTCAACCACTGCTGGTTGTAGTCTGCTGAGCGTGTGTCACTGCCTCATCCTTCACATTTTTCTCTAATTGGTGCTGCTCCATTATATTTGAAAAAAATCTAATCTATTACTGTGACGCGCTTCCATCCGTATACAATACATTGGTTGCAAACACTATAGAAGTACACAAAGGGCCTTTCACAGCTACTGAACAGTTGTCTGCAGTGTTCACTGCAGTCTGTGAGGCTTTTCATTTTTTGAGTGCAGATTACGCTCCAGTTAGTTCTTCAGGCCATGCTGGGTTGTGCTGCTGAGCGTGTCACTGCCTCATCCTTACATTTTGCCTAATGTGGTGCTGCTCCATTATATTTGAAAAAAATCTAATCTATTAGTGTGACGCACTTCCATCCGTATACAATACATTGGTTGCAAACACTATAGAAGTACACAAAGTGGCCTTTCACAGCTACTGAACAGTTGTCTGCAGTGTTCACTGCAGTCTCTGAGGAATAACCACACTTAGGCCTTATAACTTTTCTGACTTTCTTTATCAATCTACCAAGATGAAGAAGGCAGGGAGTAAGGCACGTGGTCGTGGCCGTGGAGTTTTAGCAGGGAGAGGACGTGGGGATTCTGTGGCTGCTGCCGCACCCAGTGACACAGCATCCACCAGTTTTCCCCGTGAGCGTTCCTTTATGCGCACTTTTGTAGGAGCTCAGCGTACCCCCCTGCTGCGGGAAGAACAAATTGAAGCCGTTGTTGGTTGGATGGCAGCCAATGCATCGACTTCAATTGCTTCCACCTCCTCTCATGACCACAGCACTGTTGAACAACCATCTGTCTCTTCACCGCCTGCCAAATTGCCCAGGCAGTCAGAGAGTTCTGAACTGGAGCCAGCTGAGTCTCTGCTTCTGTTCTCAGAATCTGTTGGCTTGCAAACAGGGGCCCAGCCAAGCAGCATTCTGGAATGTGAAGAAGAGGCAGTATGCAGTGATGCGCAACAGCTGTGTCTCTCTGAATGTGAAGAGGCGGGTGAGCCAGTGCCGATGGTCAGCACACCGCAGAACGCATCTGATGATGATGAGACTCAGGTGCCAGTTTCTGTTGAGCATGGTGCTGGCCAGACCACCCAACAGCAGCAGGTGTTGGAAGAGGGTAGTGGAGATGATGAGGTCCAAGACCCAACATGGCGTGAGGAACAGGAAGGTGGTGGTAGCAGCTCTGAGGAAGAGATTGCCCCAACGGTCCAAACAGTAGGGAGAGGTAGGCTGCAGACTCGGTTGCCTGTAGCCTCCAGTTTGGCACCCGTTCGTAGCAGTTCTCTTCCAACAGCCAAAACGGGCGCTCCCAGGACTTGCGCTGCGTGGTCCTTTTTTGACACACTTGCAGATGATATTTGCTATGTCAAATGCAAGCTGTGTAATCAAAAAGTAAAAAGAGGTAAAAGTGTCAGTAACCTTAATACCACAAATATGTGGAAACATGTGCGGTCAAAGCACGTGGTTGAGTTACAAAGACACACTGGAGATGTAGGCCAACCTACAGCAGCACCTACATCTTCAGCTCGTGTTGGAGCCTCTTCCTCCAGCTCACACACAGCTGGTTCGGCTTCCTCACAGGATCGCCATGGAAGAACCTCTGTCACTGTTGTCCAGAGACCCAGTGTTATTCCACCCACAGCTGCAAGTTCCCTGTCATCCTCACACTCCCAGGCCACAAAACAGCCATCGGTAGCACAGGCATGGGATAAAAGACGGCCATACTCGGCAAACCATCCACAAGCACAGGCTCTGAATGCTGGCATTGCAAAACTCCTGTCCCTTGAAATGCTGTCATTCAGGCTGGTGGAGACTGACAGTTTCCGGAACTTAATGGCATTGGCAGTCCCACAATACAATGTGCCAAGCCGATTTTATTTCAGCAGGCAAGCCGTCCCTGGTCTGCAAAAGCATGTTGAGGAAAAAATTAAACATGCGCTACTAAACGCCGTCAGTAGCAAGGTCCACCTGACCACCGATGCGTGGACCAGTACCCATGGCCAGGGATGATAACTTTCCCTCACTGCCCATTGGGTCAATGTTGTGGAGCCGGGTACAGATCTTGCGAGTGGCGCTGTACGTGTTCTGCCAACTCCAAGGATTGCAGGAATCAAGTCTGTCCACATTGACTCCTCCTCCTACTCCAGTTCCTCAGAATCATCGCTGCAGGAGCCGTCACGGTCTACCTCCACATGGACCCGTGAACGCTTACCTGATGCGACCGATATGAGCACAGCCGTGGCCAAACGTCAACAGGCCGTCCTGAAATTAATTTCCATGGGGAATCGAAGCCACACAGCGCAGGAGGTCTGGAATGCCATCAAGCAGGAGAGCGACGTGTGGTTTTTGCCAGCGAATCTCCAGCCAGGCTTGGTAGTGTGTGACAATGGCCGAAATCTGGTGGCAGCTCTGGGCCTTGGCAACCTCACTCACATACCATGTCTGGCACATGTGCTCAACTTGGTCGTGCAGAGTTTTTTGAGGGACTATCCAGATCTTGATGCACTGCTGCACAAGGTCCGCCTAGAGTTCGCTCACTTGCGACGTTCCAGCATCGCCAGATCGCGCATTGCAGCTCTGCAACGCAGATTTCGCCTTCCTGAACATCGCATCATATGTGACGTACCCACCAGGTGGAATTCCACGTTACATATGTTGGAGTGGTTGTGTGAGCAGCAGCCAGCTGTAATGGAGTATCAGCTGCATCAGGCGCAATCAACTCGCAATTTGCGCCGTTCACACTTCACCACTACTGAGTGGGCCTCTATGAAGGACATCTGCCACGTTTTGCGTGCGTTTGATGAGTCAACGCGGATGGCGAGTGCAGATGATGCACTAGTCAGCCTGACTGTCCCCCTTATCTGCCTGCTTCAAAAAACACTGCAAGCACTAAGGGATGAGGTTTTGGAAGAGGTGGAGGATGAGGAGTCACAAATTCCATCACCTTCTGGACAGTCAGCGCAACGTGGTTCCTCACAAAGGGCTGGGCAGGGCTCACTTTGTGAGGAGGATGAGGAGGAGTCAATGGAGGAGGAAGACATCGCTCCAGAGGGAGGTACACAACGCTCTAGTCAGTATGTAGAGCGAGGGTGGGGTGATGCAGAGCAGGCAGAGATGACGCCTCCTGCAGGGGACAGCGTTTCTTGGCCAGTTGGGAGTCTGCAGCACATGGTTGATTTCATGCTGCAGTGCCTGAGAAACGACCGCCGCATCGCCCACATTCTCACCACGTCTGATTATTGGGTGTACACCCTCCTAGACCCTCGCTACCGGGACAACTTACAAAGCCTCATCACACCGTTGAACCGGGAGCGTAAAATGCGGGAGTACCAAGACACACTGGTGCAATCCATAATGTTCTCCATTTCAGCCGAGAGCACTGCTGCTGCTGCTACTGCTTTACAAAGCAGCTCTGTGCGTCGAGGCAGTGGAGACAGCTCTGCAACAAGAGGGAGCACAAGCAGCGCCTCTTCAAAAGGCAAAACCAGTATGTTCCAAATGTGGCGAAGTTTTGTGGCAGCGCCACAAATGTCTACACCATCCGAGATGGCTCCAGTCAGCAGGAGGCAACGTTTCCGTAAGATGGTGACAGACTACATGTCTTTCCCTCTCAGTGTACTCCCAGATGGCTCTTCCCCATTCAAGTTTTGGGTCTCTAAGCTGGATACATGGCCAGAGCTTAGCCAGTATGCATTGGAGGTGCTGGCTTGCCCTGCTGCCAGTGTATTATCGGAGCGCGTCTTTAGTGCTGCAGGTGGTGTACTAACAGACCGTCGCATGCGACTATCCTCCGATAATGTAGACCGGCTTACTTTTCTGAAAATGAACAAGGCATGGATCTCGCCAGAATTTGTCTGTCCGTTTTTAGATTAAATAACTGGTTCGCAACGTTATCCATGTTTCCTGTTATGTTCAACTTTCTACCACCTGAACTCTACTCCCTGGGCTACAACACTGCCAGTTGCTGCTCAGAAGTGTCGTGTCCACAGACCAATACACAAGCTATAGTGTTAGTGGGGTTCAGTAACGCAAGCTGTTCCCCTGCTGTGTGTCCGGCAAGAAGTCTCCTGTTCCCTACACATGCACAGAAAAACCCATGTCGAACATGCTCCAAATAGGGAAGAGCCGTCACCCTGATTGTTATGCTTAAAACATGAAATTGTGAAGTTTTCCAGGCCTAGAATGATAAATTTTTATGACAAATATGGACAAATAATAATTTGTCATCACAGCGCATATCTGCACATGTCTATTAGAAATGGTAACAAAAACTAAAACATAGTGTTCACTTTTTGAAATTAATGCATAAAAGTACATTTCATACTTATCAATTAATGCTTTTTAAGGAACTTTATCTGTACCTGTAAGATAATGCAGTCAATGGATGTACGAATCATAAAATCCTCGTCATCATCATCACGAGTTTTATTTATGACAGACATTATAAAATACACATACTGATGCCAACTGTAACTTCACACACCATATATGAAATGGCCAGCATCTAAACCTGGTAATAATGTGCAATAATAAATTATTACATCTAGAAAGTGCATCATGCATACTGACAATAGGTAGTTATACCTGCAAGTGCTGTTGAAACAACCACAACAGATATAAATTAATAATGGTATATAGGTATCACAGTGCATAGTTACTCATGGACAATGTCGATGTAATACTGTACCTCAATAAAGTCAGCGTCAACCATTATGCTTGTTAGTCTTGTAGATTGTTAAAGAGGGAACGTTCTTTTTTAGACAGTAAATGATTACTGCTGTCGTATTTTTGGCGTCCCTAGGGCGCAATAACGCTGCGTAACGTCACATTTTATAGAGTCATCTAATTGACACACGCTACCCTACCCTACGCGTGACAGTAGGAAGGTAGTGTTGACGGATAAAGCCTTGCGCAACCAGACATGCTTTTACCCTCTTCAACACTGTACAAGCAAAAAATGCATGATTGCAGCCGCAGACTTTATTGACGTACAGTATAACATCGCCATTACCCATCAGAGGCTGTCCACTGTCTGATACAGACATAGAATATACCTTTGCTATCCGTAGCCTTTGTTTCACCTACACTTGCAGGCACACACTTAAATTGTGACAATGCATTATGTTTTTTTAAATGGTTATTTTTTATCGTACATTATTGTGTCATCACATTGATGAGTCCATGCTGGACATGTCATACATGCTGTACAAAGTAACGATTTTATTAACTTAAATAATTGAAATGTCTGTGACTGTCACATCTAAATTGCAATGATGATGATGATGAGTGACTATTACAAAATCCATTGTCTTCACTATGTTATGGTTTAACATAGCGTTCCTTAAGCATTATTCATAAATACAAAAATGGACTTTTATTCTTAAATTTACAACACTATATTTTGTAACCAATTTTTTGGGTGGTGTGTTGTTCCATTTCTTGTTGGCATGTGCATATATGCGTTTATATTTGCAGTGTCTTTATTTTTATTCTTGAAGTTAGGAAACATGTGTATCTTCGTACCGTGTTAGCCAGTAGATAGAAAAATATTTAGACTTGAGAGTCCGCAGTGGTTGTTACCTTTTAATGGATAACTGAAAAGATGGTAACAAATTGCAAGCTTTCGAGGCTACTCACGTCTCTTCATCAGGCAAAGACTAAAACAAAAAATGAAGCATCACATATTTCTATACACAACAGGACACAGGAATAGTAAAATAGGTAAGACAAGTAAGTGACGTGTAGCAGAACTGTCATTGTCACAGAGGGATGAACATAAATATTGGAACAGTTCCTAGATAAGGATAGAAAGTTTTATTGCCCTCTGATTGGGGTCTGGTTTTGTGTTTTCATGTCCCTGGAAGGGCAGAGACGCAGATTCCTTAATTGATATAGAATGACATAAATCCGTGTGATCTATTCATTCCATCACTAACAGTGTCAAAGGTCATGATGAGCTTATATTCTGAAACCTTTGTATCTTTCTCATATTTGAAGTTATATTTTAATACCAGTAATTCCATATCCATCATGCTATGACCGGGCATACAAAATTGTTTTGCCACAGGTAAATCCATTATTTTTTCTCTTATTGTGTGGCGCTGATAATTCATCCTTGTTCTCATTTTTTGGCCGGTCTCCCCTCACTTGTCCCTCCCTCACTTGTCTTACCTATTCCTGTGTCCTGTTGTGTGTAGAAATATATGATTCTTCATTTTTTGTTTTAGTCTTAGCCTGATGAAGAGACCTGAGTAGTCTCGAAAGCTTGGAATTTGTTACCATATTTTCAGTTAGCCATTAAACGGTATCAACCACAGAGGACTCTCAAGTATAAATATTTTTCTATTCTTGGAATTGAAATTCATCATTTTATTGTCCTAGTAAAACTTCATTTATTCTTGTTTGAAGTACATACATTTGCAATGGCCACGTAACAAGGCAATAACTCAATATTTTATGCCTACACCCTCCTTGACCCTGGGCTTCAACACCGCCAGTTGCTGCTCAGAAGTGTTAGATGCACAGATGAAAACAATCGCTGATGTGTTTGTGGGGTTCAGTAACGCCTGCTGTTCCCCTGCTGTGTGTCTGGCAAAAATTACTGCTGCTAACTACAACTTCAACTTCAAACATCTCATACTAGGCCTCTGCCTACACCCTCCTTGACCCTGGGCTTCAACACCGCCAGTTGCTGCTCAGAAGTGTTAGATGCACAGATGAAAACAATCGCTGATGTGTTTGTGGGGTTCAGTAACGTCTGCTGTTCCCCTGCTGTGTGTCTGGCAAAAATTACTGCTGCTAACTACAACTTCAACTTCAAACATCTCATACTAGGCCTCTGCCTACACCCTTCTTGACCCTGGGCTTCAACACCGCCAGTTGCTGCTCAGAAGTGTTAGATGCACAGATGAAAACAATCGCTGATGTGTTTGTGGGGTTCAGTAACGCCTGCTGTGTGTCCGGCAAAAATTACTGCTAGCTACCTAATCATGGTGAAAAAAACATGACATGTCAAAGTGTCTAGTGCTACACATAGATATGAGGCTACACCCTGATTTCTAAGCTGTAAACATTTGAAACGTCAACTTTAAAACCATAAAATAATTAGTCTTTGTCACAAATCTGTTACAAAATAATTGTGACATATTATTACAGATATGCACATGTCGAAAACAAATGCAAACACAAAAGCCTACTTATGCTATAGGATACTGATGGTCAACCTTGTCACTCCATAGCTTAGACAAATCCAACTCACATCATGACTCAAATTCTGCAATGTTGGAAGTGCATAATGTGGGTTGAACTTTGACAACTGCTGCAGTGCGAAGGTTATACTTCAGTGTTCTTGCCTTTTAAATAAAATCATACAAGTAAATATAATAATCCAATGTTGATTAAGGGACGTGATGTACACCTGTAATATTGTGCAAACAATGCATGTAGGAATAGTCCTCTTCAACATTACTTATATTTGTGTCATTTTAAAAAATACATATTTAATTAGAAAGTTAACAGCCCATATCATAAAGGTCCTTCATGTAAACATGATAATCGCTAACAAAAATCATGCATTACCTTGGTAAAGTCAATAGTGCATAGTCACAATATCAAAATATATACCTGTAAGTGGTGCTGAAAGAACGACAACTGATAGAATAGGTGAATGATATCTATCAGACTGAATAGCGACACCTGTACAATGTCGATATAATACTGTACCTTAACAAAACAGCTGTGTCACACCTCACACTCGTTTTTCTTGTAGCTTGTTATGTAATAGGGC
The DNA here is from genome assembly GCA_033576555.1 of Oophaga sylvatica. Taxonomy (NCBI): domain Eukaryota; kingdom Metazoa; phylum Chordata; class Amphibia; order Anura; family Dendrobatidae; genus Oophaga; species Oophaga sylvatica. The sequence continues at coordinate 286,641,016 of JARQOD010000003.1, read as the reverse complement.
ACATGCGTGTATGTTTCATCATAGGTGCATGTTTACTGAGTAAAGCAGTCATGACAACACCTTTGTGTTGTCGGTACGCTTGCGATGATGAACGATGCGCACCGTGAATGTTAGTCTGCGTCATAAGGCTAAGTTCACACGTTGCGGAATTGCCGCGGAAATTTCCGCGGCAATCCCGCACTTCTCCCGCAGGAAATACGTACGTTTTTTGTATGCTGATTCCCGCCAGAATAATAGCGTTTTGCAAGCGTAATTAGCTTGCAGAATGCTAGCGTTTTCCTAGCGATCTGTAGCATCGCTTGGAAAACTGATTGACAGGTTGGTCACACGAGTCAAACATAGTGTTTGACAAGTGTGACCAACTTTTTACTATTGATGCCGCCTATGTCGCATCAATAGTAAAAAGATCTAATGTAAAAATAATAAAAAAAATAATAAATAATGATATTCTCACCTTCCGGCGGCCCCCGCAGCCTTCCCGCCTTCAGCGACGCTCCCGGCAACTCCGGTCCCAAGGATGCTTTGCGACAAATCACACCGATGACGTAGCATCTCGCGAGACCGCTATGCCATCTGGGTGATTCTCGCAAAGGACTCTTGGGACCGGAAGTTGCCGGGAGCGTCGCTGAAGGCGGGAAGGCTGCGGGGGCCGCGGGAAGGCTGCGGGGGCCGCCGGAAGGTGAGAATATCATTATTTTTTATTTTAATTATTGTTTTACCAGGGATATGGTACCCAGGGCCTGGAGGAGAGTCTCCTCTCCTCCAGACCCTGGGTACCACCGCACATGAACCGCTTACATTCCGCAAAATTAATGAACATGTTGCTATTTTTTCCGCAAAGCGTTTTTTTCGCGGAAAAAAACGCAACATGTGGCCAAAACATGCGGAATCAATTAACATGTATAGGATGCTTAATGCTTGCGTTTTTATCGCGTTTTTACCGCGGAAAACCGCGGAAAAACCGCGAAAAAAACGCAATTATTCCTGATCGTGTGCACTTAGCCTAAGACGTACAGACGCTCCAATACCCAACGCGTCACAGCAGGAAGCCAGTCTGTGCGTCCAAACAAAGGCGCAACCATACATGTACGTAACCTTTTATAAAGCTATATAAAAAAAAGGATGTAGTAGTAACGCACACTTTATTGAGGTACAGTATTACATTGCCATTCACCATCTGTGGCTATGCAGTCTCATCTATATATACCTTATCTATCCGTTGTCATGCTTGCAAGTCCACAGTCAGGCATAAATATCTGTTTTCACTCTGCACTATGCACTTTTTAAATTTTTTGTTTGTTAAAAAATGATTGGCAATAATCATATAATGAGGAATTTAGTATTTTTAAATTTTTTAGTGATATTAATTCACCAAATGTAAAGTTCAAATGTCAAAGATAACTTGGTAAGCGATTATGTTTTGTCGCCATTCAATGTCTACACAATAAATGGTGTGCTACTTTTTAATAGCCATCATTAAAAGGATTTGTATGTACTGAATCTTTTATTTACGTAGCAGATTATATTAACCATTTAATTGTGGTTTGCATTGCTTTTCAACCATGTTATTGTATGCGTTCATGTTGCTAAATTACTTCACTCTCATATACTTTTAATTTTTTTGTAAATATATTTGATGGCAACATTTATATTTTCTTGTGGAATTTTAGATATTTTTAATAACTAATTAGGAAATTATTACTTGATATTTATGATTGTAAAATCAACTTGAATCCTGGGTTTTAATCACGCCATCATTTTTACACAATGAAATGGTTGGCAACTGTAACTTGCCATCATGTTACTGGATTCTGTAATGTACTTGTTGCCTTAGTTGTAACCCGGGCATAAAATCTGTGTAACCTTTTTTCATTCGTGGGCATTTCTAACACTGCTAGTTGCGTTTTGTCTGAAAGTGCTGATTTACATTGATAAGTTGATCCTGTGTATGGGTTACAGGTTAATTGTCAGTATGTCACTGTTAATTGAAGTACGGAAAAATCTTGTCAATGTTCTTTTCATCCCTTTGGACCCTGGCCACGCCGTTGTTGCTCGGAAGTGCTGTTAGCACAGTGAACACTTGCTCCTGTGTTACTGGGGTTCAGTAATGTCAGCTGTTCCCCTGCTGTGTGAACGGCAAAAAGTCCTGCTGCCTCCACCATGTTCTCTTCTCATCCCTGGGCTACAACACCGCCAGTTGTTGCTCGGAAGTGCTGTTAGCACAGTGAACACTTGCTCCTGTGTTACTGGGGTTCAGTAATGTCAGCTGTTCCCCTGCTGTGTGAACGGCAAAAAGTCCTGCTGCCTCCACTATGTTCTCTTCTCATCCCTGGGCTACAACACCGCCAGTTGTTGCTCGGAAGTGCTGTTAGCACAGTGAACACTTGCTCCTGTGTTACTGGGGTTCAGTAATGTCAGCTGTTCCCCTGCTGTGTGAACGGCAAAAAGTCCTGCTGCTTCCACCATGTTCTCTTCTCATCCCTGGGCTCCAACACCGCCAGTTGTTGCTCGGAAGTGCTGTTAGCACAGTGAACACTTGCTCCTGTGTTACTGGGGTTCAGTAATGTCAGCTGTTCCCCTGCTGTGTGAACGGCAAAAAGTCCTGCTGCCTCCACCATGTTCTCTTCTCATCCCTGGGCTACAACACCGCCAGTTGTTGCTCGGAAGTGCTGTTAGCACAGTGAACACTTGCTCCTGTGTTACTGGGGTTCAGTAATGTCAGCTGTTCCCCTGCTGTGTGAACGGCAAAAAGTCCTGCTGCCTCCACCATGTTCTCTTCTCATCCCTGGCTACAACACCGCCAGTTGTTGCTCGGAAGTGCTGTTAGCACAGTGAACACTTGCTCCTGTGTTACTGGGGTTCAGTAATGTCAGCTGTTCCCCTGCTGTGTGAACGGCAAAAAGTCCTGCTGCCTCCACCATGTTCTCTTTTCATCCCTGGGCTACAACACCGCCAGTTGTTGCTCGGAAGTGCTGTTAGCACAGTGAACACTTGCTCCTGTGTTACTGGGGTTCAGTAATGTCAGCTGTTCCCCTGCTGTGTGAACGGCAAAAAGTCCTGCTGCCTCCACCATGTTCTCTTCTCATCCCTGGGCTCCAACACCGCCAGTTGTTGCTCGGAAGTGCTGTTAGCACAGTGAACACTTGCTCCTGTGTTACTGGGGTTCAGTAATGTCAGCTGTTCCCCTGCTGTGTGAACGGCAAAAAGTCCTGCTGCCTCCACTATGTTCTCTTCTCATCCCTGGGCTACAACACCGCCAGTTGTTGCTCGGAAGTGCTGTTAGCACAGTGAACACTTGCTCCTGTGTTACTGGGGTTCAGTAATGTCAGCTGTTCCCCTGCTGTGTGAACGGCAAAAAGTCCTGCTGCCTCCACCATGTTCTCTTCTCATCCCTGGGCTACAACACCGCCAGTTGTTGCTCGGAAGTGCTGTTAGCACAGTGAACACTTGCTCCTGTGTTACTGGGGTTCAGTAATGTCAGCTGTTCCCCTGCTGTATGAACGGCAAAAAGTACTGCTGCCTCCACCATGTTCTCTTCTCATCCCTGGGCTACAACACCGCCAGTTGTTGCTCGGAAGTGCTGTTAGCACAGTGAACACTTGCTCCTGTGTTACTGGGGTTCAGTAATGTCAGCTATTCCCCTGCTGTGTGAACGGCAAAAAGTCCTGCTGCCTCCACCATGTTCTCTTCTCATCCCTGGGCTACAACACCGCCAGTTGTTGCTCGGAAGTGCTGTTAGCACAGTGAACACTTGCTCCTGTGTTACTGGGGTTCAGTAATGTCAGCTGTTCCCCTGCTGTGTGAACGGCAAAAAGTCCTGCTGCCTCCACCATGTTCTCTTCTCATCCCTGGGCTCCAACACCGCCAGTTGTTGCTCGGAAGTGCTGTTAGCACAGTGAACACTTGCTCCTGTGTTACTGGGGTTCAATAATGTCAGCTGTTCCCCTGCTGTGTGAACGGCAAAAAGTCCTGCTGCCTCCACCATGTTCTCTTCTCATTCCTGGGCTACAACACCGCCAGTTTGTTGCTCGGAAGTGCTGTTAGCACAGTCAACACTTGCTCCTGTGTTACTGGGGTTCAGTAATGTCAGCTGTTCCCCTGCTGTGTGTACGGCAAAAAGTCCTGCTGCCTCCACCATGTTCTCTTCTCATCCCTGGGCTCCAACACCGCCAGTTGTTGCTCGGAAGTGCTGTTAGCACAGTCAACACTTGCTCCTGTGTTACTGGGGTTCAGTAATGTCAGCTGTTCCCCTGCTGTGTGAACGGCAAAAAGTCATGCTGCCTCCACCCTGTTGTCTTCTCATCCCTGGGCTTCAACACCGCCAGTTGTTGCTCGGAAGTGTCATTGGCACGGGTACTCACTCCTGCCCAGACTGGTTACAGCACGCCATCTGTTTCCTGTCAGTATAAACGTCACTTAGCCTCCAATAAGTTGTCCTGTCGTGTTGCGGTCGGGTTAGCCGACTCTATGGTGCTTGGAGTTTAGGTGCTTCCTATGTGTGCTGCGGGATATGCAAATAAAGGCTGTTTCCGTTGTGACAATAGGACAATCACCCACTGTAGTACTGTGGGATTCGGTAACTGCGGCCGGCTCGCAGCCTGTCAACTTAAATTTCCATGGGTACCTTCTGCTACCCGTCCGGGTTCCAGTACCGTCAGCTGGTTCTCCGCAGTGCCTTTGGCCTAGGTGCCTCTATCTCGGTATCCGAGTTCCAGCAATGTCTGCTGGTCCTTGGTAGTGCTTTGGAGCACAGATACCTCCTGCTTAGTAACCGTGTCCCAGTAACGTCAGCTGGTCCTCGGTTGTGCCATTGTCTCTTTTCCTTCTGCTGCCCCTCCGGGTTCCAGCACAGTCAGCTGGTCCTCGTTACTTGCATTGGCTCTTGTACCTTCTGCTACCCGTCCAGGTTCCAGTACCGTCAGCTGGTTCTCCGCAGTGCCTTTGGCCTAGGTGCCTCCATCTCGGTATCCGAGTTCCAGCAACGTCTGCTGGTCCTTGGTAGTGCTTTGGAGCACAGGTACCTCCTGCTTAGTAACCGTGTCCCAGTAACGTCAGCTGGTCCTCGGTTGTGCCATTGGCTCTTTTCCTTCTGCTGCCCCTCCGGGTTCCAGCACAGTCAGCTGGTCCTCGTTACTTGCATTGGCTCTTGTACCTTCTGCTACCCGTCCGGGTTCCAGTACCGTCAGCTGGTTCTTCGCAGTGCCTTTGGCCTAGGTGCCTCCATCTCGGTATCCGAGTTCCAGCAACGTCTGCTGGTCCTTGGTAGTGCTTTGGAGCACAGGTACCTCCTGCTTAGTAACCGTGTCCCAGTAACGTCAGCTGGTCCTCGGTTGTGCCATTGGCTCTTTTCCTTCTGCTGCCCCTCCGGGTTCCAGCACAGTCAGCTGGTCCTCGTTACTTGCATTGACTCTTGTACCTTCTGCTACATTTACAAATTGAAGATTTTTTCAATGCTTTTTTTTGGGTAATCACTCTGGATCTCCAACAATTAAGACTACGACCCTGATGACCACCCCGAAGAAGATGACGACCAGAAGGACGACGAGCATCAAGCCAACCAGCCTAAACACCATCACAAAGAAGAAATAAAAGATTACCAAACAGGACTAAGAAGGTTAAGACAAACTACAAGATACAGAACAAGAGACTTAAGAACAATAAGCAGAAGATCAAAAAGCAGAAGAACATGAAGTATAAGACCAAAATGAAGAGCAAAATATATGCTCTAAATTATAAACAGAAGAAGACTAAGCAGTGTATGGGGGTGAGTCCGTTCCTCCTCGTGGTGCCCCTGGAAAATGCCTGCTGCTGCAGGCTAAACTGAACACGGACAAATACTGTTGTAATTTAAATCTTTTGTGACAGCAAGAACGGAAGGATGAAAAATTCATACTTTGACAGATTACAAGTACAGGATTCTCTGTCACAAATAAGAATATGATGAAGAAGATGAAGTACAATATGAATAAGAATAATAGTTTAATAAGAAGAATATGAGTAATGTTAACAAAAAGATGAATAGCAAGAAGTTTAAGAAGAAGATAAAGAAGGTGAAGATGAAGAATAATTTGATGAAAAAGATGATGCTGCTGAAGATTATGAAGGAGAAAGTGTGTCAAAAGTTAAAAAGGTGAAGAGCATGGAAGTTGTGAAATATACATATTTGCCAAAATAGAAAAAACGTTAACAACATTGTCAATTTCTTCGTCAATCCGAACATCTTTAAAAAAATATATATTTATGCTATTCCATTTGATTGGGTTAAACATCTATGCCTTTAATGTCTCCTCAACCTTCCCCAATACATTCTACATTACTCTTTGTTGTTTTCCTTCATGTACAATTAACCAACAAGGCAAGAATGGGGTTTTTTTAATTCCGATATTTTGTTCCCATAGACTTACATTGGATTTCCGGTATCGGGTATCGCCGATATTTTTTGGGTATCGGCGATACCATTCCTATTCCGATACTTTTGGATATCGGAAAGTATCGCTCAACTCTAACCATGAGGCAACGTTTACGTAAGATGGTGACAGACTACATGTCTTTCCCTCTCAGTGTACTCCCAGATGGCTCTTCCCTTTTCAAGTTTTGGGTCTCTAAGCTGGATACATGGCCAGAGCTTAGCCAGTATGCATTGGAGGTGCTGGCTTGCCCTGCTGCCAGTGTATTATCTGAGCGCGTCTTTAGTGCTGCAGGTGGTGTACTAACAAACCGTCGCATGCGACTATCCTCAGAGAATGTAGACCGGCTTACTTTTCTGAAAATGAACAAGGCATGGATCTCACCTGAATTTGCCTGTCCGTTTTCAGATTAAATAACTGTTTGCCAACGTTTTCCATGTCTCCTGTTATCTTCATCTTTCTACCACCTGAACTCTACTCCCTGGGCTACAACACTACCAGTCACAGGGGAATGATCAGTTACAAAACAAAATGTTATCCCCAACAAATAGTAGCGCAACGACTCCAGTGCCCACTTTATCGCCAGGCAATCTCTCTCTACAATGCTGTATCTGTTTTTTTATGGAGTAAGCTTTCGACTCAGGAAACTAATGGGATGCTCATCCCCGTTAAGCTCCAGTCCTGAGACAACACGGCACCCAGACCTACCTCTGACGCATCAGTCTGGACAATGAATTCTCTTTTGAACTCGGGTGTGATCAAAACTGGTGACCCACACAGTGCCCCTTTTATTGCCCCTGTTGATGACCCCTTGCTGATTTATTAACCGGCCCCACCAGATCCATGGTTATTCTCTCAAACTCGAACTCTATAATTGTTAATGGCACTAAGGGACTCAGAAAATGATGCTGCGGACTGTGTAGCTGGCACACGCGACAATAGTTCCAATACCGTTTAACTTCTTCATAGACCCCTAGCCAGTAAAACCATTGTATAATTCTGTGTAGGGTTTTCTTTTGACCCAAATGTCACCCTAGTACATGCGCATGCGCTAAGTCCATTAACAACCTCCGATATGACTGCGGTAGCAGCAATTGCTCAAAAATTTCCACATGTATTTTATAAACCCGAAACAGCAAATCTTAGTTCAGCTCTAATCGGTCAAATACTGTAGCTGCCCCGGGGTGTTGGGGTTCCCCATTGACAACCAGTAAATTTTCACGGGCTCGACTCAACGTAGGGTCACGGAGTTGCGCCGTACCAAAATTGTCACCTGACACATTTAAGTATTACAATTCTGGTCCCGGTGGCAAATCTTCCATCTCCCCAACTAACACTTCTATAGGAGAGGTGTTTTCCTCCTCCACCGAAGGCAAAGGTAATACTGACCACTGCACACATGTGTTATGCATAGTGAGACTGATAGTAGCCAAAGTTGTTGTCCATGGGCTCAGTCAGGGGGGGGCAATCAGCTCTCACATGTCATGGTTCTTGGCACCGCCAACAGATTATGGGGCCCCTTTCGTTCCCCGACCCTTCCTGGGCGGCCCTCAGAGTCTCTGCTCGCCGAGCTGTGGGTGAAGGTTTGGTGAATTTAATTGGTAGCTTCCGGGTAGTCTCTCCCTGTATCTCCTTGGTAGGCCCATATCTTTCAATGAGGTCTACCATTTGGAGACCATCAGTAGGGGCTGCCTGTCCAACCCATGTTTGAAGGGTGTGGGGCAAAGTTCGCCCGAATTTATCAGTCACTATACGATCCAGCATATCGCGGGGTGACAACACCTCAGGCTGAAAGCACTTTTCTATCATGACATCAAGTCATAATACTGGGACCGAGCTGGCTCGGAAGGGGAAAACTTCCATTGTTGTACACGCTGGGCCAGGAAAAAAACATTTACCCCAAGACGTGCAAGTATCTCACCCTTCACGCTCTCATAGTCCTCCTGTTGCTGGGGGGTAGGTCCCTATAGGCTTTAGCGGGTCCTGAAGTCAAAAACGGAGCCACGATCTCGGCCCACTGGTCCCGGGGCAGTCTCTCCCTTTTAGCCACGCCTTCAAACATCTCCAGCTACACCTCAACGTCATCTGATTGCTCCATCTTTCGGATCGCTGTACGCACCGCTTTCCGGACATCATGGCATCCCCGGGCAGCTCTTACTGTCTGCGGCGCTGTGATGTGCTGCATCAGTAAACTATTGGTTTCCTGTTGCTGTCGATTAAATATCTGCTGCTACATAGCCTGCTGCTGTATAGCCTGCTGCCGCTACATAGCCTGCTGTTGTATAGCCTGCTGCTGCTGCATAGCCTGCTGTTGCTGCTGTGTAGCCTGCTGTTGCTGTCGCATGGCCTCCACTAGCATTTTTACTTTGTTCTTCATCTTCGGACAGTTATCAAGCCGGTTTTGGTGCACTTTCTAAAACCAGGACATTTACTGTCATGCATGAAAAACAGCCTGACCTCACTGCGTTGCCCGCATTCTCCACCAATTGTAGGGAACCGCTGTGGTAGGTAGGGCTGGGCTGCAGTAATGAGGCAAACACACAGCCTTTTATTTCAAAGTTCAGTGATTTTAATCATGAGTTCAACAAAAAGTCCATATAACAAAATGAAAACAGAACATAAATCACTCCAGTTTGGAGAACCACTGGTCACAGACTCACCCTTGCTTGTGACGGCCTTAACTAAGTGGCTGCAGGTCAGCTGAGACCGCCAGGTCACATTCCGGGTGGTCTGTTACTCGCTTCCTGGTGCACACTGCCACACAGTAACAAAACAATGTTCCAGGCTGACTACAGCCAAACTCCTTCCTTCCACACAACAACTACAACAGCTCCTTGTTTTATAGGCTTACAAAACACGATCAGGTGACGTACACATCAGCTGACCAGATCACGTGACTATGACCTCATCACAGGTCGTAGTAATCATGGAAAATCATGAGCAAACTTCAGTCTGGTTGAAGAAATATATCTCCCATCTTGTCAAATCAATTGTCTACCACCTCTTCTATAATATTACGCAGGCGATTTCTGTAGAAATAATGCACTTGTAGAGTTTCAATAAAGTGAGAAGGGGGCTAATTGAATTTTTCCATAATCTCCTTGGATGTCAGCCACCTACACTCTTTTAGGTGCATGAGATGGAATACTGTATGTATACCTTTAGTATGCCACGTCTCAAAAATGCGGTCTGTCACTCCCACTGGGAATTCTGGGTGAGCCCATAAAGGCATGTGTTTAGATAACTGAGAAGACAACCCATGCGCTCGTCTGGTTGCCTTACAGGCAATTACTGTATCGCGTAGTAGCGCTGATCACTATGACCGGGAGTTTACAAATCACAGTGTCAACACATGAGGCCAAAATACAACCCTCTGTCAGTCTAGATTCCAGCAATACATCTGAGTAGGACTAAGTCCCCTTAAACCAATCTCTCCCCACTCTGATCAAGCACGAAAAGTTATAACTCCTAACGTTTGGCACGGCCAGGCCCCCATCTTTTACTGCACGCATAATTTTTCGTATTGCTATTCTGGGCCGTTTTCCCCTCAAGATGAATCTGGTCAATGCTTTTTTTATCCGTGAAACATCAGCTTTACGTAACAGGATTGGAATAGTCTGAAGCGGGTATAATAGCCTTCCAAAAATAATCATCTTAAGAAGGTGACAACGGCCCAGAAGAGACAGGGGCAAATCATGCCACCGCTCCAATTGACGTACAACCTTGTCCAATTAGGGTTCATAGTTAAGTTTGTATTGAGAACTAGAATCTCGTCCTATTTTGATTCACAGATATGTTATAAATAAAGGTTTTAATTACTTCTGTCCCCCATCAGTAAGCACACCAAAGCTCACAAGGATTAGGCTTTAACAATTGAAAAATTTCACTCTTGTAGTCTTTGAAGCGAAACCACAGAATTAGTTAAAACATTTTTATCCAGTCTAATAGCCCTTTGAGATGGTCTTGGGGATGTGCCATATAAATGAGTATATCGTCTGCAAACAATGTGAGTTTGATCTGCCGACCCCCTACCTTTATATCGTCATATACTGTGTTATCCTCCACGTGTGTAACTAATGGCTCAAGGGCTATATCAAAGAGCAAAGGTGATAATGGACATCCTTGAGGAGTTCCCCTCTGTATTGTGAAAGTAGCCGAAAGGTGACCTGTGTTGTGTATTTGTGCCTGTGGGTTGGCGTAGACACCTGATAGGAAAGTCATAAACGTGCCTCTCATGGCAATTTTGTCCAGGACCATTGGCAACCAACTTCAGCTCACCCTATCAAATGCCTTATCGCCATCTAAGGATAGCATGACAGGACTCGATGTTGTCAGACAACGATATTTATCTACAACTGCTATTACTTTCCTAATGTTATTCAGGGGCGATCTTGGTGTAACAAAGGCCACTTGTGATGGCCCTATCAGCGTAGGAAGAATGCTACTCAAACGATCTGCTATGATCCTGGACAAAAGCTTGATATCCTGGTCAATGAGTGAGAATGGACGATAGGATCCAGCCAGATGTGAAGGTTTGTTGGGTTTTAGTAGCACCTTCATGTGTGCCATGTTTGAATGGATGGGCAACCCTCCTGTCTCCAATATATGATTGAAGGTTCCTACCAATGTGGACGGGATATCCTCACTCAATTTTAATAATTTGGCTGTAAACCCGTCAGGTCCTGGAGCTTTCCCGGATTTAAAGTCACTTATCGCCGCTGTCACTTCCGTCACCTCAATTGGTTTTTTTAAAAGGAGAAGCTGATAGTTTGTGAAGGATGGTAACCGTATTCCATCTAGAAAGGTCTGACCCTCCGCACTATCCGTATGTTCCACCTTATATAAGTCTGAGTAGTATTCTTGTAGAATCGTGATTATGCTTCGAGGGTCTGTGTTCATGATCCCATGTTTATTCGTTAACGCAGTAATATGTTGATGACGAATGTGATTTCCTTTCGCTAGTCGTGCTAATAGTCTCCCTGATTTGCTACCATAACGATATACATCGGCTCTATAATTCATATTACTGCTTCTCTCGCGTCGATATACCCATGCGTGTAAGTCAGCCTTAGCCTGCTTACATCTATTTTTATCCTGTGTTGATGAAGTTGTCTTGTTTGCCGTGTAGCTATCGCGTAATATCCTGCTAGCCTGCGAGTAGTTTGTCGCTATCTTCTTTTTTAGCGTTGTCTGATAACCTATTAGTTTCACGCGCATTAATGCCTTCCCTGCTGCCCATAAAAGTTCCGGCCTATCCCTACTATCTCCATTATCACTTACATATTCCAAACACCATTGCTTCACCTGATGTCGAAACTTCTCATCCATTAACAAATAGGTAGGGAAGCGCCAAGTTTGGTCTGGCCCCATCTGAACCATATCTGGCAGGGTCACTGATACGGGCGCGTGGTCAGATATAGCTACGTTGTGCACATCTGCCTCTTCCAATCCCCTTACTAGCTCCTGTGATAGCAATATATTATCTCTTCTGGACCAAGAGTCATGTGGCTCCGAATAGAAGGAATATTCACTGCCATCTGGGTTCAGGTGTCTCCAAAATTCTACAAAGTTATTCGTGTCTAGCAAGGGTTATAAACGTGTGTCATGTGATCGCACATTCGTTCGCATCGACCTACAGTTCTTCACTGGTTCGATTCACCGTATTTAAGTCACGACCGGGGTGGTTTTAATGCTCTCCTATCGGCCCGATATGCTTGGACACCTGGGAGAAATTCAGGAGCGTCTCCAAACTCCCTCCTCACATGTCAGCGCAGGAACCGGAAGAGGGAATGTGCTTGTTTTGTTGCTCATAGGTGGAGTTTTATACAGTAAATGATTACTGCTGTCTTATTTTTTGCGTCCCTAGGGCAGAATAAGGCTGCGTAAAGTCACATTTTAGAGACACTCATATAATAGACACACGCTACCCTACCCGTCACACAAGGAAGGTATTGTTACAGGATAAAGCCTTGCGCAACCAGACATGCTTTTACCCCCTTCAACATTCTACAAGCCAAAAATGCATGATTGCAGCCGCAGCCTTTATTGACGTACAGTATAACATCGACATTACCCATCAGAGGCTGCCCACTGTCTACAACAGACATAGTATATACCTTTGCTATCCGTAGCCTTTGTTTCACCTCCACTTGCAGGCACCCACTTAAATTGTGACAATGTTTTTTTAAAAAAATTTTTTTTTTTTTTTTATCGTACATTATTGCGTCATCTCATCACTTTGATGAGTCCATGCTGGACATGTAATAAATGCTGTCCGAAATAACAATTTTCGTGAGTGAAATAATTGAAATCTGTGTGACTGTCACAGATTTCTTGTAATGATGATGATGAGTGACTATTACAAAATCCATTGTCTTCACTATGTTATGGTTTAACATAGCGTTCCTTACGCATCATTCCTAAATACAAAAATGGACTTTTATTCATAAATTTACATCACTATATTTTGTAAAAATAATTTTGGGTGGTGTTTTGTTCCATTTCTTGTTGCCATGTGCTTATATGCGTTTATATTTTAAGGGTGTTTATTTTTATTCTTGGAATTGAAATTCATAATTTTATTGTCCTAGTAAAACTTCATTTTTTATAGTTTGAAGTACATACATTTGCAATGGCCACGTAACAAGGCAATAACTCAATATTTAAATTTAAAACCCTTCTTGACCCTGGGCTTCAACAACGCCAGTTGCTGATCAGAAGTGTTGGATGCACAGATCAAAACAATCGCTGATGTGTTTGTGGGGTTCAGTAACGCCTGCTGTTCCCCTGCTGGGTGTCTGGCAAAAATTTTTGCTGCTAACTCCAAATTTAACTTCAAACATCTCATATTAGGCCTCTGCCTACACCCTCCTTGACCCTGGGCTCCAACACCGCCAGTTGTTGCTCGGAAGTTCTGTTAGCACAGTCAACACTTGCTCCTGTGTTACTGGGGTTCACTAATGTCAGCTGTTCCCTTGCTGTGTGAACGGCAAAAAGTCCTGCTGCCTCCACCCTGTTCTCTTCTCATCTCTGAATTATTTAAGAAATTAAATGAAATTAAATGGAAATTAAATTCAGGGAAATTAAATTCATAGAAAGAGATTATACTTTACACTTTATGGGTTAATATGAAGAAGAATAATAGTTTAATAAGAACAATCTGAGTAATGTTAACAAAAAGATGAATAACAAGAAGTTTAAGAAGAAGATAAAGAAGGTGAAGATGAAGAATAATTAGATGACAAAGATGATGCTGCTGAAGATTATGAAGGTGAAAGTGTGGGAAAAGTTAAAAAGGTCAAGAGCATGGAAGTTGTGAAACATACATATTTGCCAAAATAGAAAAAAGGTTAACAACATTGTCAATTTCTTCGTCAATCCGAACGTCTTTAAAAAAAAAATTATTAATGCTATTCCATTGGATTGGGTTAAACATCTATGCCTTTAATGTCTCCTCAACCTCCCCCAATATATTCTACATTACTCTTTGTTGTTTTCCTTCATGTACAATTATCCAACAAGGCAAGAATGTTTTTTTTTAATTCCGATATTTTGTTCCCATAGACTTACATTGGATTTCCGGTATCGGTATCGGTATCGCCGATATTTTGTGTGTATCGGCGATACCATTCCGATCCGATATTTTTGGATATCGGAAAGTATCGCTCAACTCTACCCATGACAGGTCTTTTTCAAGCATGTTACAAGTCAAGCCAGGCTGGCCTTAAATAGTCATGGTGTGTACAAACCACCAATCGAACAAAAGGTTACAGCCCACTTATAAATTACATAACATATCATACAATCTATTACAAAATATATAAATTTAGTTACATAATGATAATATAGATCATCATATCCATTCAAAGAACACTTGAAAGCAGTATAATATACAAATGGATCGCATATCTAGCACATTCCATATTATGCTTTGTTGTTGCATCCTCATCGTCATGGTAACGATCCTCCAATGGTCTCACATGTCCAACCTTCATGTCCATGACGATACAAGTTATGTCCCAATCACCACCAACACCCATAGTGGCGCTGAAAAGCATTCCAGCCAATCAGGTCATATGTCACATAGATTAATCGGCGAACATACCTATCACAGCACCGCTATTGTAGCATGCAAGCCTGAATCACAGCATTTCCTATCCCGGAAACCACGCCCACATCACGTGATCAGCCAAAGCAAAACACAGACTGATGGGAGCGCAGCGTCATCAGAGAGGGCCGCATCACATGACTGCAGTCACAACTCTGATGACAGCAGCGCCCACCATCCAATCAGTGAATGTTCTGCCGGTCACCATGGCGAGGACGTCACTATGGCAACCCACCTAGGTTACTTGGACATAGACATGGACATAGACAATCGAAATACAATACAATCATGTTATTTCTTGCATAGAAAAAAAACAAAGTAATCGAGGGACAGAAGGAGCAAACAAACAAAACACATTATCATCAATGATCTAGAAAAATTATTATTACAAAATGAAGTTGATTATTCACTCCTTCTGGCCACCAATCACAATAAACCTAAAATAAAAAAATAAAAAAATTAAAAACAATAATAACCAGAAAAAATTAATAAACAGAAAACATTATTATCATCAATTGTACTGTATGTCTAATGTATACCAAGAGACTTCATTAGGAAGGGGTGTGAATATCTCCCTTCTTTATAAGACGGTTAGATTAAAATCTAAATTTAAACCCCTAGGTTGCAATGAATCCAGAGTGTAGATCCATTTCATCTCCTTCTTTTTCAATATCTTTAATCTATCACCACCTCTCCTAAGAACAGGCACACTATCTATGACCCTGAACCTCAATTGGTTCACTGAATGTTTACTTTCTATAAAATGTTTTGGTATAGGCAATTCCGTTAGTCCTGTCCTGATGGTACTTTTATGTTTACTAATCCGGGCTTTTACCTCCATAGTCGTCTCTCCCACGTAAACTAACCCACATGGGCACACTATCATATATACTACATAATCAGAAGTACAGGTATATCTATTTTTGAGCATAAATTTCTTTCCAGTAAGAGGATGATAAAAACAATCACCTTTCAATAGATTATTACAACAGGCGCATCCAAGACATGGGAAATTCCCATGTCGTGGTGCGCTGAGAGTCCTTTGTATAGATAGTTTAACAGGGCCGAGATCAGATTTAACCAATCTATCTTTCAGATTGCGACCCCTTCTATATGATAGTAGAGGAGGAGATTCAGATTCAGGGACTGATGCCAGTCCTTGCCGCAACAGAGACCAATGCTTCTTCAAAATCCAACCAATGCGGTTGCTCACTGGATTATATGTGGAAACAAAGGGAATACGTTTACCTATTTTTATAGAGGTTTGTCCACTCCGTGTATCCTCACGTGGAAGGTTCAATGCCTTATCTTTGTATTCATACAATTCCTTCACAGGATATCCTCTGGCAATAAATTTCCTACACATTTCTTCCAGTCTAATATCAACAATATCCTCATCTGCCACTATCCTCCGCACCCTCAACAATTGACTCCATGGTAAAGAACTTATCATCCTTTTCGGATGATTACTCTCAAAGCGCAACAATCCATTTCTATCAGTAGGTTTTATGAAAATATCAGTACCCAGCCTATAACCATCTTTGTACACCAAAGTATCCAAAAACTGTATTTGGACGCTAGAGTGTGTCAAAGTGAACTGTAACTCAGGGTAAATCTGATTAAGCTCCATATGAAGTTCAGACAATTCTTCCACAGTGCCTCCCCACACCAGAAAAATATCATCAATATAACGCCACCAGGCTCTGACATGGCGCCAGAGATGGGAACTGTACACAAACCTGTTCTCGAATACCGCCATAAAGATGTTAGCATACGTGGGGGCCACGTTGGACCCCATGGCGGTACCACGACGCTGCAAAAAGTAATCATCCCCAAAGAGGAAATAATTCCTCCTGAGGATGAACTCAAGCAGCGTCAGAACAAGCTGTGTACATTCTGGGGCCATGTCAGAGCCCGATAGCAAATATGAAACTGCCTCTAGACCCTTATTATGTTCAATCGATGTGTATAAGGATACAGCATCGAATGAAGCCAAAATGGTGGAATCCGTCACATCCATTTTACTAATTTTATCCAAAAAATCACTAGTATCTCTTATAAAGGAATCTGTGGAAACTGCAAAGGGTCGTAATAACCGATCAAGAAACATTGCCACTTTATTAAAGAGAGAAACCCTCCCGGAGACAATCGGTCGTCCAGGAGGGTTCTCCAGATCCTTATGTATTTTAGGCAAAGTGTACAGGATTGGAGTAATAGGACTATCCACAATCAGAAACTCAGCTAATTTCGAGTCTATCAGACCAGCCAGTAATGATTCCTGCACCAGAAGCCGCAACTCATTCAAAAACCTAGGGGTAGGGTCTAATCGTATCCTCTCATATACATTTACATCCTCTAATTGTCTCACTATTTCTGCCTTGTATTTACAACTATCCATGACCACCACCCGCCCCGCCCTTATCGGCTTGTTTGATCGTGATCATGGTGTTGATGGACAAATCATTCACTGCCTTTCTCTCGCCAGAAGTTAAATTTTGTACAATAGGTGATCTAAAGCTCCTCTTCAAATATTCAATATCCTTGTGGACCAACTCCATGTATGATTCTAAAAAGTGATTTTATGTGGTGGCTGAAAAGTGCTCTTGTTATATAGACCCACACCTTGTAAGGAAAAACCAGGTCCAGAATGCCCCTCTATCCCAACAGGGTTAGGAATTTTATCAGAAAAATACAGAGACAACTTAAGCCTTCTAAAGAAGGTCTGCAGATCACCTTCAATTTCAAACCAGTCTGGCCTATTGGACGGACAAAATGTTAAACCTTTGGATAACACATTAAGTTCATCATCAGATAAGACAATTGAAGAAATATTTACCACCAATTCATTGGTATTTATATGTCCCTCCGTTTCTCCCCCATATAGCGTGTCCGCATGTTGCGTGTCGGTCTCTGATACCGGGAACCGCCTCTGCCTCCTGTGTTTACGGCCACCTCTCCGGCCACGTCTCCTGATGGTGTCCTGCCAGATTTCTCCACACCTAAAAAACTTGATCCACTGGCATTACCTTTACTTGAGTCATCGGTTGATTCAGACTCAGCTGTTGTGAAACCAAATGATGGATGTTTTCTGTCTTGGGGTCTCCTTTGACGTCGAGGTGGCGTAGTAAAAGTACCATCAGGACAGGACTAACGGAATTGCCTATACCAAAACATTTTATAGAAAGTAAACATTCAGTGAACCAATTGAGGTTCAGGGTCATAGATAGTGTGCCTGTTCTTAGGAGAGGGGTGATAGATTAAAGATATTGAAAAAGAAGGAGTTGAAATGGATCTACACTCTGGATTCATTGCAACCTAGGGGTTTAAATTTAGATTTTAATCTAACCGTCTTATAAAGAAGGGAGATATTCACACCCCTTCCTAATGAAGTCTCTTGGTATACATTAGACATACAGTACAATTGATGATAATAATTTTTCTGTTTATTAATTTTTTCTGGTTATTATTGTTTTTAATTTTTTTATTTTTTTATTTTAGGTTTATTGTGATCGGTGGCCAGAAGGAGTGGATAATCAACTTCATTTTGTAATAATAATTTTCCTAGATCATTGATGATAATGTGTTTTGTTTGTTTGCTCCTTCTGTCCCTCGATTACTTTGTTTTTTTCTATGCAAGAAATAACATGATTGTATTGTATTTCGATTGTCTATGTCCATGTCTATGTCCAAGTAACCTAGGTGGGTTGCCATAGTGACGTCCTCGCCATGGTGACCGGGAGAACATTCACTGATTGGATGGTGGGCGCTGCTGTCATCAGAGTTGTGACTGCGGTCATGTGATGCGGCCCTCTCTGATGACGCTGCGCTCCCATCAGTCTGTGTTTTGCTTTGGCTGATCACGTGATGTGGGCGTGGTTTCCGGATAGGAAATGCTGTGATTCAGGCTTGCATGCTACAATAGCGGTGCTGTGATAGGTATGTTCGCCGATTAATCTATGTGACATATGACCTGATTGGCTGGAATGCTTTTCAGCGCCACTATGGGTGTTGGTGGTGATTGGGACATAACTTGTATCGTCATGGACATGAAGGTTGGACATGTGAGACCATTGGAGGATCGTTACCATGACGATGAGGATGCAACAACAAAGCATAATATGGAATGTGCTAGATATGCGATCCATTTGTATATTATACTGCTTTCAAGTGTTCTTTCAATGGATATGATTACTATATTATCATTATGTAACTAAATTTATATATTTTGTAATAGATTGTATGATATGTTATGTAATTTATAAGTGGGCTGTAACCTTTTGTTCGATTGGTGGTTTGTACACACCATGACTATTTAAGGCCAGCCTGGCTTGACTTGTAACATGCTTGAAAAAGACCTGTCATGGGTCGAAACGTCGCATTTATATGGCGGATTAAAGCTTTTTGAAAATTATTTCACCTGGATGGAGCGCTGTTTCTTCCATTGCAATTGATTACGTGTCCAAGAAGGTTCCTTGGCTGTGAGACGAGCGCCCCAATGCAGTTAGTGCTGTCAGTTCACTCTGCTTTTTTAGGATTGCTATGCGGTCGTATATCAAGGAGTCATTGGAGAAGGGTCATATCAGACCATCCTCTTCACCCTTGGGTGCCGGTTTTTTCTTTGTGGCCAAAAAGGATGGTTCATTAAGGCCGTGTATTGATTATTGTCTCTTGAACAATATCACTGTGAAATATCAATATCCGTTACCCTTGATTTCTGACCTGTTTTCCAGGGTGAAAAGTGCTACTTGGTTTACCAAGCTTGACCTCAGGGGGCGTATAACCTTATTCGCATTAAGCACGGGGATGAATGGAAGACGGCATTTAATACCCCAGAGGGGCATTTTGAGTACCTAATGATGCCCTTTGGGCTCACTAATGCTCCTTCCGTCTTCCAGTCCTTCATGAATAACATTTTCAGGGATTTTGTGGATAAATTTCTGATTGTTTATTTGGATGATATCTTGATTTTTTCCAATGACTGGGACTCTCATGTGAAACATTTTCGGACTGTGTTCCAGATTTTGAGAGAGAATGTTCTGTATGTGAAGGGATCAAAGTGTCTTTTTGGCGTACAGAGGATCTCATTTCTGGGATTCATTTTGTCCCCATCTGTTATTGAAATGGACCCGGTCAAGGTTCAGGCCATCTGTGATTGGGTCCAACCTACTTCATTAAAGGCTCTTCGGAGATTCTTGGGTTTTGCCAATTTTTATCGTAAATTTATTGGTAATTTCTCTGTTATTGTTAAACCATTGACTGATTTGACCAAGAAGGGTTCTGATGTGGTGAATTGGCCTCCTGAGGCAGTCTCTGCATTTCAGGAACTTAAGCAGAGATTCACTTCTGCTCCTGTTCTACGGCAGCCTGATGTTTCTCTGCCATTTCAGGTGGAGGTTGATGCCTCTGAAATTGGGGCAGGTGCTGTTTTGTCCCAAAGAGATCCAGAGACCTCTAAAAGTAACCCTTGTGCCTTTTTCTCTCGAAAATTTTCTCCAACTGAACGTAATTATGACGTGGGTAATCGGGAGTTATTGGCCATGAAGTGGACTTTTGAAGAGTGGAGACATTGGCTGGAGGGAGCCAAACATCAGGTGGTGGTCCTCACGGACCATAAGAATCTGGTTTATCTGGAATCAGCCAAGCGACTTAATCCTAGACAGGCCAGGTGGGCCTTGTTTTTCACACGTTTTAATTTTGTGGTTTCCTTTCTTCCTGGCACTAAGAATGTTAAAGCGGATGCACTCTTGAGGAGTTTCCTTGCGAACTCTCCTGAGTTATCTGATCCTGCTGTTATTTTGAAGGAGGGTGTAGTTCTTTCCGCCATCTCGCCCCATTTGAGACTGGCTTTGGAAGGGTGTCAGGAGGATAAACCCGAGCGCTGCCCTATTGGGAAATTGTTTGTCCCAGACCGGTGGAAAAAGAGTGTGATGTCTGAGATTCATTGTTCCGCGTTGGCCGGTCATCCTGGAATTTTTGGTACCAGAAACTTGGTTAGCCGTCCTTTTGGTGGCCTACTTTGTCTCGTGACGTCAGGGAATTTGTGCAGTCCTGCGGGACTTGCTCTCGCTCCAAGCCTTGCTCTCGCTCTAGTGGTTTGTTGATGCCATTGCCTGTGCCCAAGAGACCATGGACCCATATCTCTATGGATTTTATTTCCGACCTCCCTGTTTCTCAGAGAATGACCGTTATCTGGGTGATTTGTGATAGGTTTTCCAAGATGATACATCTTGTGCCATTACCTAAGTTGCCTTCCTCCTCCAAATTGGTGCCTTTGTTCCTTCAGCACGTGGTTCGGTTACACGGCATTCCTGAGAACATTGTGTCTGACAGAGGAGTCCAGTTTGTTTCCAGATTTTGGAGGACTTTTTGTTCTAAACTTGGTGTTCAATTGTCTTTCTCCTCGGCTTTTCATCCTCAGACCAATGGACAAACTGAGAGAACAAACCAGACATTGGAGACTTATCTGAGATGCTTTGTGTCTGCTGATCAGGATGACTGGGTCTCTTTTTTGCCTTTGGCTGAGTTTGCTCTTAATAATAGGGCTAGCTCTGCCACTTTGTCTCCATTTTTCTGCAATTTTGGGTTTCACCCTCGATTTTCTTCGGGACAGACGGAGGCTTCTGTCTGTCCAGGTGTTTGACTCTGTTGTGGAGCGTATGCAGCAGATTTGGGACCAGGTAGTGGAGAGGTTGTCCCTCTCTCAGGAGAGGACCAAGCGGTTTGCCAACCGGCATAGGACTGATGGTCCTCGGTTTGAAGTGGGGGACTTGGTCTGGTTGTCCTCAAGAAATATCCCTATGAGAGTTGCATCTCCTAAGTTTAAGCCTAGGTTCATTGGACCTTATAAGATCTTGGAGATCCTTAATCCTGTTTCCTTTCGTTTACTTCTTCCAGGGACATTTAAGATCCATAACGTGTTCCACAAGTCCTTATTGAAGAGGTTTGTTGAGCCAGTGGTTCCTATGGCTGCGCCTCCTGACCCTGTTTTGGTTGAGGGCAATCTGGAGTATGTGGTTGAGAAAATATTGGATTCTCGTTTTTCTAGGCGGAAACTCCAGTATTTGGTTAAGTGGAGAGGTTATGGTCAGGAGGACAATTCTTGGGTGTTTGCTTCGGACATCCATGCTAGGAGACTGATCCGTGCCTATCACCGAGCTCATCCTGACCGACCTGGTTGCCCAAATGAGGGTTCGGTGACCCCTCCTCAACGGGGGGTACTGTTATGAATGTGCTAGAGATGGTTTCTGAGCAGAGGCTCCCTCTGGTGGTTACAAACAGCACTGAACCATTCAGTGAGGATTGGCAATCAGGAGTTACAGACTGGTCTGATATGAGGGAGGTTCCCTCCCATCATGGTTGCCGGTGATCAATTGTTCTTGTCTCAACTGTGTTCCTGGTTCACTTGGAATCTTGCTGAGTCTTGCCTCTTCTCCTGCTTTCAGATAAGATATTTTCTGTTTTTGTTTTTGTGCTTACCATTTGCATATTTCTCTGCATTTCTGTGAGGTTAGCCAGGTTCCCCCCCGGGAGGCTTGGGCTCCTCTCAGTTCCGCTGGAGCCATTGTTATTTGTTCATTTGCCTTTTCCGTTTTTTTCAGTGGCTGCGGCTTGGTTTTGTTGCACCAGAGAACTGATTTAGGTGGTAGAGGTCGTGTGATCTCAGGTGTTTTTGCAATCAGTAGCTTTGGCATTTTTTAGGGGTTTTTTTGGATTGCAGTGAGTATCCTTCCTATCCTTTTCTGTCTAGGCAGATTGGGCCCCAGCGTTTGCTCATACTATTTTCTGTCTGTGTCTGTATTTCCTCTTGTATAACCACCATTACATGTTTGGGGGCTTCCTATGTTCTTTGGGGATGTGCTCCGGGGCAGATAGCTTTCCTCTTTCTATCTTTAGGTGTAGTTAATCTCTCAGGCTGTGACGAGGCGTCTAGGACCAACGTAGGAACGCTCCACGGCTGCCTTTAGTTGTGGTGGTTAGTCAGGGTACTGCAATCCAATAGATTCCAACCTCTCTGGTGTATTGCCGTTTTTGCCTGCTCTCCTCAGCTACCAAAACATAACACTTCTGTTAACCATTGTTATCTCTAAAGAAACACGTGCAGTCATCATTGCAATGCACAAAAATGGCCTAACAGGGAAGAGTATCACAGCTAGAAAGATTGCACCTCAGTCAACAATCTATCGCATCATCAAGAACTTCAAGGAGAGAGGTTCCATTGTTGCCAAAAAGGCTCCAGGGCGCCCAAGAAAGACCAGCAAGCGCCAGGACCGTCTCTTAAAAGTGTTTCAGCTGCGGGATCGGGCTACCAGCAGTGCAGAACTTGCTCAGGAATGGCAGCAGGCAGGTGTGAGTGCATCTGCACGCACTGTGAGGGGGAGACTCTTGGAGCAAGACCGGGTCTCAAGGAGGGCAGCAAAGAAGCCACTTCTCTCCAGAAAAAACATCATGGACAGACTGATATTCTGCAAAAGGTACTGGCAGTGGACTGCTGAGGACTTGGGTAAAGTTATTTTCTCTGATAAATCCCCTTTTCGATTGTTTGGGACATCAGGAAAACGCCTCATTCGGAGAAGACAAGGTGAGCGCTACCACCAGTCTTGTCTCATGCCAACTGTTAAGCATCCTGAAACCATTCATGTGTGGGGTTGCTTCTCAGCCAAGGGAATCGGCTCTCTCACAGTCTTGCCTAAAAACACAGCCATGAATAAAGAATGGTACCAGAATGTCCTCCAAGAGCAACTTCTCCCAACCCTCCAAGAGCAGTTTGGCGATCAACAATGCCTTTTCCAGCATGATGGAGCACCTTGCCATAAAGCAAAGGTGATAACTAAATGGCTCAGGGAACAAAACATAGAGATTTTGGGTCTATGGCCTGGAAACTCCCCAGATCCTAATCCCATTGAGAACTTGTGGTCAATCATCAAGAGACGGGTGTGCAAATAAAAACCTAAAAATTCTGACAAAAAGAAAAATATTTAGACTTGAGAGTCCTCAGTGGTTGATACCTTTTAATGGCTAACTGAAAAGATGGTAACAAATTGCAAGCTTTCGAGACTACTCAGGTCTCTTCATCAGGCATAGACTAATACAACATCTGAAGAATCACATACTTATACACAAAATAGCACAGAAAAAATGCAATAGGTAGGACAAGTGACATGAAGCAGAACTGTCATTATGGCAGAGGGATTAACATAAATATGACTAGTTCATAGATAAGGAGTGAAGGTTTTATTACCCTCTGATTGGGGTCTGGTATTGTGTTGTGATGACCCTAAAAGGTCAGGGAGGCAGATTCCTTAATTGTTGTAGAACGACATAAAACTCTGGGATATATTCATCCCAGCACTAAGAGTGTCAAAGGTCATCATAAGTTTATATTCCCAGACTTTTCTATCCTTCTCAGATTTGAAGTTAGATTTTAATACAAGTAATTCCATATCTGTCATGCTATGACCGGGCATACAAAAGTGTTTGGCCACAGGTAAATCCATTCTTTTTTCTCTTATCGTGTGGCGATGAGAATTCATCCTTGTTCTCAGTTTTTGCCCGGTCTCCCCCACATACAGACCCCCAGTTGGACATTTAGTACATATAATTAGGTACACCACATTAGATGTGATGCAGCTGAAAGTACCTGGTATCTTGTAGTCCTGATGGGAGTTGGGGATCTTTATCCTGTCCATGGTCATTATAGACATCCCTGTATCAGAAGCCAATCGACCGTCCAACATATCTTAAATGGGACAGTTTCCATCCTAAACACATAAAAAACTCTATTGTCTACAGCCAAGCCATCAGATACAACCGTATATGTTCCAACCCCATGGATAGAGATGAACACCTTGGTCGCCTCAGAAAGACTTTTTTGAACCAGGGCTACCATCCAAGAACAATTGAAAACCAAATTACAAGAGCCACCAGAATATCAAGGAATCACCTGCTACATTACAAAGCTAAAGAAGAAAATAACCGGGTGCCTCTAGTGGTCACCTACAATCCAAGTGCTAAGGGGAGCTGCACGGAAACTACAACCTTTACTACAAAAAGATGCCCGATTACAATCCATATTTCCAGACCCCCCACTACTATGTTTTAGGCAGCCCCCAAATCTAAGAAGCATCATTGTCAGAAGCTCCCTGTCCTCCCCAACAGCTGCAGGAACCTTTCCTTGCAGACAAAAGAAATGCAAGACCTGTACATCTATAATGACCACGGACAGGATAAAGATCCCCAACTCCCATCAGGACTACAAGATACCAGGTACTTTCAGCTGCATCACATCTAATGTGGTGTACCTAATTATATGTACTAAATGTCCAACTGGGGGTCTGTATGTGGGGGAGACCAGGCAAAAACTGAGAACAAGGATGAATTCTCATCGCCACACGATAAGAGAAAAAAGAATGGATTTACCTGTGGCCAAACACTTTTGTATGCCCGGTCATAGCATGACAGATATGGAATTACTTGTATTAAAATCTAACTTCAAATCTGAGAAGGATAGAAAAGTCTGGGAATATAAACTTATGATGACCTTTGACACTCTTAGTGCTGGGATGAATATATCCCAGAGTTTTATGTCGTTCTACAACAATTAAGGAATCTGCCTCCCTGACCTTTTAGGGTCATCACAACACAATACCAGACCCCAATCAGAGGGTAATAAAACCTTCACTCCTTATCTATGAACTAGTCATATTTATGTTAATCCCTCTGCCATAATGACAGTTCTGCTTCATGTCACTTGTCCTACCTATTGCATTTTTTCTGTGCTATTTTGTGTATAAATATGTGATTCTTCAGATGTTGTATTAGTCTATGCCTGATGAAGAGACCTGAGTAGTCTCGAAAGCTTGCAATTTGTTACCATCTTTTCAGTTAGCCATTAAAAGGTATCAACCACTGAGGACTCTCAAGTCTAAATATTTTTCTATCTACTGGCTAACACGGTACGAAGATACACATCTTTCCTATGACAAAAAGAAAGCATTGATTGTGCAAGAATGGACTGCTATCAGTCAGGATTTGGTCCAGAAGTTGATTGAGAGCATGCCAGGGAGAATTGCAGAGGTCCTGAAGAAGAAGGGTCAACACTGCAAATATTGACTTGCTGCATTAACTCATTCTAACTGTCAATATAAGCTTTTGTTACTCATATGTTTGCAATTATATTTCTGTCTGTGATAAAAACATGTCATTGTCCAAGAAATATCGTCACTCCTTGCGGAGATCAACATGCTAAGCATGCCGAGATGAGGAGACTTAAAGCCGCAATGCTCCTCTGGGAAATATGCTAATTATGCAAATTGTCTCTTCAGAGAGGAAGAGAGCTAGAACTCTAGTGCCACCTTTTGGAAGGTAGCAATCCTACAAGTCAATGTTGACCCTTTAACGAGCCTTATCACATGACCTAGGATAATAGCCAAACCAGAATCTCAATTTGCAGACACTGTGTTTTGGGGTTCAGCCCCTCGTCAGTGCAAAGCGGAGATCTGGTTTGACTGTGTGAGAGGCGTCAGACCATTGTCCAAGAAATATCGTCACTCCTTGCGGAGATCAACATGCTAAGCATGCCGAGATGAGGAGACTTAAAGCCGCAATGCTCCTCTGGGAAATATGCTAATTATGCAAATTGTCTCTTCAGAGAGGAAGAGAGCTAGAACTCTAGTGCCACCTTTTGGAAGGTAGCAATCCTACAAGTCAATGTTGACCCTTTAACGAGCCTTATCACATGACCTAGAATAATAGCCAAACCAGAATCTCAATTTGCAGACACTGTGTTTTGGGGTTCAGCCCCTCGTCAGTGCAAAGCGGAGATCTGGTTTGGCTGTGTGAGAGGCGTCAGACCATTGTCCAAGAAATATCGTCACTCCTTGCGGAGATCAACATGCTAAGCATGCCGAGATGAGGAGACTTAAAGCCGCAATGCTCCTCTGGGAAATATGCTTGACCCTTTAACGAGCCTTATCACATGACCTAGGATAATAGCCAAACCAGAATCTCAATTTGCAGACACTGTGTTTCTTTTTTTTTTTTTAAAACCATTCAGGTTAGTTATAAACAACTCAATATAAGCTCATCAACTTAAACGTCGTTGTTTCAACTCTCATCATCATGGTTCATATTTAATTCAGCATAACAAACTAAAAGTATACACAAAGGACGTCATAAACATCAATAAACATCACTAAAATTCACTGATATTTGATCAAGTGCTGCCATTTTTTAAATTTCCAAACGCCCTCTGCATCAGAACCACCACCGCCTTCACTGTCTAATTTATAAATCAAGTATAATCTAGAAAGGATCAGCCCGACACACTTATTCACAGATAAATGCTTCTCTTTGAAAATTCCTAAATTCCTCACATCCCACAAACTCTGCATCACACAAGTCATAATTAACCATAGGATTCTATTTTTCACACGACCACATGCACCAATTCCAAACATTGCAACACGCCAGTCAATAAAACTCACCCCCGCTAACTCCTTACACAACCCACCTACACACTTCCACACACTGTACGCGTAATCACAGTCCCACATAGTATGCCACACAGTCTCACATCCACCACAACCTTCTCTCGGCACACTTCCGTTCTGGTCAGACCTCGTCTCTTCTGAACCTGTCGCACAGGCAAAATATTGTGCAAGGACATCCATACAATATCCCTTTGTCTATTAGACATCCCATGCGTTCCCAAACTCTTCCATGCAACCGAGACTTCATTCCCTCTCAAACCCACAATATTACTCTCCACATCATTCTTATGTATTATTTTCATCACCTTCTTAGCCATTCTAAAATCATTCATCGGCACACTCAGTAAATCATGCTTCCTCACAAACTTTTCAATCACCTCATACCAGACCGGACACTTGAAAGCAACAGGCACTCTAGCATCCCTCTTTCTCCAACACAAGCCATACAACATCCAACCAGCAGAATAACTTGCCATATAAGCTCCTTTATTTCCTTTATTCAACAAAATAACTACCGTTTTGATATACTGAAGCCCCAGAAAAATCTCAATGTTTGGAAAGGCCATGCCACCATGGTGACATGCCTTAAAAAGACTTTCTCTCTTAAGTTTTTCTATTTTACTACTCCAGAAAAAAGTAAAAACTAACTTTTCCACTCTTTTTATTTTCCTATTAGACGGTGGAAAAACTGTTGCAATAAAAAGCAGAATCGGAAGAATCACCGCTTTTATGACCAAAATCTTACCACTCAAGGTCAAGTCTCTCAGTCGCCAAAAATTTAACTTACGCTCTATGCGCAATCCACACTCCTCCCAGCTCTCCTTACCTTCCAGCTCCTTATTAAATAATACTCCCAGCACTTTGAGAGCACCCTCCTCACCTTTAACCCCCTCCATTTTAACCCCATCATCCCCAAAACATTTAAAACTACATTTATTCCAATTCACTCTAAAACCAGACGCACCACAGAAAAACTCCAAAAGCAACTTAACTCTACTCATAGACGCAACACTTTCACTCACAACCACAACATCATCCATATATCCAAGAACTTTCACATGCTTTCCACCACTCCCCGGTACCAACAAACCTCGCACCACTTTATCACGTCTCACCAAGCACAACAAAGGTTCATTCACACATACAAATAAGACAGGGGACATGGGACACCCCTGCCTTACACCAGACATAATATTCACTTTCTCACTCAACCATCCATTAACAAGAAACTCACTTGACACACAATCATACAAAGACATTAACCCATTCACAAATTTTTTAGGAAATCCCATTCTCTCCAGAACTTTAAACAAAAACACATGCGAGACCCTATCAAACGCTTTCTCAAAATCAATTGTCAGAACCATACACTTCTGTTTCCTTCCCATGCAGTCCCCAATCCAATCCCTTAATAACAATAAGTAATCACTCATACTTCTCCCAGGCACCGCACACACCTGATCCTCATCCACAACATTACCAATCACCTCACGCATACGATTCACCAACAATTTGCTATAGATTTTGTAATCTGCATTCAGCAGCGTTATAGGTCTCCAATTCTCTAAACACTTTCTCTCCACCTTTCTTATACACAAGCACAACCACCCCCTTCATTGATTCACACAACTTACCATTCTCCCACATGTACTTACATATCTCAGTCAAATCAGCACCCAGGAAATCCCATGCTTTCACATAGAATTCTACCGGCAATCCATCTTTCCCTGGTGTCTTATTCTTTTTAGCACTCTTCATCACGTTTTCTACTTCATCCATAATCACATCCTCATTCAAAATATCACATTCTTCACTACCCAACTTGTTCTCTAACCCATTCACCACTTCTAAAACAAGACCAGAGTCATTCCATTTTTTATCATATAACTTGCTGTAGAACCTATTCACCTCCTTTATCACATTCTCACCTGACACACACAAACCGTTCCTATCCAGGACTTTATCCATATCAACCTTTCTCCCATTCATTTTCTTAAAAAAGAACCTTGTGCACTTTTCATCTTTCTCAAGATGTTCTATTTTGGTGCGATAGATGATTTCCTTCCCTTTTTCATCCATAACACGCTTTAACTCACTCTTTGTCTTAGCCAGCTCATCAGACACATCCATCCCACTTTCTCCACACTTCCTTAACCAGTCTATACGCCTGTTTAAATCAGTAAATCTTTCCCGATAAATAGCAGCTTTTTTATAGCCCCATTTTTTGAAGAATTTTTTGCAACACACCTTAACCCAGTCCCACCATTCCAGCACACACGCAAAATTCCTCTTACATACTCTCCACTCTTTATACTTTATTTTTAATTCATTCATCACATCCTCATCTTCTAACAACCTAACGTTCAGCTTCCAAACCCCACCCCCATACACACGGTCACCAATCGCACTAAACACACCTCTCAAACACTCATGATCAGAAAAAGGTACAGCATTTTGTTCAAAATTCATACACAACATATTTTTGGAAAACAACATTTTATCTATTCTGGATACAATACCACCCCTATCAGCATGGTATGTTGGCGGTGGTGGGATGCCAAATTTCAGAGCAGCAGCATCTAGAAGGGAAAAATCAGAAATAAGATTGGATAACTTTTTACCAGTTATGTCACAATTCCCTTCTGTGATGCAATTAAAGTCTCCAACTAAAACTGTAGGCATTTTGCCTGGAAGAAACAAACTTAATTTTTCCAAAAGAGCCAGACGCTCCTTTTTCCCATCCTTTCCTGATGGACAGTACACATTAATAATTCTAGCCCGCCATCCCCTATAGCTAACATGTGCAATTATACATCTACCCACCTCTACCACCGTGTAGCTATCTAAACTAATCTCCCTGTTACCCATTAATATCCCTACACCATCATTCCTATTAACACATGAGCCAGACCATACATGCTGACCGTAAGGCCAGTCCTTATCGCTTGGAGCGTCCTCAATCCCACATTCCTGAAGACAAAAGATGTGAGCATTCATCTGTTTAATATAATCTAGGACGACTGCCCTCCTGGATTTAGTTCTAATTTGTCTGACATTCAGGGACGCAATGCCCCAACCAGCTTGGGGAGCCATAACATGATGGTGTTATTTACATGACGACAAACAGGCCACTTCTTCTTCAGCCGTTTTCGTCTTCCATCTGGAACTGCAACTCCCCGAATCTGTTTACGTCTGCGGGAATGCCTAAAAAAACATCAGGTGTCAGGAGAGAAGACATTCTGAGGGTAACTACGTTCACTCACCGGACTTAAACAATCTTCACCGGCGTCCGCCCAATCCGTTCTGGGCTTTTTACAGGAAGTTCCAGGCTCTTCCTCCTCCTCAGAGGGCCTTGCAAGAGTGAAGTCACCTTGATCTCCACAACTGGTCAACTCCTCCTCAGTAGCTAACCAAGATATACTGGGGGTATTACCAAGAGAACCCTCCAACTCCCCCTCCCCACAGACATCAGACTGATGAGGGAGCTCACATTCAACCTCAGCAAGTTCCAAACCTGCCACCTCTGGGCTGGGAGTCTCCGTTTCGGGCAGGGCCTCCTCATGCGCATCCATGATTTCAGGTTCCTCAATAAGATCCGGGTCTGTAACCTGTGGAATGTCAACAACAGCAGCAGGGGGCGCAGCTGCCCCACCTGTGACCTCAGCGTAAGACCTAGGACTGATCCTGGCCTTACAATCCCGATACTTATGGCCCTCCTCACCACAAGCATTACACATAACAGGATTTGTGCAGTCTTTTGCCATATGGCCGGAACCATTGCAATTCCTACAAGTTGGCATGTCCTTGCAACTATCCTGGGTATGCCCGAAATTTTTACACCTCCTGCAATACAGTGGGGCATCTGGAAAAAACAAAAAACCACTATTTTTCCCAATTGAAAAATTAAGAGGGGGGTAATGGATGCCTCCCGGGCCTTGGGGATCCATCCCAAATCTCACAAAAAATTTGTACTTCCCGGTCCAGAGCCCTTCTCCATTCAGGACCCTGTGGGAGTACTGAACATAAATGCAATGTCTTTTCAAAAATAAAGTAATGTCCTCCAGGGAAACAAAAGGGTTGTGCATGAAAACCACAAGTGGGATATCCCCCTTAGAGTATAGCACAGTAAAGGTAAGTCCTTCCAGCAAAGGATTTGCAACTCCATTTTTCAGGGCAGTAAACAAATTCTGGCAAGCCGCCATAGAAGATAGCACCAGCACATACCTGCCTTCCCTCCTGAACTCCTGCAGGCATATTATATCGGACTTCCGAATCTTCAGGATGTCATAAAACACCATGTTGACCAAATATCCCAGGGAAAAATGCAACTTCTTATCTTCAGCGATTTCAATCCGGAATCCATTTTTGACCCGGCTATCACCGGTCCCAGAGAATTGAAGTCGGACTCCCATCGTCCACAACTCCAAGGATCTTCTCCCTGAATCCTCCTGGCTATCTCCCTAAAGCAGCAACCGGCTTAAGCCACCGAAGTGGCGATGCCGGAAGGCCAAGAGACAGCACTCAAGGTATCCAGGACACTTTGCACCTCGTCAGTGCAAAGCGGAGATCTGGTTTGGCTGTGTGAGAGGCGTCAGACCATTGTCCAAGAAATATCGTCACTCCTTGCGGAGATCAACATGCTAAGCATGCCGAGATGAGGAGACTTAAAGCCGCAATGCTCCTCTGGGAAATATGCTAATTATGCAAATTGTCTCTTCAGAGAGGAAGAGAGCTAGAACTCTAGTGCCACCTTTTGGAAGGTAGCAATCCTACAAGTCAATGTTGACCCTTTAACGAGCCTTATCACATGACCTAGGATAATATCCAAACCAGAATCTCAATTTGCAGACACTGTGTTTTGGGGTTCAGCCCCTCGTCAGTGCAAAGCGGAGATCTGGTTTGGCTGTGTGAGAGGCGTCAGACCATTGTCCAAGAAATATCGTCACTCCTTGCGGAGATCAACATGCTAAGCATGCCGAGATGAGGAGACTTAAAGCCGCAATGCTCCTCTGGGAAATATGCTAATTATGCAAATTGTCTCTTCAGAGAGGAAGAGAACTAGAACTCTAGTGCCACCTTTTGGAAGGTAGCAATCCTACAAGTCAATGTTGACCCTTTAACGAGCCTTATCACATGACCTAGGATAATAGCCAAACCAGAATCTCAATTTGCAGACACTGTGTTTCGGGTTCACCCCCTCGTCAGTGCAAAGCGGAGATCTGGTTTGGCTGTGTGAGAGGCGTCAGACCATAAATATCAGAAATATCGTCACTCCTTGCGGAGATCAACATGCTAAGCATGCCGAGATGAGGAAAAAAGGTGGCACTAGAGTTCTAGCTCTCTTCCTCTCTGAAGAGACAATTTGCATAATTAGCATATTTCCCAGAGGAGCATTGCGGCTTTAAGTCTCCTCATCTTGATGGCAGAGGGAAAGGTACCAGAAGATAGCGATAGGTTGAAGAGATGGGTTAGGGCTGGGATGAGCATGTTAGTGAGGTTGGGGAGCATGTGGGATGGGATGGGGTCAAGTGCACAGGTGGTAAGGTGTGATTTGAAAAGGAGATCAGTAAGCTCTCCTTCAGTGATGTTGGAGAGGGAGGTTAGTAGGGAAGGGCAGAGGTCTGGTATACGGAGTGGTTGGGGTGGTGGAACAGTAAAGGTTTGCCTTGTTTGGTCGATCTTATTTTTGAAGTAGGTGGCAAAGTTCTCGGCAGAGATGAGGGGAGTTGGAGGTGGCAGTGGTGGACGGAGGAGAGAGTTGAATGTTCTGAACAGTTGTTTTGGGTTGTAGGATAATGAAGATACAAGGTATGTGAAATAGGTCTGTTTAGCAGAGGTGAGTGCTATTTTGAAGGCAAGTGTAGCTTGTTTGAAAGTAGAGAAATCGTCTGGTAGGCGTGTTTTCTTCCAATGCCGCTCCGCGACCCTGGATGATTGTCGAAGTTTTTTGGTGAGATTGTTGTGCCAGGGTTGCCTATTGATTTGTCACACTTTGCCGTGCATGAGAGGGGCGACTGAGTCTATGGCAGATGTGAGGGTGGTGTTATAGAAAGCGGTGGCGTTGTCTGTGTCGTGGAGTGAAGATATGGAGGACAGAGGTAGAAGAGAGTCTGAGAGTCTGTGAATGTCTAGGTGTGCGAGGTTTCTGCAAGGATGTGCCAGTGGCTGGACTTAAGGGGCAGGTGAAGAGGACAGGGATGAGAAGGTGAGAAGGTGGTGGTCTGATAAGGGAAGGGGAGAGATTGCGAGATTAGATAGGGAACAGAGACGGGTGAAGATGAGGTCTAATGTATGTCCATCTGTGTGGGTGGCTGTGGAGGACCACTGAGTAAGTCCAAAGGATGAAGTAAGTGACAGGAGTTTGGAGGCTGCTGGCTGGTGGGTGTCAATAGGGATATTAAAGTCACCCATGATGATGGTGGGGATGTCAGCAGAGAGAAAGTGGAGAAGCCAGCTGGAGAATTGGTCAATGAAGGCAGTGGCTGAGCCCGGTGGTCGGTATATGACGGCCATTTGGAGATTAGAGGGAGAGTAGATATGGACCGAGTGGTCCTCAAAAGAAGGGAGGATGAGGGAGGGTGGGGGTTGGATAGGGTTGAAGGAGCAGTTATTAGAAATAAGGAAACCCACGCCTCCACCATGTCTGTTGTCATATATATATATGTCGCCAGCAGTGAGAAGAAGCAGAGAAAGGGAAAGAAGATAGGTGAAGGAGAGTGACCGGCTTACGTTATATATTAGTGGGAGAGGTCTGAGGTTAAGAAGCAGGTCTGCAAATGAGGCGATGTGGGGGGGGTAAGAGAGAGGGAGACAGTTATTTGGTTGGAGCTTGCAGGGATTTAGGGATAGCGAAGGAGAGTGAAGATTAGTGGAGCAAAAACAGTGAGGGCAAATGTGAGCATGGTTAAGGAGCAGGGTAAAAGAAAGGCAAGTAAAAATAGAAGACAGTGATTAGTCTTACCTTCTGACCGATTTCTGGACTATTTCTGGATATATTTCTGATGTAACACTTCAAAGATGTCACACTTAAAATGATGTCATATCTGACCTGCTCCATTCAACTATACCATTCAAATGTCCAAGAAATGAAGCCAGGTGTGAAGGAGAGAGGGGAGGAGAAAAGAGGAGGACAGTTCACAGCAGGGAGCAATTAACAGATTGCAGTTAATTTGCCTAGCATGGGGGATAGGTCTATGAGTGAGGATCACAGACATATCAATATGTATTCCGTAAATCTGAAGTATGCTACATGGAATTAAAATCAGGGAAAAAGCAGCAGCGTAACAGTTAAAGCAGAAGAATAGGAGTACATAGGATTCTGGGGTGCAGTGGGTATCCAGTTAAAGCAGTAGAATAGGAGTACATAGGATTCTGGGGTGCAGTGGGTATTCTGGATAGAGAGAAGGTTCAGACGTACCTGTGGATGAAAGTAAATGGATGAAGACATGACAGCATGAAGGGGAATATACCATGCGCTTTCATTCTGGATATATTTCTGATGTAACACTTCAAAGATGTCACACTTAAAATGTCACTTCTGACCAAGGTCATATCTGACCTGCTCCATTCAACTTATACCATTCAAATATGTCCGCATAGCCATACAACCCTTTTATAGCAACAACTACAGGGCCTGCCAGAAAAGGACCAATGAGAAACTGTTCAGAACACATGTAATTTCAGGACCTTCTTGGCGGACCAATAGGAGCTGCTGCAGTACCTGAGCATGTGACCCCTGATCTCCAATGAGAGATCTTACTCTGGGCATGCTCAGAAGGGGAAACGCAGGACTTAGTCCTAAAGACATCTGCTCGCCACTGACCAGTACTGGCCTCAATAGCAGAACTGGAGAGGCAGCAGTAAACCTCTGCACAGTACTAGGCTGTGCAAGACGCTGGGACCGACGTCTCTGCTGAGGAGACTCCACTGCGGCCGGAGACGGATGGCGGACCGCAGTGGGAATGGCTCGAGATTCCCCCTGTGCAGAAGCGGGAACTCAACATCTAACAACTATACTCTTAGGAACCTTGAGTACTGCAGAAATTATTTTGTAACCTTGGCCAGATCTGTGCCTTGCCACAATTCTGTCTCTGAGCTCCTTAGCCAGTTCCTTTGACCTCATGATTCTCATTTGGTCTGACATGCACTGTGAGGTGTGAGGTCTTATATAGATAGGTGTGTGCCTTTACAAATTAAGTCCTATCAGTTTAATTGAACACAGCTGGACTCCAATGAAGGAGTAGAACCATCTCAAGGAAGATCACAAGGAAATGGACAGCATGTTACGCATATATGAGTGTCTGAGCAAAGGGTCTGAGTACTTATGACCATGTGAAATTTCAGTTTTTCTTTTTTAATAAATTTGCAAACATTTCTACACTTCTGTTTTTTTTCAGTCAAGATGGAGTGCAGAGTGTACATTAATGAGAAAAAAATGAACTTTTTTTGCATTTACCAAATGACTGTGATGAATCAAATAGTTAAAAATTTAAAGGGGTCTGAATGCTTTACGAACCCACTGTAAATAAAGGTAATAATTATTAGTAGATTGAAGTTGGTAAAGTTCAAGCTGTTAGCTTTGCCATGTGTAGAAGGAAAAATGTTTTACTTGAACACAACTTCACAAACGGGGGCTCACTGCTGTGCTGACACAGGGTGAAGTAGGGTAAACACAACAAGCTGCTTGACTCTGGGAGAGGTGCAGGCGGAGATGTTACAGTGGATTGAGAAAGATGAGGTGTGCTTGGTATGTAAGCTCAGTCAAAACCAGCAGGCATGTCCACTTCCATATCAGCTGACAGGCTCTCAGTCACCCCCACTGTAGGGGGTAAACAAGCAGAGGTTCTGCTGCCGGAGACCTGTGTGACAACACTTGCCACTGTGAGGCAGGAGGAAGAATCAGTAAATACAAGATACACAATCGCCTAATTTTGTAGAAATAGATGGAAAAGAGGAGCAAGGATGTTGTAAGCTGCTGACAGAATATGGTATCTGTGTGATGACTCCAAAAAACTGACATATCATAAAATGATCTAAAGTAATGAGATCTGTCCTGTCACACTGTTTTAATGGCTTGGTAAGTTGAACCCTAATTGCCTGATATTGTTTCAGGGTGGATTAATACCAAAATAAATGGTACAAATGGTCATCAATTATTGCAGTAAAACAAACTTATATGACATGGAAACTCACTGCTAAAGCGGCCCCAAGAATTAATCCATGCTGGTGCTAGAGGGGAAAGGCTTGCAGAAATTGGAATGTCAGCAGATAACTGTTAGGTTGGGGTCGCACTAGTGTTGAATACGGACGAGTGCTATGCGAGGAAACATCGCATAGCACTCGGACCATTGTTAATCTATGGGCAGCTCCCATCAGCATTTTTTTTCTCTGCCGTATTAAATGCAGAGTCTATGGGTGCGAGAAAAAAACGGGCACTACACGGACCATCAGTGTGACTTATGAGAAATAAGCACACATTTTCCTCATTACAGCCCATTGAGCCATTTAATTCAAAGGGGAAAAGCAGTGAGAAATTAAAAGCCACATGGATGCAATACGGATGTCACACGGATACTTAGATGCGAGGAAATCACATTCTCGCATTGCAAATGGATTACACACGGATCACTGTTCGGGGAACATTTGTGTAATTCTCAGCCGTCAAAATCGGACCGATTTTTTTATATGTTAAGTGTGACTCCAGCCTTATACTGAAATGACTGAGTATGTCAATCACTATTGCCTGGTGAAAAGATACTTGAGGGTGGATTAAACATACAATGAGTCAAGCAGAGAGATAAAAATGGTGCCAGTGACCAAACAAACTTTAACAGGCTTCTGCACTCACTGTTTAGCTGACATCAAGGAGATGTGCCTCGCACGGCTGCTGGACGGAGTCCGGCTTGCAGAAGGTGAGCTGTCAGTGGATGCAGAGTGCGACAGTAGGTCAGTTCAGTGGCTATGCGGGGTCTGCACTGTGGAGACAGGAGTGCTCTGGCCGATAACGCTTCTGGATGTCAGGCAAAAAAATGGTCTCTGGTGCTTGGAGATGGTGTGTGATGTCACACAGAGGTACAGAGGCCAAAAAACAAGCGGACGCATTTGGAGGAGTGCACGGCTCCTCTTTCTCAGGGTGCCTGTACACATCGATACTGACCATGGTTTTATAGACTGCTGATCCGCCCCTTTTATTTTCTCCAAGCACTTTACAATGCCGTTCACTTAATCCACTGCTTGTGACGTGAGTCACTGCAGTAAATATTAGTCCCAGAAGTAGAGAGCAAGACTTCAATAACAGATAGTAAAAAATATATACCGTATATAATCCAGTATAAGCCGGCCCGAGTATAAGCCGAGTCCCCTAATTTTGCCACAAAAAACTGGGAAAACTTATTGACTCGAGTATAAGCCTAGGGTGGGAAATGCAGCAGCTACTGGTAAATTTCAAAAATAAAAATTGATACCAATAAAGGTAAAATTAATTCAGACATCAGAAGGTTAAATGTTTTTGAATATCAATATTGAATCAGAAGCCCCATATAATGCTTCATAAAGTTCATGATGGGCCCAATAAGATGCTCCATATTAAAATATGCCCCATGTAATGCTGCATAAAAGGTTAATGATGGCCCCATAAGATGATCCATAGAATAATATGCCCCATATACTGCTCCATAAAGGTTGATGGCCCCATAAGATGCTCCATAGAATAATATGCACTGTTATGATTTGGTAACCGAGGCGGAAACAAGAAAAACAGGCTAGGCAACCAGACACCCAGATAGGTTGGTAACTTAGCGGATTGCAGCCCCCTAAACTAACAACACAACTAGAATTAGCTGTGGGACGTACCTACAATGCGCTAGACGCCTCAACACAGCCAAAGAGGTAACTAAACCTAAAGAGAGAAAGGGGAAACCTAAATGCCCCGGAGTAGAGCCCCAAAGGAATAGATAGCCCCCAAACATATATTGTCGGTGAGACAGATGAAGCACAAACACAGACAGAAAATAGAGTAAGCAAATGCTGGAGCCCAAACTGTCTGGATAGAACAGGACAGGAAAGGATACTGTCTGCAATCCAGCAAAAACCCTAAGAAAAATTCCAACACTTCTGATATGCAAAAATACTGAGGTCACATGACCTCTCCCCCACTATATCAGAACTCTGGTGTGAACTGGACGTAAAACAGCAGATACTGAAATAACAGTGAACTAAAATACAGAAAAGACTGACATAAGCAGTGGCAATGAAAACAGAGTCCAGCACAGGCCCCAGCAAGGGACCCGGCTGAACTCACACAGCAAGGCAGAAAACAGAAAAAGCAAAAGGGGAACAAATGCCACAAATTTAAACTGACAAAAACTTATCTGAAAGATGCAGGACAAAACAGGGAATAAGTAGACTTCCAAAAGGCTCAGGAAGCAGACCAAATCACCGGCAGCCACTAGGGGAAGGCTGCTCGCTTAAATCTCCCCAGTCTGTAACACCTGATCTCCAATCATCCCCCTCAGGTGATTGACTTCTGTCATCCTGACCATCTCCACTACCAGCAGCAACCACCAGAGGGAGCCCAGACTCAAAAGCCATATTAAAAGTGTTCACAACAGCACCCCCCTTGAGGAGGGGTCACTGAACCCTCACCCAAGCCACCAGGCCGATCAGGATGGGCCCGGTGAAAGGCGGGAACTAATCTCTCGGCATGAATGTCAGAAGCAAACACCCAATAATTATCCTCCTGGCCATAACCTTTCCACTTGATCAAGTACTGAAGTCTCCGTCTAGCCAGACAAGAATCCAATACCTTCTCAACTTCATACTTCAGATTGCCCTTAGCCAATACAGAGGATCAGGGGGCGCAGCCATTGGAACTACTGGCTCAACAAATCTTTTCAACAAAGATTTATGAAAAACGTTGTGAATCTTGAACGTTCCTGGCAGAGCCAAACGGAAAGAAACGGGATTAAGGATTTCCAAAATCATATAAGGTCCAATGAACCTGGCTTAAATTTTGGAGACGCAACCTTCATGGGAATATTTTTGAGGACAACCAAACCATGTCACCTACTTTAAATCGGGACCATCAGTCCAATGCCGGTTGGCAAACCATTGGGCCCTCTCCTGAGAGTGAGACAACTTATCCACTGCTTGATTCCAAATTTGCTGCATTCTCTCTGCCATAGAATCAACAGCTGGACAAGCTGAAGCCTCCACCTGCCCTGAAGAAAACAAAGGATCAAACACGAAGTTGCAGAAAAAAGGGGACATCAAAGTGCCAGAACTAGCCCTATTATTTAGAGCAGATACTGCCAAGGGCAAAAATGAGACCCAGTCATCTTGATCAGCAGACACAAAACATCTCAATTAAGTTTACAAAGTCTGGTTTGCTCTCTCAGTCTGCCCATTGGTCTGAGGGTGAAACACAGAGGAGAAGGACAACTGAATTCGTAGTTTAGAACAAAAGGCTCTCCAAAATCTGGAAACAAACTGGACTCCTCTGTCAGACATAATGTTCTCTGGAATGCCGTGCAAACGAACC
The DNA here is from genome assembly GCA_033576555.1 of Oophaga sylvatica. NCBI lineage: Eukaryota > Metazoa > Chordata > Amphibia > Anura > Dendrobatidae > Oophaga > Oophaga sylvatica. Next base: position 286,601,476 of record JARQOD010000003.1, on the reverse strand, counting down.
ACCTGCTGAAAAAACAAGGGTACCAACTTGGAAGAGGATGGCAACTTCGGCAGTGGTACAAGATGGACCATCTTGGAAAATCTATCACAGATCACCCAGATAACAGTCAGACAGGGAGGTCGGAAATAAAATCCATTGAGATATGGGTCCATGGCCTCCTGGGCACAGGCAGTGGCACTAACAATCCACTAGAGTGAGAACAGGGTTTGGACTGAGAACAATTCCCACAGGACTGCACAAAATTCCTGACATCATGAGATAAAGCAGGCCACCAAACAGACCGAATCACCAAATCTCTGGTACCAAAAATATCGGGATGACCAGCCAACGCGGAGCAATGAATTTCAGACATTACTTTCCTCCTCCATTGGTCGGGGACATACATTTTCCCCATAGAGCATCATTCAGGTCTATCCTCCTGAAATTCCTCCAGGGCAAGTCTCAAATCGGGTGAGATAGCGGAAAGAACCACACACTCATTCAGAATGGTAGTAGGCTCAGTCACATCAAGAGAATCCGCAAAGAAACTCCTAGAGAGGGCATCCGTCTTAACATTCAGAGTGCCCAGAATAAAGGAGACCACAAAATTAAAACGCTTGAAAAACAAGGCCCACCTGGCCTGTCTAAGATTTAATCGCATGGCTGATTCGAGATAGATCAAGTTCTTGTGGTCAGTGAGGACCACAACTTGATGTTTGGCTCCCTCCAACCAATGTCTACACTCTTCAAATGCCCACTTCATAGCCAATAATTCCCGATTCCCCACATCATAATTACGTTCAGCTGGGGAAAACTTTTGAGAGAAGAAGGCACAAAGGTTAATCTTAGAGGTTACAGGATCTCTTTGAGACAAAACGGCTCCTGCACCAATCTCAGAAGCATCTATCTCCACCTGAAATGGGAGAGAAACATCAGGTTGCCGTAGAACAGGAGCAGAAGTGAATCTCCGCTTAAGTTCCTGAAACGCCGAAACTGCCTCTGGAGACCAATTCACCACATCAGCGCCCTTTTTGGTCAAATCTGTCAGTGGTTTCACAATACCAGAGAAATTAATTATAAATTTACGGCAAAAATTAGCAAAACCCAAATATTTCGGAAGAGACTTCAAGGAAGTGGGCTGAACCCAATCATAAATGGCCTGAACCTTGACCGGGTCTATTTCAATAGCGGACGGAGACAAAATGAATCCCAAAAACGAAATTTTTTGTATGCCAAAGAGACATTTCGATCCATTAACATACAAAGCATTTTCTCTCAAAATCCGGAATACCATCCGAACATGTTCCACATTAGAATCCCAGTCATTGGAAAAAATTAAAATATCATCCAATTAAACGATCAAAAACTTGTCCACAAAATCCCGGAAAATATCATTCATGAAAGATTGGAAGACGGAAGGGGCATTAGTGAGCCCAAAAGGCATCACCAGGTACTCAAAATGCCCCTCAGGAGTATTAAACGCCGTCTTCCATTCATCACCGTACTTAATGCGAATAAGATTATACGCCACACTAAGGTCAAGCTTGGTAAACCAACTAGCACCTTTCACTCTGGAGAATAAAACGGAAATCAGGGGTAACAGATACTGATATTTAAAAGTGATTTTATTAAGGAGATGATAGTCAATACATGGCCTCAATGAGCCATCCTTCTTGGTCACAAAAAAAAACACGGCATCTAAAGGTGAAGGGGACGGTCTAATATGACCCTTCTCCAATGATTCTTTGATATAAGATTGCATAGCATCATGTTCAGATGCAGATAAATCGAAGAGCCGACCCTTGGGAAATTTACAACCAGGCACTAACTCAATCGCGCAATCATAACTCCTGTTGGAGGCAAGGACGTAGACTTACTCTCACTAAACACATCAGAAAAATCAGCCAAATAGTCAGGGACATCCTGAGACTGGGGAAAGGTAGAGAAAACAGGAGTGTCTCTAAGAACACATTGACAACCCCAACTAACCACAGGCACAGACTTTTAATCCAAAACAGGATTATGGGTCTGCAACCAAGGAAAACCCAGTACAACAATGTCATGTAAATTATGTAACACCAAAAATTTACAATTCTCTTGGTGGTCCGGGGCTACCCGCATTATCACCTGGGTCCAAAACTGGGGCTTATTCTCCGCCAAAGGAGTAGCATCAATACCCCTCAAGGGAATCGGAGTCCGCAGGGTAACCATGGGAAAACCACAACGTTTGGCAAAGTCAAAATCCATCAGGTTCAGGGCTGCTCCTGAATCAACAAAAGCCCTAGTAGAAAATGAAGATAAGGAGCAGATCAAGGTAACCATCAAAAGGAATTTAGGCTGTACATTGCCCAAAACAAATGAGTGAGCAAAACGTTTCTCCCGCTTAGGGCAGACGGAAATAGTATGAGAGGCGTCCCCACAAAAGAAGCACACTGTTACACCCGGTCCCAGCGCTGGCTCTGCACTCCGTTCTGCTCACTCACCTGCCCCAGCTGCCCTTCGGCGTCCTGTGTCCTCCTCCACTTCCTGGCACGCTGCTGGCAGGCCTCCAGATAGTCTGCTTAGGACGCGAGGCCGCGCCCACCATCTCTCTTAAAGGGGCAGCGTGCATTTTTTGAAATAAGCTAATTAACCAATGGCTGCGCACTCAGTACTATATCTGGTCACTCCACCATTAGGGGAGTGCCGGAGCAACGTGTTCTATCATTGCTACATCCGGTTCTGTTCCTGATCTGTCTGCGCTGCGTCTGCAGTCTCTGTGCTTCGCTGATACTGTTTGTCTCCTCAGATCATTGCTAACCTGTATCTGGCTATCTTGGACAATCTCGGCTATTACTGGCACAAGTGTCATCCCGTTCCGCCATCAGCCATCCGTACCCGTGGATCGTGACAAAGTCACTGAAGCCAGCCTTCTACCATCTGTTCTGGACCAGGACCTTACCCTTCTCCGTCAAGAACTTTCCACGGACTCTGTAAATACCTGTTACCCCTTTGGTCCCTCTGGGACAGCTGCCACGTGTCCGGGGTCTAACTGGAGGTAGCACCTGTGTCCTCCGGGTATTCCATTCTGGTCCTGTTCGAGGGGCCTTACTACGGGTACCCGGGGCTCACTAGTTACGCCCCCTTCGGAGCCTCCCGGACCGCGGTCTCGAAGTTCCACATTAAAAATAAAAACGAATGTGAACTTCACCACCTCTGCCTCCGCTTCCATTCGTTACACACAACTTATTACGCCTTCTAAATTCTTGACGTTGAGCCCTTGAAATAACCCTATAACACTGCATGGACTTAGAGGTTTGTTCGAAAGGCAACACCGCCTCTAGCATAGTTTTACGTCCACGTAAACGTCTGTCAATTTGAATGGCTAATGACATAGAGTCGTTGAGACCAGAGGGGACAGGAAATCCCATCATAACATCTTTCACGGTCTCCGCCAGACCTTTCCGAAAAAAGAGCTGCTAGGGCATCATCGTTCCATTTAGTAAGGACTGCCCACTTTCGGAATTTCTGACAATATAACTCTGCCGCTTCCTGACCCTGGTTCAATGCCAATAATGTTTTCTCAGCTTGATCAATAACATTAGGTTCATCACACAACAACCCCAGAGCCTGAAAAAACGCATCCACATTAGCCAAAACAGGATCCCCAGGTGTCAGGGAAAAAGCACAGTCCTGAGGTAGCCGCCGCGCAACAAGGAGATGACAATTTTAACTTGCTGCACTGAGTTCCCCGGGAAATTAGGTTTCAAGGCAAAAAACAATTTACAATTATTCTTAAAGTTCAAAAATTTAGACCGATCCCCAGAAAATAAATCAGGAATAGGGATCTTAGATTCTACAGTAGACAACTGAGCGAGATAGGCAAAAATTCTCCGAACTTCAGCAGCGAGCTGCTCAACACGATCAGACAAATGCTTAGTCTCCATGAAGAAAAAATTCTCCTACGGCCCCCCAAAGAAAAAGAGGAAAAAACATATTAAAAATTCTGACAACTTTTTTTTTTTTAATATTTTTTTCCTTCTTTAGTACCCTAGAATCTACAGTGAGGCCAGTGATTCTGTTATGATTCGGTAAACGAGGAGGATAACAGGAAAAATAGGCCAGGCAACCAGACAACCAGAGAGGTTGGTAAGGCTAGTTTCACATTTGCGTAGTTGTGCAAAGCGCATCGTGCGCAATTAAAAACGCATGCAAAAACGCATACAAGCGCTTGCAAGCACATGTTTTTTTTAACGCATGAATGTACGCATAACAACAAAAAAAGTAGCGTTTGCATGCGTTATCAAGCGTTTTTGCATGCATTTGCTTTTTTTAGGCGCATGCTTTCTCAAAGTGTCATATTTCCACAGGAGGAAAATCCTTGAAACAGAATCCACCAATGGGACACCAGTGGGCGAGTGTCATGGGACTTCTTTATATAGACCTTTTACAGCTGAATTCTTCAGATTTTGCTGCTGTTTCCTGTGTCACCATGGATCTGCGTTGGGAGAGTTTTCGCTTCAACTTGGATCTGGATATCGTGCTGTTTCTGGATTTTGCATTTGCTTGCCAGCAACAAAGGGAGAGAGAGAGACAGCGAAGACGGCAGCGGCGGCGTTTTTGGAGACATCCGATTATTGAAGTCCGGGAGAGCAGTAGAGCGTACCACAGCCTCTTCAGCGAGCTCCAGGCAAACCCGGCGAAATTTAATGACTATACCTGGATGTCCCAAGAAAGCTTCATGTATTTGCTTGGTCATGTTGTTGAAGGAGCCATCCGGAGACAGGACACACAGATCCGTTGTGTGATTCCTCCTGAGGAACGGCTCTTGGTCACATTACGGTACGTAATATTTGTTTTTGTTCTGCCATTTACTAAAAGCCTGCAGATTTATAGTTCTGCATTGTACAGAATTTTTTTTTCATGTCAGTGTTTTGCCAAAGCCTAGTCAATCACAATTTTTCTTCCTCTGTTTTGCAGATTCCAGGCTTCTGGCGAGACCCTATCTTCACTCCACTTCCAGTACCGGCTTGGAATCTCCACCTTGTCGGGAATAGTTGCGGACACCTGCCGGGCTTTGTGGAACGTTCTCTGTCCTGAATTTATGCCCCTGCCCACCGCGGAAAAGTGGATTGAAATATCTGATTAATTCCTGCAATTTCCCCAACTGTTTGGGAGCGGTGGATGGTAAACACATCAGGATAACAAAACCCTCAAAAAGTGGCTCTGAGTACTATAATTATAAAAAGTACTTTTCTACAGTACTGTACTTATGGCGATTGCGGATGCAGACTGTTGGTTTATTGTGGTGGACATTGGGGCATTTGGCCGGGGCAATGACTCTCAGACTTTTAAGAACTCAGGCATGGGCCATAGACATTTTAATTTCCCCCTGCCACGGCCTCTTCCCCACACTGAAGGTGCACCACTGCCATTTGTAATGGTTGGGGATGAGGCCTTTCAAATGTGCACAAACCTGCTGAAACCCTACTCCAGCCGGGACTTGGCCACACAAAAAAAAATGTTTAATTACAGACTCACAAGGGCATGAAGAACTGTAGAGTGTGCCTTAGGGATTGTTGTGTCCAGATGGCGCATTCTAGGCACAGCCATTAATCTGAAACTTGAAAGAGTGGATGAGGTGGTGAAAGCCTGTGTGGTTCTTCACAATTTTGTGATGGCTAAAGAGCGCCCTAACTTTGAACTAGATGAACCAGCTGCCAACCCATTGCCTGATTTCACTCAGCACCCTCTCAGGTCATCAGGTGAAGTTGGTCAAATGAGGGACCAAATTTGCAGCCTACTTTATATCTGATGTGGGACATGTGTCATGGCAAGATCAAATGGTGTCAAAAATTTTTATTGTGTGCATGTTAATAAAAAAACAGTTTTGATACCTTTACTGAGTGCACTCTGTCTTTATACACTACAATACAATAATCACCTGCCCAGGTGTCCCAGTGAAGTCAGAATGCTGTTTTGTGCATCTTGACTTTACTAGGACTCCACCAGGTAAGACTACAGAGAAAAGTTGTATGACCTTCATCATCTCTTCAGTCTGTGTTCAAAGCAGATTGCAGCGATGGTGAAGATACAACAAATATTTATCACCTGGCCTGATGTTACAAATAGTGATTTTGGGATGCACTAGCAACCTTCACTCTTTATGACACCTGACCATATGAGTATAAATATTTGTTGTATCTCCACTGTGGCTTCAGTATGCACACACACTGGAGAGATGATAAAGTATATACAACTTCTACAATCCCCTGGCCTGGTGTCATGCTGAAGTGAGGATGCCAAAAAAACACATGCTGACTTCAGAATTTAATGACTGTTGGGCAGGTGAATACACATATGAGTTAACCACCAGCATCTCTCCAGTCTGCGTGCAATAGATGATGCAGACTGAAGCGACGCTGCAGATGACAACTCATAGGTATAGTCACCTGGCCAGGTGTGATAAATAGTTATGATACCAGGCCAGGGTATTGTAGATATGACGTGTATTTTCTCCATCATCTCTTCAGTTTATTCACCACACACTGAATATACAGTAGGATGTGGAAACAGTTGGGGAAAAAAATAACATTTATTTTAGGCTAGACTAACAAAAAAAATGACAGGGACTGACATTTGGGGAAGATGGTGGGAACTTGGGGGTGTGGAGGGACGAGGAATGACTTAGGGTGGGCGACGCAGGGGTTCAAGCGGAAGGGGTGACGAAAGTTGTGGGGGAAGGCAGCGGGTCAGACACAGTGGGAGGTGAGGGGAGGGAGGACAAAAGATTTTAACTTCTTCTGGATTCGTTGTCCAGTCTTTGTGCTGTCCTTTTTTTTCCGGGAACTGGGTGACCTCCGGGAACTGGGTGATCTCTGGGAACTTGGTGAAATCCGGGAACTGGGGGACCTCCTGCCAGGGTCTGTGGTCCTGAAGACCGAGTTAGGGTCCCCCAGCTGCTGCTCGGTGATGGTGGTGGTCCTGGAGGTGGAGGAGGTCCAAGCAGGGGTGGAGGTCCAAGCAGGGGTGGAGGATATCCAAGCAGGAGCAGCGCTTGGCATGGTGGTGGCGGGAGAGTGGCCAGCTGCACTGGGACTTGGTCTGGTGTAGTGGTGTCCAGCATGGCTTGGAATGCTGGTGGCCGTGCAGTGGTATGCAGCAGAAGTCGGTAGTGAGGTGAAGCGAGTCAGTGGTGGCACGGGTGGGAAAGGCACCACTGGCTGCTGCACGTACCGACTCTGCTGCATAGCCTGCATGTAAGCAGTGTTGCAGGCCTGCATCACAGTCAGCTGGAGATCAGGACTAAGGTGTTCCGCCATGCCCCGTTCAATTTTATTAAAAAAATGGTGCGCTGGTCTGTTGAGGTCGGCTTCAAGATGGTCAAGGTGACACTCAACAGACTGGAAGCGTGTATTCATTAGTGCAAAACCGCTTTCCACTCTGTCGCTCACCGCCTTGAGGGCATTTTGAGAAACCGTGCTCAAATGAATGAACTCGGGCATGAGATTCCTGTCCGAGGCCTTCTGCCGCTGGCGGGAAGTGCCCGCAAAACCAGTGGCAGAGACCTGGGACAGGGGAACACCTGATGGACCAGCTTCCTGGTCTCCTTCTGGCTGTGTTGCTGACCCACAAGGCTCTTCTTGGCTGGTGGATGACTTGGACAGGTCCGAGGCAGCTCGCTGAAGGACAGCTCCAGGACCAGGTTGCAGGGTGCTGCTCCAGGTGCTGTGAAAATAAAATAAATACATTAGTATCATGTATTTACAATGGTAAAAGCGCCAACTCCTGTGGAATAGAAAACAGTAGTAGCAGAGTAAACACAATACAATAACAAAATACTTACGCTCTGGTGGCAAGGACCGGTCTTAAGAAGGCCAACGCCCAATGGTAACGGTATTTTCAGGTGGTCCTTGCTGCAGCACCACTGGCAACCCGGTTCTCCTACCTCAGGTCCCTGTTGAAGCGGTTCTTCATCGAGCGCCAACGGGTTCTGACCTTGTTCACTGTAGAAAACCAAAAACAAATTTAGACAATGCACTGTAGGCCGGGATCGTCCTCCACACCATATCCTCCATTCAGGCCCGGCTAGGTCTTTTACTGTGTCTACACTATATTTCCTTATCAAGGACACTCCTCAGTGAGATTTGATAAAGACCCTATTGTGGGTCGAAACATTACCTCGGTATACTTTTTGTCCTTTTTTCGTCCATGTGGTGTTGTTTAAATATACATTGAATAATAGAAAGAAACTTCATTAGCACAATATTTTGCTCTTGAGTGTGACTGCTTTTCTACTTTGTTAAAGTGGGCTTGTTTCCCAGTTCAGTCTGCACCTATCTAATTTATTGAGTGCACGTCATTCTCCTCTCCCTATTAGTACATAATAAATTGAGAAAAAATGAGAGAAAGACATTAGGTTTTATACTCACATTATCCAAGTTTCAAAGCTGTCCAAGTTTATCCAATGCTGGAATAGCTGCCTGTCTCTGTTGCTGGCTGTAGAGTACTGAAGTGCCAACACCTTCTTTTATATACACTACCCCCAAAAAATGTTTCTTTGTTTAGGAGTGGTTTAAACCAGTGTCTAGACATGTGTAATCTTTGACAACGCATGAGTACTAAAACGCTGACGTGCGCCTGTCCAAGCGCATGTCAGCGATCACACAAACTGTAATGTGTTGTTTTGGCTCATTCCGTGCGCAAAGCGAGTGCATGCGTCTTTTAACGACTTTGGGCTGACCAAAATATGCAACATGTTGCGTTGTGAGCACCAAGGTGCTCACCTCGAAATGACACATGCGCACGAAAACGCTGATGATCGCATGCAAAGCTAAACCTTGCGCCCCCCCATGTTAAACATAGGGGCGCATGGCGCATGCGATTGGATGAGTACGATGCGCTGCGCTTAAAAATCGCTAATGTGAAACCAGGCTAACTTATCGGATTGCGGACCCCTAAACTGACAACACAACTAGAATTAGCCGTGGGACGGACCTACGATGCCCTAGACGCCTCAACACAGCCAAAGAGGTAACTAAACCTAAAGAGAGAAAGGGGAAAGCTAACTGCCCCGGAGTAGAGCCCCAAAGTAATAGATAGCCAGTCTGTAACACCTGATCTCCAATCATCCCCCTCAGGTGATTGACTTCAGTCTTCCCGACCAGCTCCATTACCAGCAGCAACCACCAGAGGGAGCCCAAACTCAGAAGCCAGATTAAAAGTGTTCACAACAATGCCCCATATGCTGCTCCATAAAGGTTGAAGGCCCCATAAGATGCTCCATAGATATATACTGTATGTCCCACATTCTGCTGCTGCGATTAAAAAAAAAAAAAGACATACTCACCTCTGGTCGCTGGGGGCAAGGTGCCAGTGTCCTGAGCAGGGTGGACATCGGCGTGCTATGGGGGCCATGTGCCGGTGTCGCAGCTGGCTCAGGGACCCGGCACCTGAGATATTCACCTCTCCCCGTTCCACCACCGCGCGCCGCTCTGTCTTCTGGGTCTCTGCAGTGACTGTTCAGGCAGAGGGTGTGCCCTCTGACCTGAACGTCACAGCCAGAGTACGCGGAAGACAGATAAGCGCGCGGCGGTGGAACGGGGACAGGTGAATATTGCATTGCTCCCACGTCCCCCTGTCATACTCACACCTGTCATGTATAAGTTCCCATACAGATAAGACTTTTTTCTAAGTGAGGATTGGCATTAGTTAGGACCTAGAAAACGAGAGACGCCTTAACGTGGCTTCCAGGTACACATAAATTGGCCATTTTATGTGCTAAGCTTTCTCAATTTTTCATATTTTTAAGGCAGTGATGCAATTCATTTTTCATATCTTATATTTGCAAGCTATGGCTCTACAGAGTGCTTCCTTTTTTGTTTGAGTATGTACGAGTCTGGGTTGAACACTTGTTTACACTTTATCTATGTTTGGATGTGACAGTCAGTTTTTTGAAATTTGTATTCATTTACTTTCTGACTGAGCACTCCACCTCTTTAGTCACAGGCGTTTTAATTACAGCAGGTCCACTACCCCTCCACAGAGATGTAGATTACAGTATAAACAGAGGTTTCATAAGTTCCCATATAGATAAGACTTTTTTCTAAGTGAGGATTGGCATTAGTTAGGACCTGGAAAACGAGAGACGCGTTAACGTGGCTTCCAGGTACACATAAATTGGCCATTTTATGTGCTAAGCTTTCTCAATTTTTCATATTTTTAAGGCAGTGATGCAATTTATTTTTCATATCTTATGTTTACAATTATGGCTCTAAAGAGTGCTTCCTTTTTTGTTTGAGTTTACAGGGGAGCAGGCACAAGAGAAGTCAGGTCAAGCAAAAGGTCTAAGTCCGGGAGAGAATCAAGTCAAGCTGGGTCAGACGCAGGCCACAGAGGGATCAGTCTCACACAGGCAGCAGCAAGGGTACGATTGATACTGGGTGGTGGAGCTAGCATGCTTAAGTTGTCACACTGTCTAATGATATGTATACAATGTCAGTAAACTATTAATACAGGAACAACACTCTATACAACAACTAGTATAGCAACATCAGCATGTAAGTATAGAATAGATTTACCTGACACGATATCTGCTGAACTCAGGGTTAATCTTGAGGACTTGATGAGCTGCAACAGGAAAGAGGTGGACCGGGATCTAACCTGACCCTAAACTGGGGTCCTAACTAATCCCTCACCTTGGAGGTACTGATAATGGTTCAGAGGTCCAAGTCTCCAACCTAACCCTGTCTCCTATCAGACCCTGAACCCTGTAATCAGTCCTAAGAAGGATCCTGACTACCACCAAAGGGATATGAGCTGATCTCAGCTAAATACACAGATTAGACATATAAGACAGACAGGATAACACTCGCTTGCATACACACTCAAACACCAAAGGAACATAAATGGTCTGGGAAATAAACTCTAACCAAGTTGAGCTTAGAACAACTAAGGAGCTCACAACTAAAGTCTATACAGATTCATTCCTATCTGTGGTCTGCATGAAGGTTTCACTGGCAACTCCCCAAGCAGACAACCAGGAATTTAAAGGAAACCAATCAACAAATAATCAATTGCAGCCGGGAGAAACTGCACCCAGTCCCAGCACGGAGCACAGACAGAATTAACTCCCTAGCTGCCAAACACAAAGAAACAGCAGCTCAGCTGTGAGAAGTCAAAATGTGCAACCGCGACGATCTTCGTGGCAATGCACACATGACATAAGTAGAAGACCAATTAAGGAAAATGAACATAGGTGATTGCAGCACAGACCCAGCACAGACTGACAGCCCCAACACAAAGTAACAGGGTTATGTTTAACCAACCAAGGAAGTCCCAACACAATGGGAGTAGGTAGACCCTCCAACACATAACAAGATAATTGTTCCCTATGTATTGCCCCTACCCGAAGGTCAATGTTATGAACCTCATGAACAAAGCTACCTTGGCCGAGAGGCCTGGCGTCAATGGAGAATATAGGGATCGGTTTGACCAATACACTCAGATGCATACCTTGAGCCTGAGCAAACTGAGCGTCAACCAGATTAGCCACAGAACCACTATCAAGAAGAACAGACAATCTCTCCACTCTCGTACCAACTACCACCTCCACTGGTACAAGGAACTGAGAAGAACTGGCGGATGAAATACATACTCCCAGGTTGTCGTCCACCACACAACCTGGGATTAACAGTTTTCCGGCGACTTTTGGCTCAACAAGGCACGGGATGGACATTCTCCAACAAAATGTCCCTCTTTCCCGCAGAAAAAACATCTTCTAGTCCTGCGGCGTACCGCCAATCCCCTCCTACGAAATGATGTCCCTCCCAACTGCATAGGCTCATCCGAACAGACAAGGGGAACCTCAACGTAAGGGACTTTAGTGGTAGGTGGAGAAACAACAGGGAGTGGGGTTACCTCACCCCTCTCCCGAAGCCGTCTATCAGTACGGATAGCTAAGGCCATAGCAGCCTCCAGAGAAGGAGGAGACTCATACTGAGCCAAAACGTCTTTTAATTTATCAGAAAGCCCATGACAAAACTGGCTCCTAAGAGCTGGGTCATTCCACTGAGTATCTGTGGCCCATCTACGAAACTCAGAAGCAAATTCCTCTGCCGGACGATCTCCCTGCTGTATCTTACGTAATTTTGTCTCAGCAAGAGAGACCCGATCTGGGTCATCATATACCAATCCCAGGGCAGTAAAAAATTGATCTACAGACAGTAGAGCCGGGGATCCCGGAGGAAGGGAAAATGCCCAGGATTGAGGGTCCCCTTGCAGAAGTGAGATAACAATTCCCACTCTCTGCTCCTCACTCCCTGATGATCGAGGCCGAAGCCGAAAATACAATTTACATGCCTCCCGGAAGGTGAAAAATTTGTCTCGCCCACCAGTGAACCTGTCCGGGAGAGCTACTTTAGGTTCAACTCTGGTTTGCTCCAGGGGAGACAAAACTTTGGACTTAATGTCCGTCAGCTCCATGGATAATCCCTGCAACTGCAGAGCCAGCTGGGCTACTGGATCCATGGTAACTGGAGATAATTTTTAGGGCCAGTGAAAATGTCACGCTGTCTAATGATATGTATACAATGTCAGTAAACTATTAATACAGGAACAACACTCTATACAACAACTAGTATAGCAACATCAGCATGTAAGTATAGAATAGATTTACCTGACACGATATCTGCTGAACTCAGGGTTAATCTTGAGGACTTGATGAGCTGAAACAGGAAAGAGGTGGACCGGGATCTAACCTGACCCTAAACTGGGGTCCTAACTAATCCCTCACCTTGGAGGTACTGATAATGGTTCAGAGGTCCAAGTCTCCAACCTAACCCTGTCTCCTATCAGACCCTGAACCCTGTAATCAGTCCTAAGAAGGATCCTGACTACCACCAAAGGGATATGGGCTGATCTCAGCTAAATACACAGATTAGACATATAAGACAGACAGGATAACACTCGCTTGCATACACACTCAAACACCAAAGGAACATAAATGGTCTGGGAAATAAACTCTAACCAAGTTGAGCTTAGAACAACTAAGGAGCTCACAACTAAAGTCTATACAGATTCATTCCTATCTGTGGTCTGCATGAAGGTTTCACTGGCAACTCCCCAAGCAGACAACCAGGAATTTAAAGGAAACCAATCAACAAATAATCAATTGCAGCCGGGAGAAACTGCACCCAGTCCCAGCACGGAGCACAGACAGAATTAACTCCCTAGCTGCCAAACACAAAGAAACAGCAGCTCAGCTGTGAGAAGTCAAAATGTGCAACCGCGACGATCTTTGTGGCAATGCACACATGACATAAGTAGAAGACCAATTAAGGAAAATGAACATAGGTGATTGCAGCACAGACCCAGCACAGACTGACAGCCCCAACACAAAGTAACAAAAAGACAGAAACAGACTGGAGATCGTGAGACTGCTATTCAGCATTCCATGTAATTAAAATGCTGGAATGAATGCTACTGTCAGTATTGATGTGTGAGCAGTGTGGAGTTTTACAGAATCAGAAGATACATTTGATGAATTGCGCATTTTAGTACAGTGACATTCCCAGATTAACGCATGTTGATCACGCATGTACCAGTTCATGCATGTACTACTTAAATTATTTCATTTTTTTAACTCTACTATGTTGTTTTTAAAAAAGTTGACAGATAACATGGTTTTTTAGATTTTTGCTGGTCTAAAAAAAAGACCCAAGCTGGGCAATTGTAGAACCGCGAACACTGCTGTCCTCTGCCAGAGTTGGGGTTCAGGATGCATTGGTTGTCGTGGTTGCATAACTATGAGTCTATGTCTTCCTTCTCCGTTGAGCTACTCAGCAGCATGGCTCTGGGTTTACACCAAGTGTGAACTACTATCTCATTGTCATCCTCTCTGTTCTCCCACTCCTCGCCCTGAGAGTCACCCTCCATCCCGCCTCATTCCAAACCTTACCACAATCTTCATTCCAAGCCTAACCCACCTCTTCAACCTGTCACTAACAACTGCTGTCTTCCCTCCTGATTGAAACATACCTCAATCACACCCATTCTCAAAAAGACCACCTTTGACCCATCCTCTAAGTCTAGCTATTGCCCCATATAATTTCTCCCCTTTACCTTCGAACTACTGGAACAACACGTCCATTTTGAACTGTCCTCCCACCTCTCCTCTTGCTCCCCCCTCTTGCTCCCAGCTTACAATCTGGCTTCAGACTGCACCATTCCACTGACACTACCCTACTATAGCCATCAATGACCTACTAACTGCCAAATAAAAGTGACGCTAGTTTGTCCTGCTTCTCCTAGACCTGGCATCTGCCTTTGACACATTCCGTCTTACTTTAGACTTTCTGATCTGTTGTCGTTACAGACTTTGTTGGATCTCCACATACCTAACAGACAGGACATTCAGTGTCTCCCACTTGCACATCTCTTCCTCATTTCTCCCCCTATGTGTTGGTGTTCCCCAAGGTTCAATTGTAAGATCGGGCACTATGCTTAGGGCACGGACGCGCTTCCTCCCTCTTAAAGGACCTCCCACATTAACCTAAGTTATTCCCACCCTATAGCTGGGCGACACCTTCAACTTTCGGCTTATCCTCCAATATGAAGGTCCCTGAGCTACGTTGTTAGTTTGCCTTGCATACTTGCTAGTTGTCAGGTTTCCCATGTCTGCCCTTCTGCTAGTCTACCCTGTATCCATCTGCTCATACCTGTCTGTGCCCGTCTGCTCATACCTGTCTGATCTCTTCTGTCCATTAGCAAGTCCAGCCCACACCTGCCAGTGCTTTTCTGTTCCTCAGCCGGTACCATCTGCACCAGTGGTTCCAGTGTCCCTACAGTACCTGCTTGCATTCTTCATCCCTCCTTTAGGCCATAGCAGCCTACCCACTGTAGGGAGTCAGCTGCCACCTTCTGTAGGTCAAGCCTGGAGTAGCACCTGGTGCCACCTCCTTGTCCCTCCTTGTGTCACAGTTTTCGCATGCTGCCACTTATCCGAGTTTGAATTTGGTGTGCCACCTAGTTATGCCCAGGCTTTCTGAAGGTTATGGCACAGTGGTTCCACCACCTTGTGTCATGAACACCACACTGCACTTGCTCACTGAGCCAGTGCGCGTATTCTGAGTAAACAAACTGTGCCCAAAGATACCTGTGGTGCGGGGCAGCAGCAGTGAAGATGCGCGCTTCAGACAAACAGGACCTAAAGCACGTGACTGCCAAGGGGCGGAGCCGGCCACAGGTCTCTCAGAGGAAGCAGGAACAGATAGAGAATGCTTCAGGCCAGAGAGCACCTGAAGCACCTGACTGCTGGGGGTGTGGCCTAAGCTCCAGAGAACTAAGAGATGAAGGAAAACTAGAAGGGTAACTACGGGACAAAGTAACCAAGAGACACAGACAGAACTAATAGTCAGGAAGTAGCCAAGGGGTCATACACAGAGAGGGCAGTGCAGTATAAGAGCAGCAGGCAGAGGGTAGTCAGGACATAGCCATGTGGTCATACACAGAGAGGACAGCACAGTACAAAAGGGGCAGGAAAAACTCGTAACAGGGACACAGCCAAATCAGAACCAGATAGACGAAACATAGCACAGGCACAAAGCACTGGCACAGGCACAACAGGGTCAATCACACTCGGCCAAGGGTCAGAGTATAAACGACAAAGATTGGCCTCACAGTGAGGCTATAAAAAGCCTGCCAGGACCCAGAAAGAGGCCATCTGAGTTAACCCTGCGACTACCTGACCTGATAACCCAGTAAACCATGACACCTTGCCCGTTACAGTCTACTTCTGCTGAGTTGACTGTAGTGGAAGAGATGTTGATCCTCTCTATACTAGTTGTACTCTATTGCAATTGATGTCACTTTGTTGGTGTCTGCCACTAATTTTTGTAAATGTGTAGACTCTTAGTTGGGTCTCTTTCATGCGTGTTGCCTGTAGCAGTAGGCCTCCGAGACTGTCAGGCCTTCACTTCCTTTGAGTAGTCTACAAAACCGATATTTGCGCCACCTGAGTGTGGCTGAGCATGAAAGCAGGTTAAGCTGTTGCAGGTGGTATCAGGGCTCCCAGCAGAGAAGGCCTACACTGATTCCTCACCCACCTCGTCTTACTTTAACGTTCAATTCAAAGTTGTAAATGCTGGCCCAGACCCCGATACCTTATTGACTTGCTACAATTGGTACTGTGGGTGAATTAAGGCCACTTTCCTGGTGTCTGTCCCTCATTTGATTACATTTAAAAAAAACTGACCGGCACATCCAAACATAGATCTTGTGTGAACAGGTGCTAAAACCTAGAGTCACCAACTCATACACATTCAAGAAAAAAAGGTAGCACACTATAGCGCTATAGCTTGCGGACACAAAATTTGAAAAATGAATTGCATCTGCCTTAAAAATATGAAAAATTGAGAAGTCTTAGCGCATAAAAAGGCCAATTTATGTGTACCTGGAAGCCACGTTAAGGCTCTTCTCGTATTCCAGGTCCTAACTATGCCAATCCTCACTTTAGAAAAGTCTGTCTGCATGGGAACATATGAATCCTCTCTCCAGACTAAAATCTACATCTCTGTGGAGGGGTAATGAACCTGGTATAATTAAAACGCCTATGACCAACAGGCGGAGTGCTCAGGTAGAAGGTAAATATCATATAAAAAAAACTGACCGGCACATCCAAACATAGATCTAGTGTGAACATGTGCTAAAACCTAGAGTCACCAACTCATACACTGTTGTGAATGTGTTGGAGATGAGTTCTGAGCAGAAGCTCCCTCTGGTGGTTGCTGACAGTGCTGAACCATTTAGTGAAGATTGGCAATCAGGAGTTACAGACTGGTTCTATATAAGGGAGGTTCCCTCCCATCAGGGTTGCCGGTGATCAATTGTTCTTGTCTAACTGCTGTTGTTCCTGGTTCACTTGGAGACTTGCTGAATCTTGCCTCTTCTCCTGCTCTCAGATAAGACATTTTCAGTTTTTATTTCTGTGCTTGCTTTTTGCATGGTTTCCTGCACTCTTGTGGAGGTCAGCCAGTTCCCCTCCGGGGGCTTGTGCTCCTCTCAGTTTATCTGAGCCTCTGTTATTTGTTCATTTGCCTTTTCCAGTTTTTTCAGTGGCTGCGGCTTGGTTTTGTTACACCAGAGAACTAATTTAGGTGGTAGAGGTCGTGTGATCTCAGGTGTTTTTGTAATTAGTAGAGTTGGTACTTTTTAGGGTTCTTTGGGATTGCAGTAAGTGTCCTTCCTATCCTTTTCTGTCCAGGTAGATTGGGCCCCAACGTTTGCTCATACTATTTTCTGTCTGTGTTTGTATTTCCTCTTGTCTAACCGCCATTACATGTTTGGGGGCTTCCTATGTTCTTTGGGGATCTGCTCCGGGGCAGATAGTTTTCCTCTTTCTATCTTTGGGTGTAGTTGGCTTCTCAGGCTGTGGCGAGGCGTCTAGGACCAACGTAGGTACGCTCCACGGCTGCCTTTAGTTGTGGTGGTTAGTCAGGGTACTGCAATCCAGTAGATTCCAACCTCTCTGGTGTATTGCCGTTTTTGCCTGCTCTCCTCAGCTACCAAAGCATAACAGTATCACCGGCCAAACTGAAAATTATATGGTACTCACAGAAGGGAAAAACAGTGTAAAAAAAAAAAAAAAGTTGTCAGAGTTGTCAGAGATTTTTTTTTTTCTGTTTGTTGCATTTTTTTTCCTCTGTTTCTCTGAGTGCTGAGGAGGATTTTTTTTTTCTCTCAATGGAGCTTGCACAGTTGTCTGGCCGTGTGGATCAGCTTGCCACTGAAGTTCGGAGTATTGCTATCTATCTTGCAAGGTTGCCTGTTGTGGAACCTAGGATCCCCATGCCAGATTTATTTTTGGGGGATCGAGCTAAATTTCTGAATTTCAAAAATAACTGTAAGTTGTTTTTTGCCTTAAAACCTAAGTCCTCAGGGAACGCAGCACAGCAGGTTCAAATTGTCATCTCTCTCCTGCACGGCGATCCTCAGGATTGGGCTTTTTCTCTGACACCTGGAGACACTGTTTTGAGTAATGTCGATGCATTTTTTCTGGCTTTGGGGTTATTGTACGATGAACCTAATGTCACTGATCAACCTGAAAAAACCTTGTTGGCATTAAATCAGGGGCTTGAGGACGCTGAGTTATACTGTCAGAAATTTCGTAAGTGGGCAGTCCTGACCAAATGGAATGATGATGCTTTGGCAGCCCTTTTTCGGAAGGGTCTGTCAGAGAATGTAAAAGATGTTATGGTGGGTTTCCCTGCTCCCTCTGGTCTCAATGATTCTATGTCATTAGCGATTCAAATTGACAGACGTTTGCGTGAGCGTAGAGGTATGCGTGGAATAGTGTTGCCTTGTGAACCAGCTTCTGAACCCATGCAGTGTGATAGAGTAGATTCTGGGGCACAGCGTCATGAGTTTCGAAAACGCAGTGGGTTATGTTTCTACTGTGGTGACGCCTCTCATGCTATTTCAGTCTGCCCTAAGCGGGGAAGACGTTTTGCACGCTCAGTTGTCTTGGGTAGTGTTCAGACAAAATTTCTGTTGACTGTTACCCTGATTTGCTCCCTGTCCACATTTTCTGCTCAGGCTTTTGTTGATTCAGGAGCAGCTATTAACCTGATAGATTTTGATTTTGCTAAACGTTGTGGGTTTCCCTTGATACCCCTACGGAAGTCTATTACCCTACTGGGGATTGATTCTACCCCTTTGGCTGAGAATAAACCCCAGTTCTCTACTCAGGTGATAATGAGGGTTGAACCTGATCATCAGGAGAGTTGCAAATTTTTGGTGCTGTATAATCTGCATGACATTATTGTACTAGGTTTCCCTTGGTTACAGTCTCATAATCCTGTTTTGGATTGGAAATCTGTGTCTGTAACCAGTTGGGGCTGCCAGTGTGTTAATGCCAACACTCCTGTTTTTTCTGCCTCTCCCCAGGCTCGGGATGTTCCTGACTTTTTGACTGATTTTTCTGATGTGTTTAGCGAAAGTAAATCTGCATCCTTGCCCCCCCATAGGAGCTATGACTGCGCTATTGAATTAGTGCCTGGTAGTAAATACCCTAAAGGTCGCCTTTTTAACTTGTCTGTACCTGAACATGATGCTATGCAGTCTTATATTAAGGAGTCATTGGAGAAGGGTCATATCAGACCATCCTCTTCACCCTTGGGTGCCGGTTTTTTCTTTGTGGCCAAAAAGGATGGTTCATTAAGGCCGTGTATTGATTATCGTCTCTTGAACAATATCACTGTGAAATATCAATATCCGTTACCCTTGATTTCTGACCTGTTTTCCAGGGTGAAAAGTGCTACTTGGTTTACCAAGCTTGACCTCAGGGGGGCGTATAACCTTATTCGCATTAAGCACGGGGATGAATGGAAGACGGCATTCAATACCCCAGAGGGGCATTTTCAGTACCTAGTGATGCCCTTTGGGCTCACTAATGCTCCTTCTGTCTTCCGGTCCTTCATGAATGACATTATCAGGGATTTTGTGGATAAATTTCTGATTGTTTATTTGGATGATATCTTGATTTTTTCCAATCACTGGGACTCTCATGTGAAACATGTTCGGACTGTGTTCCAGATTTTGAGAGAGAATGCTCTGTATGTGAAGGGATCAAAGTGTCTTTTTGGCGTACAGAGGATCTCATTTCTGGGATTCATTTTGTCCCCATCTGTTATTGAAATGGACCCGGTCAAGGTTCAGGCCATCTGTGATTGGGTCCAACCTACTTCATTAAAGGCTCTTCAGAGATTCTTGGGTTTTGACAATTTTTATCGTAAATGTATTGGTAATTTCTCTGTTATTGTTAAACCATTGACTGATTTGACCAAGAAGGGTTCTGATGTGGTGAATTGGCCTCCTGAGGCAGTCTCTGCATTTCAGGAACTTAAGCAGAGATTCACTTCTGCTCCTGTTCTACGGCAGCCTGATGTTTCTCTGCCATTTCAGGTGGAGGTTGATGCCTCTGAAATTGGGGCAGGTGCCGTTTTGTCCCAAAGAGATCCAGAGACCTCTAAAAGTAACCCTTGTGCCTTTTTCTCTCGAAAATTTTCTCCAACTGAATTTAATTATGACGTGGGTAATCGGGAGTTATTGGCCATGAAGTGGGCTTTTGAAGAGTGGAGACATTGGCTAGAGGGAGCCAAACATCAGGTGGTGGTCCTCACGGACCATAAGAATCTGGTTTATCTGGAATCAGCCAAGCGACTTAATCCTAGACAGGCCAGGTGGGCCTTGTATTTCACACGTTTTAATTTTGTGGTTTCCTTTCTTCCTGGCACTAAGAATGTTAAGGCGGATGCCCTCTCGAGGAGTTTCCTTGCAGACTCTCCTGAGTTATCTGATCCTGCTGTTATTTTGAAAGAGGGTGTAGTTCTTTCCGCCATCTCGCCCAATTTGAGACTGGCTCTGGAAGGGTGTCAGGAGGATAAACCCGAGCGCTGCCCTACTGGGAAATTGTTTGTCCCAGACCGGTGGAAAAAGAGTGTGATGTCTGAGATTCATTGTTCTGCGTTGGCCGGTCATCCCGGAATTTTTGGTACCAGAGACTTGGTTAGTCGGTCCTTTTGGTGGCCTACTTTGTCTCGTGATGTCAGGGAATTTGTGCAGTCCTGCGGGACTTGCTCTCGCTCCAAGCCTTGCTCTCGCTCTAGTGGTTTGTTGATGCCATTGCCTGTGCCCAAGAGACCATGGACCCATATCTCTATGGATTTCATTTCCGACCTCCCTGTTTCTCGGAGAATGACCGTTATCTGGATGATTTGTGATAGGTTTTCCAAAATGATACATCTTGTGCCATTACCTAAGTTGCCTTCCTCCTCCGAATTGGTGCCTTTGTTCCTTCAGTACATGGTTCGGTTACACGGCATTCCTGAGAACATTGTGTCTGACAGAGGAGTCCAGTTTGTTTCCAGATTTTGGAGGACTTTTTGTTCTAAACTTGGTGTTCAATTGTCTTTCTCCTCGGCTTTTCATCCTCAGACCAATGGTCAAACTGAGAGAACAAACCAGACATTGGAGACCTATCTGAGATGCTTTGTGTCTGCTGATCAGGATGACTGGGTCTCTTTTTTGCCTTTGGCTGAGTTTGCTCTTAATAATAGGGCTAGCTCTGCCACTTTGATGTCTCCATTTTTCTGCAATTTTGGGTTTCACCCTCGATTTTCTTCGGGACAGACGGAGGCTTCTGTCTGTCTGGGTGTTGACTCTGTTGTGGAGCGTATGCAGCAGATTTGGGACCAGGTAGTGGAGAGGTTGTCCCTCTCTCAGGAGAGGGCCCAGCGGTTTGCTAACCGGCATAGGACTGATGTTCCTCGGTTTGAAGTGGGGGACTTGGTCTGGTTGTCCTCAAGAAATATCCCTATGAGAGTTGCATCTCCTAAGTTTAAGCCTAGATTCATTGGACCTTATAAGATCATGGAGATTCTTAATCCTGTTTCCTTTCGTTTACTTCTTCCAGGGACATTTAAGATCCATAATGTGTTCCACAAGTCCTTATTGAAGAGGTTTGTCGAGCCAGTGGTTCCTATGGCTGCGCCTCCTGACCCTGTTTTGGTTGAGGGCAATCTAGAGTATGTGGTTGAGAAAATATTGGATTCTCGTTTTTCTAGACGGAAACTCCAGTATTTGGTTAAGTGGAGAGGTTATGGTCAGGAGGACAATTCTTGGGTGTTTGCTTCGGACATCCATGCTAGGAGACTGATCCGTGCGTATCACAGAGCTCATTCTGACCGACCTGGTTGCCCAGGTGAGGGTTCGGTGACCCCTCCTCAAGGGAGGGTACTGTTGTGAATGTGTTGGAGATGAGTTCTGAGCAGAAGCTCCCTCTGGTGGTTGCTGACAGTGCTGAACCATTTAGTGAAGATTGGCAATCAGGAGTTACAGACTGGTCCTATATAAGGGAGGTTCCCTCCCATCAGGGTTGCCGGTGATCAATTGTTCTTGTCTAACTGCTGTTGTTCCTGGTTCACTTGGAGACTTGCTGAATCTTGCCTCTTCTCCTGCTCTCAGATAAGACATTTTCTGTTTTTATTTCTGTGCTTGCTTTTTGCATTGTTTCCTGCACTCTTGTGGAGGTCAGCCAGGTCCCCTCTGGGGGCTTGTGCTCCTCTCAGTTTATCTGAGCCTCTGTTATTTGTTCATTTGCCTTTTCCAGTTTTTTCAGTGGCTGCGGCTTGGTTTTGTTACACCAGAGAACTAATTTAGGTGGTAGAGGTCGTGTGATCTCAGGTGTTTTTGTAATTAGTAGAGTTGGTACTTTTTAGGGTTTTTTGGGATTGCAGTAAGTGTCCTTCCTATCCTTTTCTGTCCAGGTAGATTGGGCCCCAACGTTTGCTCATACTATTTTCTGTCTGTGTTTGTATTTCCTCTTGTCTAACTGCCATTACATGTTTGGGGGCTTCCTATGTTCTTTGGGGATCTGCTCCAGGGCAGATAGCTTTCCTCTTTCTATCTTTGGGTGTATTTGGCTTCTCAGGCTGTGGCGAGGCGTCTAGGACCAACGTAGGTATGCTCCACGGCTGCCTTTAGCTGTGGTGGTTAGTCAGGGTACTGCAATCCAGTAGATTCCAACCTCTCTGGTGTATTGCCGTTTTTGCCTGCTCTCCTCAGCTACCAAAACATAATACACATTCAAGAAAAAAAGGCAGCACACTGTAGCGCTATAGCTTGCGGACACAAAATATGAAAAATGAATTGCATCACTGCCTTAAAAATATGAAAAATTGAGAAGTCTTAGCGCATAAAAATCCTCTCTCTAGACTAAAATCTACATCTCTGTGTGATTTTAGTCTAGAGAGAGGATTCATATGTTCCCATGCAGACAGACTTTTCTAAAGTGAGGATTGGCATAGTTAGGACCTGGAATACAAGAAGAGCCTTAACGTGGCTTCCAGGTACACATAAATTGGACTTTTAATGCGCATTCATTTTTTATATTTTGTGTCCGCAAGCTATAGCGCTACAGTGTGCTATCTTTTTTTCTTGAATGTCCCTCATTTGATGTCTTTTGGCAGCTTTTGGGGCCGTTTGAATGTGTTGTGCATACGTTTGTTTTTGCCTCCCATTGACTTGAATGGCGTTCAGTTATGTTTGGCAAATATTCAACAAATAAATTGGCGAATATTCCAAATTTGCCGATTGTAATCCGAACCAAACATTGAAATATTCGCTCATCTCTAGCTCCGAACCAAATGAGAGGCAATAATTTTTGACACCTGAAATTCTAAATTACCATCAATAATAGGAGGTGGCAGTAGGGGTTATGGTTCCAAAGGCACGACATACAGTACAGACTAAAAGTTTGGACACACCTTCTCATTCAATGATTTTTCTGTATTTTCATGACTATGAAAATTGTAGAATCACACTGAAGGCATCAAAACTATGAATTAGCACATGTGGAATTATACATTACACTTAACAAAAAAGTGTGAAATAACTGAAAATATGTCTTATATTCTAGGCTCTTCAAAGTAGCCACCTTTTGCTTTGATTACTGCTTTGCATGCAGAAAAGGTGAACGGATGGACTCTACATGCCTGGTTCCAACCGTGAAGCATGGAGGAGGAGGTGTGATGGTGTGGGGGTGCTTTGCTGGTGACACTGTTGGGGATTTATTCAAAATTGAAGGCATACTGAACCAGCATGGCTACCACAGCATCTTGCAGAAGCATGCTATTCCATCCGGTTTGCGTTTAGTTGGACCATCATTTATTTTTCAACAGGACAATGACCCCAAACTCACCTTCAGGCTGTGTAAGTGCTATTTGACCAAGAAGGAGAGTGTTGGGGTGCTACGCCAGATGACCTGGCCTCCACAGTCACCAGATCTGAACCCAATCGAGATGGTTTGGGGTGAGCTGGACCGCTCACCGCTTCAATTTTGAATAAATCCCCAACAGTGTCACCAGCAAAGCACCCCCACACCATCACACCAGCTCCTCCATGCTTCACGGTGGGTACTAGGCATGTAGAGTCCATCCGTTCACCTTTTCTGCATGCAAAGCAGTAATCAAAGCAAAAGGTGGCTACTTTGAAGAGCCTAGAATATAAGACATATTTTCAGTTGTTTTACACTTTTTTGTAAAGTGTAATGTATAATTCCACATGTGTTAATTCATAGTTTTGATGCCTTCAGTGTGAATGTACAATTTTCATAGTCATGAAAATACAGAAAAATCATTGAATGAGAAGGTGTGTCCAAACTTTTGGTCTGTACTGTATTTCTTGAGCAATGACCTGTGAAAAACGTTATGGATTTTAAGTGTTTGAGGTAGATCAAGACAAGAAGACACAGGGTTAATTACGGCAACCACCTTTTATAGCTCAATGAACCTAGGACCTAGTTTCCAAGAAGGAATCTGCTATTTAACATTTCTGGTGGACAGCCAATACATAATCATTCACACACAGGTATGGACCTGACAAACGTTTTTTATCAGCCATGCATTTGTATCTGTCCCCCCGTTAAAAGGTCGACATTGACTTTTAGGATTGCTACTTCCAATAGGTGGCACTAGAGTTCTAGTCCTCTTCCTCTCTGAAGAGACAATTTGCATATTTCCCAGAGGAGCATTGCGGCTTTAAATCTCCTCATCTCTGCATGCTTAGCATGTCAATCTCCGCAAGGAGAAATGATACTTCTTGGATATCTGTCCCTCATAACCTTCAGGTTGTTCTGTACTTCTTGCCATACATAACTGAGGGTGGAAGCCGAATGCACCAAAAAAATGTTGACTTACCAGTGGATTCATTATGACGATTGTTCAACGCGAACTCACCTAGAGGTAATTAACATTACAAGAAAAAGAAGGTATTGCCAGCTCACCATTTAAGTAAATGAGGATCCAGTGTGCACCGAACTTCAAGCCGACCACTTGTGTTGGCAATGTGGAAAAAGGAGAAGATGGTCCAGCTTCTGGTAAAATATCAAATGTCTTTATTCCATCAAAGTTAAAAAAAATCAAAGACAGGTTAGTCAGCAAGTAATGCATTTTGAACATGGTTGTTCTTTATCAAGCTTGTCTAGAATCAAGATGTTTAGCAAATTCGAGGTATAGCAAATTTTTATAATCAGTTATTACTGTGACAGAGTGGACAGTCACCTCCAAAAAATGGCTCCATTCCTCAAAAGCCAATTTGATGGTCAAACGTCTCTATTGCCAATATCACACTTCTTTTAGGCTAGTGATAATTTTTTTTTATTAAAAGGTACATGGATGCCACTTACTATGAGATGGTCCTTGAGATAACACAGCCCCAACCCCCACCTCAGACACATCAACTTCAACAATAAACAGTTGGGAGACATTGGGCTGCATGAGTACATGAGCAGTGGCAAAACATCTCTTCAAAGAACAAAATGTCCCTCGGTAGGGTCCAACCACCTTGAGAAGTACTTACCTTTCTTAGTCATATCAATGAGAGGTTGACAATTGACAAAAAGTTCCGATGAAACTTCCTATAGTATTTAGACAAACCCAGAAAGCGTTGCAAGGCTTTCAGATTTTACAGAAGACCCCACTCCAGAACTGCACAGACCTTATCTGGGTCCTTCTGGAAACCCGCAGATGACACCAGGAAGCCCAAAAATTTAATCACCTGTATGTTGAATACACATTTTTCCAGTTTGGCACACAGATTATGATCCCTTAAAGGGAATCTGTCACCCTAAATTGGCGGGATATTTAAATGATGGCAGTCAGGTCAGATGGGCGGTGTTTTGGGTACTTGCCTTAACATGTTGTTCGCCGCTGTCTCCATTATTTCTGGGAATTGTAGTCGCTGCCCTCCATATAACGCACCTGCGCATTGCAATCTTGAATTGCGCACGCGCAGTATGCTTTGCCCGCAGATTGCAATGCACAGGCGCGTTATATGGAAGGCAATTCCCAGAAATAATGGAGACAGCGGCGAACAACATGTTAAGGCAAGTACCTAAAACACCGCCCATCTGACCTGACTGCCATCATTTAAATATCCCGCCAATTTAGGGTGACAGATTCCCTTTAATATCTGTAACACCTAACTGACGTGTACCTGTTGTGTCTTGAGATCGGGCCAGCATATCAAAATATCATCAAGATGCTACCACAAATCTACCCACCAAACAACTAAAAATTTAATTTTTAGGAGATGCAATGTTTGGTAGAATGCATTATGTTGAATACCATGTTTTATTTGTTTTGTCTATTTATTTTATTATTGAAAGTGTGATATAATAGTTATGTCACTGTGAATGCTGATTATTTGGATTATTTTGACTTTATATTGTATTTCCATATGTTTGTAATCTTATTTTGTGGAATCTTTTAATAAAAAGAGTTTAAAAAAATGTAATTGACAAAGTGCTGAAAAAAGGCAGGAGCATTGGTCAGTCCCAAAGGCATGAAGTTTTCATAATGCCCTTCAGTGGCCATTTTCCACTCATTCCCCTCTCTGATTCTAATCAGATTATAGGCTCCCCTGAGATCCAGCTTGGAGAACCATTTAGCACCAGCAATCTGATTACATAAGTCAGGAATGAGTGGCAGAGGATAAAGGTCAAAAACAGTAATTCAACACTCAAAAATCTAAACAGGGACACAGACCCCCATAAAATGACCCTCTTGACCACAAAAGAAACACACCACTGTCTTGCGGCAAACCGCAAAACAACCATACTGAGAAGAGGCCTCCCTAACTGCATTGGTTCATCAGGGCACACAAGAGAACTTTCAGCTTTTGGAAGTTCAACTGGGAGCAGAGTCACAGGCCTTATCCTGAGGTGTCTATCAATATGTTTGGCAAGAGCCATAACACCCTCTAGGGACTCAGGGGTTTCATAGAGCACCAGCAGGGTCGTCCATCTGGTGTCAGTAGCCCATCTATGAAAATCTGAGCGAAACTCCTCAGCCGGCCAGTCTCCTTGCTGGAGCTTACTTAGCAAAGACTTAGCAAGGGAAATACGGTCGAGATCATCGTAAATGAGCCCTAAACCCCCACAAAAAACATCAACTGACTGGAGTGACTGAGTCAGACAGGAGTGAAAAGGTCCAGGATTGAGGGTCTTCCTATAAGAAAAGATAACAATCTCTACCCATTGTTCCTCACTCCCAGAAGATCATGAGAGAAGATTAAAATAGAGCTTGCAAGCTTCACAAAAAGCAGCAAACTTATCGCGCCCCCCAAAAACCTATCTGGGAGGGCCACTGAATGAGGAATGAAGCTAGCAGTGGGTTTATATAGTGATAGGGAGTGGATACAAGGTGCTGCAGCTGAGTACTCAAGCTCCAAGTTCACAGAAAGAAAAGAAAGGGTCCTTAACCCTTTCAGCACTGAACAAACGTAAATCCACTCCAATTCAAGGTAAATGCCAAAGGATCCCAAAGAGGACTTGCGTTCTATTAAATGTTGTGACATGGACCTAGATCCTACAGGAGTCACTTCAGGACATGACACTCCCATAACAATCAGTGACCAGGATATGATTCACTTATTTGAGACAATTTTGGTGGATGGTATTAGTTTCTCAGTGAGTGGTAATATGCATATCTCTCCATGGAGAGGGCTCTTGAATTATACAAAAGAAATAATGTCACAATTAACTTTTAAGAGATTGTTACATTCTCAGTACTTTAACTGGTGTCAGTTACTGATATAACTCTATACCTAAGCCTGCAATTATCACAAACATAAAAACTTGTTTTAACACATAAGGGGTTTGGAAAAACTGTATCAGTAAAGCCCTCATCCTTCTGCTTCAAATGAATCTGAAGTAACATATGCATGAGAGTTATCTGTGACATTGAGTATCATTAGATGAGGATATGAGCTGCTCCACCAGAGGAGCAAACAACAGCATTTCACCCCTTCCACAGCCCACATTATTACTCACAGTCTGTCCTGCAGTTCTCTTGGTACATTTTATGACTCCTTTGTCTGAGTTGGCAAACTGTTAATCAGTTAGTGACAGCATAAATAAAATTAAAGGGTTTAATTAAAAACTAATGAACAAGCAAGGCGAGAGTCCTAGGTTCTTTTTGAGCCATCACACTGGCCCCGAGTAATTAAATTGTCAGTGAAAATGAGATGTGCAAGCCAAGTCAGAAAGCTTCAAATGCTCAGGAGCTTCATTCTGCATCAGCACAGTGCATGTGTTCAGATTTCTTCAGATTCAGTGCCTAGCTATTTTCCCCAGTCGTCTGCATAATTTTTCACATAAGAAAAAAAGTCAAAATAAGCCACATTAGGGTTGTACAGTCATAGCATGAACCTGGAAAGAATACCAGCTAATACATTTAACGTGTCCACAGGCATAGGGTTTTATTTGGCATCTGCTGGGCAGGAATAAGAAAGTTTATTTTTCTTATTTTTCACAGTATAACAGGCCTGCACAGTATGCGGCTTGCCAAGCAGTTAGTTGTGGCCCACGTAAACCAGGATGCCTAGTCTCCCTTCTTCCTATATTCAAATGTATTTGCATCTTTCTGATGTGAGTCCATTTGTACAATGGCATCGAGAATGAGGCCTGCCAGCGCCGCTGAGGAGCTGAGAGGTATGCCACCGGAAAGCGCTCTAGGAAGGAGCTGAAGATGAAATGTGGTATCATTTTAAATGAAGGGACTGAAGAGGGGAGGGTTGGTGTTACTTTCCAAGGCACATTATATGGCAATAAGGGTTATTATGGTGCAATTAGTGGCATTGAGAAAGAAATAGTACAGCGAGGGGCAGTGGGTGGGATGGGACTTTATACAGGGAGCCAGTGTGGAGGGATATTATGGAAAGGGGCAGTTGGGGGAAATATTATAGAAAGGGGAAGTTTGGGGGAATATTATGAAGAGGAGCAATGTACGGGGGCATTATGGAGAGGTGCATTGTGGTGGTGATATTATGGAAAGTGGTAGGCTGGGGGATATTTATACAGTGAATATTATTTATTCAAGGTCTCAGTATAGGAGATAATTTTATTCATGGTGCAGAAAAATAATATTTTAATTTTTAAGTGCACCAGGTTGGGAAGTGTTGCTGAAGATGGAAGTCTGCAGAGTTGAGCTGTAGGACTGAAATCTCATCATGGCTTCTCATCCGTTTTGGAGACAAAAGGGATGAGAACGACTCCAATTTGAGAAGATATCACCTGTAAGGTACCTGGATAAAAATGTTTATTTGTGATACTGACAGTGTCTCATGAGTGCTGTGGTTACTGTATGCTCCACAGTGTGATCATGCCTGAACAACATCATCTGAGAAAATATAGTGTTATAAGGTATGAATCAGTAGAAAATCATACGGGGACCTAGCAATATTAAAATTAATTTTATTAAATCACCATAGAAAATACAAACAACATACAGTTGTGTGAAAAAGTGTTTGCCACACTTAAAAGTTTCAGATCACCAAACAAATTTAAATATTAGACAAAGACAACACAAGTAAACACAAAATGCAGTTTTTAATTAAAGTTCTTTATTATTAAGGGAAAAAGAAATCCAAACCTACAGGGCCCTGTGTGAAAAAGTGATTGCCCATAATCAGGGGTGGGATTCAAATTTTTAACAACAGGTTCTGTGTTTGTGCGTCGGTAAACCACACCCATTTTCAAGCCACACCCTTTTTTAAGCCACACCCATTTTTGAAGCCACCCTCCCCCCCCAAAGCCTGCGGAATGGGATTCCCTCAAGAGGTTCTGCAGCAGCTGGGTTGTGATTCATACATATATGTTCCCTCCGCAGCTGCAGAACCTCTTTTTAAAGAAGGGGGGAGCTAGTCAGAGGCTGAAGGATTACATCACTGCTCCCCACGTTCTGCTGGGACTTGTAGTCCTGGAGGAACTTCAGGATCCAGGTGTGATTAATTTTTTCCACGTAAAAGGTTTTAGGCAAAAACAGGTTCTGCAGCAGCAAGGCAGCCCCTCATAGCTTCACAAAAACCACTCCACTCTCCTTCCCTTCCCTCTTTAAAATGAGGTTCTGCAGCAGCTAAGGAGCCGCAGGCAAGAAGGAAGGGCTCCTGGCACTGAATGTGCCTAAATAATACAGTGCCCAAATAATACCGTCACATAATGCTCAAACAATACAGTGCCCAAATAATATCATCACATAGTGCTCATATAATACCTCATACAGTGCCCAAATAATACAGTGACATACTGCCCAAATAGCACATACTGCCCAAATAGTCTCCAGGCCAGGCCAGCCCCAGGCAGCGCCGCAGCTCAGGCAGCTGCTCACACTGTCATACAGTGCTGAGGGCCCACTGCCCAGCCCCAAATAATACAGTGACATACTACACTCACTGCCCAAATAGAACTTAGCACATACTGCCCAAATAGTCTCCAGGCCTGGCCAGCCCCAGGTAGCGCCGCAGCTCAGGCAGCTAGCTGCTCACACACACAGTACCTCAGAGACTCTGCAGCTCTGCCTCGCAGCCTCTGCTCTCTCCTCTCTCTTCAGCTCCTCCTCGTGACTGAAGATGGCTGCGGCGCGCCGCTACCCAATCGCCGCACTGCAGAGATCAGTCCGCGGGGGCTGGCGGTGTGTTGCGGCCAGAGGCGTATCTAGGCTTTCTGGCACCCGGGGCAAGAATTTGTTTCGGCGCCCCCCCCCGCACACATGCGATTTGCACACTTAGTCATGTACCCACGAGCTGCTCTCCTTAATGCTCTTAATGTTCAGTGAAAAACTGAGAGAAGCAGGAGGAGAAGCTCGTTGTCACAGGACCATAAGTATGAAAATGGCATGAGTGAAGTGTCCATGTGACGACTGCTGGAACCTGCAGAGCTGAATCCTGACATTGCAGCTTCTGAATTCTCACAACTAATGCTCTGCACACTTTTAGGATTCTCCCTTACCGGTGGCGAGAGTACATGGTCATGTCAGCACAAGCATGTGATTTATATACTTCTGGCCACATTCCGACTAGACGTGCCCAGCCTCGCTCCGTTCATTTTCATTGAGTGAGGCCACATGTCTAGTCAGCATGTGACCGCATGTATGTAAATCACCGGCACGAGAAAATCCTAACAGCGTGCAATGCGCACTGTAAGAATTCAGAAATTGACTAATTCTCATGTTTTTATTTATGTTAGGAGCATTAAAGGGGTTCTCCAGGTTTGTGCTGAGTCTGCAGTCATTCTATGTGACACAAACCTGGAGAACCCCTTTAATGCTCCTAACAAATAAAGACATGAGAATTAGTCAATTTCACAAATAATATTTACATCCAGGTACCTTATAGAGGACGTCGTCTCTGGAGTCGTTCTCCTTTTCTTCATCTTGTCAAGATCCCATGATGAGTTTTCTCATCCACAGCCGTCTCTGCAGACCTCCATCTTCTCCGCTCTTCTGCACCAACTCTCCGCACGATGCCCTTAAAGACAGAAGAGTCATTATAATGCTCCTAAATAAAAATATCTGCAATATACTGTCACCTCACACTATTCCCTCCCTCCTCACACATCCCCCCTGTTCAGCATACTGTCTCCTCATATATTTACCCCTCACTATACTGTCTGCTCACACATACCCCTGACTCCCCAGACTGTGTCCACATACATTCACCCGTTCACCCATACTGTCTGCAACCATCCCCCATACTGTTTCCTTATACATGCATACTCTTCAGTACCCTCAAATTCCCCACACATATTAAATACCCCCATCCCCACTCCAAATCCCCAGCCCCCACACATAAAATAGCCCCCCATCCCCACTACAAATCCCCCACATATAAAATAGCCCCTCATCCCCACTCCAAATCCCCCACACATAAAATAGCCCCCATCCCCACTCCAAATCCCCTCACACATAAAATAGCCCCTCATCCCCACAAAAAATCCCCCACACATAAAATAGCCCCCCATCCCCACTCCAAATCCCCCCACACATAAAATAGCCCCTCATCCCCACTCCAAATCCCCCCACACATAAAATAGCCCCCCATCCCCACTCCAAATCCCCTCACACATAAAATAGCCCCTCATCCCCACTCCAAATCCCCCACACATAAAATAGCCCCCCATCCCCACTCCAAATCCCCCCACACATAAAATAGCCCCTCATCCCCACTCCAAATCCCCCCACACATAAAATAGCCCCTCAGCCCCACTCCAAATCCCCCACACATAAAATAGCCCCCCATCCCCACTCCAAATCCCCCACACATAAAATAGCCCCCCATCCCCACTCCAATCCCCCCATACATAAAATAGCCCCTCATCCCCACTCCAAATCCCCCCACACATAAAATAGCCCCCCATCCCCACTCCAAATCCCCGAACACATAAAATAGCCCCTCATCCCCACTCCAAATCCCCCCACACATAAAATAGCCCCTCATCCCCACTCCAAATCCCCCCACACATAAAATAGCCCCTCATCCCCACTCCAAATCCCCCCACACATAAAATAGCCCCTCATCCTCACTCCAAATCCCCCCACACATAAAATAGCCCCCACGGATGGTCGGTCAACTAACGGCACAACACTCACAATGGGATGGAATAGGGGAAAGGAAGGCCCTACCAATAGGGAATGAGGGATGATCACCACCTAAGCTCCAACCTGAGCCTTTCCCTCGCTCGCCTATGTGGGTCCTTCTCCCCACCGCCATCAGCATACCTCATCCCTTGCTATCAACTAACACTACTCTGGCTAGTGCACTGGCTGGTGATGGGTGCTAGCCTCGCCACTTCAGATATTTCCACACAGGGGCTAGTGACAGACAAATAAGGGACAAGGAAAAAACACCACACTTAGCTTCCAGGTGCTGCTGCCAAGCTCCATACCGTAGATTACACCAAAACCGGACTCCAAACTCCACTTATCATAGGATATCACATCAGGACATCAAACAGCTGATACACACTATCACCTGAGAGCTCCACACACCTCAGCTGGTCTCCAGAGAAACTCTATGTGATGTGAGAGCACCAGATGCGAAATGCTAATGACCCTTGGTTCCTGCTCTGCTGCGAGCAGAGGCCGAGTGTCATGCGACTGTGCTTCAAGCCTCTCGTACAGAAAGGATCGGAGCACAGCTGCGGAGGAGGCAGAGAAATTAATTTTTCCATCTCTTTCATTGCCGGGGATAGCATATATCACACAGCACTCAGATGATATCCGAGTGATGTGCGTTGTCTCACTCGCACCCATAGGCTTATATGGGTGCGAGTGAGCCGAGACTCGGCCGAGTGTAGGTGACAATCACAGCATGCTGCGTTTTCACTCGCACTTTGAAAACAGCCGAGAAAAAAAACACTGATGGGAGCAGCCTCATAGATGAATACTGGTCTGAGTGCTATGCAATGTTTTATTGCATAGCACTCGTCCGTATTCATCGCTAGTGTGATCCTGGCCTTATGTAAGGTGGAGTCATAAACACCGACCTTCACTGAGACAAGTGAAGCCTATGGTTCTTTGAATGTTGTTGTTGGGTCTGTTGTGACCTCTTGGATGAGTCTTTGCTGTCCTCTTGATGTAATTTTAGCCACTCCTGGGAAGGTTCATCACTGTGCCATGTTTTCGCCATTTGTGGATAATGGCTTTCACTGTGGTTTGCTGGAGTCCCAAAGCTTTAGAAATGGCTTTATAATTATAACCTTTTCAAAACTGATAAATTTCACTTTGTTTCTCATTTGTTCCAAAATTGTTCCAAGAGGCACAATTGGCTAATCCAAAAAGTTTGTGATAAAACTGTGTTGCAGTGATAAATCAGAAGGCCAGATTTCCACTTAAAAATCGTTAGGCCTAATATTGGGGTTCAGCCAGGAAGCCCAATTTGCAAATCCAAATCGTTTGGGTTAAAACTGTTGCAGTCAGAAATCAGAAGACCACTGTTAGCGTTCAAGCTCCCGCTGCTGCACAAGGGGAGTCTTGAACCAGTACCCGCTGCGGTCTCCCATTCATCTCCGTCCGCATTGGAGCCTGCTCAGCTTAGATGTCGGTCCCAGCATCTCGCCCAGTCTAACAGTGTGCAGAGGATTACTGCTGTTCCTCCAGGCTCTGCTATTGTGGCCAGTACTGGTTAGCGGCGAGCAGACGTCTTTAGGACAAAGTCCTCATTTTCCCCTTCTGAGCATGCCCAGAGTGAGATCTCTCATTGGAGATCAGGGTCACATGCTCAGGTACTGCAGCAGCAGGAAGGTCCTGTGACTACTGGTGTTATATATGATATATTTAAAGTTTATATACGCAGCTGTGGTGTATTATTTTTTAGTATAAGGTTTTAGCACTAGTGTGACCAGGGGCCTTTAAAAGAAATGTTGTTAATTTTTGAAATTTTTTTCATTTCATTTTTTTACCTATGCTGGAACTCCTATGACTGCTGGTACTCCCATGTCCCCGTGTGTGACAAGTAGATACAAGTAGATGGAATAAAAATACAACATTTTAATAGTTGACAACAAAATTGTTGACATCACATAAGAATAAAAGACCACAATTCATTAGATAAATAAGATTTTTATCAAAAAAGGTAACAATGTAAAAAAAATATAGACAACAAAAAACTTTTGTAAAAAATTTTAAAAACTACAACTGCTGGTAAGATGGATCGTTGCCATTACCACGTTGCCTCGGCGGTGTATAAAAATAAGGTGGAGCAACAACGTTTGGGTTTGGTGGATTTATCCCAATTGGGTTTGGCACAAGATTGTGCGGCCATGAGTATTGCGGGTACAGCGGTCTGGCCGTGACGACATAACTGTTATCAAGGTTTCCTAATGACGCTTGAGTCAGGACCTCAAACATGAGACTCTCTGCATGAATCCGCTGTATAGGATCCAGTGTTGGGAGCTTCTCATTAGCAAAGTATGCAAAGCCAGTTATTTTTGTTTGGTCTTTTTCCGCCGTAAGCACTTTTTTGGCAATTTCAACCAATTCTGGAGTAGACGAGGTGGGAGCCTTCCTTTTCCTTCCTGAAAATGTAAGCCGGCTCCGCACAGATGAGGATGGTGGCTAAACTGCTTAGTCGTCTTGGACCAACGCCATGCTGTCTTCTTCAATCTGAGGTGTGGAGACAGCCTCTTCTGTGTCCTGCATGAACAAAAAACAAATGTTAAATCACAAAGAAAAAGAAATTTATCTTCACACTATAGCACCCATATACAGAAAAAATGTGAAAACGACACTTGTAAATGGATAGGTCTCAACCATTGAGCTAGATAAATTATCAGTACATGAAGGGATTAATTCAGCCATTTTATTTACATTTCACATTAAAATGTGTTTTAATACAAAGGTACTTACATGTACGACAGGGGAGTCTGGCTGGATCACTGGGTCTAGATCCAACATGGAAGTTGCTTGTCTGGGTACTTCTTGGTCCCTTGTGAAAGAAAACAGCTCAAAGTACCACAATTTGGGGACATACACATCTTCGGCCCCGGCTCCAGATTTGGTAGAATTTTGGACTTTATTTAACTCTTTTTTGTAAACTTTGCGGAGGGCCTGAATACGTTTTTTGACCGATGACTCATCCGCTGGTTCATCGGAGTTACGGTTCTTGCACAGCTCGACCAGTTTTTGGTACGCGTCCTTCTTTTTTAGCCTGTTGCAGTAATCCGCCGACTTTATTTTCCACAGGCAAGGCATCGAGCGGTACATCTCGATGAATTCCCGCAGAAATTCATGCTTATCGGCCATCTGTAATAAAAAAAGGATTATGTGAGAACGGCAGAATGGTTAAATAAAATGCTTACATAGCCTACAACATAGAACACAGCAGGGAACATAAAATGGTGGTTGTGGGCGCAGCAGGAGAATACAATGGCAGACCAAACTAAAAATCATAGATGGACAACTACGGTAAAAACAGCAGGGATCATAAAATGGTGGTGTTGGGCGCAGCAGGAGAAAACAATGGCAGACCAAAATAAAAGTCATAGATGGACAACTACGGTAAAAACAGCAGGGATCATAAAATGGTGGTGGTGGGCGTGCCAGAACAAAACAATGGCAAACAAAAAACAATGGCAAAAAAAAAAAAAATTGATGGACGACAATGGTTAACAACAGCTGGGATCTAAAAATGGATCTGTAAATTTTTTAAAAACTTAAAAATTAAATGTGACAAAAAAAAAATACCTACCTTACAAGACTTGTTTGTGATCCTGGAAAAAAAAAAAATAAAAAAAAGGGAAACGCAATAGCGCCACAAACTGGATCGCAAAAAATATAACGGCACAGCCTGGATCGCAGCTAATTCAAGAGGCACAGACTGGATCGCAGAAAAAAAAATTAAAAAAGATAACGGCGCAGACTGGATCGCAGCAAACGCAATAGTGGCACAAACTGGATCGCAGTAGCTGCAAAGAAGGCTAGCAGGACGCACTTGGAACGATGCTGGAGATTTGAAAGAACCACTTCTGCTCGAGAGCAATGGAAAGGAGCGCTGATACGTCGTCTTTTATGACGCGGTCATCCAATCACAAAGCGAGAGAGCTGTGACAAACAGTCATGACATAAATAGTGACCACCAATCTGTGCTGAGGGGCGTGAAAAGGTTGCGCTCAATCACGCCTATCGAAGTCATGATCTTTGATAATACATGCTGTGTGACACGTCCTAACGACCGCCGAAGTCGTTATGCAGATCGCTGATCGCTGATGCGTCGTTAATGAGATCGTCCTGTTTGGAAGCTACTAGCGACCTTAAAGCGATCACACCAACGATCTCGTTAGCTTGCGTCGTTGTCGTGATCGCTAGTGTGACGCTTAGTGTGGCAGTACCTTAAGGGTACTGCTGTCTGAATGGCATTGTTACTGACAGTGAACAGCTTAGCAACGGTGGCATACCGAGGTAGTTTGGCCTCCTCCTCCCCACAATTTAAGATGCGTACAGGTACCCTCCCCTTGCGTACATCAACTACCCCTCTGGCTGTCAGGATAGTGGGCCTACTATCAGAGTACACTGGTTCTAGCAGAGCTTGGTAATCTCTTCCTCTGAGGCTTATGGCTGCCCGACACCAAATTAACATTTCACTTTTTGGGGGTATTGCAATAGGGAATGCATCACTCACTCTGACACTGCCGACTACTCTGCCAGATAGCTCTACCTGCTGTCTTTGTATTAGGGCCTTGATCTCCTTCTGCAGGACCCGTTGCTCACTGGAACCAGCAGTTTCGGCTACCTGTTGCAACAGAACTATAACCTCGGCAAGACAATTTTCTATCACATTAGTACCTAAGGTCATCATTGGGTTACATTCTCGTCAATCAATGTCTACAATTATCATACCTTGGGCTTTTAATTCTACTCGCCCCAACTTAATGGTCACTTACTTATACCCCTTCTGTGGCAAGGGCTGACCATTGCTGGCTATTACTGTCAGCTCATCAGCTGGGCCGCAAGTAAAATCAGAGTCAGCCCAGTACCGTTTGTAAAGAATATATGGCATAGTTGTCACCTGAGAGCCAGTGTCCAGCAAAGCATTCATTGGGATGCCATCAATCACCACTGGGAGGACCAGTCATCCTCCGACGTACTTGGCTCGCCAGTTTTGTGGGCCTGGTCGTCTTACTCCTGGGGGTTGGCACTCTGCCCCAGGTGTCGCTCGTTTAAATTACAGAATCTTGCGAGGTGCCCTGCGGCAAATGGGACGTCCGTCCTTGTCGTAGCGATCGCTGTCTCTCCCTCTGATCGGCATGATCCTCTTCTTCCATCGCCATGGGACGTCATCTGGACTGGAGGCTAACTCTGTCTTCTCCTTTTGGGGCACTTGCAAGGACTATATGGTTTTGGTTAGTGCAGCCACACTTGTGGTCAGCTCCTGCACCTGCAGATGCAGCTCTGCAGATGAGTCATCATCCAGAGTCTGTGCGTCAGCCTCAGCAAGAGCCTGAGGGAAGGATGCAGCCTCCTGGTGGTATGTAATGGCTGGGCGCCTAGGGGGCGCCGGACGGCTGACATTTGGTTCATGCAATGCCCGGATAACCCTGTCTTTAAAGTCTGCAAAGCTCAGGTCAGGATTTTGTTGAACCATGATGCGCAGCTGTGACCTGTGGGTGCTGGGCAGGAGTCCCTCAACAAACTGCTCCTTTAACAATCTGTCTCCATCCTGCACGTTGTCGGGGTCAATCTGCTTTATGGCCCGCAGTGCCTCCTGAAAATTAAGAGCATAGTCCCGTATACTGTCCTGCATCCTTTGTTTGCACCCAAAGAACCTCATTTTTATTTCTGCTGCAGTGCTGGTGTCAAAGGTGCTCCTCAGCTTAGCCTGAATTTGCTTAACAGTATCTTTATCAGTGCCCTGCCAGGACTTTACTTCTCTTTGCGCTGCACCAATTAACTGTTCAATGAGAATGTTCACTTTTTGACTTTCAGACAGGGGGTATACATCAAATAAACTGCACAGTCTCTCCCTGAAATCACTCAGGGTATACGGCTCCCCTGAGTATTGTGGTAGCCAGGCTGCTCCCAGTATATATGGCATTGAGAGCGGCATTATAGGGACTGCTGCGGTGGTCACCAGATCTTGCTGCGCACTAGGGACTGTGGCTGCACTGGCCGCTGGGTTCTGCGGTGCTATTGGGCTGCGGCTGCACCTGACTCTGCACCTGGTGGCGCTATGGGGGCTGCGGCTGCGTCCGCCGCTATTTCTTCTCCTGCATGGGACATTCTCTTCCCCCCAGTTAATCTTAGCCAGGCTCTGCGTTTCCACTGGCTTACCAAGCTCCGTCGGCTGGATGAGCGGTGTGCTCTGTAATCCCAGGCCTCAGCTCCCTGTGCGCTGCAAGCTGCCGTTTTTCACGTGCAGCACATCACTTTTCGCGCGCTCTCCCTCTGGCTCCGCACACGACGGCATGCCTCTCCTCTCTGCGCACCTCGCGGCGTTGTAATGGCGTCCCCTGCACAAACTTTCAACAAAGTCTCTGGCACAATTAAACAGTTCAATATAAGCACATAGGACCCGGTGGCACCGGGTTTCGGTATCCTGTTCGTGATGCCAAGATGGATCGCCTGCCAGGGAAGGGATACTCGGTACCGGGTCGGTGTATTAAAGGGATGTGTCACAGCGGCGGTGACCCTGCCCGTGGCCCTGGGCGTCCAATAAAAGGGGGAATTATTTACAGGGGATGTTAGAGTTTTAGTGTAGGTATTCGTGACGCCACCTGTGGTATCTGGTCAATTGTGATCAGCGCTGTGGTGCAGATCCTCTGGGATAGATGGTGAGATGCAGCAGAGTTGGTACAGTCTCCCACAGGTGAGACTATGGGATCCCAGGGCAGGCAGATGTAGTGAGCGGTAATAGTGGTGCTGGGAGATGTAGCTGAGTGCAATGGGTGATGCAGGAAGAAATTGAGAAACAGTCAGCGAGTTGCAGTTTCCAAAGCTTTACTTACAGTTTTGCAGGCAAAGTATCCAGGGCATTGAATACAGGTCGTACTGGAGTAGGTCAGCCTGAAAGCAGGTTAGGATCCCCTAATTACAGGTGGGATGTGAGTTCTCCTTTCTAGCGCTGTTCTCTGAGGCATTGGCTGCTATAAGCTCCATCCAAGTCCTCTGGATTCTCTCTCATTTAAGTTGAACTTCACTCTCATTACATGCAGCTGTAACCTGTTTCAGGAATCACTCACTTATGGAGTCTCCGGCTCACATGTGCTGCTGCTTTGAAGAAGAGTCTTAATGGGGACAGAGAACCTGCCGTCCTCTGCCCTCCAGATTCTGCTGCTGGGATTTTACTACACCCTCTCAGCCTCGGACTACAGGGGTCCGGTCTCCGGCGCTTAGACCTGGGGATGAGCCCTGCTAAGGCTTCAGTCCCCCAGCTTGTCTCTTCATGTCCTCCCTCTCTCGTTCCCTTAGCTCGACTGACTAACTCCTCCCCAGCCAGAATATTCCAGGGAAGCTCTCCTCAAATCAGGTATTTGAGCTCCCCCTTCTGGTCTGGAGTCAGAAAGGTGTTGTGTGCTGTGTTACCTGCTAAGGGATCCCTCTTTGCTTTCAGGCATAAGATCACCTTCCCCTGAAGGAAGGCAAGGTCACTGTGGCAACCAAACTCCTGGGGTGCCACAGTTGTTCGGGTCGAGCAGATTGGGATACTCGGGTACTCGTACAGGGCAGCGAGCCCAATGTAAGTCTATGAGAGACCCGAGTATTTTTGCCACGATCCCCCCGGGGGTCCTTTAACAGTCTAAAAATGTCTCAAAATGATGGAAACGCTGCTCAAATGACATGGAGATATCATGGGGATCGCTCCTGGAAGCATTTCTGACTCCAAGTTCACAGCTGTAAACAATGTTGTCAGGGTTTCATGCCATTTTTTCCGATGCACCCAAAAACATACCAAAACGAAACCGAAACTGATTTGGCAGCGAAATATGTTAAGGCACATCCTTTCCATGTTAATGACTTGTATATAAAGCAAAATAATTAACCCCAAACCAAAATGTTCCTCCACCACTTCGGATATGTTTCGACCCAGCGTTTTAGAAGCTTTTTTGCTACTTTAATATTGATTTCAACCAAAACAAATGCATTCTCTGGGAAATGTAATTGTTACATTTAACAAGCCAAGCTGGCCATGTGGTGTGTGACACATAAGCAGACCCATCTTGCTTAACTTATGAAGGAGGGACTCTGAAAGTGACAGAGCCTATTTTTACTGGTGCAACAGACAGCATCAATCTTCTT
Organism: Oophaga sylvatica; assembly: GCA_033576555.1. Lineage (NCBI taxonomy): Eukaryota > Metazoa > Chordata > Amphibia > Anura > Dendrobatidae > Oophaga > Oophaga sylvatica. The sequence goes on along the minus strand of JARQOD010000003.1, from coordinate 286,560,896 downwards.
AAAGGGCCATTATTAAACAGTGGGTCTACTAAACTGTTGTAGCCTATGCTGTGAGTGTATGGGCTGCCAAGAATTACGACGCACCCCAATACCCCTTTCACAAGAGGTCCAGAAGGGATCCCATAAAAAATGTAGCATTGAATCCATGGCCTGCCCTGCTACCAATTCATATGCACCCCAATAAGCCTTTGAACCCACATACTGGATGGGCCCCGTAAAATCCACGTCACCATATTCCTCTTCTACTCCTGTAGTCTTTTGTTTCACACATTAGCATCAATGTCTGCCCTGCTGCATAGTCATATGCACCCAGTTACATCTTGGGACCCACATACTGGATGGGCCCAGTAAAAACCACGTCACCATATTCCTTTTGTACTCCTGAATTCTTTTGTTTACACAGTGACAGCAATCTCTGCCCTGCTGCAAAGTCATATGCACCCCATTATGCCTTGGAACACACATTCTGGATGGGCCCCGTAAAATCAACGTCACCATATTCCCTTTGTACTCCCGTAATCTTTTGTTTTACACATTGGCAGCAAGGTCAGCCCTGCTGCTCAGTCATATATGCACCACATTATGCTTTGGATCACACATACTGGATGGGCCCTGTAAAATCCACATCACCATATTCCTCTTCTACTCCTGTAGTCTTTTGTTTCACACATTAGCATCAATATCTGCCCTGCTGCATAGTCATATGCACCCAGTTACATCTTGGGACCCACATACTTGATGGGCCCCGTAAAAACCACGTCACCATATTCCTTTTGCACTCCTGTACTCTTTTGTTTACATAGTGACAGCAATGTCTGCCCTTCTGCAAAGTCATATGCACCCCATTACACCTTGGAAACCACATACTGGATGGGCACAGTAAAATTCTTGTCACCATATTCCTTTTGTATTCCTGTACTCTTTAGTTTATATAGTGACAGCAATGTCTGCCCTGCTGCAAAATCATATGCACCCCATTACACATTGGAACCCACATACTGGATGGGCATCTTAAAATCCACGTCACCATATTCATTTTGTACTCCCGTACTCTTTAGTTTATACAGTGACAGCAATGTCTGCCCTGCTGCAAAGTCATATGCACCCCATTAGTCCTTGGAACCCACATACTGGATGGGCCTCGTAAAATCCACGTCACCATATTCCCTTTGTACTCCCGTACTCTTTTGATTTACACATTATCAGCAAGGCCAGCCTTACTGACTAGTCATATGCACCCCATTACGCCTTCTAACACATATACTGAATGGGCCCCGTAAAATCCTCGTCACCATATTCATTTTGTACTCTCGTACTCTTTAGTTTACACAGTGACATTAATTAATTATCAAAAATTTGTCCAAGAGAGATTTCCACGGCACTTCATATACAAATGTTATACCATATTGGAGTGTAATTCACACCAAAACGAAGAGATCCAAGATAAAATACAATTTTATTTCAATATTTAGAAAAAAAAAAAACAGACAACAATAAAAAACAGATGTGTCACAAAAAGAGAAAACACCACTATTATAAGAGTAAAGCCATGTGAAAAAAATAGGTTAACTATATATATATATATCATGAGTAAAAAAATTAATTAAATTATGTAAAGGTAAAATACCATATATAAACCAATCATAAATTACTCTGATATCCAAAAAGATTATATCACTATTCACATGGCAATCATAATATGCACAAGGTCAGGAAAGTGTAAGCATAATATACAGCAAGGAATTAGGTATATATAATATTGCTTTTATCATAGAAAAATTGCCAATATAATATATGCTTAACGATATATGTTCAGACCAATCCACTTGATGTTAATATCTTAATAAAGGAATAAATAACAACGTTTCATATAGATATATAATCAATGATCCTATCAAGATTAACAGTAGATTAACATAAAAGTGGCATAGTCACAAAGCTCACAATCAGACGCAGTATATGGACTGAATTCAGCCCTAAATAATAATGTCCAGCATTTGCATCAGAAGGCGCCCAGTCACAGTGCTCCAAATTGCATAGGTACCATTATAAGCAGTGCATGGACTGAAAACAGCGCTAAATAATAATATCAGTATTTGTATAAATAGCACAGCATAAACATATTACCTGACAGTGCGCAAAGTGCAAAAGTGGCGTCCGCTCACCCCGACGCGCGTTTCGCCAGATGCTTCTTCCGGGGGCGTGGTTTAGTGAGGTAGAAGGAGGGATATTTAAATACCAAGATAGCCAATGAAATGTTGAGAAGGAGTTATGACAAGCAATAGGCGTGATGACGCATGTGCGCTGATGCCGCGGCACCTGGTACAGCTAGAGTCCAGGAAATCGCTCAATGACACGCATATGAACCGCATGTCATCATCGTGAGCGCTTCCGTGACTCTGCCTGGGTCAGGGAAACCAGCGCATGCGTACTGCAGATCTACGAGTCATAACGCATCATCACGCCTATTGCTTGTCATAACTCCTTCTCAACATTTCATTGGCTATCTTGGTATTTAAATATCCCTTTTTGGGTTTTGCTAATTTTTACTGTAAATTTATAAGTATTTTTTGTGGTATTGTGAAACCACTGACGGATTTAACCAAAAAGGGTTCTGATGTGGTGAATTGGTCTCCAGAGGCAGTTTCCGCGTTTCAGGAGCTTAAGCGGAGATTCACTTCTGCTCCTGTTCTGTGGCAACCTGATGTTTCTCTCCCATTTCAGGTGGAAATAGATGCTTCTGAGATTGGTGCAGGAGCCGTTTTGTCCCAAAGGGATCCTGTAACCTCTAAGATTAACCCTTGTGCCTTCTTCTCTCAAAAGTTTTCCCCAGCTGAACGTAATTATGATGTGGGGAATCGGGAATTATTGGCTATGAAGTGGGCGTTTGAAGAGTGGAGACATTGGTTGGACGGAGCCAAACATCAAGTTGTGGTCCTCACTGACCACAAGAACTTGATCTATCTCGAATCAGCCAAGCGATTAAATCTTAGACAGGCCAGGTGGGCCTTGTTTTTCACGTGTTTTAATTTTGTGGTTTCCTTTATTCTGGGCACTAAGTATGTTAAGGCGGATGCCCTTTCTAGGAGTTTGTAATGTATGTAGTACAGTTCATATAGCGTCTTGTGCTTGGGTGCGATGAAAACACAGGAGTCACAGGTTTGATATAGAAAAGTCCTGTATTACTTCATACAAGTTGGCAGAAATAGTCACACAGTTTGCAGACACAGAAACAGGAGACACAGCAGGCCAGAGTAATCCAAGCTCAGCAATCACTCTCCAATACAGATTCAGGATCTTCTTCTCTGTTACCGTAAGTCCATGCAAACGTGGGTCTTTCAAAGAGCAGGGTTCAGAGTCCACAAGTGCTTCAGAGTTCCTCAGTAGGAATAGCTGGAGTACAAGGTCCAAGGCTTACAGGAGTCAAGTCACAGGTTCACTGCAGGCTAGATTCTGAAGCACTGATTGCTCAGCTGTGGCTGCTTAAGAAGCAAAGGAGAGAATCAGGGCGGGAACATGCAAGCTGGAAACTCCATTTTGACTGAGGGCAAGATAGCTGCAGCAAGACAGAAAGTAAAATGGCTGACGAACAAACTGAGTTTCAGGAATATATACATAGAACCTTACAGAGTTTCATTGCGGATTCTCTTGATGTGACTAAGCCTACTGCCATTCTGAAGGAGGGTTTGGTTCTTTCCGCTATCTCACCCGATTTGAGACTGACCCAGGAGGAATTTTATGGGATAAACCTGAACGTTGCCCTGTGGGGAAATTGTATGTCCCCGACCAATGGAGGAGGAAAGTAATGTCTGAAATTCATTGCTCCGCGTTGGCTGGTCATCCCGGTATTTTTGGTACCAGAGATTTGGTGAGTCGGTCCTTTTAATGGCCCACTTTATCTCATGATGTCAGGAATTTTGTGCAGTCCTGTGGGACTTGCTCTCGGTCCAAATCCTGCTCTCGCTCTAGTGGATTGTTAGTGCCACTGCCTGTGCCCAGTAGGCCATGGACCCATATCTCTATGGATTTTATTTCCGACCTCCCTGTCTCTCAGAGAATGATTGTTATCTGGTGATCTGTGATAGATTTTCCAAGATTGTCCATCTTGTACCACTGCCGAAGTTGCCATCCTCTTCCGAGTTGGTGCCCTTGTTTTTTCAGCAGGTGATTCGTTTGCACAGCAATCCGGAGAACATTGTGTCTTACAGAGGAGTTCAATTTGTTTCTAGATTTTGGAGAGCCTTTGGTTCTAAACTGGGAATTCAGTTGTCTTTCTCCTCTGTGTTTCACCCTCAGAACAATGGGCAGACTGAAAGAACAATCCAGACTTTGGAAACTTATTTGAGATGTTTTGTATCTGCTGATCAAGATGACTGGGTCTCTTTTTTATCCTTGGCTGAATTCGCTCTAAATAATAGGGCTAGTTCTGCCACTTTGATATCCCCTTTTTTCTGCAATTTCGGGTTTCATCCTCGGTTTTCTTCAGGGCAGGTGGAGGCTTCTGTCTGTCCGGGTGTTGACTCTATGGTAGAGAGAATGCAGCAGATTTGGAATTAAGTAGTGGATAAGTTGTCTCTCTCCCAGGAGAGGGCCCAACGGTTTGCCAACCAGCATAGGACTGGTGGTCCCCGGTTTAAAGTAGGTGACTTGATTTGGTTGTCCTCAAAAAATATCCCTATCAAGGTTGCATCTCCAAAATTTAAGCCAAGGTTCATTGTACCTTATAAGATTTTGGAAATGTCATGAGCTGCTTTGTTTGTGGGATTAGGTAGTTCAGAGGTTAATCTGGACGGCCTCATTTTGGGATTCTGGGAGGCTTCTTATAGCCTCATTGTGGAGCCATTCCCTGTCGCTTATACTTTGACCCTTGGCCGAGTGTGTGTGACCCTGTGCTTTGTGCTTGTGATTCTTTATGCTTGCTTGGTTTTGACTTGGTTCTGTTCCCGTTATGAGCTCTGCCTGCCCCTCCTGTACTGCGTTGCTATCTTGTGTATGACTCCTGGCTTATGTTCTGACTATTCTCTGCTTATCCCTCCTGTACTGCATTGCTATCTCCGTGTATGACTCCTGGCTTATGTTGTGACTCTTCTCTGCTCGCCCCTTCTGTACTGCGCCGTCCTCTCTGTGTATGAACCCCGTTTGTCTGACCTGAGTTTCCCTCTTTACTAATCCAGGGTCCCTGTAAAGTCCTGCACTCATCTTTAGTAGCAGGACGCTAAGCCCCGCCCCCTGTGGTCACATGATCGCAGGTCCTTTTACTTACTGCTATCTTCAGTGTCCCCTCTCACCACGCTGTTCAGGTCCCCTCTGCCTGAGCCTCCCCTGCGGCATCTGATCCCGGGCCCTTCCACAGTGTGGGTGAGTCACCCTGCTCAGCCGTGGCAGTTCGCTGGCGCTGACAGGATCATGATAGGAAATCCTTAATCCCATTTCTTTACGTTTGGCTCTTCCAGGGACGTTTAAGATTCACAATGTCTTTCATAAATCTTTATTGAAAAGGTTTGTTGAGCCAGTGGTTCCTATGGCTATGCCCCCTAATCCTGTTTTGGTTCAGGATAATCTGGAGTATGAAGTGGAGAAGATATTGGATTCTCGTCTGGCTAGACTGAGACTCCAGTACTTGGTCAAGTGGAGGACAATTCTTGGGTGTTTGCTTCTGACATTCATGCTGAGAGATTGGTTTGCGCCTTTCACCGGGCTCATCCTGATCTACTTGGTGGCGCAGGTGAGGGTTCGGTGACCCCTCCTCAAGGGGGGGTACTGTTGTGAACACTCTTCATCTGACTTCTGAGTTTGGGCTCACTCTGGTGGCTGCTGATAGTAATGAAGCTGCTTTGGGGGCGATGATTGGCAATCAGGTGTTGCTCACTGGGTAGATATAAGTGAGCAACCTTCCCATGATCCTTGCCGGTGATTGTTTCTTCCTGGTCCCTTTTGGAAGTCAGCTTGTTTCCTGCTTTGTTGTGCAACTTCCAGATAAGTTTTTTCTGTTTATTTCTGTGGCATTTGTTTTTGTCTATCTCAGTTTTCTGCCCTTCTGGAGTTAGTACAGCCAGGTTCCCCTGCGGGGGCCTGCGCTGGACTCTTTTTCTCATTTGCCACTGTTTATGTATTTTCAGTTCCCTGTTAATTCAGTATCTGCTGATTTGCTACCAGTTCACACCAGAGACAGTTTATGTATTTTCAGTCCCCTGTTATTTAGGTTTCTGCTGATTTGCCACCAGTTCACACCAGAGACAGTTTATGTATTTTCAGTTCCCTGTTATTTCAGTATCTGTTGATTTGCTACCAGTTCACACCAGAGTTCTGAACTAGCGGGGGAGAGATCGTGTGGTCTCAGTATTTTTGCATATCAGACGGGTTGGAGTTTTTCTTAGCGTTTTTGCTGGATTGCAGACAGTATTCTTTCCTGTCCTGCTCTATCTAGACAGTTTGGGCCCCAGTATTTGCTTGCTCTATTTTCTGCGTGTGTTTGTATTTCATCTTATCTCACCGCCAATATATGTTTGGGGGCTACTTATTCCTTTGGGGGCTCTACTCCGGGCAGTTAGCTTTCCTCTTTCTCTCTTTAGGCTTAGTTATCTCTCTGGCTATGTCGAGGCGTCTAGGGCACCGTATGCACGTCCCACGGCTGCTTCTAGTTGTGCTGTCAGTTTAGTTGTCTGCAATCTGCTAGTTACCAACCTCTCTGGGTGTCTGGTTGCCTAGGCTATTTTGGCTACTGTCCTCCTCGGCTACCAAATCATAACAAAATTCCTTTTGTACTCCTGTACTCTTTTGTTTATACAGTGACAGCAATGTCTGCCCTGCTGCAAAGTTATATGCACCCCATTACGCCTTGGAACACAGATGCTGGATGGGCCCGTAAAATCCATGTCACCATATTCCTTTTGTACTCCCTTACTCTTTTGTTTACACAGTAACATTAATGTCTGCCCTGCTGTATAGTCATATGCACCCAGTTACACCTTGGAACCAACATACTGGATGGGTCCCGTAAAAACCACGTCACCATATTCCATTTCTACTCCCGTATTCTTTTGTTTTACACATTGGCAGCAAGGCCAGCCCTGCTGACTAGTCATATGCACCCCATTATGCCTTGAAACCCACATACTGGATGAGCCCATGAAAATCCACTTCACAATATTTATTTGGTATATCCATAAGTCGCCAGTGATAGACATAAACGGTCTAAGTTAATCTACTCAAGTGATGAATAATGTTCCTACAGTGCAAGATTTTAAACACATCAAAGTAAATGGCATTTGCACGTCATGAAAATTAATTACACCTCCATGAAGGGTGTTCTGAACAGAAATACTTGAAGATCTTTTTTTTTCAATGTTAGTGTATCAGATCTAGAAAATAATGTGGCTTCACTGAAATTGTCTTCTGATGGCAAAGAAAAGTACTCAGTGAACTGTGAAACTGTAGGCAAAAATCGGACATTCCAACATGGTGGACGTTACACAGGGCATGGTTCCAAAAGATTATTTTGAAATGTCAGAAAAGTGCATTCTTCGCCTACCAATTACATTTCACAATCTTAAAAATAAAAAATCACATAGAAAATAACACAGAGTTAAGGAGAACTGACTGCAATAAAAAAAAAATGCAAGAATCAGCATCTATTCCACCAAAACTTGATAACACTTCAGAGTTGTGGATGATAAAAATCTCACCAATTAGTCCAAAAGCGAGTGAAACAGATTACTTTAAATCCTTGCAAGACTATAAAGTTTACTAACGTGACACAAAATTGTGTATGTTTTCAGTTAAGCTTTTGAGAATAACCAACAATGCAGTCTGAATAACGTGATTGAAGACAGGAGACTGTTATGTAAAAAAAAACCATGAAACCTCAAGCTGTCAAACCCTTTCTTCATTTCAAATGGTAATGGAATCCCAACAATATGTTGAGAGCAGGATGCACTACATTAAAGGACAATCAACTTTTCATATTTTTTAATGGTATGATGGTTCCCTCTTTGCCTAATTATTTAATGGATAATTTGGCTATTTTATTTGCCAAGTTTTTAACAGTAAGGCCGGAGTCACACTGGCGACAAAATCGGACGACTGCAATGCGATGAAATATCGCATTGCAGTCGGACCTATGTTAATCTATGGAGCAGCTCCCAGTATCAGATTTTTTGTGGTCCGTTTTAAACGTCCGTGTACAATCGCAGCATGCTGCGATTGTCACCGATTGTGGGTCGACTATCGCCAATGCAAGTCTATGGGAGCGATGAAAAATCTGATTACAAACGGACCACACTGTGTGACTTGCGATGAAATCGCATCGGTGTCCTTTAGAAAAGCCGGCAATTCATCCCCGGCTATACTGTAAAATCACACTGACAGCTTTAATAAAGACTAGAAAGAATAGATATATACACATAGAACACATATATATATATATATATACATGTCATTGTGACATGTACATATACATATATTTATAGTTCCTAGACTTCTACATACTGTAATAGCCGCTAATTCAATTGCCGGGTTTTGTGAAATCACAGAAGCCGACATGAAATGATACATTGTTTCCACACATTTAACCATGTAATTTCATGTATTTTTATATATGTTTGAAACATACAATTACATGAGTGTATTTGTGCAAAATTTCAGACATGTAGGGGTTAATTAAAGGTGTAATTTCGTTGAAAAAAAATGCGTGGGCTCCCGCTGTATTTTCTCCACCAGACAGACAAAGCAAAGCGAGTGGGGGCAGATAATAATAGCCCAGGGAGGGTGCATTTTTTTTGTGCCCCCCCTGGCTACTAACATCTGCCCCCAGACACCCCAGAAAGGGCAAATCTATAATTAGATTCGCCCTTTCTGGCACTTTGCCCGTCTATTCCCATTGCCCTGTAGCGGTGGCGAATGGGTTAATCTCACCTTATTGTCACCTTGCAATTGAAAGGTGACCTTAAGGCAGGTTAATAATTGATAGCTGTCAATTAGACAACTATCAATTATTAATCCTATTGAAGTAAATAAAAAAACACACACACTTTAAGAATAAATAATTTTAATGAAATAAAAACACATTTTTTTGACCATATTTTATTTTACACTTAATCCGTGCGAAGCCATTGATCTCCTAAAATAAAGAAAAAGAAATAAAACAACATTATTCTTACCTATTCCCCCGATCTGTCACGTCCCACGCTGTAATCCTTCACAAAGGGTTAACTAGCTTTGAGCCAAGCAGTGCAAGTAATCCTGCGTGCTCAGCTCAAAGCTCATGAATGAATAAGTTCCTCTCCTGGCGACAGGAGAGGATGTGATTCATGAATGAAGCTTAATTGATTGTGTCCACTTTCCCTTTAGGTCAGGTCACTACAGTTAAATTGGCAATAAATCAATTAAGCTCCATTCATGAATCTATTCCTCTCCTTTCGCTGGGAGAGTAACTTATTCATTCAGGGGAATACAGGTCTGAGACAGCATTATTAGCTCTCTGCGACCTGTAACCTGTTAACCCTTTCTGATGGATTACACCGTGGGACCTGACTGTACATCGGATTGGTAAGTATAATTTTGCTTTTTTATTTTATTTTTATTACAGGAAATGGTTTTAGCAGGAAAATAAAATATGGTCAAAAACTGTGTGATTATTTCATTAAACTTATTTTTTATTAAACTGTGTGTGTTTGATTTTTCTTTCATACAATAGGATTAATAATTGATAGTTGTCTAATTGACAGCTATCAATTATTAACCTGGCTTAAAGTGACCTTTCAATTGCAAGGTCATTTTAACCCCTTATTAACCCATTCGCCACCGCTACAGGGCAATGGGAATAGACGGGCAAAGTGCCAGAAAGGGCGAATCTAATTATAGATTTGCCCTTTCTGGGTGTCTGGGGGCAGATGTTAGTAGCCAGGGGGGGCACAAAAAAAATGTACCCTCCCTAGGCTATTATTATCTGCCCCCACTCGCTTTGCTTTGTCTGTCTGGTGGAGAAAATACAGCGGGAGCCCACGCATTTTTTTTCAACGAATTTACACCTTTAATTAACCCCTACATGTCTGAAATTTAGCACACATATACTCATGTAATTGTATGTTTCAAAAATATATAAAAATACATGAAATTACATGGTTAAATGTGTGGAAACAATGTATCATTTCATGTCGGCTTCTGTGATTTCACTGAAGCCGGCAATTGAATTAGCGGCTATAACAGTATGTAGAAGTGTAAGAATTATAAATATATGTATATATATATATATATATGTCACAATGACATGTATATATATATATATGTGCTCTATGTGTATATATCTATTCTTTCTTTTGGCATTTAAATACTATTCTTTTGGATCCATTATATGTCAGTTTTGCAAGCCTGCGAGAAAATCTCGCAAGTCGGATGAAAATCGGATGTTACAAGGTTCACACACATGCGATTAAATCGCATCTTTGAAGGAAAATCGGATGCCAGAAGGATGTGTGATGTTTTTATTTGATCCGATTGTCGACCGTCTAAAACGGACCGATTTTTTGTGGTTGTGTGTGACACCGGCCTAAGGTTCAAATACGGCTTTAAAGATGGCTAATACTTGCAATATAACGCTTTTTATATTTCAAAGTACAAAATTAAAGGAATAGTATGATTGAATAGTATGAGTGCGTACACTTTTATATATTTTAATATACAAAGGTTAATTACATATAGGGATTAAATACATATAATGATTAAGTATATAATAAAGATTAACTACATACAGTATACTTACATCATCACCACGAGGCTTTTAAACATCATCCGTCTGGAATATCAGAGAAGCAACACCAAGACAGAGAACCCCTGAAAAATTCAATACACTGCATGGGCATCCCCAATTATGCAGGTATGAACACACTGTACATGTACAGGTACCCCAGTTTTTGTATCTGTCTTTGTCATGTTTCTCTTATAGTGATTTACACTATGTAGTAACTAAAGTTTCACCCAGCCCTTCAAGTGGCCTGCTTTCAAGGTCGGATGAAACTGAGATATCATGGAGTCATCAGATGAGGGCCATAAACCCTTAAGCCCGGGTCTCACATAGCGATACACCAGCGATCCCGACCACGATCAGGATCGCTGGTGTGTCGCTACATGATCACTGCTGAGCTGTCAAACAGGCAGCTCAGACAGCGATCAGCACAGAGACACTGTGGGTAACATCGCTTAGTTACCCGCAGTGTACATTGGATACCAGCGCCCTGATGCAGGGAGCTGGTAACCAAGGTACATGTCGGGTTTCCAGGCACTGCGCGGTGCCTGGAAATCCGCTGTGTACCTTGGTTACCAGCTCCCTGCATCAGGGCGCTGGTATCCAAGGTACACAGTGGGTTTCCAGGCACAGCCCCGCGCCTGGAAACCCGCTGTGTACCTTGGTTACCAGCTCCCTGCATCAGGGCGCTGGTATCCAAGGTACACAGCGGGTTTCCAGGCACAGCCCCGCGCCTGGAAACCCGCTGTATACCTTGGTTACCAGCGGATTGCTGGTCTCCCGCCTGTCACACGCAGCGATGCATGCTGGCCAGCGGGAGACCAGCGATCCAAAAAATGTCCAGGACATTCAGCGACGATCAGCGATACCCAGCAGGGGGGCTGATCGTCGCTGAATGTCACACACAACGATATCGTTGGGGAGATCGCTGTTGCATCACAAAACTAGTGACTCAGCAGCGATCTCACTAGCAAGATCGCTGTGTGAGACGGGGGCTTTAGAATATAAAAGCCACAAGGATTTAGATAAAACCACCACAGACAGAGGTTAAGTAAACCGTAAAGTTTTACAATCACAAACCACAAACATATGGAAGCTTAGAACTGTTTGTGAAGTCAATAAACAGTTTTCCAGATTGTGTCAGGATGAGCATTTTCTTTCACATCAGTAAATCTTTTACCAGTAATGCAGCAATATAATTGTCTGAATCCATTCTGTATATTTCAATATGGATTCAAAAGAGCCATTTGTATATTTGCACTACACTATTAACAGGCAATCATATCTATATTCAGCCATTCTTGAAAAACTTAAGCTTAACCCATAGACTACTATGTATAATCATGACAATCTTCGTGACCAGTATCTATAGGTAAGTCATGTTTAATTAATTAATTAAGTCCTTAGCATCTACAAGCACTCAGCCATCACTGTTTTGTATTGAACTGTTACCATTTGATGCAGCCAAAGTTATGGCTCTCAAGGAGATCAACAAATATAGTGGACAAAGAAATATTTGTAATGAAATATTGAGCTTACAGTCATGGACAAAAGTTTTGAGAATGACACAAATATTAATTTTACAAAGTCTACTGCTTCACTTTTTCTAATGGCAATTTGCATATACTCCAGAATGTTATAAAGAGTGATCAGCTTAACAACAATTACTTGCTAAGTCAATATTTGGCTAGAAAATGAACTTTATCCCCCAAAACACATTTCAACATCATTACAGCCCTGCCTTAAAAGTACCAGCTAACCTCTTTTCAGTGATTGCTCCATTAACACAGGTGTGGGTGTTGATGAGGATATGGCTGGAGATCAATCTGTCATGATTAAGTAAGAATGACACCACTGGACACTTTAAAAGGAGGCTGGTGCTTGGCATCATTGTTTCTCTTCTGTTAACCATGGTTATCTCTAAAGAAACACGTGCAGTCATCATTGCAATGCACAAAAATGGCCTAACAGGGAAGAGTATCGCAGCTAGAAAGATTGCACCTCAGTCAACAATCTATCTTATCATCAAGAACTTCAAGGAGAGAGGTTCCATTGTTGGCAAAAAGGCTCCAGGGCGCCCAAGAAAGACCAGCAAGCGCCAGGACAGTCTCTTAAAAGTGTTTCAGCTGCGGGATCGGGCTACCAGCAGTGCAGAGCTTGCTCAGGAATGGCAGCAGGCAGGTGTGAGTGCATCTGCACGCACTGAGAGGCAGAGACTCTTGGAGCAAGGCCTGGTCTCAAGGAGGGCAGCAAAGAAGCCACTTCTCTCCAGAAAAAACATCATGAACAGACTGATATTCTGCAAAAGGTACAGGCAGTGGACTGCTGAGGACTGGCGTAAAGTTATTTTCTCTGATGAATCCCCTTTTCGATTGTTTGGGACATCAGAAAACGCCTCATTCGGAGAAGACAAGGTAGCGCAACCACTAGTCTTGTCTCATGCCAACTGTAAAGCATCCTGAAACCATTCATGTGTGGGGTTGCTTCTCAGTCAAGGGAATCGGCTCTCTCACAGTCTTGCCTAAAATCACAGCCATGAATAAAGAATGGTACCAGAATGTCCTCCAAGATCAACTTCTCCCAACCCTCCAAGAGCAGTTTGGCGATCAACAATGCCTTTTCCAGCATGATGGAGCACCTTGCCATAAAGCAAAGGTGATAACTAAATGGCTCAGGGAACAAAACATAGAGATTTGGGTCCATGCCTGGAAACTCCCCAGATCTTAATCCCATTGAGAACTTGTGGTCAATCATCAAGAGACGGGTGGACAAACAAAAACCTAAAAATTCTGACAAAATGAAAGCATTGATGTGCAAGAATGGACTGCTATCAGTCAGGATTTGGTCCAGAAGTTGATTGAGAGCATGCCAGGGAGAATTGCAGAGGTCCTGAAGAAGAAGGGTCACACTGCAAATATTGACTTGTTGCATTAACTCATTCTAACTGTCAATATAAGCTTTTGTTACTCATATGTTTGCAATTATATTTCTGTCTGTGATAAAAACATCTGTCAAACACACATAAAAAACCAAGGGCAGCAGATCATGTGAAAATATAATATTTGTGTCATTCTCAAAACTTTTGGCCATGACTGTACATAACAGCATTGCTTGATCAAATTTATATTAAGTGTTTTGTGTCCAATGTGAGCAACCAGCCAACAAAAACAGAAGCTTTTAAAGTGAGCTCTTTAAGATACATAAATGTTTATGAATAGTGTTGAGCGATACTGCTCGATATCTAAAAATATCGGATCGGAATGGTATCGCCGATATCACTAAATATCGTCGATATCCGATTCCGATACCGAAGTCCCATGTAAGTCTATGGAACCAAATATCGACATTAAAAAAACCCATTCTTGCCTTGTTGGTTAATTGTACATGAAGGAAAACAACAAAGACTAATGTAGAATGTATTGGGGGAGGTTGAGGAGACAATAAAGGCATACATGTTTAACCCAATGCATTGGAATAGCATTAATATATTTTTTTTTGGATTACGTTTGGATTGACTAACAAATTGACAATGTTGTTAACCTTTTTTCTATTTTGGCAAATATGTATGTTTCACAACTTCCATGCTCTTCACCTTTTTAACTTTTGCCAGTGCCACACTTTCTCCTTCATAATCTTCAGCAGCATCATCTTTCTCATTAAATTATTCTTCATCTTCACCTTCTTAATCTTCTTCTTAAACTTCTTGCTATTCATGTTTTTGTTTACATTACTCATATTGTTATTATTAAACTAATTAATCTTCTTCATATTCAAATTCTTCATCTTCTTCCTCTTCATCTTCTTCATCATATTCTTATTTGTGACAGAGATTCCTGTACTTGTAATCTGTAAAAGTATGAATTGTTCATCCTTCCGTTCTTGCTGTCACAAAAGATTTAAATTACAACAGTATTTGTCCGTGTTCAGTTTAGCCTGCAGCAGCAGGCATTTTCCAGGGGCACCACGAGAGGAACGGACTCACCCCCATACACTGCTTAGTCTTCTTCTGCTTAGAATTTAGAACATATATTTTGCTCTTCATTTTGGTCTTATACTTCATGTTCTTCTGCTTTTTGATCTTCTGCTTATTGTTCTTCTGTCTCTTTGTTCTGTATCTTGTAGTTTGTCTTAACCTTCTTTGTCCTGTTGGTGATCTTCTTCTGGATAATCTTTTATTTTTTCTTTGTGATGGGTTCAGGCTGGTTGGCTTCATGCTCGTCGTCCTTGTTGTCGTCATCTTCTTCTGGGTGGTCTTTAAGGTCGTCTAATTTCCGAGAACCAGCTGACGTTACTGGAACCCTGACGGTATCAGATGGAGCAAGAGACAATGGAAGTAACGAGGACCTGCTGACTGTGCTGGAACCCGGAGGGCAGCAGAAGGAAAAGAGGCAATGTCACAACCGAGTACCAGCTGACGTTACTGTGACACGGTTACTAAGCAGGAGGTACCTGTGCTCCAAAGCACTACCAAGGACCAGCAGACGTTGGTGGAACTCGGATACGGAGATGGAGGCACCTAGGCCAAAGGCACTGGGAGAACCAGTTGACGGTACTGGACCCCGGACGGGTAGCAGAAGGAAAAGAGGCAATGTCACAACCGAGTACCAGCTGACGTTACTGTGACACGGTTACTAAGCAGGAGGTACCTGTGCTCCAAAGCACTACCAAGGACCAGCAGACGTTGGTGGAACTCGGATACGGAGATGGAGGCACCTAGGCCAAAGGCACTGGGGAGAACCAGTTGACGGTACTGGACCACGGACGGGTAGCAAAAGGAAAAGAGGCAATGTCACAACCGAGTACCAGCTGACGTTACTGTGACACGGTTACTAAGCAGGAGGTACCTGTGCTCCAAAGCACTACCAAGGACCAGCAGACGTTGGTGGAACTCGGATACGGAGATGGAGGCACCTAGCCAAAGGCACTGGGAGAAACGAGTTGACGGTACTGGACCCCGGACGGGTAGCAGAACGCACCCATGAAAATGTAAGTTGACAGGACGCAAGCCGTCCGCAGTTACCGAATCACACAGTCCTACAGTGGGTGCTTGTCCTATTGTCACAATGGAAACAGCCTTTATTTACATATCCCACAGCACACATAAGAATCACCTAAACTGCAGGCACCATAGAGTCGGCTAACCCGAATGCAACACGACAGCACAACTTATTGGAGGATAATTGACGTTCACACTGCCAGGAAACAGCTGTCGTGCTGTAACCAGGCTGGCCAGGAGTCAGTACCCCTGCCAATTACTTACGAGCAACAAATGGCGGTGTTGTAGCCCAGGGAGTAGAGTTCAGGTGGTAGAAAGATGAACATAACAGGAGACATGGAAAACGTTGCCAAACAGTTATTTAATCAGAAAACGGACAGGCAAATTCAGGTGAGATCCATGCCTTGTTCATTTTCAGAAAAGTAAGCCGGTCTACATTCTCTGAGGATAGTCGCATGCGACGGTCTGTTACTACACCACCTGCAGCACTAAAGACGTGCTCAGATAATACACTGGCAGCAGGGCAAGCCAGCACCTCCAATGCATACTGGCTAAGCTCTGGCCATGTATCCAACTTAGAGACCCAAAATTTGAAAGGGGAAGAGGCCTCTGGAGTACATTTAGAGGAAAAGCCAAGTAGTCTGTCACCATCTTACGGAAACGTTTTCTTCCTGGTGACTGGAGCCGTCTCGGATGGTGTAGACCTTGCTGGCGCTGTCACAAAACTTCGCCACATTTGTAACATACAGCTCTTGCCCTGTGCAGAGGCGCTGCTTGTTGCTCCCTCTTGTTGTAGAGGTGCTACACTGCCTCGACGCACAGAGCTGCTTTGTAAAGCAGTACAGCAGCAGCAGCTCCTCGCTGGAATGTACAACAGTATGGATTGCACCAGTGTGTCTTGGTACTCCTGCATTTTACGGTCCCGGTTCACCGGTGTGATGAAGGTTTGTTAAGTTGTCCCGGTAGCGAGGTCTAGGAGGGTGTACACCCAATAATCTGACTTGGTGAGAATGGGGCGATGCGGCGGTCGTTTCTCAGCACTGAAGCATGAAAAAACCATGGCTGCAGACTCCCAACTGGCCAACAAAGGCTGTCCTCTGGAAGAGGTGTCATCTCTGCCTCCTCTGCATCACCCCACCCTCGCTCTACATACTGACTAGAGCGTTGTGTACCTCCCTCTGTAGGGATTTCTTCCTCCTCCATTGACCCTCCTCCTCCCCTCATCTCCTCACAAAGTGAGCCCTGCCCAGCCCCTGTGAGGAACCACGTTGCGATGACTGTCCTGAAGGTAATTGAATTTGTGACTCCTCATCCTCCACCTCTTCCAAAACCTCTTCCTTAGTGCTTTCAGTGATTTCTGAAGCAGGCAGATAAGGGGACAGTCATGCTGACTAGTGCATCATCTGCACTCGCCATCCGCGTTGAGACATCAAACGCACGCAAAAAACGTCGCAGATGTCCTTCATAGAGGCCCACTCAGTAGTGGTGAAGTGTGAACGGCGCAAATTGCGAGTTGATTGCTCCTGTTGCAGCTGATACTCCATTACTGCTGGCTGCTGCTCACACAACCGCTCCAACATATGTAACGTGGAATTCCAACTGGTGGTACGTCACATATGATGCGATGTTCAGGAAGGCGAAATCTGACTTGCAGAGCTGCAATGCGCGATCTGGCCATGCTGGAACGTCGCAAGTGAGCGCACTCTAGGCGGACCTTGTGCAGCAGTGCATCAAGATCCGGATAGTCCCTCAAAAAACTCTGCACGACCAAGTTGAGCACATGTGCCAGACATGGTATGTGAGTGAGGTTGCCAAGGCCCAGAGCTGCCACCAATTTCGGCCATTGTCACACACTACCAAGCCTGGCTGGAGATTAGCTGACAAAAAACACACGTCGCTCTCCTGCTTGATGGCATCCCAGAGCTCCTGCGCTGTGTGGCTTCGATTCCCCATGGAAATTAATTTCAGGACGGCCTGTTGACGTTTGGCCACGGCTGTGCTCATATCGGTCGCAACAGGTAAAGCGTTCACGGGTCATGTGGAGGTATACCGTGACGCTCGTGCAGCGATGATTCTGAGGAACTGGAGTAGGAGGAGGAATCAATGTGTACAGACTGGATTCCTGCAATCCTTGGAGTTGGCAGAACACGTACAGCGCCACTGGCAAGATCTGTACCCGCTCCACAACATTGACCCAATGGCAGTGAGGGAAAGGTATCGTCCCTGGCCATGGGTACTGGTCCACGCACGGTGGTCAGTGGACCCTGCTACTGACGGCGTTTAGTAGCGCAATGTTTTTAATGTTTCCCTCGACATGTTTTTGCAGAGCAGGACGCTTGCCTGCTGAAATAAAATCGGCTTGCACATTATATTGTGGGACTGCCAATGCCATAAAGTTCCTGAAATTGTCAGTCTCCACCAGCCAAATGACAGCATTTTCAAGGGACAGGAGTTTTGCAATGCCAGCATTCAGAGCCTGTGCTCGTGGATGGTTTGCCGAGTATGGCCGTCTTTTATCCCATGCCTGTGGTACCGATGGCTGTTTTGTGGTCTGGGAGTGTGACGATGACTGTGAACTTGCTGCTGTGGGTGGAATAACAGTTTGTCTATGGACAACAGTGACCGAGGTTCTTCCATGGAGATCCTGTGAGGAAGCCGAACCGGTGTGTGTGTGAGCTGGAGTAGGCTCCAACACGACCTGAAATGTGTCCTGTAGGTGGCCTACATCTCCAGTGGTCTTGTAACTCAGCTACGTGCTTTGTCCGTACATGTTTCCACATATTTGTGGTATTCAGGTTACTGATATTTTACCTCTTTAACTTTTGCTTACACAGCTTGCATTGAACATAGCAATATCATCTACAAGTCGTCAAAAAAGGACCACGCAGTGCAAGTCATGGGAGCACCCAATTTTGACATTTTCTAAGAGAACGCTCCCAACAGGTGCCAAACTGGAGGCTACAGGCAAGCAGTCGCAGCCAACCTCACCCTCCTCTTTGTACCGTTGGGACAATCTCTTCCTCAGAGCTGCCCCACCACCTTCCTGTTGCTCACGCCATGTTGGGTCTCGGACTTCATCATCTCCACTACCCCTTCCAACACGTGCTGCTGTTGGATGGTCTGGGCAGCACCATGCCCACAAAACCTGCACCTGATCTCATCATCATCATAAAGCGTTCTGCGGTGTGCTGTCCATCGGCACTTGGCTCACCCGCCTCTTCAGATTGAGAGAACACAGATGTTGCGCATCACTGCATACTCCCCTCTTTCAAATTGCAGAATGCGCTTGCCTATGCCCGTGTTTGCGAGCCAACAGATTCTGAAACAGAAGCAGAGACCAGCTGGCTCCTGTACAGAACCTCTGACTGCCTGGGCATTGGACAGGCGTTGAACAGACAGATGTTGCTCAACAGTGTTGTGTTCCTGAGAGGAGGTGGAAGGAATTGAAGTCGATGCATTGGCTGCCATCCAACCAACAACGGCTTCAATCTGTTCTTCCCGCAGCAGGGACACGCCGAGCTCCTACCAAACATGCGCATAAAGGAACGCTCATGGGAAAACTGCTGTTCACTGAGGGCGGCAGCAGCCACAGAATCCCCACTCCTCTCCCCGCTGAAACTCCACGGCCACGACCACTGCCTTACTCCCTGCCTTCTTCATCTTGGTAGATTGATAAAGAAAGTCAGAAAAGTTATAAGCCTAAGTGTGGTTATTACGCAGAACTGAAGTGAACACTGAAACACAACTGTTCACAAATCTGTGAAAGGCTACTCCTTTGTCTACTTCTATAGTGTTTTGCCAAACCAATGTATTGGATACGGATGAAGCCGCGTCACACTAATAGATTATATTTATTTAAATGGAATGAAAGCAAACCATTTGGAGAGAAATGAAAAGGATGAGGCACTGAGACACGCTCAGCAGAGTACAACAGCAGTGCTTGAACAAGTAACTGGAGCGTGAAGTCACTCAAAAAATAAAAAACACAGACTGAAGTGAACACGAAACACAACTGTTCACATCTGTGAAAGGCTACTCCTTTGTCTACTTCTATAGTTTTGCAACCAATGTATTGATACGGATGGAAGCGCGTCACACTAATAGATATATTATTTTAAATGTAATGGAGCAGAACCAATTGAGAGAAATAAAAGGATGAGGCACTGAGACACGCTCAGCAAGTACAAGCAGCAGTGCTGAACAAGTAACTGGAGCGTGAAGTGCACTCAAAAAATAAAAAACACAGACTGAAGTGAACACTGAAACACAACTGTTCACAATCTGTGAAAGGCTACTCCTTGTCTACTTCTATAGTGTTTTAACCAATGTATTGGAATACGGATGGAAGCGCGTCACACTAATAGATTATAATTTATTTTAAATGGAATGGAGCAGAACAATTGGAGAGAAATGAAAAGGAGTGTAAGGTTCTTGTCTCTGTTGACATGTTCCTTGAAACTCAGTTTTCCGTTGGCCATTTTGCTTTCTGTCTTTCCTGCAGCTCTTGCCCTCAGTTAATATGGAGTTTCCAGTTTTCATGTTCCCGCCCTGATTCTTCCCTCTTGCTTCTTAACAGCCTCAGCTGAACAATCATGCTCCTGAATCAAGCCTCATCAGTCCTGTACCTGACTCTTGGAAGCCTTGGACTTTACTCCACTATTCCCTAACTGAGGAACCTTGGAACACTTTGGACTCTGGAAACCTGCGTTGGTGAATCCATGTTTGCAGAGGAATTACGGTACAGAGAATAGATCCTGAACCTGCTTTGGAGATTTATTGTAGTGCTTGAAGTTACTCTGGCCTGCTGTGTCTCTGTCGCTGTTCCTGCAAAACTGTGTGAACTTTTCAGCATGCTTGTATGAAGTAAACAAGTCTTTCATTTCAACCTATGCCCTCCTGTGTTTTCCTCGCCCCCAAGCACAAGACCTATAGAAACTGTACCTATACATGACAAGATTCAGGACCAATGTTTAGTGTCTGCTGGTCTGGAAAGCCGTGTCTGCCTGTGACGTGGATATCAGATGTCCTTTAATACCTTATGTGATGACAGTGGTTGTGACTTCTCACAACCATTCCAGGTGAGCGAATTCCCTTAAAATTTTACTCTGGAGTGTTACCACAATAAACACTATTGTTTTTTTTTTTCCTTTCCTCTTCTCCTTCCACACTTCTGCCTTAAAAAGATCTGGAAGATGGAGGCCCGCATAAAGGAACTTTGCGAGTGACTGATACAATCCTTCAGATGTACAGACTTTAAAAACCCGTTTTTGCAACCTACAGAGCCACTAATCATAATTTTGCAAGTGTTTGGACAGACTACCCAGGAATTGCGACCCAGGATTGAGGCTCTAAGGAACGAGCCCAGGCTCCTGCCAAAACCCCAATTCTGGGATCCCCAAATTTACCTCCTTTTTCGTTTTGGCGTGAACGGAGAAATCAGGGGATTATTAATCAATGCAATTTTATTTTTCTCTGCAACATGCTTCACAATTTCCCACTGAACGATCCAAAGTGCTTACTATAATCATTTGCTTACCAAAAGGCTTTGATGTGGGCAAACCCTCTATTGAGACTGAGGATGATTGTTTGAATCAACTTGATGCTTTTATTTCAGCCATGGGCATGTGTTTGATGACCCAATCGAGTGGCAACAGCTTAAGCAGCCATGATAACTTTGCCCAAGGTAAGCGTTCAGTACCGAATATGCCCTGGATTTCAGGAGATGGCTCTGAACCACTTGGGACACTATCCGCTAAAAAATCTATTTTTTCGGAAAGGGTTGTCTCCACTGATTAAGGATGAACTTGCTCGTGCCGACCCCCCACTGCGTTAGGTGACTTTATTAACTATTGTAACCGTAATTGATGCTCGTCTGACTGAACGCAGACAAGAGAGATGGTTCGAAAAAAATCGCACTAACCTTTTACTACCTCCCTCCTCAGCTAAGGAACCTTGATAGGATCACAAGGGAACCAAACCTGAACCCATGCAGGTGGACTCTTACAAAGACGGGCTAGTGATGCACGCAAAGAACATCGTATAAAGGAAAATCTATGTTCTACTGTGGTAAGTCAGGCACTTCATTATAAACTGCCCCAGCCGTTCTCGTAAGACTACTGCAGCAGTCCATTCACTGTGAGTGTTGCGAGAGGAGCTCTGTCATGTCGAGCCTCAGGCACCAGAAGATCTGCTGCAAGAGATCTTGATTTCTCGACTTAAACTCGTTAGTTCTGGGACGATGACGGTATAAACGCTGCAATTTTTCAAGTTCCTCAGCGGTGTCCCAGCTGAGTTGTAAAGAAACAATCTCATTGCTTCCTTTCCATCAAACTCTGGTTGACTCAGTCTGGGTGTCTACTCTGCATGACGACCAGGAGCAAGTGGAAATTTTATGATATCTCCTTGCCTGAAACAGGGTATACGTTCAGTGAAGAAGGCTACTCCATACAGATGGAGACTGTGGATGGCTCTCTACTGACTTCTGACCAGTGGATCAAGAAACAGAGCCTTTGAGGGTCTTTATGGGTAAAGATCATCAGGAGAAAATTCTTTTTATGCTTATCTCTTCTCCCCACTTTCCCATTATTCTAGGGCTACCATGGCTGCAAGCGCAGAATCCTACGATTAACTGGGAACCAAGGAAATTACACTTTCCGAGAAACAGATGAGTCAAGGAGTTTCAGCTTGCTCGTTCCTAAAGGAACCATGTCAGTCCCTGAACTACCAGCTGTATACCAGGACTAGTGGATTATGTGACAAGAAAACGCTGATAAGCTTCCTCCTCACCGTCCATATGATGTCCAATTGAATTATTGCCTGGACGAGATACCTTTTGGTAAGATCTACCCCTAGCGAGGCCCGAGCAAAACTTGAAAGGATATTGTTGTGAATGGGCCATGAGATGAGTTCATAGCAGAGCTCCCTCTGGTGGTTACAAGCGGTACTGGTTGTCAGTGAAGATTGTGAGGACTGGGAATCAGGTATTACTGACTGGTCTTATATAAGGGAGTCACCTTCCCATCAGGGTTCCGGATCAATTTTCTGGCTGAATCCTTGATTCCAGTTTCCCTTGTAGCCTGCTGTCTCGTGTCTGCATCTCCTTCTAACAGATAAACATTTCTTCTTTTTGTTTCTGTGCTCGATTTTGCATTTGTCCACACTCTGTGGGGCCTTCTGGTCCCCTCAGGGGGTTTTGCCCTCTCCAGTTTAGTTCAGCCACTGATGTTTGTACTTTTGCTTTTTCCAGTTTTTTCAGTGGCTGCTGTTTTGATTTTGTTAACACCAGAGAGCTAATTTAAGGTGGTAGAGGTCGTGTGATCTCAGGTGTTTTTGAAATTATAGAGTTGGTGCTTTCAGGGTTTTTTTTTGGGATTGCAGTAAGTACCCTTCCTAATCCTTTTCTATTTAGTTAGTTTGGGTCCCAACGTTTGCTCATACTAATTTCTGTCTGTGTCAGTATTTCGTCTTGTCTAACCGCCATTACATGTTTTGGGCTGCTATTATCTTTGGGGTTCTGCTCCGGCAGATAGCTTTTCCTATTCTATATTTAGGTGTATTAATTTCTCAGGCTGTGACAGGCTCTAGGACCAACGAGGAACGCTCCACGGCGCCTCTAGTTGTGGTGAATTATCAGGGACTGCAATCCCCATAGATTCCAACTGCTCTGGTGTATTGCCTTTTGCCTGCACTCCTCAGCTACCGAAATATAACAGTATCACCCTGCCCAAAAAATTGAAAATTGTATGGTACCACAGAAGGAAAAAATATTGTGAAAGAAAAAAAAAAAAAAAAAGGTTGTCAGAGTTGTCAGAGATATTTTTCTGTTTGTTGCATTTTTTTTTTTTCCCCTCTGTTGTCTGTGTGCTGGGGAGGATTTTTTTTTTTCTCTCAATGGAGTTTGCACAGTTGTCTGGCCGTGGGATCAGCTTGCCACTGAGGTTCGGAGTATTGCTATCTATCTTGCTAGGTTGCCTGTTGTGGAACAAAGGATTCCCATGCCAGATTTGTTTTTAGGGGATCGAGCTAAGTTTCAGAATTTCAAAAAAAATTGAAATGTTTTTTGCCTTAAAATCTAAGTCCTCAGGGAAAAGCAGCGCAGCAGGTTTTAAATTTTTCACTCTCTCCTGCGCGGCGACCTCAGGATTGGGCTTTTCCCCCGACACCTGGGGGCCTGTTTGGTGTGTTTTTGCATTTTTTCAGCTTTGGGGTTATTGACATGACCTAATGTCACTGATCAAGCGAAAAAGCCTTTTGGATTAAACAGGGGTTGGGGACCGAGTAACTTCAGAGATTCCGTAGGTGGGCAGTCCTGACCAAGTGGGTGACGACGCTTTGGCGGGGCCCTTTTTTTTTTAAGGGGTGTCAGATAATGTTAAAGGGTGTAGGGGGATTTTCCCGTCCCCTCGGCTCAAGATTTTTTATGCATTACGATTCAAATTGACAGACTTGCGTGACGGGGGAAATATCGTGGAAATGTTGCCTTGTGAACCGCTCGAATCCATGCAGTGTGATAGAGTGGGTCTGGGGGGCAGCGTCATGATTTCAAAGCGCAATGGGTTATGTTTTTTACTGGGTGATGCCTCTCATCATTTCAGTCTGCCCTAAGCGGGAGGACGTTTTTTTACGCTCAGTTTTTTTTGGTAGTGTTCAGATAATTTTACTAACTGTCACCGATATGCTCTCTTCCTCATTTTCCCCCCAGCTTTCGTTGATTCGGGGCAGCAAAAAAACCGATGGTTAATTTTTTTAAAAAATTGTGGGTTTCCCTTTTTACCCCTAAGAAGCTATTCCCCTTTTGGGGATCGTTCTACCCCTTTGCTGAGAATAAACCTCATTTTCTACTAGGGGTTTAAGGGGTTGGGGAAACCGATCATCAAATGCTGCAAATTTTTGGTTTTTATAATCTGCATGATATTTTTGACTGGTTTCCCTTGGGTTCAGCCATAATCCTGTTTTGGTTGGAAAAATGTGTCGTAACCATTGGGCGCCAATGGTTAATACCAAACCCTGTTTTTTTTGCCTCCCCCCAGGTCAGGGTTTTTCCGACTTTTGATTGATTTTTTTTATGTGTTTAGCGAAATAAATCTTCATCCTTGCCTCCCCAAGGAGCTAGACTCGCATTGAATTAGTGCCCGGAGTAAAATTCCTAAAGGTCGCCTTTTTAACTTTCTGTACCTAACATGACGCTATGCGGCTTATACAAGGATCATTTTGGGAAAGGTCATACAGACCACCTCCACCCCTTTTGCCGGTTTTTCAGTGGCCCCAAAAAATTTCAAAACCGTGTATTGATTATCGTCTTTTGAACAAAAATTTCTGTGAAAAAACAATAAAACCCTTACCCTTATTTCTGACCGTTTTTCCCGGGTGAAAAAAGCTCTTTTTTTACCAAGCTTGACCTCAGGGGGGGGTATAACCTTATTTTCATTAACACGGAGAATGGAAGACGGCAAACAAAACCCCAGGGGGTTTTGAGTACCTTGGATGCCCTTTGGGTCCAATCCCTTTTCCTCTTTTCCGCCTTCATGAATGACATTTTCAGGGGGTTTTTTGGAAAAAATTTTTGATTGTTATTTGATGAACTTGATTTTTTTTCCCAAGACTGGGGGTCTCATGTGAAACATTTCGAACGTATTCCAATTTTGAGAGAGAATCTCTGTATGTGAAGGGCAAAGGTCTTTTTGGGGGAAAAGGACCATTTTTGGGATTCATTTTGTCCCCATCTTTTTTTAGATAAACCCCGGGCAAGGTTTTGGCCATCTTGATTGGGGGGCCAACCTACTTCATTTTAAAAGGTCTTCAAA
>JARQOD010000003.1:286458862-286535256 GCA_033576555.1 Oophaga sylvatica | reverse complement strand
TGGGAATCAGGTGTTACTGACTGGTCTTATATAAGGGAGTCACCTTCCCATCAGGGTTGCCGGTGATCAATTGTTCTGGTCTGAATCCTTGATTCCAGTTTCCCTTGTAGCCTGCTGTGTCGTGTCTGCATCTCCTTCTAACAGATAAGACATTTTCTTCTTTTTGTTTCTGTACTCGATTTTTGCATTTTGTCCTGCACTTCTGTGGGGGCCTTCTGGGTCCCCTCAGGGGGCTTTTGCCCTCTCAGTTTAGTTCAGCCACTGATGTTTGTACTTTTGCTTTTTCCAGTTTTTTCAGTGGCTGCTGTTTTGATTTTGTTACACCAGAGAGCTAATTTAGGTGGTAGAGGTCGTGTGATCTCAGGTGTTTTTGAAATTAGTAGAGTTGGTGCTTTCAGGGTTTTTTTGGGGATTGCAGTAAGTACCCTTCCTATCCTTTTCTATTTGGTTAGTTTGGGCCCCAACGTTTGCTCATTCTATTTTCTGTCTGTGTCAGTATTTCGTCTTGTCTAACCGCCATTACATGTTTGGGGGCTTGCTATTATCTTTGGGGTTCTGCTCCGGGGCAGATAGCTTTCCTATTTCTATCTTTAGGTGTAGTTAGTTTCTCAGGCTGTGACGAGGCGTCTAGGACCAACGTAGGAACGCTCCACGGCTGCCTCTAGTTGTGGTGGTTAGTCAGGGTACTGCAATCTCATAGATTCCAACTGCTCTGGTGTATTGCCTTTTTGCCTGCACTCCTCAGCTACCGAATCATAACAGATTATATAGACGAAAATTTAGCCAAGGGCTTCATACGCCCCTCTTCATCTCCCGCAGGTGCACCCATCTTCTTTGTGAAGAAGAAAGATGGATCTCTGAGACCCTGCATAGACTATAGGGAACTCAATAAGGTTACTATTAGAAACCGTTATCCATTGCCTTTAATCCCTGAATTGTTGGAGAGAGTGCGGCATGCCAAAATTTTCTCTAAACTGGATCTCCGTGGGGCCTATAACTTGGTCCGTATTAGACCTGGGGATGAATGGAAGACTGCTTTCAGGACACGCTATGAACACTTTGAATATCTAGTTATTCCTTTTGGTCTGAGTACCGCCCCAGCCACTTTCCAACACTTCGTGAATGATATCTTCAGGGATCTCCTAGATACATTTGTGGTGATTTATCTGGATGATATTCTAATTTTTTCTAACTCCACAGAGGAACATCATGGACATGTGAGAATGGTCTTAGAACGCCTAAGACAAAACCATCTTTACATCAAACTTGAAAAATGTGAATTCCATAGGACCGAAATTCAATTTCTGGGGTATGTACTATCTACGCAAGGGATTAGTATGGATGGAAGCAAGACCCAAGCCATCAAGGATTGGCCAATTCCTAGAAATGTGAAGGAGGTGCAGCGTTTCATCGGGTTTGCCAACTTCTATAGACGTTTCATTAAGAATTTTTCTGAGGTAGTGTCACCTATCACCCAATACGTTTCCTGGACATTCTTCTCCTTGCCCTGACCCAGTGCTGGTTGATGGTCAGGAAGAATTTATGGTGGAAAGGATTCTAGATTCCAGGTTGTACAGAAATCAGTTGCAATATTTGATTAAATGGCAGGGCTACCCAGTGGAGGACAACTCATGGGAACCAGTCAATAATGTAAATGCTCCTCGCCTGCTCCGCCAGTTTCATCAGAGGTACCCTGACAAGCCTGGTCTGAGGTCATCCGGAGGTTGTCCCTAAGGGGGGAGTAATGTAAGGTTCTTTGTCTCTGTTGACATGTTCCTTGAAACTCAGTTTTCCGTCGGCCATTTTGCTTTCTGTCTTTCTGCAGCTCTTGCCCTCAGTTAATATGGAGTTTCCAGTTTTCATGTTCCCGCCCTGATTCTTCCCTCTTGCTTCTTAAGCAGCCTCAGCTGAACAATCAGTGCTCCTGAATCAAGCCTCAGTCAGTCTGTGACCTGACTCCTGGAAGCCTTGGACTTGTACTCCAGCTATTCCCTACTGAGGAACCTTGGAACACTTTTGGACTCTGGAAACCTGCTGTTTGGTGAATCCATGTTTGCAGAGGAATTACGGTACAGAGAAGAGATCCTGAACCTGCTTTGGAGATTTATTGTAGTGCTTGAAGTTACTCTGGCCTGCTGTGTCTCCTGTTGCTGTTCCTGCAAACTGTGTGAACTTTTCAGCATGCTTGTATGAAGTAATACAAGTCATTTCATTTCAACCTATGTCTCCTGTGTTTTCCTCGCACCCAAGCACAAGACGCTATAGGGACTGTACACTATACATGACAGGATGAGGCACTGAGACACGGTCAGCAGAGTACAAGCAGCAGTGCTTGAACAAGTAACTGGAGCGTGATGTGCACTCAAAAAATAAAAAACACAGACTGAAGTGAACACTGAAACACAACTGTTCACAATCTGTGAAAGGCTACTCCTTTGTCTACTTCTATAGTGTTTGCAACCAATGTATTGGATACGGATGGAAGCGCGTCACACTAATAGATTATATTTATTTTAAATGGAATGGAGCAGAACCAATTGGAGAGAAATGAAAAGGATGAGGCACTGAGACACGCTCAGCAGAGTACAAGCAGCAGTGCTTGAACAAGTAACTGGAGCGTGATGTGCACTCAAAAAATAAAAAACACAGACTGAAGTGAACACTGAAACACAACCGTTCACAATCTGTGAAAGGCTACTCCTTTGTCTACTTCTATAGTGTTTGCAACCAATGTATTGGATACGGATGGAAGCGCGTCACACTAATAGTTAAATTGCATGGAGCAGCAAGAATTACACTGAAGAAAAAAAAAAAGTCTGTGAGTGACACGTGCAGATGCCTACAGACAGCGTTGCATGCAGAGCAAACTGCAGCGTCACCTGCACTCACACACACCTTGCAGAGCTGTTAAAACAACACTGCAGGCAAAAGAAAGCTTTACACAGCGGTTGGTGCTAGCCTGCCTACAGCACAGTACACTAAATCGCAATCTCTAACTGTCCCTCAGAGTCAGCACAGCAGCGTTCTGTCCCTTACTGAATTCACAGCACAGTGACGCTAAAATGGCGGCGGCGCCTTTTATAGTGCATTCTGACATCATTTCAGCATCCAATCACAGCCATGCCATTAGTTAACATGACCGCAGCAGTACAGGATGTGCCCACACTTCTTAGGATTCCTCATTGGCTGACTAAAATCACATTGCCTCTCAAAGAATTATGGGAACTTCCGATTCCGGTATACGATATATGGAAAATATCGGAACTAAGTATCGAAAGGCCGAAACCCGATACTTGCGGTATCGTATCGCTCAACACTAGTTATGAAGGAATGTGACGAGACGGCCTATGCCGAGGACTGAACACGAGGAGCGGGACGTTAGTACCGGTCCGGTTGGCACTGTTCGGGTTTCTGTTCTAGTACATGGGCAGACCACCATAAGCTCCTCTTACTGGCGGACCAAGAAAGAAAGCTACAACATGGATACACTGCTAAGTGTGAACCCATCAGAGCCAGATGATCGTGATTGTCACAGTCCACTGGGCTTGTTTGAGAAATTCATGGTGGAAATCCCTCTATATCCTGCATTTTTATCTGATCCTGATGTACCCAGAGTTTAGGAATCTTTTTCCACATGAGAGTCGAAACATGCCTGTAGATTGTGAGCCCTCGCGGGCAGGGTCCTCTCTCCTTCTGTACTTGTGTGTGCCTTGTATTGCTCATGTTTACTGTACTTGTCTATATTTGCCCCTCTTCACATGTAAAGCGCCATGGAATAAATGGCGCTATAAAAATCTATAATAATAATAATAATAATTCCATTGTCACCCCAAATTCTCAAGATGTCAGTGCATCCACCAGGGATAAAAGTGGCTTATTAGAGAGAACGCGCTTGGTGATGAATGCAGGCTCTGCTGTCAGGAATAGAGCAGAAGATGAATCTTGCATTCTGTTGGGATTCTGGAATGTAAATTCCAAGAAGGTGGAGATGCTGGATGAGTTAGAGAGACCTTCTGACCAGCCAGAATTGGACCTTCAGATAATAGTACAGGATGTGTCCGATAATGACGATGTTGTGATTTGCGTTGAAGACACATATGTTTTAAAGGTAAAAAATCTGGTTCACTCTGAAAGGTCAACTGACAATCTGTTGGAATCTGTCCCTCCAACAAATTCAAATGTGAAACTGGGAAAAAGAATGTCCAAAAAGCAGACATTTGACATAAGAAATCCACATGATTCTCTTATCCTGTTTTCAGCAAAGTCCCCTATAACTGTTTGCGGAAGTACAGTACAGGCAATGTATGAATTCCTGATGAGAAGCTCATTGCCTAGAAGACTGACCACTACTTCTATCTGACTTGTTTAAGGAGACAAAGAATCTTGAGTTGCCTTAGGAAACATTTAAAAAACTTGCAGAAAATGTTGAAGATGAAATCTTTGGCTTGTATTGTGATACTAGTATAAGATACAAAACTAAGTACAGAAGTCTTCTTTTCAATCTGAAAGACCCCAAAAATAAGGGTTTTTTTCAAAGTGTGGTATTAGGTGAGATCACCCCACAATATCTGGTTCTGATGCGTCCTGCAGAAATGGCTCGCCAGGAGCTAACTGACTGGAGAAACCAAGAGAGGTAGCACACATTGGGGATGATTCAGAAAGCAGAGGAGTAAATAAATCAAAAACAGCAAATGATAAAGCTCACACACAAGGGGTTGATTGAAATTGATACATCACCAGATCAAATGTTTACCTTGGAGGATCTGTGTCATGCACCTTGGAAAACCAATCATTAACTTAGTTCAGATATTAATAATATAAATAAGATCACAAAAGATACAACAGCTCAGTCATCACAAAACTTACCTTTTGGACCTCAATTGCATCATTTGCAGGGGAAAAATCAAACCTCAGATATGAATAATATGGGCCAATGTCCAAAAATAAAATCACCAAAAAAAATGCCAAGGAAAAGAGTTATAGACAGAAGCTACAATCCTCAGAGGCAGCCGAGACCATTGATTGCATGGAAAATGATGTCTTATGCATAAAAAGTGAGAACGCCTCCTCATCTGAAACAGCAATATGGAAAGGCTTGATTCAGATGTCAGTAGTGTAACTACTGACCGAATCGTCAAACTGAATTTGACAGGTGATCACGCCCCTATCATTTTGCTGTGCTCTTGATAGTTGATTTGATATTCCTGTGATATCAAAAGCTGCTCTATCAAACTGGATCTGATTCTCATCTTGACATGATCATGATATGAGTTTGCTGCTCTTATCAGAGCAGTGTATTTTATTTGATTTAGACTTTATATCGTGTCAGTATGATTCTCATCTTATAGTCGAGTTATAACACGTTTTGATAGTGTGATTTTATAGTAATGTATATTTCATGTATGTTATTTGATAGCGAGAGGATCCCATAGCCCAAAATTAGTGTGTGTTTCTGCAGCATTTGATACGAATTTATATCTTAGCAGACTATTTACAGACTAAAAGGATTTTAAATCTATCACTAAGATTGTGATTTTATATGAGACTTATAACCCCCGTCTCATTGTACGGGCATATTATGTATATGGCCGTGTTACATCATCTCATCATTCACTATAAAGCGGTCTCATCACTAAGATTGTGATTTTATATGAGACTTATATCCCCCGTCTCATTGTACGGGCATGTTATGTATATGGCCGTGTTACAACATCACTCACTATAAAGCGGCTGTTTTATACGTATGTAAAAAAGCAATGACGCGGTATTGTAAAAGTTTAAAAGATTTTATTGTAATAAATAAATACATCTCAAAGACATTTTCAATAATATAAAAAGTAGCATTAAATACAGCTCAAATACATCTCAATCATTTAAAAGTTCGTACAGAATGATATAAAAGCATCACATGAACAATTAACATATAGCATTCATTACACATCATACAAAATAAATAGCAACTACATTAGCTATATCACGAGCCACATGAATTGTAGTATCGGTAGTGACCTTTTTTAGGTAACAGAGTTCCCCGTGGGGTGCCTAATGACGGTGAGTGCAAAGAATGAATTGTACGGGGCGAGGTGTCTAGCCTCATCGGTGTAGATACACCTTCACTGGCGGACATTTTTAATTTGTCTAAATGCTGTCTAGTAGCAGGATTACCGACAACTGTAGATGGTATATTTAGTTCGGCCATAGCCTGCCTAAACGAATCCCAGCCCCTAGGTAAATTCCTGCTGGTCAGAGCGTGACTCTGCGTTGTAGTACGTACCAAATCCAGTAAGTTAGACCCTGGTATTACAGAGCCTTTGAAAATAAATTCGACTTTATCATTCCAGGCTGTTACATTTTTATTCTAGAGTAACCTGTTTAGTAAAAAAATCAGCATTCTTTTATATCTTTGGTTTATATGGCTTACAATTTCAGAGACCTTTTGATTTTTATCAGGGTCGGTATTTGATGGTTGTTGGTGATCAGGAGTGCTAACGAGATTTAAAGTTGTTAATTCTTTCGAGCCGCATTTCGTATGTACCAAGTAGCGCTCCAGCATGGAGCTATACATTTTAATTTTCACGTCATCGGGTATGTCACGACGTTGTAAAACGGAGTTAATTTAATCATCAAGGCGACGAATAACACTTTCGCGTATGCTCTCAGTTGATGGGGGTCTTAGTTTGACCAGCTCCTGTTTGGGGACTAGATAAATTTTCTCAGCATGCTCCATTATTTGCCTGCGAGCAGACTCGTTATTATGGGTATTGCAAAATCTAAAAGAGGGCCGATAAACCAACCGGTCTGAATCAGTAGTCGTTTCTTTTTCTTTATGGACTGCGATCTATCACTCATGGCTCTTATAGCTTTACGCCACTTCTTCAGTATGCCTTTTTGGCGCTCTTTCAGTGGGGTCCTGCCTTTTAAGATGTTTAAAGCAATCTCGGCTATGGCTGAGATTACATCCACGCTCTCATTGCGCAAAAAAGATTTCCGGACGGCTGGGCTTGCTTTCACCAGGGTTTTTAAGAGAGCCCAGTTACGCCGGAGTCTCTCAGACATCTTTACATAACAACGCACACAGCGTGGAATGTGCGTTGCTGCATAAAATTCACTTTTAGAAGTGATTTTCTTTTGAACATAGACAGCGGGCAACGCCGGTGGAAACAACCCCGTCCGTAAGCGGAAATCTTCAAGGGTATTAGCTCTCAAATCGACCAGCAAATACCTATAAGGCTCTCACGTGGCATCCTCAAATGCTTCTAGGAAAAAACGTGTTTTTTCGGGGTACATTTGACGAGCTAAAGTTAAAATTTGTAATTTATCTCGAGGATTATTAAAAAGCACCATGTACTTTGTGTTTAAATTTATGGTGCGGCTTTTCTTACCCTGACAAAATATGTTTTGTACCAGGTAGAAAATACTGAGATTTCTGTGGTGCACATACTTGGTAAATGATTTTTCTATCTCACAATTTTCACTAGCACTCTCCACGAGATCATCAACAATCCCCAAATTCACTTTGTTCGGTGGGAATAATTTGTCATCTACGAATGTATTTGGCAGACCCTCCACAAATCTGCTGTTGGGAAAAGAGAGAGAGATTTCATCATATAGTTTCTTTAAGCAGGAATGAAACCAAACAATATTATCCGGTTTGTGAGAAAAATTAGTTTCAATATTATATAGCAACTGTTTTACAAAATAACTCTTTCCAGAATTAGACTGCCCCACTAGAATGCACGAGAGCGGGTGTTGTAGCCGCGTATCCATCACAATACTCGGCTAATAGCCAAACGGCAGGGTGGAGAATTCGTCTAATAGTCGACGCTTTGTGTAAAACACACTTTTGGGTTTTTTGTAGGACACGCGATTCAATTTTCCAATATTTTTTATCTCTCACAATGCCCTGTTGCTGTACGACGCTTCTGAGTTTCTGCAGCTGAATTACGGGGGTAGTCCAGAACTAGATCTTTCAGACTGCTAAAATTAATAGATTGAGAGTTACCAACATTTAGTGTTATTCCCTTCACTTTTAAGACAGTTTCCCCGATGTTGAGTTTGTAGCCGTAAGTTTTGGGCCCAGCAGAAACAAACTCTGTGATGTATGTGCCCTCGGGTATTTCACTCGTCAACTCCCCCAGGTAATCGCCTAAAGGCAGCTGCCACTCACCTTCCCTATGCACAAAAATAACCGAATCTGTATCGTGATAAAGGCACCTCTCCTGCAGCCTATCCAGCAGCGAATAGAGCTCTAGCCGTGCAGGCTATAAAAATGTTTGTGTTTTTGTTGACTGTGTGGTGCCCATCCGCATATTTCCAGTTAATGGTTGCGGTTTCATCATCGATAAAATGTAACATTGAAATGTCATAGTAGGGCAGGAAGAGATACCTAAAAAGCTCATCAGGATCCCTAACAACGTTGGTGCATGATAGATTAGAGCGCTGAGCAAACTTTTCCCCATAAAGAATTTAAGAAAAGTTTGGAGATCTGTCTTTTAGCAGGGTTGACAGCTATATTTTCAACCCGTAACTGTACACTCTCTTTTTCAAGAAATGAATCAATGTACTGCTTTTTCTTGGCTTCATCAGTGCACCAGCTAGGATAACCCGAGGCCTCCTGCTTATCCCTAAGATGTAATTTAATGTAGGGAGCAAACAGATCATTGCTGGTGTTTGGAAAATGCCATATTTCATAGATGCGCGCAATCCGGTAACCTTTATCTATCGCCAGCTTGAGCTCTACAGTGCACCAGGTGACTGTCAGGGAGCCTTCTTCATCACTATGTCTACATTCCTCGGCCTGTGAATTTACAGCGCATGTATAGCAAAGGGGGAACACTAATTTTTTGTAGAGTTTTACCGGTAGAACAGGAAAAAATAAATCTCTCGGCGGATACACCTTGACTTTAGCAATGCCAAAGTATTTTTTAATGAAGCCAAAATTGTCATAGATGATGTTGGGGTGCCCTACAGGGTATGTTTTAGTCTTGTTTACAAACGGGTACAGACTGGTGAAATCGTAGTAATGTAAAGTCTCATCAGCTGCCACCTGGTGATAGAGCTTTATGGCATTAGTTCGTCCCCCATAAAGCGCATCGTGGGTGTCTAAGGGAGCAGGGAATTCCATTTGATGGAGAAATGTTTGAAGGTTAGAATCATTTTCAACCATTTCACGCCACTCATGCTCCCACACCACTATTATTGTGTAGCCTCAGCTCTGTAGGTAGCTCTTTTTAGGTAAAAAAGCATAATATAATTGACCGTAGGTGGTGTTTGTGACCTTATTTGTATAATTTTCATTACAGCATGACGGGCAGCCGTGGAAAAAACAACCCTGAAATTCAAAAGCTATGTGTTGACCGTTAACATAGGCATAGCCATCTAGAAAATATTGACCGACTTGTTTTTCACCCCCTCTCAAGGCATGTTGAATGTCAATGTTCTCGGTGGGGCTACATACATGAGCCATTGTATAGCGGGGGATGAGTAGCGCTTTTTTACCTTGTGATAATTATCACCAGGTAAAATGACGATCGTCTTTTTTGGTAGAAATTTAAAGTGGTACATTGACATACATACAGAGGCCAAGGTGATGAGCTGAAAGAAGTCAATACAGCTGCTCTCCACGACCATTTCCTTTTGAATCTTACAGTATTTTTTAAATTTTTCTCCGTCATTTCCATAATGCGCTCTCTATAGATCTCACAGGAGCGTCTCAAAATTTCAACATCCTGCTTGCAATAAGATTTTAGCTCAGTCTTGAAGTCAAAAAGTGTGTGTTTCTGATTCTCATGCAAAGCCATGAACTCTACCTTCTCGCCAGGTGACATGTACTCTACACCGTAATATTTCACATCGGGTATGGCTCCTGCATAGTTTTGGTTTTCTCAGGTATTAAAAAAGTGTGGAAAATGACCTTTGGTGCCTGAAAATCCCATGGCCTGAGGTAATTTACTGAGCTTCATGGGGATAAAATTTAGCGAGTCTATCAACCTTATAGATAAATCGGGCACCATCACACACAAGAGCCGACCACCTCGGGTTATCAACTTTACTTCTAGTTTTTCAAAAATCAGTTCCTTAACAATAAAGTAAGAATCGTAGCGCCCTGCATTGTGTGCTATAAATGTACAGTCATGGCCAAAAGTTTTGAGAATGACACAAATATTAATTTTTACAAAGTCTACTGCTTCACTTTTTCTAATGGCAATTTGCATATACTCCAGAATGTTATGAAGAGTGATCAGCTTAACAGCAATTACTTACAAAGTCAATATTTGGCTAAAAAATGAACTTTATCCCCCAAAACACATTTCAACATCATTGC
This sequence comes from Oophaga sylvatica, assembly GCA_033576555.1. Classification (NCBI taxonomy): domain Eukaryota; kingdom Metazoa; phylum Chordata; class Amphibia; order Anura; family Dendrobatidae; genus Oophaga; species Oophaga sylvatica. Next base: position 286,524,932 of record JARQOD010000003.1, on the reverse strand, counting down.
AGCCCTGCCTTAAAAGGACCAGCTAACCTCTTTTCAGTGATTGCTCCATTAACACAGGTGTGGGTGTTGATGAGGACATTGCTGGAGATCAATCTGTCATGATTAAGTAAGAATGACACCACTGGACACTTTAAAAGGAGGCTGGTGCTTGGCATCATTGTTTCTCTTCTGTTAACCATGGTTATCTCTAAAGAAACACGTGCAGTCATCATTGCAATGCACAAAAATGGCCTAACAGGGAAGAGTATCGCAGCTAGAAAGATTGCACCTCAGTCAACAATCTATCGCATCATCAAAAACTTCAAGGAGAGAGGTTCCATTGTTGCCAAAAAGGCTCCAGGGCGTCCAAGAAAGACCAGCAAGTGCCAGGACCGTCTCTTAAAAGTGTTTCAGCTGCGGGATCGGGCTACCAGCAGTGCAGAGCTTGCTCAGGAATGGCAGCAGGCAGGTGTGAGTGCATCTGCACGCACTGTGAGGCGGAGACTCTTGGAGCAAGGCCTGGTCTCAAGGAGGGCAGCAAAGAAGCCACTTCTCTCCAGAAAAAACATCATGGACAGACTGATATTCTGCAAAAGGTACAGGCAGTGGACTGCTGAGGACTTGGGTAAAGTTATTTTCTCTGATGAATCCACTTTTCGATTGTTTGGGACATCAGGAAAACGCCTCATTGGAGAAGACAACGTGAGCGCTACCACCAGTCTTGTCTCATGCCAACTGTTAAGCATCCTGAAACCATTCATGTGTGGGGTTGCTTCTCAGCCAAGGGAATCGGCTCTCTCACAGTATTGCCTAAAAACACAGCCATGAATAAAGAATGGTACCAGAATGTCCTCCAAGTGCAACTTCTCCCAACCCTCCAAGAGCAGTTTGGCGATCAACAATGCCTTTTCCAGCATGATGGAGCACCTTGCCATAAAGCAAAGGTGATAACTAAATTGCTCAGGGAACAAAACATAGAGATTTTGGGTCCATGGCCTGGAAACTCCCCAGATCTTAATCCCATTGAGAACTTGTGGTCAATCATCAAGAGACGGGTGGACAAACAAAAACCTAAAAATTCTGACAAAATGAAAGCATTGATTGTGCAAGAATGGACTGCTATCAGTCAGAATTTGGTCCAGAAGTTGATTGAGAGCATGCCAGGGATAATTGCAGAGGTCCTGAAGAAGAAGGGTCAACACTGCAAATATTGACTTGCGGCATTAACTCATTCTAACTGTCAATATAAGCTTTTGTTACTCATATGTTTGCAATTATTATATTTCTGTCTGTGATAAAAACATCTGTCAAACACACATAAAAACCAGAGGGCAGCAGATCATGTGAAAATATAATATTTGTGTCATTCTCAAAACTTTTGGCCATGACTGTATAGCCTGAAAATTTCCCGCTGTAAAGATCAGTAAAAAGTCGTGCATACAGGTATCACCTTCAAACTCCCAGGATTGATCACCATACAGTGTTATAGCATAAATGTAATTTGGGATGTGTGTGCCTGTCTCCTGCATATATTCAAAATCGTAAAAGATATAAAAATCTGTCTCCTCCCCGGGTACATACCGCCGCATGTAACAGAGATGGGCATCAAATTTATTTACACGCCCACGACATACAGGGCAACGCAAACAACCACATCGATGTTCACTCTCACTATTTCTGAACACAAAACGATGGCATTCATCACAAAATATTTTAAGCCTACAGAATGGTGGATTATCCAGAGCTTTTTGTTTGTGATAATCTAAACACTCACTAGAGCGACAATAAACACGGCAGATGGGGCAACGCGGGGCTTGTTGCAGATCGGTGCTCTCCACACAACCCTCTCTTTGACAAGCTTTACAAAAATATTGGCATGAATGGGTGTTCTTGCGAGTATACAATGAATTGCAGCGCTCACAAAAGTGATCAGCCCCGATAAAACCTTTCATATCTTTAATACCTTAGTAGTTGTTATCATGGAACAATATGAATACGTTTTTACCAGTAGCTGCATTGTCGGTCTGAAAGTAGCACCAATCACCCTGACTGTAGTACAGTACTTTAATGGTGACCCCCAAATATTTTTCAAATGCTGGAATGTCACTAAAGCTCACTAATTGCGCTTCAGGGATGCCCAGCGCATTGTGTATGTTTTTAGAGCGATTCAGTAAAACCGCATCAGTGACATCCGGTCATCTATCAGTGCGCACACACTAGCGGCCAAACACAGATTTGTACTGCAATTGTTAAAACAATACAGCCACTGCCTCTTTTGTTTAATGATTTGGCTGCTTGCTATAGATTTCAAGCGCCTTTTTCCCCCGCCGCGGCTGTTTTTCACGGTAGTGATGACTAGTTTTAGGGAGTTGCTTGCCAAGCATTCGACATTACTTTGAAGTGTATTGACAATAGCATTTAGAAAAGATTCAGAATTAAAATCTTTGCGGCTCTGCTTTGTAGTGAAAATGGGATCTAAAGCGTCACCACCTTCAAGCCTTAACTGAACAAAGTCACCCAGTTCAATGTCCCTGATGATTCTATCGGGTAATGACTAGTGTTGAGCGATACTGCTCGATATCTAAAAATATCGTATCGGAATGGTATCGCCGATATCACTAAATATCGTCGATATCCGATTCTGATACCGGAAGTCCCATGTAAGTCTATGGGAACAAAATATCGCAACAAAAAAAACCCTTTCTTTCGTTGTAAACACAAAATATACACACATAGAATACATATATATATATATACATGTCATTGTGACATATATATATACATATATTTATAGTTTATACACTTCTACATAGTAAAATAGACTCTGATTCAATTGCCGGGTAAAGCCGTGACATACCCCATAGAAGTCGACGGGCTCGGTGCCGAGTACCCCCAAAACCTCTGGCTCTGTGCGACTCAACTTGGGCGTCACGAACAGGATTCTGTAGCTCGCTATAAGCGAGTCCTGTGTGCCTGAATTGAACTGGTTTTGTGCTTGAGAATTGCTAAAATCATCAGAGAATGTATTTGCCATTTTTCAGCCATATCTGAGTCACGACGAGGCACTGGTGAAGAAGAAGGGCGTGCTCTTCGTGGGTGTACACTCACTCAGTGGCGCGAAAACGATGGCCGACCACTGTAAATGGTACTGCAATGTAAGATCGTGCCCCACAGCTCTTCAGTTCTGCCTCCTCATCCTCCTCAGTGTGCGGAAACTAACACGAAGGTCCCGCCTCCCTACAAAAGAGGGGCCCTCTCCAGATGCTAATGACACATGTGACTTGGCAGAGATGGCTAATGGACACGAGCAGAAGTGTGAAGGGATGGAGCAGTCAGAGCTCTCCCCCCACGGAAGCGACCTGATCGCCACGGAACCACCGTTGGGCACCCGGCCTGGAAACCCTCCTACGCTGCAAGAAGCGGAGGATACCCTAAGAGGCCTGGCCCGGCACCGGGAGGAGGTCGCCAGGATGGAAGCCAGCTGGCGTGCCCTAAAACTAAACTTGGAGCGGCGCCAATCCCTCTTACCTGAAGTGTCTGTACCGGAAGGTGAGGCACCCGTTCTAGTAGAGGAGTCCGTGCGGGCATCCCAGCCCTTGCAATGTGATCCGGTTGACGTTGTCGCAGTGGAGGCACCCGTTCCTGCAAAAAACTCTGCACCGGCAGCACCCCAGATCCCGCTGTCTGCCCCCGTCGCTGAGACAGAAGAAGCGACACCCGTCCTCATGGAGGAGGCCGCGCAGGCACCAGAGGTCTACCTGTCTGTACCGGAGCCCCGACTGTCATCTGTTCCAGAGCCGGCTGCTTCCTCCGCAGGTGAGCGCCGCCAGGACTGGGGGGCACCAGGAGAGCTGCCGCAAACCGGACACTGTAAGCTGCAGTTTGATGGTGGAGACATGGAGCAGCTGGTGGAGGAGAATTACAACCGGCGTCAGGAGGAAGAGTGGAGACGTTGGGAGCGGGAAGCAGAGCGACAAAGGGAGCAGCGAGAAACCCAAAAGCTTCGGCAACGTAACCTGGAGAAGGACCGGGCAGATAAGGACCGGATGAGAAAAGATAAAGGAACCCTGTGGGAGCCGCGGCGTAAGGGTGCAGTACGGAGCTTTAAATTGAAAGGTGTTTGGGGCTTCATCCAGGAGCCTGGACTTTATTTAGAAGTTTTTGTGAACCGGCGGGACGTGGAGGCTCACCTCCCAGAAGGACACCCGGGGAGGGACCTGTTGCCAGGAGACTTGGTGACTTACACCCGACACTGGGGTTACAATGGATGGTACGCCCTAAATGTTACCAGGTGCGACCCCTACTCCCCAGAGTGTCAGGAACCTGTGAGACCCTCGGAGCCTTCAGCCTCCCACATCCAGGCCTCTGCAAAAGTGCCCACCCCACGCCGTAAATCTCCCCAGCCTCCCTCAGTGGTCTCCTCAGCAGCCCCAGCTATGGACATGATAAGTATAGCTGGCCCGTACCCGGCGCCTGTTAGGCCCCCTGGGGTTCGTTCAGTCCGGGACATAGAGTTCTAGACCCGGAGGGAGATGAAAGAGGTGGCCACACAGACCCAGATAGCGGGTCACGACTTGACTGTACAGGCCACACGACGTCATCAGGTCCTGGTGGTCCTTGGTGTCTCGGATGTTTGGCAAGCATCAGAAGAGTACCAGGTGGTACCTGGAACACCACTGCCAAAGAATTATAAATAACCCGGACAGGGTCCCTGTATGTAAATAGTTAAATTGTTGATGTACCCGGACGGGTGAATGTTCATAAAAAAGTTTTTTAATTTAATAAAAAAAATAAAACACAGTTTTCATTACTTTTATTACAGTCTCATCCTGCGACGCCATCGATCTCCTGTAAAAAAATGAAAAAAAAAAAAAAAGTATACCACCTGACCGACGCAGTCCATAGTAACGAGTGTCCCACGACGATCCAGCTCTGCTACATCAGAATGACAGGCAGAGCCTGTCATCCCGGCGCAGCACAGCTGATTACCTGCTTCCCCGGCGGTGACGTCATCGGACTGGTTTACGGCCGGGATTACCCTGCAGTCACTGCAGTTATCGCGAAAAACTGCATGTGACCGCCAGGGAGAAGATAATGGCGGCCATCAAGCAGTCCAGGACGTGACCGCCGGAGATCTTCTGCCAGGTAAGTGCCGCTGACTCCTGACAGACCCGACCGACGGACACTCACAGTGACAGTGACAAATCCGATTCCGGTATTCGATATGACGAAAATATCGGTATTCGGAATCGAAAGCCCGATACAGCTAATATCGGCCGATACCCGATATTTGCAGTATCGTATCGCTCAACACTACTAATGACTGAATACTGTTGTGAACAATACCCACCTTTTTAAACGGATAATAAAAAAGCACTGGGAACTTCTGAAGGAGGACAAAGTCATTGGCGACAAAATTACCAAAAATCCAGAATTCATATTTAGAAAAGCGAGGAATATTGGTAACATTATTGCACCGACGGTACGCAATGCCAAACAATTATATCACAAAAAGGGACCTACTGACCCTTTTTATAAAGCAATAATGGGGTTTTACCCTTGTAAAAATAGCAAAATGTGCAAAACGCTGAAACTTAGCAGAAAATAATCGATTAAGGCCCATAATGGAACGGAGTTCCCCATTAGGGATTACATTAGTTGTTCCTCAACAGGTGTCATATACACAATTGAATGCCCATGTCATAAAATTTATGTGGGCCGCACAAAACGCCCTTTGTGTAAGCGTATTGGAGAACATCTCCGCAACATTAGGAACAAATTTGACGATCATCCCTTATCCAGACATTTTAAATTAATTCATAAGGGATCACTTGAGGGCATTAAAGTTATAGGAATAAAAAAAGTCACAAGAGACTGGCGGAAGTGTGACTTTATCAAGCAGATGTCAAGAGAAGAGACCCGCTGGATTTTCCAATTGGATACCCTAAAACCAAGAGGCTTGAATAATGACATAGAACTTTTTGCTTTTGAATAAACTCCACCATCTCAAATAGACCATTTCATCACTGAACATAAGGAGTTAACCTTATTAATTGGAACTACTCCACTATTGGTTCCTGACTAATTGATGGACGATATAAATATATGTTCCTGTGCTAGAGAGCCATCCCTGAGGAAGGAATCCGCACGATTCTGAAACGCGTATGAACGGCTCTTCATGCACATCACCCTTTGTATTTTATTACTTTTTTTCCGGACCTTGGTTGGGGCACCACGTGACTTACTGAAGTCACGTGACACGAACCCTCGAGCTCCACCGACGTCAGACGCGGCCTCTGCCGCGATTCCACTTCCTGCTCACATCACTGCACATCCAGGCTCTGCGAGAGCGCGTCTCCGGCCGGGACAGCTCTCTGCTACCGACCTGTTTGCAGCAAGGAAGCACTATCGGATCTCCAAGGACTCGGCTCATCCCCCATTTTTTCAGATAAGTTCTGTTTATATTCATCCTGGTTTCATCATCTGGACGCTTGTCACCAGCATTTGTTTTTTGCGGATCTTTATTTCAGCCCTTTTGGTTGCCCCTGATGGGGTCTCTGTCACTATAGTATTTTGCGCTTATCGTACAGTAACACTCTGCAAATAGTGTGTTTAACACGTGCATTATTTGGTACACATTTTTATTATTACTACGCGGTTGTTTGCCGCCATTAGTATTTGATGCAGTTTCTTACCCACGTATTATTATTTTTATCATGCACTTTTCTTCTTAGTCATATGTATATATACACTCTGCATTTTCCACCACTGTCATGGAAATATATATGTATTCCATATATTCAAAGTATATTCACATATATGTATTCACAGTTAGATAGATCTCACTTGCTAAAAAACCCTGTGCTCACATATTTCTAGGCCAGTTATAATCAGTCGTTTTAAAGAAATCTGGCCTTCATAAAGGCCTTTGTAAAGGAACAAATGCATGAAGTACAAAAAGTCCTATTAGATATCTGTTGTTTACATTATAGTTATGCAAGACAACTAGGTCACAAGAATATAAACAATAATTCTGCAACTTCAGCTCTTTTAATCATGATTATCATAATTATCATATTTACACTAGAACAGCCAATAATCTAGCAGCTTTTAATTGTATGTTAATTGACTAACCAGCCCCTTTTTGTAAACATATAAAACCTTGAATGAATAATAAATGTATGTCTTTGACGAACTGTTATACTGACACTTTCGTGTGGACAGTCCTCATTTCGTTCTGAGCGCTCAAAAAGACATTATATAGAGATTTGGACATGGCAAGCAGCAAACACAGAAGGATATTTTTATCCTAATTAAATTTCCATATCAGTTGGCGCCTGCACGCGGGGCATTGGACGAAACGCACGAGGACCCGGCCGACGGGAGAGACGGGGGTGTTGGCCCTGGCCTTGGCACACGGGACGGAGACTGCAGCTCCATCAGTAAGGTAAGAAAACTTTGTCATCTTACCTGAATGTTCCCTGTGCCTAGTCCTAGCCTACACTTCCAGCCGGTCGGACGTGGTCATCACCGCATTCCCAGGTTGTGTAAAAAGTCCATACCCTTATCCAAAAGCCCTGGGATATAAGCCGAGTTGTTTGCTGCTGTGCTGTATATGTTTCATGTTTTATGTGAACCGGGAGAAAGTTGGAACGGTGACTGTGTTTTTGCTTGCTGATCTCTGGGGGCTGTATAGCAAAAGACAATTGCTGCATAAGTTCCCGCAGTAAACTTTCACGCACCGGGAGGCCATCCCAGTCAAATCAGACGTGAGGGCGGGAGCTTTGTTTTGGATAAGTCCACGCAGATAGTCTTCACACATTGGAGGGAAGTTATCCCAAAAAATCCAGTTGTGGAAGCGAGGGCTTTGTTCGGTTAAGTTTCTGCAGTAAACTTTCACGCACTGGGAGGCCATCCCAGTCAAATCAGACGTGAAGGGCAGGAGCTTTGTTTGGATAAGTTCTCACAATAATGTCCACGCACCGGGAGGCCATCCCAGTCAAATCAGACGTGGATAGTGAGAATTTTGATGAAGGCTATTGCAGATTACTGTGACCGGCGCACCGCCAGGGCGTACGGTACAGAGCGATAGAACCTTGAGCCTCACCGCGCTCAGTGCAATTGGTGAGTTATCAGTTACCAGAGCAGCTTGTATGTGTCACAGATCATCAAAAGAGGGATTCGTATTCTCCCGGGTGTCTGTCTCACTGTCTGTATCAGGTACTGTCGCTTTAAATCACATCTCCGTGCGCTCTGTCAGTATCTCATTCAGAGCAGTGTGCTGGCTGCAGCAGCGAGAAAACCCCTTTGACCCCCCCTCCTCTGCTAATCACGTTATCAGGCATTCTGTTTCTTGGCTTTGATTTTTATTTTTTTAAGCTAGTTTTTTGGCTACAGGTTTTAACGTGAGAATTATCAGGCATTCAGACTGAACTATATATTTTTTGCTATTCTGAGAATAATAATTTTTTTTTTTTTTTTTTTTTTGATACGTGATTTCAGTGCCTATAGAGACAGCAAGCAGAGATATAAGGAAGGGAGGGGGGAAGCAGCCAGCTGACATTCCAGAGATTTTTAATTAGCTGTTTTAGTAACAAGGGTTGTTTTTCAGAGTTTTATGATTAATACGGTTTTTCTTTTCTCCCCTTTTTGGTGAATTTATTTTTTTTGTTTTCTTTTTCTAGAGTTTTTTACTAAATCTAACTTTTTGTTTTTTAAAATTTTTCTTTTAAGTACATTTTTAAATGATTTTGGAGAGATTTTTTCTCTAAGCAATTTATTTTAGAGCTTTATTTCTCCAGCCATTTTTTTTTTCTACAAGCTTGCTTTAGAACAAGGTCACATAGATAAGGAGAATTACAGGCTGAGGGAGAGAGCAGACACAAACTACGCAGTGGTCTGAGTAGCCCCTCCCGTCGGGCATTCGGCGAGAACAAACAGAACCAGAGTGCAGCAGTTTCAGATTTTTAAATCACCTTTGTTGAATAGGTTTTGGAATAGACACAGTACGTAAGAATCGAAGGGCTAGGCATGTGAATAGAATGTCAGAGTACGTGAGAAGCAAATAGACAGGCAGCCTTTACGCTGCATAATGAAATGTTTTTTCTTGTTTTTTGTTATTTGAAAGGTAACGGGAAAGTTTATTAATAGATTACCATCTGCTATAAAAGAGCAGCGGTGCATCGTGTAAAAGATACAGCAAGTTAATTTGAACGGACCAGGAAGTGATTTTTTTTTTTTATGTGAATAAGTTTGAAAAGGTGTTAAATCATCTGTGAGAAAAAGATCACTGACATGTCACAAGAGCAGAATTCAGAGTCACACACATCACATGTCCATCATGTGGAGACACGGGACAGGTGTAGGCTGCTCTCATTGAGTAAGGAGCCTTGTACAGGGAAAAACGCTCCCCGCCTCTCTCCACAGGGAGAAGGCATTTTTGTTTCAACCATCCCCTCTCAAGAGTCACAGGGGGGACACCCTCTCCTTTTTCTTCTCTCAGTCCCTTTCTCTTTCTTCTTCAGACTTTTCTCCTCTTTCCTCGCTGCCATCCCTCTCATTCCTTCTTTTCCCTCCATCACATCTCTGACACATCCATTTTCTTCATCTTCCTCTTCTTCTATCTCTTCCTCTCCAACTCTCAAATCTTGTTCTTCATCTTCTTCTACTTCTCCCCCTCCATCTTTCTTCTCTCTCTCTCCTCCATCTTTCTCTCTTTCCCCCTTTCACTCTTCTCTCCCTCCCCTCCTCTTTCTCTCGCTCCTCCCTCACACCTCCCTTCTCTTCCTCTTTTTTCTACTTCGTCATCAACTGGGTCAACGCCCAATCCAAGCAATGTGGTGTCCCTGTATTCAGTGTTTCCAGCACAGGGCACCTTGTCTATCCCAAGCACAGTACAAACATTGCCAGTCATTATATCAGGAGAAGAAAGTGCAGATCTCCCTACACAAAACGCTACATGTAGCCCCCAGACACAACAGTCCACAGCTAGGGCTTCACAGGGGGTGGTATAGCTACAGGGCTGCTAGCATGGAACCATGACACTGATCCACCGCAGCCTCAGCAAGGAAGTGGGAAATCCCCATGCAGCAAGACAACTTTAAAGCCCAAATTCACACCCAGTGTATGCACCAAGTACACCATGTCACTTCTTATCTGATGAAGATGAAGATGCAACGTCACACATGCTGCCCAATACTAGGGAAGAAAACACACAAGCACCAATAGAGCAGGGACAGGTAGAGGCACCACTGAGCCCCGTATGAGCCCTTCATCAGTCGCCAGACAGTGAAGTACACCCCAGACCCATTTGCCAAAAGATTGCAAGCAGATCCAGCGAACGTATGCAGCAGCCTGGACTGATCTCTGGACCGTAATGGAAATAAAAGCAGGTGATGCATTCTGGCCAATTATGAGAGAACACTTCAAGCTTCCAACAGAGTTAGATGCGTATGCCTGGGAGACAGGACCAAAGCTAATTGAGCAACTCAGAGAATGGGCCAAAAGCAGACTGACAGGACAAACTCTCAGCCTACATGTCACGAGTCAAGACAAGACAAGTCTGTGGAGAAGTTCCATGACAGAGTAATGCAAGTGTTTCAAGATTTGGGCCTCATTACCCATGATCAGACACACAGACGGATGTTGGCACAGGCTTTTGTGCATGGACTGAGAGAACCAATCAGGAAACCACTGGTAGCAGCCAGGCCTGAGTACACGTCAATAGCAATGGATACCCTGCTCACAGTAGCAAAAAGGATTGAGTCCCGCCGGGACAGAAGGAATGTCAAGTGTTACAACTGTGGCGAGTTTGGTCATTTCCGGAACAAGTGCAGAACACTGACTTCACCCAGAAAAAGAAGAAACACAGAAAGCAGTGAAGAACCCCGTCCATAGGACAAGAGCACACCAAGTCCACAAGGAACCCCACCAGTGGGACCAATATCCTGAGAGTGGATGGCGTAGTCATATCTTTTCTTGTGGAACTCCGCACCTCACTACCTATCAGAATCTTCTGCTTCCTGCATGGGAATTGATGGTCAAGTCAGATATTTCCAGATTATGAAGCCCCTGAGCGTGTGGACTCAGCCAGAACACTCCATCATGTCCCAGTTTGTTGTGTAAAAAACCTGCACCCTCAACCTATTGGGAGTGGACCTACTGCAGAAGCTGAAAGCGACCAGAGTGTTCCAGGAAGATGGGACCATGACACTTTCTTCACCCCTGACCCAAGAAGAAACAGGAACCTCAAACAACCACACTGCAGACCTATCACAGGAGGTGCTGGACATAGTACCAGAAAAGCCACTCCATCACCCAGAGTCAAGATGTCTCTGACCAACTGAAGGTCTAAGTGAACTCGCCTAAGAAGACGGCCTGAGAACTTTGACATTGGCCAGGATATTCAACTCAAGAAGGACTCTACTCGCTTCATGGAATGGCAACACCTCATCCAGCTCTAACGCCAGAGGTTCATCTTTTGCAAGCACCAGGAGGTGCCCCCTGCAATCAACCAGTTCACCCAGGCCCTAGACCGGCAAAAGGCCACTCAGCTCTTCAAACTTGTGCACAAATATTGACCTGAGACCGAGCTGGAGAAAAAGAAACTACTGATGGCCCGTGCTGAGAAAAAAGCAGCCGTTTAAGGAGACGTCCCAACAAGAAGACCCCTGTGACCAGAGCAGGTGCTAACACAGTGACTGTCTTGGTGGAGAACAAGAAAGCCAGCTGGTCGTCATCTCTCATGATGTGGATCCTAGTAGACGGCTTGTTTTCCCGCCAGCTCTGCACCAGCAGATGGGAGTCCCCTGCTGCATACTGAAGGACAAGGCCAAACTGGGCTGCCTCGCCCATCGGAATCAATCCCAGCTTTCCACAGTGAAGAAAAAGACTGTAAACCCCACTGAGTTCAGAATGGTGCAAGGCCTGGAGGCCGCGAAAGAGGCTACGGTATTTGAAACCCCAACAGTGCTGAACCATCACACTCTGCTCTCAAGAGTCCCGTAACGAACGGTATCACGGTGATTGAAACCCTCAGTGTTGAACCCCTCACACCTGCCTTCACAGTCCCAGTCACGCAATGGATCACGGTGATCAACTGCCAAAACACTCTTCAGTTTCACCCCATTAGTCCTGCATTTCACGCAACCCATTGCAGGATATGAAAGTCCTCAAGTGCTCAAACATGCCCTTTTAGTTTCACCATCGACAACCTCCATCTTCTCCTGGATCTTCAAATATGCAAGAGTCACTCTCTACAAGGTCTGGATGACAAAGTCCTGTGGGTTGCAGAACGCAAGTTACTCCTGATTCTGACACCCAAAAGCATTAGACTCCTAGCCAGAAGAATACACCATGTTTCCCCAACAGAAAAGACTGGAAGACCACTGTGGAGAAGATGGCTCCCCCAACAACTCCAAGAATGCTGCAGGACTTCCCTGGTCTAGTGTCATATTGCAGAATCTGGATCCCTGATGCCTCAGTCCTAATGCAGCCTCTGTGCGCTTGCATCAACGCAACCCCGCTCCTTCTATCAGACGCAGCCTTCAACCCATTCAGGAGATTGGAAGAACTCCACAGTCTCAGCGCCAATACCAGGCCTACCTGACTATGAAAAGTCTTTCCGTCTACCTGATGGAAGAAAGAAGGTCATGCTACTGGAGTCCTGGCACGGATTCACGGGGGAAAACAGAGACTTTTAGGTGCCTCTCAGCCCGCTTGGATCCAGTTGCAAGAAGAGCACCCTCCTGCCTGATGGCAGTATCGCAGCACACACCCTCCTGGACAAGGTTGCTGACATCACTCTTGGACAGCCACTGGAAACTTTCACTCCACATGACATCTTGGCAATCTTCAATCAAGCTCAACCAACAGTAATCTCTCCACCGCCAGGCATCTTTGTGGCGCCTCTATTGCCTTTGTCTCATAATGTCACCGTCTCCAGACCTACAGTCCTCAGCCCGGCCACTCTACTCCCACTCCCAAGGGGGGATACTTGGATGGCTCCAGAAGAAGTTTCAACACAGGAAGTGCAGTGACCAGCAATCAAGAAATCCTGTGGTCCAGAAGTCTGTCACCTAGCCTGTCAGCCCAGGAAGCAGAATTGATAGCGCTGACGAAGGCCTGCCAGATGGCAGAAGGCAAGACTGCAAACATCTACACGGACTACAGGTACTCGCATGGCATAGCACACGACTTTAGACCCATCTGGGCTACAAGGGACTTCATCACAGCAAACGGGACAACCGTGAAGCATCATGGAGCCTTCAGGGACCTACTGGGTATACTCAACTTCCAAAATGGTGGCAATTTGAAAAATCAAAGTGCATGGAAAACTGAGAACAGAAGAGGCGTGAGGCAATAACATGGCGGACATGGCAGCCAAAGAAGCAGCCAAAGGAAGACAAGATGGAGAAGTGGGAGAGGTCGTAGAGCCGGACGGCTACTACATGACGACTGAAGACAAGAAACCTGACAAAGAGACGTCCTGGAATCTGCTCAAGAAGTTACAAGACCAAGCTCCAAAAGGAAAAGAGCTGAATGGGAAAAAAGCAACACGTGAAGAAGGAAGGCTATCAATAATAGACTTCAAACTCTGCCTACCACAAAGTATGCACCCTATGGTGGTCCAATGGGTACGTGGACCCACATCCACATATCAAAGACACAGATGAATGATCTGATTGGTGCTTACTGTTTCGCTTCAGGGATCTCCACCCTAACAGCCAAATTCACCAGCAGCTGTCTGACCTGCGGCAAATGCAAGCCTGGACGTATGGAAGAAAGACCCCCTCACCTTATCTGGAAAGACCACTCTACCAGCTTCAAAGGATCCAGATAGACCACATCCAGATATCGCCAAGTGAAGGATTCAAATACGCCATTGTGGTCAAAAGAAGTATTTTCAAGATGAACAGAAGCGTTCCAAGTCAGCAAAGACTACTGCAAAGCAGCTACTTTCAGAAAATAGTGTGCAGATACGGGGTTCCAGAAATGAGAGAAAGTGATCAGGGACCCGCATTCACAGCAAATCTGACACACAAGACCCGATTAGCAGTAGGGTCAGATTTAGGCCTACACACTCCTTACCACCCCCAGAGCAGCAGGAAGGTAGAAAAACTGAACGAAACACTTAAGAATAGAATGCTGAAAAATTGCCCAAGAGACACGCAAACCATGGCATGACACACTCCTAATTGCACTGTTTAGCGAAAGGCACACTCTCAGAGACCCAGAAAAGCTGTTTCGTGCCTGCATCTTCTGCTAACAGATAAGACATTTTCTTCTTTTAGTTTTTTTGGTGCCTGCATTTTGTCCTGCACTTCTGTGGGGGTCTGCCGGGTCCCCTTTGGGGGGCTTATGCTCCTCTCAGTTTAGTTCAGCCACTGTTTGTTCATTTGCCTTTTCCAGTTTTTTCAGTGGTTGCTGTTTAGTTTTTGTTACACCAGAGAACTAATTTAGGTGGTAGAGGTCGTGTGATCTCAGGTGTTTTTGTAATTAGTAGAGTTGGTACTTTTCAGGGTTTTTTGGGGTTGCAGTAAGTGCCTTTCCTATCCTTTTCTATTTAGGAAGTTTGGGCCCCAACGTTTGCTCATACTATTTTCTGTCTGTGTCTGTATTTCCTCTTGTCTAACCGCCATTACATGTTTGGGAGCTTCCTATGTTCTTTGGGGATCTGCTCCGGGGCAGATAGCTTTCCTTTTTCTATCTTTAGGTGTAGTTAGCTTCTCAGGCTGTGACGAGGCGTCTAGGACCAACGTAGGAACGCTCCACGGCTGCCTTTAGTTGTGGTGGTTAGTCAGGGTACTGCAATCCCATAGATTCCAACCTCTCTGGTGTATTGCCTTTTTTGCCTGCTCTCCTCAGCTACCAAATCATAACACTTATGTAATTGAATTGGTCAAAAACTAATGTCCATTCTCGAGTTTTTCTCTTCACTGCCAGATTTGATGATCCTGTCCAAGAGCCCCAGATGACACCAACCTCTGTGTAACTAGAGGGAAAGCCTGTTTGAATCCACGTATCGCATTGCAAGGAAGCTCCCGTACCAGGAGAGACACCTAAGCCATGAAGGATGTCGTGGATGCTCTGACTGACCAGACAGATGACCTACTTGATGAGTTCAAGGCCAGAGACCAAGTTAAAGCAGGATTTGAGTCACTATTGCCACTAGAAAATGGAAAAAACTGTTCAGGAGACAACCAATTTGATGCCACTCACCATCTTGGACCTCGCACCAGTCCGGATGGAACTGCCTGGCTTGACCAGATCTCCGAACTACCTCCAGACTGAGAATACACATCCTTGATGAAACATCCTATCAAATAAGGAGACTATGATTGCAAACACATAAACCCCCGACAGGGACAGTCCTCCTGACCGCCCATTTGCGAAAAGTCTATATTCGGTGGGGGAGACATGCGCTAGGGGTGTCTCAACTCACAGGCAGAACAAAAGAGTTGCAGCGCTTGGGCCAGGAGCAGGTTTTTTAGGGCAAGTGGTATCTAAGGGGGGACTGTCATGGAAATATATATGTATTCCATAAATTCAAAGTATATTCACATATATGTATTCACAGTTAGATAGATCTCACTTGCTAAAAAACCCTGTGCTCACATATTTCTAGGCCAGTTATAATCAGTCGTTTTAAAGAAATCTGGCCTTCATAAAGGCCTTCGTAAAGGAACAAATGCATGAAGTACAAAAAGTCCTATTAGATATCTGTTGTTTACATTATAGTTATGCAAGACAACTAGGTCACAAGAATATAAACAATAATTCTGCAACTTCAGCTCTTTTAATCATGATTATCATAATTATCATATTTACACTAGAACAGCCAATAATCTAGCAGCTTTTAATTGTATGTTAATTGACTAATCAGCCCCTTTTTGTAAACATATAAAACCTTGAATGAATAATAAATGTATGTCTTTGACGAACTGTTATACTGACACTTTCGTGTGGACAGTCCTCATTTCGTTCTGAGCGCTCAAAAAGACATTATATAGAGATTTGGACATGGCAAGCAGCAAACACAGAAGGATATTTTTATCCTAATTAAATTTCCATATCACCACCAGGTGACCTATAGTTTTCCACAAATCTCTTATTGAAGAGAATTTATTATATAGGTATCTTTTAATTTTTAGATCTATTTCTTTAAAAGTATTTTTTCTTGTTTTAGCCACTTTTTAATGGTGAAAAAGGCGCACTCTCACCTGGTACGATTTTCTGCATCTCTATCTTCAAGCAAAAGCAGCATTCACAATATTGATCGCATTCACCACCAGTTCTGACGTTTACAGGTATTTGGTCTTATCAGTTGTTGTTGTTATACTATAATCATAGCGCGAGTATTTACTTATTTATTTGCCTTTTTTTACCTCTTCTTTATGGTGGAAGGTATACCAATACTTGCAGCTGATTAGGTATATGTACACTGGCGCCGCTATTTGTTGTTTTTTACTGTTGTGAACAATGTTCACAGCCTCAACAAATGATTGTACATGCTCCAAATTTACAAATCTAAAATGAACGGTATGTATGCGCGCGCTGAAATTGCGGTTGTCCCTCTGATGATGACGGAAGTGTTGTAAAAATACTGTATGATCGGATCCCCTCACATCATCATCAGCGACAGCCGCATCATTAGAGGCTTGTGAGTTTTGTGTAGGTGTATGCCTAGCATTTTCAGAGGCATCTTGGCTATGTGGGCCTGATCAGACTGCTGTGGGGGCTCCTGGGGTGGCTGTAGAGGTATTACAGGACACATACCTCCACGACGCCTCCTAGCGCATAGTGCGCGTCTAGCATTGACCAGCAGTTTTAGAGCTCGTTTTATAACTCTAGCCCTATTATAGCGGGCTAATGCAGTTTTAGTTGTTTCATGCATATGTCATAGCCGGTCATATTTAGTCATAAAGGGTTAGCAGCATCGGGTATCTCGATGTCCACCTGTAGGTTACGAAGTGCATATAGCTCGGCCTTATTAGCATCTGTTGTGATTGGTGCTGACAATAATCTTTCAAAAGTATCACAAAAAAACCCACTATTTTGGGTTCCCAGATTTTGTACCGTAAGTAGCGGTCTAGCTGTTCCTTAAACACACCAGCTTCGGCGGGACCCCAGCCGATGGCCTCATGGAGCTGTGCTGTAACTGCCTCAGATACAGAATATGCATCGCTACAAGCTACAGAGTCCGCAGAATCCATATTGCTAACAGGTACAGACACTGCAGAATCAGTATTGCTAACAGGTACAGACACCGCAGAATCTGTATCGTTTGCAGTTACTGACACATCTGCATGAATCCGCGGCTTTTTACACACTTTAAGTGTAGCCGGTATCACCCGCTTTAACCCCTTCACAACATTAGCTGAATTAGATACAACACCATGAGATGTGCTGGGCAAATTAACGATATCTGACAGACTGTCACCTGTGGAATTAACCGACATAGTTACAGATGGCGGTAACGGTTGTATAGTATGCGCCACCCGTATAATGAACGGTTCTATGGAGGGCTTCTTTCCATCAGCGAGCTAATCAATCTCACGGTCAAGCGCCTCACGAGTCTGTTGGGCTGTGGCATTCATAACGCTAAACTTGCCTGCTGATGGTTCTGAAGTATGCTTTGTTTTCTGCTTGTGTTTACGTGGCGGCGCTATCACTTCTGGGTATAGTTCTGTATCATTCACAAGGTTGCTCGATGGTTGTGCGGCACTTGTATGAGGTATCTCGCGTTGTGTCACACAGAGCGGATGCGGCTGCTGTGTTCTAACAGGTCCATTAGCGGTCTGTATCGGTGTCAAGAATGGTGCAGCATGATTCTCGTTGAGTCGTAGTGGCTGCAGCGGGGCTGTAGCTGTTTTTCTCTTGAGTTTAGATTTAGCTGTGGAAGAGATTGTACATGTGTCAATCTGGCTTTACATCTAGCTTTAAGGAAAGATTGCACATGTGCCGGATATATGCGGAACATCGGGATCAATGGTGAGACAAGTGTAGCATTCTGTGTATTAAGACTAGACAGTTATATCAAAATATACACTTACAGGGTTGCGTTGTGGGTTGCATGAGTGTAGTCAGGGCCTGCGTCAGCACCCGGCACACCCGGGCAAGTGCCGGGGCCCTGAGCAGGCAGGGGGGCCCACTCACCGTCTGGCACCCTGGCGCCCGTTAGGGGTGTCAGCGCTGCCACTGGGTCCCCCGCTTGCTCAGGGCCCCGGCACAAGCCGGCGCAATACGTACCTCTCCCCGTACCTCCGCTGCCGCAGCTCCGGGCTCCAGGGGGCTCTTCCTCTCTCACAGCAGCACCGCTGAATGACATCATCATTCAGCGGCCGGCTGTGGCAGAGAGCGCGGACGCCGGACAGGTGAGATGTGGATGTGTGTGTGTGCGTGTGTCTGCCTGTGTGTATGTGAGAGAGTGCATGTGTGATGGTGGTGGGGGGAGGCAGGCAGTGATGGTGGTGAGGAGGCGATGATGATGATGATGGGGAGACAATGATAATGGGAAGGCAATGATGATGATATTAATGGGGAGGCAATGATAAATATGATGATGGGGAGGCAATGATAATGGGAAGGCAATGATGATGATATTAATGGGGAGGCAATGATAATGGGAAGGCAATGATGATGATGATATTAATGGGAAGGCAATGATGATGATGATAATGGGAAGGCAATGATGATGATGATATTAATGGGGAGGCAATGATAATGGGGAGGCAATGATGATGATATTAATGGGGAGGCAATGATGATGATAGGGAAGCAATGATGATGATGATGGGCAGGCAATGATGATAAGGGGAGGCAATGATGATGATAATGGGCAGGCAATGCTGATGATAATGGGGAGTCTTTCCACAGCGCCCTTTCCTGAGCCGTAACAGTGCAGAACGCAGCACAGTGTAGAGGAGAGCTCCATATTTTGTATGGAGCATTATATGTGGTCCAGTATTCTGTATGGAGCATTATATTGGGTCCAGTATTCTGTATGGAGCATTATATGGGGACCAGTATCCTGTATGGAGCATTATATGGGGACCAGTATCCTGTATGGAGCATTATATTGGGTCCAGTATTCTGTATGGAGCATTATATTGGGTCCAGTATTCTGTATGGAGCATTATATGGGGGATGGCGGGGTGACATCCTGCATGGGGTATTATATGGATGATGAGGGGGAGACTATGTGGTGCCCATAATATTGTATGGAGGATGTCCGGTCTGTACTGTGCGCTGTGAGGATTTGGCGGTTTTTGAGCTATTGTACAATTTACAATAGGTATCAGTCATGTAATGGAAGAAGAGAAGTGTTTGGCATTGTGCTATACCCATATTTCTCTGCAGTATCTGTGCATCATGAATCGTGGTCTGTGTTTAGGGGGCCCACTGAGACTCTTTCGCCCGGGGCCCATAAAAACCTGGAGCCGGCCCTGAGTGTAGTGTTGGGTTCTGGGGCATCTATGAGGTTCTCCATTAGCAGGTGTATATTCTCTTTTGTAAATATAATTCTCCTAGGCTTCAGTTTACAATCTATAAATAAAAATATAGTCATTGGTAGAGGCAATAGCCATTTTCTTCAGACGTTTCTGCAAAACAACTTTTCATATCACGTGAACCTATACCTTTCTTCCTCACTGCCCGTCGCTGCTTTTTAGTATCTTTAGAAACCGCACTGTTTCTCGGCGCATTGCCACTGTAGGTGTTCATAGCTATTTCAGCGGTCTGGGGCCCCGCTATCATCGCGACATCTGTAAAGAATTAATATTTATTTACACGTGTAAACACAGACACACAACGTACCCTCGATACCCAGCACTGAATGATTGCCCTCGGCCCCCACCGCAGTCACACTAGTACACGCGGCATCAGGAGGATTGTTTCTCGGAGTGTTGCCAGTGTAGGGGTTCATAGCTATTTCACAGGTCTGGGGGCCAGCTATTATCGCTACATCTGTAAAGAATTAATATTTATTTACACGTCTAAATTCGCATACTTAAGAGAGAGATGTGTATATATATATATATATATATATATATAGTAAGCTTTTCAGGGGATATAGCTCTGGGATCGCCGTCTCGGGTAGATGGAGTGGCATAAACACAGTTCACTCACAGACAGCAGTTCTGTACAAACTGGCCGCAACCAGCTTTATTGTAAGTTCACAGCAAACAAACATGAGCAAAACCAACTCATAAACCAAAATCCTGAGCCTGTCCGGCTACTCACTAAACACAGATAGTTCCCTCACTATCAGGGCCCAGACTCTACCAGCCTGGCCCAAAACAACACATATATTCAGTATTTACCAGCGTGTGTGTTTCCCGGAGACTCCTGCAGTGTCTGGAGTCACATCCAGACTGAGAGCTCTATGTCTGTGTTCTCAACCTCCTACTTCTGGCTGCCTAATTAAAACCTGAGTGGCTTCAGGTTTGAGCTGCAAGCCTGTACTGAATGGAGGGTGTAGTGAACTTGCTCCACCACTAGGTTTACAAAGCCATACATTTCCCTTATGCCAGTCAGCTAAGTACCTGGGCGAGATGTACACCCCATCCAATACATACCACTTCACTGTCTCATATATCCCCCCCTCTTCTCCAGACCGGAGGGCTCTTCATCAATCCTAAAGAGACAGTGAACTCCAGACAAGGCATCGGCACTACCCTGTAACCTCCCAGGCCTATGCTCTCTGCGGGCTTCGGGTATTCTGCACGGTTTCAGCTTGACCTTAGTGCCGGGCTCAGTCTCAATATAGTGCCTCACCAGAGAAGTACGACCAGGCAAGTCAGAAAACCTCTGCTGATTTTTCTGCAGAAACGCTCGTACTTCCTGTTTTTGGTGTACTGACCATGTATCACCAACTATCACAGGAGGTATAGGGGGTTTTACACCTTTCTCTAATTCCCCCGTGGCCACCAATGACTCTCTGTCATCCTGGGTCTTGTCCATCCCCAGGTGCCCACCAAGCACGTGGCTATGTGACAACCCCAGCACCATGCTTCTATATGGCTTAGGTACCAGGAGCTGACTCACGACCTCTCCCTGGACTTTAGTGACCCTATACAGTAGGCTATTGTTCATGGCAACATGAGGAAACCTCTCCTCATAGCCAGGCTCTTGGGGAACCTCATTTAGAACAGTTATATTTTCCTGGGCCGTTTTAAGAGTGGGGTCTCGCAACGGCTCACTCCCATCATTGTCACGGGACACAGGTAGGTCAGGGACATTCGGTTCCTGAGAACCACTATCCTTGTCTCCCAACATCACCTGAAAAGGAAATTCATCATTATCATGGTCATCATCATTATCATGGTCATCATCATTATCATGGTCATCATCATTATCATTATCATGGTCATCATCATTATCATTACATAAGTTTAACAACACATTAGCATTGTGTTCTGCCCCTGGGGACCGCCCAACCTCAGTAGGAGCTTCATCACACTGTCCAGTAGAATCATTTTTCCCCCAGAGATCCCTAGACAGGGGAAAGTCACTACCCAATATGACGGGGTGCATCAGGCTCTTCACTACCCCTACTTCATATGAGACCTCCCCGAGTTTGGGAACCAAGTCCACGGTAGTCTCTGGGTAGACTTTGGTGTCTCCATGGATGCACCCCATGCTCAGGTGTTTATTGGGGATGAAGTCCCTATCCACCAGGCTGGCATGTACCAGAGTCACTCGATTCCCTGAGTCTAGGAGGGCTTGTACTGGGCAGCCATTTATAACCACCTGGGACACCTGTGGGCCAGTCTCCTCGGCTGGGGTAGCCACGCACACGGGTTCCGCGAGGAAAGAGAGGGACCTTCCAGCATCACAGTCCATAGGTTCCCCCACTAGTGGACAGTTGGCTGAAATATGACCCCTCTCACGGCATCTCCAACACTGTCTCAGGTCGGGTGGTTCAGACGTGGAGACCTTCCTAGGACTGGGAACTCCTGATAGGGAAGCATCAGCCATTGCCTCACACATGTCCCCTCGGGGCTGACCCGGTCTATTAGCAGTCCCCCTGACCCCAACAGCTGGAACTCTCTTACCGGGAGGTGTTGGAGTCCGGGAACTCCGAAATGACGACCGCTCGGACGGCTGGGCACGGAGGTAGTCTTTGGTGGCGAAGTACCTCTCTATAAGACTGACCACCTGATTGGCGTCTTTAGGGTCTCCCTGTCTGACCCAGAGCTGCACCTCAGGAGGAAGGGCCCAGATGTACCGGTCCAGCACTACCTTCTCGACCATTTGGGCAGGGGTGCTGACGTCAGGTTCCAGCCACTTCTTTACCAGATAAATCAGGTCATACATTTGTGAGCGAGCAGGCTTATCCCAACTGTATCTCCAGTTATGGACTCTGCTGGCACGGACTGCCACCGTAACACCCAGCCGGGCAAGAATCTCTGCTTTCAGCTTGGCATAGTCTCTGCTGTCCTGCTCGCTAAGGTCAAAATAGGCCTTTTGGGGTTCCCCTGTCAGATAGGGTGCGACCACCATGGCCCATTCAGATAGTGGCAGATTCTCCTTCTCTGCCAGTCTTTCAAATATAGCGAGATATGCCTCCACATCGTCATGAGGCATCATCTTTTGCAGGGTCTGTTTTACCGCCTTCTTTACAGCGGACAACGCAGGTGACCTTGCATCATCACTCTGGGACGAGGTGCTGAGAGCCTGGCGTGGTGCTGCAATCTGCTCCATTATCAATCGGTTAGTCTTTGCTGTTGCACACTAACTTGCGCCATATGTTTAAGCAGCGCCTCCATGCTGTCATCCATGCTGTCAGACTTCTCTGTCTCAACAATGGCAGTCTTTACTCAAGACATACACACTCCACAGTCTTTTCCACAGCTTTGCTGTGCAGACACTTTTTTTTTTTTCTCTGTGCAAACTCTATTAGGGCTACTGTCTCTTTAAGACTGCTCCAACAGACTTTTCCTTTGCTGCTGCTTTAGCCACTGTGCTGCCCCAGCATTCTAGCACCAATTGTAAGCTTTTCAGGGGATATAGCTCTGGGATCGCCGTCTCGGGTAGACGGAGTGGCATAAACACAGTTCACTCACAGACAGCAGTTCTGTACAAACTGGCAACAACCAGCTTTATTGTAAGTTCACAGCAAACAAACATGAGCAAAACCAACTCATAAACCAAAATCCTGAGCCTGTCCAGCTACTCACTAAACACAGATAGTTCCCTCACTATCAGGGCCCAGACTCTACCAGCCTGGCCCAAAACAACACATATATTCAGTATTTACCAGCGTGTGGTTTCCCGGAGACTCCTGCAGTGTCTGGAGTCACATCCAGACTGAGAGCTCTATGTCTGTGTTCTCAACCTCCTACTTCTGGCTGCCTAATTAAAACCTGAGTGGCTTCAGGTGTGAGCTGCAAGCCTGTACTGAATGGAGGGTGTAGTGAACTTGCTCCACCACTAGGTTTACAAAGCCATACATTTCCCTTATGCCAGTCAGCTAAGTACCTGGGCGAGATGTACACCCCATCCAATACATACCCCTTCACTGTCTCACAATATATATATATATATATATATAAATATATATATGCACCCACACAGGCACACAACGTACCCTCGATGACCGGCGCTGAATGAGCAAAGGGCCCCCGCCGCAGTAGCGCTAGTACACACGGCATCGGGTAAAACAGAGGACTCAAGATCAGGATAGTTCATGGTGGCTAGAAACTCATCAGACAGCTCATAGCTCATCATACACGAATCTTAAACAAGAAAGAATAAAACAATATAAAATAATATAAACAATATAAAAATAATATACAAGACAATTCTTAACTAGAATGTCATACTAGCATTTGTTTTTATATAAGCCATAAAGCATACCCAGTTGCGAATCCAGAAGCACGTCTGAAAGATCATCCAGCAAATTTTCCCCCTCCATCTAAAATAAAATTAAGTGTGTGAATTTTCATCGCTACCTATATTAATTCTACACAGCGGGCAAATACGATTTATATAGTAAGTGAACTAAATTTGCGTCTAGTGCAAAAATATGGCTATATTAACCAGAACATGCGTAATACAGAATAAGTCTTTATACAAGAGTAAACACCACAGATGTGAATACGCTACTAATGTTGATCTTAACATTTATTAAGCGATGTATTATATGAATTACACCGTCATGAATATAGGGATATATTATTAAAACAAATATAGCTCAAGTATGAAAACAGTGCTAAATTATTAAAACAAATAGCGGCTTTAACTATGTTAAAAATAATTGAGCAATTGTACATATTCATGAGACAAAATAGGAATTTCAGAGTCCTGTATATACTTACATCGAGATTAGTTCAGAGATGCCTGGAATCGCTTGACCCTGGGGAACTTTGCAGCTGTGAGACGTGCTAGCAGGCTCCAAGCCACTGAATTTATTATAAGTTGCAGAGAGAACACGCCTTCTATCAACACCCCCACAGAAAGAGACACAGAAAAAAAAATCAGTCCTGTGACATCTTCTGTTAGGCCGGAGTCACACTGGCGACAGAATCGGACGACTGCAATACGATGAAATATCGCATTGCACTCTGCCCTATGTTAATCTATGGAGCAGCTCCCAGTATCAGATTTTTTGTGGTCCGTTTTAAACGTCCGTGTGCAATCGCAGCATGCTGCGATTGTCACCGATTGTGGGTCGACTATCGCCAATGCAAGTCTATGGGAGCGATGAAAAATCGGTTTACAAACGGACCGCACGTGTGACTTGCGATTAAATCGCATCGGTGTCCTTTAGAAAAGCCGGCAATTCATTCCCGGCTATACTGTAAAATCACACTGACAGCTTTACTAAAGAATAGAATCAATACATATACACACATAGAATACATATATATATATATATATATATATATATGTAATTGTGACATATATATATACATATATTTATAGTTCATACACTTCTACATACTGTAATAGCTGCTAATTCAATTGCCGGCTTTTGTGAAATCACAAAAGCCGACATGAAATGATACATTGTTTCCACACAGTTAACCATGTAATTTCATGTATTTTGATATATGGTTTTAACTTACAATTACATAAGTGTATTTGTGCAAAATTTCAGACATGTAGGGGTTAATTAAAGGTATAAATTCGTTGAAAAAAAATGTGTGGGCTCCCGCTGTATTTTCTCCACCAGACAGACAAAGCAAGCGAGTGGGGGCAGATAATAATAGCCTAGGGAGGGTACATTTTTTTGTCCCCCCCCTGGCTACTAACATCTGCCCCAGACACCCCAGAAAGGGCAAATCTCTAATTAGATTTGCCCTTTCTGGCACTTTGCCTGTTTATTCCCATTGCCCTGTAGGGGTGGCGAATGGGTTAATAAGGGGTTAAAGGCACCTTGCAATTGAAAGGTCACTTTAAGCCAGGTTAATAATTGAGAGCTGTCAATTAGACAACTATCAATTATTAATCCTATTGAAGGAAATAAAAAAAACACACACACTTTAAGAATAAATAATTTTAATGAAATAAAAACACATTTTTTTGACCATCTTTTATTAAACTCTTAATCCCTGCGAAGCCATTGATCTTCTATAATAAAGAAAAAATAATAAAACAACATTATTCTTACCTATCTGGCGATCTGTCACGTCCCACGATGTAATCCTTCACAAAGGGTTAACTAGCAATCAGCTAAGCAGGGCAAGTAATCCTGCGTGCTCAGCTGATAGCTCCTGAATGAATGAGCTTATCTCCTGCCGACAGGAGAGGATGTGATTAATGAATGAAGCTTAATTGATTGTGTCCCACTTTCCCTTTAGGTCAGGTCACTGAAGTGAAAGTGGCAATAAATCAATTAAGCTCCATTCATTAATCTCTTCCTCTCCTTTCGCTGGTAGAGGAAGTTATTCATTCGGGGTGTTACAGCTCGGAGACAGCATTAGCTCTCTGCGAGCTGTAACCTGTTAACCCTTTCTGATGGATTACACCGTGGGACCTGACTGTACATTGGATTGGTAAGAATAATTTTGCTTTTTTATTTTATTTTTATTACAGGAAATGGTTTTAGCAGGAAAATAAAATATGGTCAAAAACTGTGTGATTTTAATTAAATTTCTTTTTTATTAAACTGTGTGTGTTTGATTTTTCTTTCATACAATAGGATTAATAATTGATAGTTGTCTAATTGACAGCTCTCAATTATTAACTTGGCTTAAAGTGACCTTTCAATTGCAAGGTGCCTTTAGCCCCTTATTATCCCATTCGCCACCGCTACAGGGCAATGGGAATAGACAGGCAAAGTGCCAGAAAGGGCAAATCTAATTAGAGATTTGCCCTTTCTGGGGTGTCTGGGGGCAGATGTTAGTAGCCAGGGGGGGCACAAAAAAAATGTACCCTCCCTAGGCTATTATTATCTGCCCCCACTCGCTTGCTTTGTCTGTCTGGTGGAGAAACTACAACGGGAGCCCACGCATTTTTTTTCAACGAATTTACACCTTTAATTAACCCCCACATGTCTGAAATTTTGCACACATACACTTATGTATTTGTAAGTTCAAAGCATCTATCAAAATACAGGAAATGACATGGTTAACTGTGTGGAAACAATGTATCATTTCATGTCGGCTTCTGTGATTTCACAAAAGCCGGCAATTGAATTAGCGGCTATTACAGTATGTAGAAGTCTAGGAACTATAAATATATATATATACATGTCACAATGACATGTATATATATATTATATATATATATATATATGTGTTCTATGTGTATATATCTATTCTTTCTTTTGTGATTTAAATACTATTCTTTTGGATCCATTATATGTCAGTTTTGCAAGCCTGCGAGAAATTCTCGCAAGTCGGATGAAAATCGGATGTTACAAGGTACACACACATGCGACTAAATCGCATCTTTGAAGGAAAATCGGATGCCAGGCGGATGTGTGATGTCTACATTTTGGTCCGATAATCGACCGACTAAAACGGTCCGATTTTTTGTAGTTGTGTCTGACTCCGGCCTTAGCACAATTATTGCATGTATTAATACAATTACGAAATACTCGAATTAAAATCTGCCATTTTATACGCTTGAATTTCTGATCATCGCCACAGATTCATTTATCCAATCATGGCGACTAAGCGCGCTGAAATAATATTAGAGAAGCAATATTTCACGCCTGAATCTCCAGCTTTATTCAGCGGTATTGCGAACGTATACAGAGAGGTTAGAACGAGCGGTATAAAAAACGTGAAGCGATCGATTGGCTGAATAAACAAGATGCTTACACTCTTCATAAGCCTGTAAGGACAAGATTCGCTACGAATAAGATTTATGTCTCGGACATTGATTCGCAGTGGCAAGCGGATTTGGTTAGCTTAATTGAATATTCGAGGGAAAATGATGATGTGAAATATCTCTTGACTGTGATTGACGTACTCTCCAAACACGCGTCGGTTGTCATGATGCCCAACAAGACAGGTGTGACTGTAGCTCGATCGTTCGAATTAATATTTGAAAGCGACCGACGTACGCCACAGAAATTACAGATGGATCGTGGTAAAGAATTTATGAATTCGCACATGAAGCGTATTTGTAAAATGCATAAAATTCATCATTTTTTCACCAACAATACCGTAAAGGCCGCTATAGTAGAGCGATTTAATCACACATTAAAAACTCGTATGTGGCGCTATCTCACGAAGCATAATACCTTTAGGTATGTCGATATTTTACCCGGTCTGGTACACAATTACAATCACACCTTCCACATCACGATACGCGCCCATCCATGCGATGTGAAGAAAAACTTGCTACAAATATGGAAAAATATTTATAGCGCTAGTATGACTAATAAACTTATTAAACCCTCTTTAAAATTTTAGATCATGTCAGGATATCCTGTTTTAGAATCCTTTTACGAAAGGTTATGAGCAGACGTTCAGGGAGGAGATATTTTTAATTACCGCCATCTCTAATAAATTTCATAAGCCTCTTTATAAAATGAGCGATTTAGTGGGTGAAGCTGTCAAGGGATCATTTTATAAGGAAGAGCTGCAAAAAATAGCTTTTGATGAGAATTGTGTCTACGGAGTAGAGAAGATTTTGAGAAAAGAACGTGTCAGGGGCGCGATTCAGTGCTATATTAAATGGAAGGGTTATCCTGACAAATTTAATTCTTGGATAGCCGCTTCGGAGCTGACGGACATATAATCATGGAAGCCGGATCATTCTTTATTACGCTCCCATCCAACGCGTCTGGCGATATATATCCCGAAAATACAATCACCGAGTATACCACAAAATTATCTAAGCCCATTCATCTTTCAGGCCAGTGCGAAGTTGCTCTGAGATTCAATACCCCATACATGGCACACGTTTGAGCGGTATGATGGGAATTTCTATATATGAAAGTGCGGCGATGTGCTGAAGGAATATTACATAAAGTCGGGTTTTTATTCCACAATCACTGACCTCATACGGGCTATTAATGAGAGGATTGATATTTTGAAGATTGCCAGTGACGGATTTAAGCTGCGCTATGACGATGTGATGCAGAGTGTTACTCTACCGGATTCACCTACGATACAGTTTGCCCCGGGTCAGAAATTGGGGCTTATTTTAGGGCTCCATCCATACATCGAGGCGTACAATAATAACCAGGCTGAGCGGAAGATTTATGCCGATATAAAAGCTGGGTTCTATACATTATACGTCTACACGGATCTAATTCAACACCAGCTTGTGGGCGACAGTTATATACAACTTCTGAGAACGGCGCAGATAAGCGGCAAGAGCGGTGAAATTACCACTCTTCAATACACATGACACAATTTTTGACATACCCCCGACACAGACGAGTATAGAGAAATCCCTATTTGTAGACGTTCAACCGATTGCCGCTCTGTCGGACAATGCCCCTCTGGAATTTTTCATATTGGGTAGCGGGGATTATTATTACGACCTGAATAACACTCTGCTGTACATAAATTGTGACATTGTGAAGCAGGATAATTCAGCTATCGCCGATGACGTGCGTGTGACGCTCATAAACTATTCTCTAGCCACCCTTTTTAATCAGGTCGATATTACTCTGGCGACCGAGTTATCTCACAATCGGACAATCTCTACAGCTATAGAGCGTACATAGAGACCCTTTTAAATTACTGCTCGCAGACGCTGGCCTCGCAATTTACCGCAGGGTTGTTCTATAAAGACTCAGCGGGACATCATAATGACCGAAGCTTGGATGGAGCAAATGCGGGATTTGTTAAAAGAGCCGCTGCAACTTCCTGCTCCAAAGCTCTGGACCTCTTGGGGCCAATTTTTGGTGATATATTTAATCAACCAAAGCTAATATTGAACGGACTCGATCTTAAGGTTAAGCTAACGAGAAATAAGGATGCTTTCTGTCTCATGTCAGCTGAAGCCGATCCGCTGAAAGTGCAAATCACGCAAGCTGCTCTCTTTGTAAAGAGAGTGCAGGTATCTCCGGCGGTCCGAATAGGCCACAGTCAGGCCCTCTTGTCAGTAACACCCAAGTACGCTATTGACCGGACATGCATGAAAGTGTACAGTATAGCTGCTGGAACACGGATCACGAACCACGAGAATCTCTTCCTAGGACAGATACCTAAATCGGTTATATTGGGCTTTGTAGATAATCAAGCATTTAGCGGATCTTATGCCAGAAACCCGCTGCTCTTCCATCACTACAATGACAACCACGCAGCCCTCTACCTGGATGGGCAGCAGATCCCTGCGAGGCCTTATAATCCTAGCTTTAATGCTGATTTAGCCATCAGAGAGTATATGGCTCTCGCCCATATATCCGGTAAGCAGAATGCTGATTGTGCCATGGCCATAGATCGTGAAGAGTTTATGGCCGGATTCACCCTGTTTGTGTTTGATTTATCACCTGATCAAGAACCCAGGGGCCATTTCTCCCTCATTAAAACAGGTAACCTGCGTGCTGAAGTCCGATTTGCGCTACCGACCCCCCCATACGATAAACATGCTTGTTTTTGCAATCAATCCAGCCATTCTGGAAATTAATAATAGAAGAGAGATCTTGTATGATTTTAATTAATTAATGATGGTTAGTCTACAACTTACGACGTTGCTGAAGGGGGATAGCTATACAGAGCGACTGTTTGGCGGTGTTTCCATGTGATTTATTTCCGACACAACAAGTAAATCAGAGGCCTGTAGCATTCATAGTGAATACAGACCCCTCGCGTCAAGCCGGCCGCCACTGGATATTAATTGTACTCTGTGATGATAAGAAAGGCATATTTTTTGATAGCTACGGATTTTATGCGGACAGCATTATCTTTCCGAGCGAGTTTGTGACATTCTTGAACAAGAATTGTGAGACATATTATCAAAACAGACAAATCCAGGATACATATAGTACTGTATGCGGCCATTACTGCATATATTTCTTACCCTTCAATAAGATTTTAGAGAACTTCAGTCATGATAAGCAAAGAAATGATAGAATCGTGTGAAATTTTATATATGAGAGATAATCATCTTTAAAAAGCGCTCAGCACATCTGGCACAATGTCCGGCAGAGTTGTATATGTCTATCCAGAATCCCATGACCCTGCATGCCCCTGAGAACCTGCATGACCCTGAATGTGCCTTCACAGATGTGTAGAAAATTCAATCAATAAAGACTTTTAGCATTATCTACATCTGGCTGTCATTTTTGTTTTATTTTCTACATATGTTGCCCATTTTTTTTACATATGACATGTCACATAAATATCAGAATCTGTTCAGCGAAAACATAAGCGATCATCTATCATGCCTAGAAAAACTTGTGTGCCCGCGGTAAACATTGACATATGTCCGCACATCACTCTGGAAACAAAGGTCATTTTACAGAAAACAGTTGCTAATTTACGAGACTATTAAAAAGAGCCTCCAAATTCCATTCCCACACTAGAGAGACAGACCTGGAATCACACCAGCATATTAGTAATACGATTTTAAAAACCTTGCTACCAATATCTGAGCTATATAAAGTGTGATTCAAGTAAAATACATCGCTCTGATAAGAGCAGCAAACTCAAATCATGATCATATCAAAATGAGAATGAGATCCACTTTGATTGTAACGCTGGTATTGTCTGTACTTTGTTTTCCAGCGTTACTCAGCATGTCTCTGCTTTAACCCTTTTGCTCCTTTCCCCCTAACCAGCTGGGACACTGTTGTCTGTTACCTGTATGGATGCTGCTCAGTTCCCAGCTCTGCTGCATAGCCGTACTTGCGTGAGTGTCTCCGCTGCGTTGCATGACCACCCGCATGTGCGGTCCCTGACCTGCTGTAAAAGCCATCCATAGCTTGCAAAGTCCTCTGCACTGTGCATGACTTACTACGTGTGTGGCAGCAGCCACTGTCAGGTGTTCCTCTGTGATGAGTTGTCTGGCTCTGCATAGGGGGCGCGGCCCACACCTGTCCTGCTTTTATGAGGATTGGGTGTGTACTAGAATTACTGCTCCAGCCTATCGCTGTGAAGCAGTTCATATATAAAGTTCCCCAGCCCTAGTGGGCGTTGCCAGAGCTTCGCATTGAATCTGCATTGAGTTCCTGAACCTAGCCGTTTGTGGTTGTGTGTTCAGCTCCTGCTCTGAGTTCGATCAGCTCTGGAGAGCTGATTCCCTGTTCCTGCTGTGTCTTGTTCCCTGAATCCCTGATCCTGGATCTATCCTGGTACCTGAATGTCTGAACTGTGTCTTGTGTTTCCGCCTATGCTGGGGGCTGATTACCCAGATCGCCGTTCCTGGAGGCTGTATATCCAGGCCTGTTCATGCTGTGTCTAATTACCTGAATCCCTGATCCTGGATCGCATCCTGTACCTGACTGTCTGAACTGTGTCCTCTGTGTTATGTTCCTGAAATCCTGCTGTGTCCTGAACTCTGTGCCAGTGACTGTGAATCCTTGCTATATAACCTGAGTTCATCTTGGAAGGAGGAGTCCGGTGTGTGCTGAGTTTCTGTTACTCTGTGCTCAGCTTCTGTGCAATTCCCGGCCAGCTCCCGTTGAGCCTGGCGGGGCTTGCACCAGACCGCTGGGGTTCCTTTTCAGGTCGCTGCCAGATGTCCGGATCCTATGCCTGATGACCATGGCCTGATGTCCGATGTCCGACGACCACTTCCAGATGTCCGGATTCTATCCTTCTCTGCCTGATGTCCGGAGCCTGCCGATCGTTGCCAGATGTCCGGAGTCCGATGCCAGTGTTCTGGTGTCCCTGAGATCCAATCTGTGTTCCTGATGTCCAGTCCGTGTTCCTGTGTCCCTGAGATCCAATCCGTGTTCCTGATGTCCTGTCCGTGTTCCTGTGTCCCTGAGATCCAATCCGTGTTCCTGATATCCACTCCGTGTTCCTGACTCCCTGAGATCCAATCCGTGTTCCTGATGTCCGGTCCGTGTTCCTGTGTCCTGATGTCCTGTCTGTGTTCCTGGGATCCAATCCGTGTTCCTGATGTCCTGTCCCTGAGATCCAATCCGTGTTCCTGATGTCTTGTCCGTGTTCCTGTGTCCCTGAGATCCAGTCCGTGTTCCTGATGTCCCGATGTCCTGCCGGTTCCTCCTTGGTCTACCCGTGACGACCCCGCCATTATCTGAAGTCTGTCTGAGGTCGGTGTCTGATGTTCTCCTGCTGAGCCTGTGCTACGCCTGAGGCCTGAGAGAGAGGCCGCCCAAGTATGCCCGTGCCAGATCACCCTGGACTGCATCTACCCGTGAGGTCCTCCTGCATTCGTCTGTGATCCTCAGATGTGTACCCTTCTTTGATGTGCGGAATCAGGAGCCCGGCATTATGTTCTGTTATGTACTGTGTGTTTCCTTAAGTAAACTTTATGTTTATTCTTACCTGAAGTTGTGCGGTGTTGTCTAGTCCTGCAGGTCGCCATCTTGCCCACATGCTCAGCTGCCACGGATCCCGGTCGCTGCCCTTCCTAGTCGGGCAGGCCCGGGTCTCCCTCCGTGGTCCAGTGGGTCCACATTCTCTTACCATCTGGGACTCATGCCTCACGTCGTCGTGGACTGGCGGCGTGGGAGCATTGGCTAGTTAGGCAAGCTATGCCATGTCCCGACGCCCCGCAGCCGTGGGAAGCGTTACATTGATAGAGAAGCTTTTGATAGCACAAGGATATAAAAACCACTATCAAGAGCACAGCAAAATGATAGGGGCAAGACCACCTGTCAAATTCAGTTTGACTATTCGGTATGTAGTTACACTACTGATGTTTTCTATTAAGACGTTCAAAGTGACAGCCTTGCAAGTTTCCAGATATAGTGCCCACCTTTGTCAGAAATAATCAAAGAAGACCACAACTAAAGGCAGCATCTCTCAGAAATCAGTGTGGGAATGTGTGGATCTCATCTGGCCTGCATGTTCCAAGGATAGATGCCTCCTGCGTTTCTGCCCCCAGACCTGCAGTGATGCTGTGTTCTACAGTCGGCTCTATTTCTACCTGAATTGCAAAGTAAGATATGCAATTATAAATGTCAACAACATTGAGGCCTTTATAATTCCCCTTCCATCATGGCAGCCAATACCTGCCAAACTTCGCTCCTTTGGTGGGCCAGGTCTTGAGGATGAACATCCTCATCTTTTACTGGCTCTACTTTTTTCAAACCATCCATTCTGGTCTTCATGTCCCAGAAAGGTCCCCAAAATTCAGAGATAGTATATTCCTGAAGACATAGTCACATCTATATTAAAAGATGTCTAAAGGGAGGAGAATTTGATGGCGGAACAAGGACAGCCACCTGTAGGGCAGGAAATACCTCGTATGGGAGAAGTGGTCATTGCAGTGCTGATAAATATTCTGACTTATCTGTCAAATAACCTGCAGAAAATTGCTGACCAAAACAACAATAATTTTCAGTCTACGCCCCCAATTAACCAGCCAAACCCCATACCAGCAGCAGCCCCTGTTTGGCCATCATGTCCAATGGCAACCACTTTTCAGGCTACTGTTTCTTTTGGCAATGATCCAGCTGCCATGATTGATCCTTCCACTTTGAATGGTCCATCGGACAGTAACCCTTATACTTTCTAAAAGCAATGTGCCAATAGGTTTCTAACACAATTCTTAAGGTTTTAGACTAGGTATATAAAAAACTTTGTTCATGTTTTCAAGAACATTTATGCGTACAGTTTTAAAAATCAAAATTTTATTCTAATCACAGACCTATTAAACATTTCTACAGATAGTTTTTATATTTTTACGTTTGTTAATGTTTGTATTGTTCACAAAGCATATTAAAATATAAAAATGTTATCAAGTCTTTGCCAACAAGGTTGTGGATTCACCAATGGGGGGTACCTTTTTAAAAAATATACTATTGCCATCACAGCTCCCCGTGGCCAAAATTCTACGGCCTATATATAGTACAGTACACGTTCACCCTGGTCATCTAGTGGCAGGTAAGGAAGAGACATTGCAGGAAACAGAGTTAAGAAGTAGGCCCAATGTAGGGGTGTGGGTCTCAGATTTGTCATGGAGTGCATAGGCTGACAAGCATTTCACCAATGAGGGGTACCATTTTAAATAAATAATAAGTATTACCATCACAGCACCCTTGGCCTAAATTCTACGGCCTATAATTTTACAGAACACGTTCACCCTTTCATCTAGTGGAAGGTAAGGAAGAGACATTGCAGGACACCGAGTTAAGAAGTAGGCCCAAATGTAGGGGTGTGGGTCTCTGAGACTTGTAATGGAGTGCATAGGCTGACAAGCAATTCAGTAATGGGGGGTACCTTTTTGAAGAAATAAACTATGGCCATCACAGCCCTCCTTGGCCAAAATTCTACGGCCTAAATATAGTACAGAATGCGTTCACCCTGGTCATCTAGTGGCAGGTAAGGAAGAGACATTGCAGGAAATAGAGTTAAGAAGTAGGCCCAAATGTAGAGGTGTGGGTCTCTGAGACTTGTAATGGAGTGCATAGGCTGACAAGCATTTCAGTAATGGGGAGTACCTTTTTGAATAAATAAAGTATTGCCATCACAGCCCCCCTTGACCTAAATTCTACGGCCTATAATACATAGTAACATAGTAACATAGTTATTAAGGTTGAAAGAAGACTTTAAGTCCATCTAGTTCAACCCATATCCTATCCTAACCTGCCCTAACATGTTGATCCAGAGGAAGGCAAAAAAAAACCCAAGTGGCAAACAGTAAGCTTCACATTGGGGAAAAAAATTCCTTCCCGACTCCACAAATGCCAATCAGACTAGCTCCCTGGATCAATGCAATATCTAGGAAACTAGTGAATATAGCCTGTAATATTATACTTTTCAAGAAAGGCATCCAGTCCCTTCTTAAATTTTAGTAAGGAATCACTCATTACAACATTAAACGGCAGAGAGTTCCATAGTCTCACTGCTCTTACAGTAAAGAATCTGCGTCTGTGATTATGGCTAAACCTTCTTTCCTCCAGACGTAGAGGATGCCCCCTTGTCCCCGTCACAGGTCTAAGAGTAAAAGATCATTAGAAAGGTCTTTGTACTGTCCCCTCATATATTTATACATTGTAATAAGATCACCCCTAAGCCTTCTGTTTTCCAAACTAAATAACCTCAAGTGTAATAACCTTTCCTGGTATTGCAGACCCCCCAGTTCACTAATAACCTTGGTCGCTCTTCTCTGCACCCGCTCCAGTTCAGCTATGTCTTTCCTATACATTGGAAACCAGAACTGTACACAGTATTCTAAGTGTGGTCGCACTAGTGACTTGTATAGAGGTAAAATTATGTTCTCCTCATGAGCATCTATGCCTCTTTTAATGCATCCCATTATTTTATTTGCCTTGGCAGCAGCTGCCTGACATTGGCCACTAAATGTGAGTTTGTCGTCCACCCATAACCCAGGTCTTTTTCAGTGACAGTTTTGCCCAGTGTTTTACAATTAAGCACATAATTATACATCTTGTTTGTTCTACCCAAGTGCATAACCTTACATTTATCCCCATTAAAGCTCATTTGCCATTTATCCGCCCAAACTTCTAGTTTACATAAATCCTCCTGTAATATAAAATTGTCCTCCTCTGTATTTATTACACTGCAGAGTTTAGTGTCATCTGCAAATATTGAAATACTACTCTGTATGCCCCCTACAAGGTCATTAATAAATATGTTAAAGAGAAGCGGCCTCAATACTGACCCCTGTGGTACCCCACTGCTAACCGTGACCCAGTCCGAGTGTGCTCCATTAAAAACCACCCTTTGTTTCCTATCCATGAGCCAGTTCTTAACCCACTTACACATATTTTCCCCTATCCCCATCGTTCTAATTTTATGTATCAACCTTTTGTGTGGCACCGTATCAAAAGCTTTTGAGAAGTCCATGAACACCATGTCCACTACGTTCCCTTGGTCCAGTCCAGAACTTACTCCTTCATAAAAGCTTATCAGATTAGTCTGACAAGAATGATCCCTCGTAAACCCATGCTAATACTGTGTCATGAGGTTATTCAGCCTCAGATACTCCAATAATTCCCTTAAAAAACCCTCCAGGATTTTACCCACAGTAGATGTTAAGCTCACTGGCCTATAATTTCCAGGTTCAGTTTTTGCCCCCTTTTTGAATATTGGCACCACATTTGCCATACGCCAGTCCTGTGGTACAGACCCCGTTATTATGGAATCTTTAACTCCTTTATTCCATCAGACGTACTATTCCGTCCATGTGACCCTGGACCTAATTCCCATGGACGGAATAGTACGTCATGGGCGATCAGCTGCGCTCCCTCAGGGAGCGCAGCTGATCGCGGCCGGGTGTCAGCTGTTTATCACAGCTGACACCCAGCACTATGTGTCAGGAGCGGTCACGGACCGCTCCCGGCACATTAACCCCTGGCACACCTCGATCAAACATGATCGCGGTGTACCAGGGGCACTGGGGAGGATCGCACAGGGAGGGGGCTCCCTGCGAGCTCCCCTGAGACCCTCAGAGCAGCGCGATGTGTCGTGCTGTTCCGAGGGTCCGTCCTCCCTCCAGGTCCCCGGATCCAAGATGGCGCCGGGGTCCTGCAGGGAGGCGGCTTCCTGAGGAAGCCTGAAGCGATGCCAGAGCGATCGCTGGTGTGACAGAGTGCTGTGCACACTGTCACACCAGCGATCTGCTAAAATACTGTGATGTCCCACCCTGGGACAAAGTAAAAAAGTAAAAAAATAAAAATAAAAAGTGGTAAAAAAAATCATAAAAAAAAAAAAATATTCCCCAATAAATTAATTTCTTCCTGTAAATAAAAAAAAACAAAACAATAAAAGTACACATATTTGGTATCGCCGCGTCCGTAACGACCCCCCCCTATAAAACTGTCCCACTAGTTAACCCCTTTAGTAAACCCCTTAAAAAAAAAAAAAACTAAGCAAAAAATCAATGCTTTGTCATCATACCGCCGAACAAAAAGTGGAATAACACGCGATCAAAAAGACCGATATAAATAAACATGGTACCGCTGAAAACGTCATCTTGTTCCGCAAAAAAGGAGATGTCATACAGCATCATCAGCGAAAAAATAAAAAAGTTATAGCTCGCAGAATAAAGCGATGCAAAAATAATGATTTTTTTGAATAAAAATGTTTTTATTCTATAAAAGCGCCAAACCATAAAAAAATGATATAAATTAGGTATCACCGTAATCATACTGACCCGAAGAATAAAACTGCTTTATCAATTTTACCACACGCGGAACGGTATAAACGTCTCCCCCAAAAGAAATTCAAGAATTGCTGATTTTTGTTCATTCTAACCTCCCAAAAATCAAAATAAAAAGCGATTAAAAAATGTCACGTGGTCATAAATGGTACCAATAAAAATGTCACCTCGTCCCGCAAAAAATAAGACCTCACATGACTCTGTGGGCCAAAATATGCAAAAATTATAGCTCTCAAGATGTGGTGATGCAAAAAACTACTTTTTGCAATAAAAAGCGTCTTTTAGCGTGACAGCTGCCAATCACAAAAACCCGCTATAAATAGTAAATCAAACCCCCTTTATCACCCCCTTAGTTAGGGAAAAATAATAAAATTAAAAAAATGTATTTATTTCCATTTTCCCATTAGGGTTAGGGTTAGGGTTGCGGCTAAAGTTAGGGTTAGGGTTGGCGCTAACGTTAGGATTAGGGTTAGGGTTGGGAATAGGGTTAGGGATGTGTTAGGGTTAGGTTTGTGGTTAGGGGTGTGTTGGGGTTAGGGTTGGAGTTAGAATTGGGGGGTTTCTGCTGTTTAGGCACATCAGGGGCTCTCCAAATGTGACATGGCGTCTGATCTCAATCCCAGCCAATTCTGCGTTGAAAAAGTCAAACGGTGCTCCTTCACTTCTGAGCTCTGCCATGCGCCCAAACAGTAGTTTACCCCCGCATATGGGGTATCAGCGTACTCTGGACCCCAAGAGTTATTGTGCAATTTGTCCTATTTCTTCTGTTACCCTTGGGAAAATAAAAAACTGGTGGCGACAAAATCATTTTTGTAAAAAAAAAAATGATTTTTTTGTTTTTACGGCTGTATGTTATAAATTTTCTGTTAAGCACTTGGGGCTTCATAGTGCTCACCACACTTCTAGATAAGTTTCTTGTGGGGTCTATTTTCCAAAATGGGGTCACTTGTGGGGGGTTTTCATTGGTTAGGCGCATCAGGGGCTCTCCAAATGCGACATGACGCCCCCAGACCATTCCATCAAAGTCTGCAATCCAAAACGTCACTACTTCCCTTCCGAGCATAGACGTGCACCCATACAATCGTTTTCTCACACATGTTGGGTATCAGCGCACTCAGGACAAATTGGACAACAAATTTTGGGGTCCAATTTCTCCTGTTACCCTTGTGAAAATAAAATATTGGGGGCGAAAAAAAATCATTTTTGTAAAAAAAAAAAGATTTTTTATTTTTACAGCTGTACGTTATAAACTTCTGTGAAGCACTTCGGGGTTCAAAGTGCTCAACACACTTCTAGATAAGTTCCTTGTGGGGTCTATTTTCCAAAATGGGGTCACTTGTGGGGGGTTTCCACTGTTTAGGCGCATCAGGGGCTCTCCAAATGCGACATGACGCCCCCAGACCATTCCATCAAAGTCTGCAATCCAAAACGTCACTACTTCCCTTCCGAGCCCCGACGTGCGTCCATAAAGTAGTTTACTCCCACATATTGGGTATCAGCGTACTCAGGACAAATTGGACAACAACTTTTGGGGTCCAATTTCTCCTGTTACCCTTGTGAAAATAAAATATTGGGGGC
Source organism: Oophaga sylvatica (assembly GCA_033576555.1). Classification (NCBI taxonomy): domain Eukaryota; kingdom Metazoa; phylum Chordata; class Amphibia; order Anura; family Dendrobatidae; genus Oophaga; species Oophaga sylvatica. The sequence goes on along the minus strand of JARQOD010000003.1, from coordinate 286,485,704 downwards.
GAAAAAATCATTTTTGTAAAAAAAAAAAAAAAGATTTTTTATTTTACGGCTGTATGTTATAAACTTCTGTGAAGCACTTTGGGGTTCAAAGTGCTCACCACACATCTAGATAAGTTCCTTGAGGGGTCTAGTTTCCAAAATGGTGTCATTTGTGGGGGATTTCCACTGTTTAGGCAGATCAGGAGCTCTCCAAACACGACATGGCATCCAGCCAATTCTGCGTTGAAAAAGTCAAACGGCGCTCCTTCCCTTCCAAACTCTGCCATGCACCCAAACAGTGGTTTACCCCCACATATGGGGTATCAGTGTACTCAGGACAAATTGCACAATAACTTTTGGAGTCTTGTTACCCTTGGGAAAATAAAAGTTTGGGTGAAAAGATCAATTTTGTGGAAAAAATATGATTTTTTAATTTTACGGCTCTACGTTATAAACTTGTGTGAAGCACTTGGGATTTCAAATTGCTCACCAAAGATCTAGATAAGTTCCTTAGGGGTTCTAGTTTCCAAAATGGGGTCACTTGTGGGGGGTTTCCACTGTTTAGGCACATCAGGGACTCTCCAAACGCAACATGGCGTCCAATCTCAATTCCAGCCAATTTTGGTTGGAAAAAGTCAAATGGTGCTCCTTCCATTCCGAGCTCTGCCATGCGCCCAAACAGTGGTTCCCCCCACATATGGGGTATCAGCGTACTCAGGACAAATTGGACAACAACTTTTGAGGCCCAATTTCTCCTGTTACCTATGGGAAAATAAAAAATTAGTGACTAAGAGATAATTTTTGTGGGAAAAAAATAGGATTTTTTATTTTCATGCCTGGGCATTATAAACTTGTGTGAAGCACTTTGGGGTTCAAAGTGCTCACCAAAGATCTAGATAAGTTCCTTAGGGGGTCTAGCTTCCAAAATGGGGTCACTTGTGGGGGGTTTCCACTGTTTAGGCTCATCTGGGGCACTACAAACGGAACATGATCCCCATCAATGTTTGCATTCCAAAACGTTACTGCTTCCTTTCCAAGCCCTGCCGTGCGCCCAAACAGTTTTTCCCCCCCACATATGGGGTATCAGCGTACTCAGGACAAATTGGACAACAACTTTTGGGGTCCAAATTCCTTGGGAAAAATCAAAAATTTGGGACTAAAAAATCATTTTTGTGGAAAATTGTTTTTTTTTTTCACACCCAGGCATTATAAACTTTTGTGAAACACTTTGGGGTTCAAAGTGCTCACAATAGATCTAGATAAGTTCCTTAGGGGTCTAGTTTCCAAAATGGTGTCACTTGTGGGGGGTTTCCACTGTTTAGGCGCATCAGGGGCTCTCCAAACACGACATGGCGTCCAATCTCAACTCCAGCCAATTTTAGTTTGAAAAAGTCAAACGGCGCTCCTTCCCTTATGAGCTCTGCCGTGTGCCCAAACAGTGGTTTTCCCCCACATATAGGGTATTGGCGTACTCAGGAGAAATTGTACAACAACTTTATCTGCCCATTTTCTCCTTTTACCCTTGTGAAAATAAAAAAAAGTTTGTAAAAGATCATTTTTGTGGCTAAAAAGTTAAATATTATTTTTTTCCTTCCACGTTGCTTCAGCTCCTGTGAAGCACCTGAAGGGTTATTAAACTTCTTGAATGTGGTTTTGAGTACCTTGAGGGGTGCAGTTTTTTGAATGGTGTCACTTTTGGGTATTTTCTGCTATATAGACCCGTCAAAGTGACTTCAAATGTGAGGTGGTCCCTAAAAAAATGGCTTTGTAAATTTTGTTGTAAAAATGAGAAATCACTGGTCAACTTTTAACCCTTATAATTTCCTAACAAAAAAAAATTTGGATTCCAAAATTGTGCTGATGTAAAGTAGACATGTGGGAAATGTTATTTCTTAACTATTTTGTGTGACATATTTCTCTGTTTTAAGGGAAAAAAAATTAAAAGTTTGAAAATTGCAAAATTTTCAAAATTTCCGCAATATTTGCGTTTTTTCAAAAATAAACGCAAGGTATATCGAAGAAATTTTACCACTAACGTGAAGTACAATATGTCACGAGAAAACTATCTCAGAATCGCGAAGATCCGTTGAAGCGTTCCAGAGTTATAACCTCATAAAGAGACAGTGGTCAGAATTGTAAAAATTGGCCCTGTCATTAACGTGCAAACCACCCTTGGGGGTGAAGGGGTTAAAGATTAAAAATAATGGTCTATCTATGACTGTACTTAATTCCTGCAGTACTCGGGGGTGTATCCCATCCGGTCCCGGGGATTCGTCAACTTTAGTGATTTTTAGACGCCGCTGTACTTCCTGCTGGGTTAAGCAGGTGACATTTAATGGAGAAATTTTTTTTATCACTGATCATGTTATCAGTCATGGGATTTTCTTGTGTAAATACAGTTGAAAAAAGTCATTTAGCATATTGGCTTTTTCCTCATCCTCATCCACCATTTCACCCAGACTATTTTTAAGGGGACCAACACTATCATTTTTTAGTTTCTTGCTATTTATGTAGTTAAAGAATATTTTGGGATTATTTTTACTTTCTCTGGCAATGAGTCTCTCTGCCTCAATCTTTGCTGTCTTGATTTGGTTTTTACAGAATTTATTCAGTCTTCTGTATTTATTTAATGCCTCATCACTATCTACTTGCTTTAATTCCCTAAACGCTTTCTTTTTGTCACTTATTGCGCCCCTTACAGCTCTATTTAGCCATAGTGGTTTCCTCCTATTTCTAACATGTTTATTCCCATAATGTATATTCTGTGCACAGGTCCTATTCAGGATGTTAATAAACGTCTCTCATTTTCTTTGTGTATTTTTATGTCTCAGGATATCATCCCAGTTTATTGCACTAAGATCATCTCTTATCCGTTGGAAATTTGCCTTCCTGAAGTTTAGTGTCCTTGTAACCCCTCGACTACACATCTTATTAAAGGATACATGAAAGTGTGAAGCAGCTGTAATGCAGGCTGGTGTGTGCTCCACCTGTAGGTTACAGAGGGGAGAAGGGATTACACACTTCCAGAGTAGGCCTGTATTGCAGCAGCCAAAACCACCACCAGGTGGCAACAAAAACGTCCAAGACTGAGTCAGGAATAATCAGTCACCTGAAGTATCAGAGGTCTCAGCAATCCCTCTACAGAGCAGAAACACAGGCGCCACCAAGTGGCGGGAGCGTGGTCAGGCAAGCCAAGTCAAAACCGTATGGAGGCAGCAGGACAAAAGGAATAAGCAATACACGTGGTCAGGAGAAAGCCAGGAGGTCATCAACGGTCAGAAGCAGATAAGACAAAGACAGAAAGCAGAAGCGAGTCCGAATACAGGCCGAGTCAAAAACCAGAGAATCTAACAGACAAACAGGGAAATGCAGGGAACAGGGCAGACAGAGGGGAACAACAACATGGGACAAGTCAGGGATAACAGCAGGACAAATCAAGGGTTACCAGTCAGGTTCACAATCCGAAGGTAGCAGTATAGCTCACACTGCTAGCAGGATGTGTGAGAGCTAAATAGCCAACCTGAACCCAGAATGAGACAGAGCAAAGTTAACCCTTGACATGATCCGCCCGGACCAAGGGCAGCCAGGACTAAACCCTGGAACGGATCATGACAGTACCCTCTTCTCAAGGGGGGGCCACCGGACCCCCAGACTTCCCAGGATAACGTGCGTGAAATGCCCGAACCAATCGATCAGCATGGATCGATTGCGCCGGGACCCAAGATCGATCTTCAGGACCATAACCCTTCCAATGGACCAAATACAGAAGTGAACTACGGACCCTACGTGAATCCACAATCTGTTCCACTTCAAACTCGGTCTGACCATCCACAGAGACAGGAGGCGGAGGGGATAGAGGCCCTGTAGAAGATGGTACAAATGACTTAAGAAGGGATTTATGAAACACATTGGGGATCCGGAGTGACGGAGGAAGGCGTAACCGAAAGGCAACAGGATTGACCACTTCAATGATCTCGTAAAGACCAATAAATCTGGGACCTAACTTAGCAGAGGGAACCTTTAGACGAATGTTCTTGGTGGACAACCATACTTTATCTCCCACCAGGAACATAGGTCCTACAGACTGTTGCTTATCCGCAAAAAGTTTATGTTTGCCCTGAGCCTCCCCAATGTTCTTTTGGACTTCCCTCCACACCTCCCCCACTCTTTGTACTGCCGTATCAGCCCCTGGACATCCTGAATCCAGCCTAGAATATTCGCCAAAATGTGGGTGAAAACCATAGTTACAGAAGAATGGAGAGGTGCCAGTGGACTGGTTAATCCGATTATTGAATGCAAATTTAGCCACGGGCAATGACGATCATCCTGCTGAGATGTAGCAAGAAACCTCAAAATCTGTTCGAGTGACTGATTGGTCCTCTCCGTCTGCCCATTGGTCTCAGGATGGTAAGCAGAGGAGAATGTTAAGCAAATACCCAGTCTTTTACAAAATGCCCTCCAAAATTTGGACACAAATTGAACCCCTCTATCAGAAACCACACTCAAAGGCACGCCATGCAGCCATACAACGTGCTCAACAAACAACCTAGATAGTGTCTCAGCATTAGGCAATCCTGCCAGAGGTACAAAATACGCCTGTTTACTGAATCTGTCAACCACTACCCAGATTACAGTTTTGCCATTAGAAGGAGGGAGATCAGTGATGAAGTCCATGGACAAATGAGTCCAAGGTCTATCTGGAATTGGCAATGGCACCAATTCCCCGGCCGGCCGGTTATGTGAGCTCTTAGCACGGGCACAGGTATCACAAGCAGACACAAACATAGTGATATCATAGTTCATGGTGGACCACCAAAATAGCCTAGCAATGGCTTTCCGAGTGGCTGAGATCCCCGGGTGTCCACTGAGAGCAGAATCGTGGAATTCCCAGAGAACCCTCAACCTGTATTGAACGGGAACAAAGAGTTTATTATCAGGCAAAGAGGAAGGAGCAAGAGACTGAGCCTTCTGAATTTCCTGTTCCAATTCAGAGGATACCCCCGCAACAACCACCCCGTGCTGAAGAATGGAGGAAGGAGGTTCAGGGGGTGATATCGAATCAAAACTGCGAGATAAGGCATCAGCCTTGACATTCTTGGAACCAGGCCAAAAAGGGATTGAAAAATGAAAACGAGAAAAAAAAAGCGACCACCTAGCCTGTCTAGGAGTCAACCGTTTAGCAGATTCAATATAAGACAAGTTTTTGTGATCCGTGATAACCGTGATCCGATGAACCGCCCCCTCCATTCTTCAAAAGCCAATTTTATGGCCAATAACTCCCGGTTACCCACGTCATAGTTCCTCTCCGCTGAAGAGAACTTCCGGGAGAAAAAGGCACATGGTCTTAAATTAGTCAAGGTAACGGGTCCCTGTGACAACACAGCCCCCACTCCCACCTCAGATGCGTCCACCTCTACAATGAACGGTACAGATGGATCGGGCTGAACCAATACAGGAGCAGGCATAAAACATTTCTTTAGTGTAACAAATGCTTCAACTGCTAAGGTTGATCAAACTTTGAGATCATGTTTATTCCTCCTTTCAATACTATCAGTCACCTATTCTAATTAGGATCAATATGCACACCTATTCTAATTAGGATCTATATGCACACCTATTCTAATTAGGATCTATATGCAGGACAGCCTCATTAGCGTTCATCTATATATAGAAGCAAGGCAATGCAGGGAGCTATAGCTCTGATGAAGAGGGATAGCAGTCCCTAGAAACGCGTCAGCCGAACTTAGCCCCTGTAATCTTATGCAATCTTATGTGCGCAAGACAAATTGGTGACGTCACCCCATTGTCCCGCCCCTTCTTGTCGCTACCTCGGCGCTGCTTCCGGCCGGGGCGCGCCGAGTGTTTTTGCCGACCTCCACCGCACCAACGCTCTCTATGCAGAGGCTTTTCCTGCAGCCACACAGATCCAATCTTCACTCAGTGAGTACAATGGCACTTGCCATTATCATATGAACCCTCTGCATGAACATACAATAATTTTCTAACCCTCATTATAGCAAGCTCCCAGGATTAGCAATTACTTGGTACAGACACTCATCTTCTCTAAAGTCCACATCGGGATATATACTTCTCCCTCTGGCACCGCAGTGAGTATAACATCACTGCGACTAATCACTACTTCGAATAAGCAGTTAATTACTAGCAAAGTTCCATCTGTTATAGGCATTTATCCTATCTACGCAAGTATATACAATCTCCTACTGTGGCACCACTGAATTTGGTCACTCAGTGTGTTCTATCATCCATGTACACATCTAGCTTCATCTTGTGAGTATCCATTTCATAAGTACTAGTAAGTACAATATATGAGGTATAACTTAACATTTTGCTTTATTTAATAATTCACTTGTTATTTTATTATTATTTTAGCATTTACCCAAAGTCGATAATCTACAATTTTCGAGCAATCCTACTTTTGACAGTGAGTTCTCCTCTTTTTATTCTCTTTGTCCAATATTGTTAGTTTCTATCAGGTGTTCTTAGTTAGCGCGGCATTTATTTTTATATTTTTTGTTTATTAACCCTAGTAGGTTAGCACAGAGCCTACTTTTAATTGCCAGCAGCTTCTAAGCCACTAAGATTTTCATTTTTTTTTTTTTTCCCTTTTGTGTTCATAGTTTTTTACGCTCACCTTGAGATATACACATTTTTTAGGTTTAGCGCCAGTGTTTATTTATTTTTCTTATTAGAAACTTTGAGATCAGCCCCCTTGCGAGTGAGATCGGTGAGTGGTTTGACCACCTGAGAAAACCCCTTGATGAATTTTCGATAATAATTGGCGAAACCCAGAAAACGCTGCAACCCCTTGAGGTCTCTGGGTTGCACCCAATCAACAATGGCCTGTACCTTTCCGGGATCCATCCGAAACCCATTGGCCGAAAGGATGATCCCCAGAAAGGAAAGCTCCTGGACATAAAACAAACATTTCTCGAGTTTAGCAAACAGAGAATTACCCCGTAACCTGTGAAGAACAGCACGTAAATGACCAATGTGGGATTCCTTGTCAGGCGAGAAAACAAGGATATCATCCAAGTATACAACCATAAAGCGCCCGATGTTGTGAATGGGTTTGAGATGAGTTCTGAGCAGAGGCTCCCTCTGGTGGTTACAAGCGGTACTAGTGAGGATTGTGAGGACTGGGAATCAGGTGTTACTGATTGGTCTTTTATAAGGGAGTCATTTTCCCATCAGGGTTGCCGGTGATCAATTGTTCTGGTCTGAATCCTTCTTTCCAGTTTCCCTTGTAGCCTGCTGTGTCGTGTCTGCATCTCCTGCTATCAGATAAGACAGTTTCTTATTTTGTGTTTTTGCTATATTTTTGCATTTGGTCCTGCACTTCTGTGGGGGCCTTCTGGGTCCCCTCCGGGGGCTTTTGCCCTCTCAGTTTGGTCCAGCCACTGTGTTTTGTGCTTTTGCTTTTTCCAGTTTTTTCAGTGGCTGCTGTTTTTGTTACACCAGAGAACTAATTTAGGTGGTAGAGGTCGTGTGATCTCAGGTGATTTTGAAATTAGTAGAGTTGGTGTTTTTCAGGGTTTTCTGGGATTGCAGTAAGTACCCTTCCTGTCCTTTTCTATTTAGATAGTTTGGGCCCCAGCGTTTGCTCATACTATTTTCTTTCTGTGTCAGTATTTCCTCTTGTCTAACCGCCATTACATGTTTGGGGGCTTTCTATTATCTTTGGGGTTCTGCTACGGGGCAGATAGCTTTCCTATTTCTATCTTTAGGTGTAGTTAGTTTCTCAGGCTGTGACGAGGCGTCTAGGACCAACGTAGGAACGCTCCACGGCTGCCTCTAGTTGCGGTGGTTAGTCAGGGTACTGCAATCTCATAGATTCCAACTGCTCTGGTGTATTTCCTTTTTTGCCTGCACTCCTCAGCTACCGAAACATAACAGCCGATAAAATCAGAGAAAACATCATTCATGAAGTTCTGAAATACAGCGGACGTGTTCGTGAGACCAAAGGGCATGACCAAATTTTCAAACAGACCTTCAGAGGTGAGAAATGCCGTTTTCCACTCATCCCCTTCCTGAATACGGATAAGGTTATATGCTCCCCTGAGATCAAGTTTGGAAAACCACTTAGCCCCAGACACTTGGTTATACAGATCAGGAATGAGTGGGAGAGGGTAGGTATTTCTCACCGTAATTTTATTTAGTTCTCGGAAATCGAGGCACGGGCATAAACCACCATCTTTTTTCTTAACAAAAAAGAATCCCGCGGCCACAGGTGAGACAGAGGGACGGATGTGACCTTTGCGTAGGCTTTCAGAGATATAGTTTTTCATAGCAGTACGTTCCGGGCCAGAAAGATTGTACAAACGGGCTTTGGGCAATTTAGACCAGGAATAAGATTAATGGCACAATCATAAGGACGGTGGGGGTGGCAAAACCTCAGCTTCTTTTTCGGAGAACACGTCCCCAAAGTCCTTCAGGTACTCCGGAATACCCTCCGGACTAATGGCAGACACAAAAACAGCAGGAAGACAACCATTGGAACAATTAGGACCCCATTTAACAATATCACGAGATCCCCAGTCAATAACAGGATTATGCCTTTGCAACCAGGGGAACCCCAACACCAGTCCTGCAGGAAGATTATTCATAACATAACATGAAATTCGTTCCTGATATAAGGAACCCACCTTGAGGAGGAACTCCTCAGAGACAAACTTAATGACATTTTGAGCCAACGGTGTCTTATCAATTGCAACGATATGGGAGTCTCTAGCCTGACTGTCCCTAACTTTAACTCGGACACCATACTAGAGTTAATGAAATTCATGGAAGATCCACAGTCCACAAATACTGAAGTGGAAGCACTACCACCTCCATAACACAGTTCCACCTCTAACAAAATTTTCTGAAAAGATGAAAATGGTACCTGAGAGTCTGGATAACCTCCTAGATCATCACCCAGACTCGGCAGCTCTTTATTTGATGGACAAGAGGGGCAGTCCGTCTTCCAATGTCCCAGATATCCACAATAAAAACATAATTTCTCATCTCGTCGCCGTCTCCTCTCTTTCTCCTTGAAATTAATGGTACCAACTTCCATAGTCTCCTTGAATGACACCACCTCAGACTTGGCAGGCAATACGGGAATCTCATGCTGGATAATTCCTCTCTCCCGTAACCTCCGGTCCATACGAATGGCCTGGGTCATCGCCTCTTGTAGGGAACTGGGCGGCATATGAAGGGCCAGCACGTCCTTGAGATGATCCGATAATCCTCTCTCAAACAGGCGTCTTAGAACAGTCATTCCAGGACACCTCAACAGACCACCTCCTGAACTCAGAACAATACTGTTCAGCAGTGAGTTCATTCTGAGAGAGACCCATGATCATGTCCTCTGCCACCCTGACCCGGTCTGGTTCATCATAAATCAGTCCCAAAGCCTCAAAGAATCTGTCCACAGACACACGTTCAGGGGCAGAAGCAGGTAGAGAGAAAGCCCATGACTGAGGTCCCTCCCGCAATAAAGAAATGATTAACCCCACCAACTGACTCTCATCACCAGAAGATAGGGGTCTAAGTGAAAACAATAGTTTGCAACTCTCCCTGAAAGTACTGAATTTCTCCCTCTCCCGGAGAAGGTATCTGGGAGCTTTACTGTAGGTTCAGGAGAGTGCAAAGAAACATCGACAGTGTTAGAGTGCTTACAGTCAGTCTGCAACGATATTACTGTGTTAGACTGTGTTTCCACGTTCCGGAAACACAGCGCTTTGGATGGAGCGGAAAGTCCGCTTCCGCCCAAAGCCCCGCCCCCTACTGAACGCGCGGTCAATCCGGATGTGTTCATGGAACACATCCGGAACACATCCGGAATGACCGCAGGGCTACATGTGTTATTTCCCTTGCGGCAACGCAGCAAGGGAATAGGACATGCTGCGGTCTAAAAAGACGCGCCGCATGTCCGTAAACGCAGGTCTTCCGCCTGCGTGTTTTTAAGCATAGTGGAGACGGGATTTCTTGAAATCCCCTCCACTATGCTGTAACATTTGGACGCTGCGTGCTTGACGCTGCACCAACGCACAGCATCAAACACACAGCTAATCCTGACTGTTTCCTGACAGTGGAAACATACCCTTAGAAAGCTCCCTCTGTTGCACAAATATGTCTTGCATCCTCAATGCCAAGCTATTCATGTGATCCGCCAAGGTATGGAGCGGATCCATAGCAAACAGAGCAGAGAAGAAAAAAAAATGCAGAAATCCCTTTAAATGTAGCAGGGTGAGCTATAATGTCAAGCAGCTGTAATGCAGGCTGGTGTGTGCTCCACCTGTAGGTTACAGAGAGGAGAAGGGATTACACACTTCCAGAGTAGGCCTGCACTGCAGCAGCCAAAACCACCACCAGGTGGCAACAAAAACATCCAAGACTGAGTCAGGAATAATCAGTCACCTGAAGTATCGGAGGTCTCAGCAAGCCCTCTACAGAGCAGAAACACAGGCGCCACCAAGTAGCAGGAGCGTGGTCAGGCAAGCCAAGTCAAAACCGTACGGAGGCAGCAGGACAAAAGGAATAAGCAATACACGTGGTCAGGAGAAAGCCAGGAGGTCATCAACGGTCAGAAGCAGATAAGACAAAGACAGAAAGCAGAAGCGAGTCCGAATACAGGACGAGTCAAAAACCAGAGAATCAAACAGACAAACAGGGAAATGCAGGGAACAGGGCAGACAGATGGGAACAACAGACACGGGACAAGTCAGGGATAACAGCAGGACAAATCAAGGGTTACCAGTCAGGTTCACAAGCCGAAGGTAGCAGTATAGCTCACACTGCTAGCAGGATGTGTGAGAGCTAAATAGCCAACCTGAACCCAGAATGAGACAGAGAAAAGTTAACCCTTGACATGATCCGCCCGGACCAAGGGCAGACAGGACTAAACCCTGGAACGGATCATGACAGAAAGCTTATTATTTTGTGATCACTATTACCCAAGTGACCCCCAACCCTTATATTTGATATGCGGTCTGGCCTGTTGGTTAATATTAGGTCTAGCAGTGCCCTCCCTCTTGTTGGGTCCTGAACTAGTTGTGAAAGGTAATTGTCTCTCATAGTTGCCAAAAACTTATTACCTTTGCTGGAACTGCAGGTTTCTGTTCCCCAATGTATTTCAGGGTAGTTGAAGTCCCCATAATAATGACTTCTCCTTGAGTCACTGTTTCATCTATTTGCTTTACGAGGATATTCTCTGTTGCTTCCATTATTTTAGGAGATTTATAACAAACCCCTATCAGTAATCTATTATTTTTCCCCCTCCCCTAATCTCCACCCACAAGGACTCTACATCTTCATTAGATTCACAGGTATCACGCAGGATGGGTTTTAAGGATGATTTTACATATAAAACACACACCCCACCTCGCTTATTTTTACGGTCATTTCTAAACAGACTATAGCCCTGTAAATTAACCGCCCAGTCGTGGCTCTCATCCAGCCAAGTCTCAGATATCCCCACCATGTCATAATTATGTTCCAACAAAATTAATTCTAATTCCGCCATTTTGTTGGTGAGGCTTCTAGCATTAGTATACATGCACTTTATGTATCTCTCTGTACCTCTATTCTTTCTTAAATTATGAACTGTTCTAACCCCACCCCCATGCCACCCCACCCCCAATTTCATTATTTGTGCCCAGGTCACTATCTGCACTGCCTTCCCCTCCTATAAAATGAATACCCTCCCCCCTAGTCCCTAGTTTAAAGACTCCTCCAACCTTCTAGCCATTTTCTCCCCCAGCACAGCTGCACCCTCCCCATTGAGGTGCAGCCCGTCCCTAGCGTAGAACCTGTAGTCAACTGAGAAGTCGGCCCAGTTCTCCAGGAACCCAAACACCTCCTTCCTACACCAATTCTTGAGCCACTTATTAACCTCCCTAATCTCCCGTTGCCTCTCTGGTGTGGCACGTGGTACAGGCAGTATTTCAGAAAATACCACGTTGGAGGTCCTTGCTTTAAGCTTGCAGCCTAATTCCCTGAAATCATCTTTAAGGACCTTCCACCTACCTCTAACTTTGTCATTTGTGCCAATGTGCACCATGACCGCTGGGTTCTCACCAGCCCCTCCCTGTTATGTTCTGCTACAAGCACTAAGGAAAGAAAGGGATATCTGTCCCTACAATAGAACTAAGCTCAATCCCTACGATGTAACGTGGAACCTGATCCTGCGTTCAGACCCGCTAAAGTCCTCAGCTAGTCTGAACGAAGACCTGTAGATGCGAGGAAGGGATCCCTACAAGCACTAGTGACTGGGAGAAAAGGTGGAAACCTCCTAACAGAAGTTGTAGCAGTAAAAAGAAAGACAAAACAACATAGAACATAGAGGTCTGAAGACCAAGCAAAACTATTTGAGTAAGGTAACAAAGCACCCGGCTAGCTTAAGAGTAGAAGTTACAATGAAGTCCAGCAAAGCCAGAAGGGCGGAGCAGGATTAAGTAGGCAAAAAAGGTCATGTGACCAGCAAGATAGAAAAAACCTAACAGGAGAGTTCTAACAGTACCCCCCTTCTAAGAGGATCCTCCGGATCCCCTAGGCCCAGGCTTACCCTGAAACCTCTTGTGAAACGCTCTGACAAGTCTGGACGCAGAAACATCATCCACCCTCACCCATGAGTTATCCTCGGGTCCGAAACCCTTCCAAGCAACGAGATACTGCAAACTCCCTCTATAACGTCTAGAATTTAGGATGCGGGAAATTTCATATTCCCCGTCCTCCACCACCGGGGGAACAGAGGCAGAGGCGTCTCCATCCGACACATCAGCTCTTTTCAACAGAGAAACATGAAACACCGGATTAATCTTCCAGGAGGTAGGAACCTCCAACCTAACAGCAGATTGGTTAACAACCTGAAGCACCTTGAAGGGCCCTACAAACTTGGGACCCAATTTTTTAGAAGGAATCCTCAACCGCAGATTCTTAGAGGACAACCAAACCATGTCACCAATAGCAAACAAAACCTCTTGCCGTTTCCTATCAAAGTACCTTTTAGATTTTCTGTTAGCCTCCTTAAGATTACCACGTACATCCGTCCAAATCTCTCTAAATCACCGGAAAAATTCTCCTCTTCAGGCACGGCCGATACCAATTTGGAGAATGACCCAAACGACGGATGTCTCCCAGTACAACAAAAAAAAGGCGAACAACCAGCAGAAGAGGATGTATGGTTGTTAAGAGCAAACTCAGCAAGTGGCAGAAACTCAGACCACCCCTCTTGATTGTCTGCCACAAAACAACGCAAGAACTGCTCAACATCCTGGTTTTTCCTTTCTGTCTGGCAATTAGACTCAGGAAGATATCCGGATGAAAACGACAAATGAACTCCCAACTTGTCACAAAAGGCGCGCCAAAAACGAGCCACGAACTGAGATCCCCTATCAGAAACAATGTCAGTAGGAACGCCATGTAGTCTGACAATTTCCTTGACAAAGGCCTTAGCGAGAGTCTTAGCGCAGGGCAGTTTGATGAAAGGAACCAAGTGACACATCTTGCTAAAACGGTCCACGACCACCCAGATGACAGTGAAACCCTCAGAGGGGGGAAGGTCAGTAATAAAGTCCATAGCCAAATGTGTCCAAGGTGCACTAGGGATCTCCAGAGGGCAAAGCAACCCCGCAGCAGAAGTATGTGAAGACTTAGATCTAGCACACACAGTACATTGATGCACCCACTTAATGACTTCCTTCTGCCATCCAGGCCACCAAAAACTGCAACCCACAAGTCTCTTGGTCTCAGAGATTCCAGGATGACCTGCCAACCGAGACTCATGACACTCAACAAACAAATCTCTCCTAAAGGTCCCAGGCACAAACAACCTCCCATGGGGAGTGTGTTATGAATGTGCTAGAGATGGTTTCTGAGCAGAGGCTCCCTCTGGTGGTTACAGACAGTACTGAACCTTTCAGCGAGGAGTGGCAATCTGGAATCACGGACTGGTCTGATATAAGGGAAGTTCCCTCTCAAGATGGTTGCCGGTGATCAATTGTTCTTGTCTCAATTGTGGTTCCTGGTTCATTTGGAAGTTTGCTGGAGTCCTGCCTGCATCTCCTGCTTTCAGATAAGATATTTTTTGCTTTTCTTTTTGTGCTTGCTTTTTGCATTGTTTTCTGCACTTTTGTGGAGGTCAGCCAGGTCACCTCCTGGGGCCTGAGCTCCTCACAGTTTTTCTGCAGCCACTGTTGTTTGCTCATTTGCTTTTTCCTGTTTTTTCAGTGGCGGCGGCTTGGTTTTTGTTCACCTTGAGATCTGATTTAGTGGGAGGCGAGATCGTGTGATCTCAGTATTTTTGTAATCAAAATTGTTGGATTTTTGTAGGGTTTTCTGGGTTGCAGAAAGTAATCTCTCCTGTCCTATCCCATTTAGTCAGATTGTGGCCCCAGCATTTGCTCAGTCTATTTTCTGCCGATGTTTGTATTTTCATCTTGTCTAACCGCCATTATATGTTTGAGGGCTTCCTATTTTCTTTGGGGATCTGCTCCGGGGCAGATAGCTTTCATCTTTCTGCCTTTAGGTATAGTTATCTCTCAGGCTGTGATGAGGCGTCTAGGATCAACGTAGGAACGCTCCACGGCTACCTCTAGTTGTGTCGTTAGTTTAGGAATCTGCAATCCATCAGTTACCAACATCTCAGGTGTTCGGCTGCCCTGCTGTTGTTCCTGTCCTCCTCAGCTACCGAAACATAACAGTATCACCGGCCATAACTGAAAATTATATGGTACTCACAGAAGGGAAAAATAGTGTGAAAGAAAAAAGTTGTCAGAGTTGTCAGAGATTTTTTTTTTCTTTTTTCTGTCTGTTGCATTTTTTCCTCTTTTTCTCTGGGTGCTGAGGAGGATTTTTTTTTCTCTCAATGGAGTTTGCACAGTTGTCTGGCCGTGTGGATCAGCTTGCCACTGAGGTTCGGAGTATTGCTACCTATCTTGCTGGGTTGCCGGTTGTGGAACCTAGGATTCCCATGCCAGATTTGTTTTTGGGGGATCGAGCTAAATTTCTGAATTTCAAAAATAACTGTAAGTTGTTTTTTGCCTTAAAGCCTAAGTCGTCAGGTAACGCAGCACAGCAGGTTCAAATTGTCATCTCTCCTGCACGGTGATCCTCAGGATTGGGCTTTTTCCCTGACACCTGGGGATCCTGTTTTGAATGATATTGATGCATTTTTTCTGGCTCTGGGGTTATTGTACGATGAACCTAATGTCACTGATCAAGCTGAAAAGACCTTGTTGGCGTTAAATCAGGGTGTTATGTTTTGGTAGCTGAGGAGGACAGGAACAACAGCAGGGCAGCTGAACACCTGAGATGTTGGTAACTGATGGGTTGCAGATTCCTAAACTAACGACACAACTAGAGGTAGCCGTGGAGCGTTCCTACGTTGATCCTAGACGCCTCGTCACAGCCTGAGAGATAATTACACCTAAAGGCAGAAAGATGAAAGCTATCTGCCCCGCAGCAGATCCCCAAAGAAAATAGGAAGCCCCCAAACATGTAATGGCGGTTAGACAAGATGAAAATACAAACATAAGCAGAAAATAGGCTGAGCAAACGCTGGGGCCACAAGCTGACTTAATAGGATAGGACAGGAGAGATTACTTTCTGCAACCCAGAAAACCCTACAAAAATCCAACAATTGTGATTACAAAAATACTGAGATCACACGATCTCGCCACCCGCTAAATCAGATCTCAGTGTGAACAAAAACCAAGCAGCAGCCGCTGAAAAAACAGGAAAAAGCAAATGAGAAAATAACACTGGCTGCAGAAAAAACTGTGAGGATCTCAGGCCCCAGGAGGTGACCTGGCTGACCTCCACAAGAGTGCAGAAAACAATGCAAAAAGCAAGCACAAAAAGAAAAACAAAAAATATCTTATCTGAAAGCAGGAGATGCAGGCAGGACTCCAGCAAACTTCCAAATGAACCAGGAACCACAATTGAGACAAGAACAATTGATCACCAGCAACCATCATGGGAGGGAACCTCCCTTATATCAGACCAGTCCGTGATTCCAGATTGCCACTCCTCGCTGAAAGGTTCAGTACTGTCTGTAACCACCAGAGGGAGCCTCTGCTCAGAAACCATCTCTAGCACATTCATAACACAGGGTCTTGAAGACGCTGAGTTGTACTGTCAGAAATTCCGAAAGTGGACAGTCCTGACCAAATGGAATGATGATGCTTTGGCAGCCCTTTTTCGGAAGGGGCTGTCAGAGAATGTAATGGATGTTATGGTGGGATTCCCTGCTCCCTTTGGTCTCAATGATTCTATGTCATTGGCTATTCAAATTGACAGACATTTGTGTGAGCGCAGAGGTATGCGTGAGATAGTGTTGCCTTGTGAGCCAGCTTCTGAGCTCATGCAGTGTGATAGAGTGACTTCTGGGGCTCAGCGTCCTGAGTTTCGAAAGCGCAATGGGTTATGTTTCTACTGTGGTGATGACTCTCATGCTATTTCAGTCTGCCCTAAGCGGGGAAGACGTTTTGAATGCTCAGTTGTCTTGGGTAGTGTTCAGACTAAATTTCTGTTGACTGTTACCCTGATTTGCTCCCTGTCCACATTTTCTGCTCAGGCATTTGTTGATTCAGGAGCAGCTATTAACCTGATGGATTTTGACTTTGTCCAACGTTGTGAGTTTCCAATGATACCCCTGCGGAAGTCTATTCCCCTACTGGGCATTGATTCTACCCTTTGGCGGAGAATAAACCCCAGTTTTCTACTCAGGTGAAAATGAGGGTTGAACCAGATCATCAAGAGAGTTGCAAATTTCTGGTGCTGTATAATCTGCATGACATTATTGTACTAGGTTTCCCTTGGTTACAGTCTCATAATCCTGTTTTGGATGGGAAATCTGTGTCTGTGACCAGTTGGGGCTGCCAATGTGTTAATGCCGACACTCCTGTTTTTTCTGCCTCTCCCAAGTCTCAGGATGTTCCTGACTTTTTGACTGATTTTTCGGATGTATTTAGTGATAGTAAACCTGCATCTTTGCCCCTCACAGGAGCTACGATTGCGCTATTGAATTAGTGCCTGGTGGTAAATTTCCTAAAGGTCGCCTTTTTAACTTGTCTGTACCTGAACACGATGCTATGCGATCTTAGATCAAGGAGTCATTGGCGAAGGGTCATATCAAACCATCCTCTTCACCCTTGGGTGCCGGTTTTTTCTTTGTGGCCAAAAAGGATGGTTCATTGAGGCCGTGTATTGATTATCGTCTCTTGAATAAGATCACTGTGAAGTATCAATATCCGTTACCCTTGATTTCTGACCTGTTTTCCAGGGTGAAAAGTGCTAGTTGGTTTACCAAGCTTGACCTCAGGGGGGCGTATAACCTTATTCGCATTAAGCACGGGGATGAATGGAAAACGGCGTTTAATACCCCAGAGGGGCATTTTGAGTACCTAGTGATGCCCTTTGGGCTCACTAATGCTCCTTCAGTCTTCCAATCCTTCATGAATGATATTTTCAGGGATTTTGTGGATAAATTTCTGATTGTTCATTTGGATGATATCTTGATTTTTTCCAATGACTGGGACTCTCATGTGAAACATGTTCGGACTGTGTTTCAGATTTTGAGAGAGAATGCAGTGTATGTGAAGGGATCAAAGTGTCTTTTTGGCGTACAGAAGGTCTCATTTCTGGGATTCATTTTGTCTCCCTCTGTTATTGAAATGGACCCGGTCAAGGTTCAAGCCATCTGTGATTGGGTCCAACCTACTTCATTAAAGGCTCTTCAGAGATTTTTGGGTTTTGGCAATTTTTATCGTAAATTTATTGGTAATTTCTCCGGTATTGTTAAACCATTGACTGATTTGACCAAAAAGGGTTCTGATGTGGTGAACTGGCCTTCTGAGGCAGTCTCTGCCTTTCAGGAACTTAAGCAGAGATTCACTTCTGCTCCTGTTCTACGGCAGCTTAATGTTTCTCTACCGTTTCAGGTGGAGGCTGATGCCTCTGAAATTGGGGCAGGTGCCGTTTGTCCCAAAGAGATCCAGAGACCTCTAAGAGTAACCCTTGTGCCTTTTTCTCTCGAAAATTTTCTCCAACTGAACGTAATTATGTCGTGGGTAATTGGGAGTTATTAGCCATGAAGTGGGCCTTTGAAGAATGGAGACATTGGCTGGAAGGAGCCAAACATCAGGTGGTGGTCCTCACGGACCATAAGAATCTGGTTTATCTCGAATTAGCCAAGCGACTTAATCCTAGACAGGCCAGGTGGGCCTTGTTTTTCACATGTTTTAATTTTGTGGTTTCTTTTCTTACTGGCACTAAGAATGTTAAGGCGGATGCCCTCTCGAGGAGTTTCTTTGCGGACTCTCCTGAGTTATCTGATCCTACTGTTATTTTGAAAGAGGGTGTAGTTCTTTCCGCCATTTCGCCCAATTTGAGACTGGCCTTGGAAGGGTGTCAGGAGCATAAACCTGAGCGCTGCCCTATTGGGAAATTGTTTGTCCCAGACCAGTGGAAGAAGAGTGTGATGACTGAGATTCATTGTTCCGCGTTGGCTGGTCATCCCGGGATTTTTGGTACCAGAGACTTGGTGAGTCGGTCCTTTTGGTGGCCTTCTTTGTCTCGTGATGTCGGGGAATTTGTGCAGTCCTGTGGAACTTGCTCTCGCTTTAAGCCTTGCTCTCGCTCTAGTGGTTTGTTAATGCCATTACCTGTGCCCAAGAGGCCATGGACCCATATTTCTATGGATTTTATTTCCGACCTCCCTGTTTCTCAGAGAATGACCGTTATCTGGGTAATCTGTGATAGGTTTTCCAAGATGATACATCTTGTGCCATTACCTAAGTTACCTTCCTCCTCCGAATTGGTGCCTTTGTTCGTTCAGCACGTGGTTTGGTCACATGGCATTCCGGAGAACATTGTGTCTGACAGAGGAATCCAGTTTGTTTCCAGATTTTGGAGGACATTTTGTTTTAAACTTGGTGTTCAATTATCTTTCTCCTCTGCTTTTCATCCTCAGACCAATGGACAAACCGAGAGAACAAACCAGACCTTGGAGACTTATTTGAGATGTTTTGTGTCTGCTGATCAAGATGACTGGGTCTCTTTTTTGCCTTTGGCTATGTTTGCTCTTAATAATAGGGCTAGCTCTGCCACCTTGATGTCTCCATTTTTCTGCAATTTTGGGTTTCACCCTCGATTTTCTTCGGGACAGGCGGAGGCTTCTGTCTGTCCAGGTGTTGACTCTGTTGTGGAGCGAATGCAGCAGATTTGGGACCAGGTAGTGGAGAGGTTGTCTCTCTTTCAGGAGAAGGCCCAACGGTTTGCCAACCGGCATAGGACTGATGGTCCTCGGTTTAAAGTGGGGGACTTGGTTTGGTTGTCCTCAAGAAATATCCCTATGAGGGTTGCATCTCCAACGTTTAAGCCCAGGTTCATTGGACCTTATAAGATCATGGAGATTCTTAATCCTGTTTCCTTCCGTTTGCTTCTTCCAGGGACATTTAAGATCCATAACGTGTTCCATAAATCCTTATTGAAGAGGTTTGTCGAGCCAGTGGTTCCTATAGCTGCGCCTCCTGACCCTGTTTTGGTTGAGGGCAATCTGGAGTATGTGGTTGAGAAAATATTGGATTCTCGTTTTTCTAGACAGAAACTCCAGTATTTGGTTAAGTGGAGAGGTTATGGTCAGGAGGACAATTCTTGGGTGTTTGCTTCGGACATCCATGCTAGGAGACTGATCCGTGCCTATCACCGAGCTCATCCTGATCGGCCTGGTTGCACAAGTGAGGGTTCGATGACCCCTCCTCAAGGGGGGGTACTGTTATGAATGTGCTAGAGATGGTTTCTGAGCAGAGGCTCCCTCTGGTGGTTACAGACAGTACTGAACCTTTCAGCGAGGAGTGGCAATCTGGAATCACGGACTTGTCTGATATAAGGGAGGTTCCCTCCCATGATGGTTGCCGGTGATCAATTGTTCTTGTCTCAATTGTGGTTCCTAGTTCATTTGGAAGTTTGCTGGAGTCCCGCCTGCATATCCTGCTTTCTGATAAGATTTTTTTGCTTTTCTTTTTGTGCTTGCTTTTTGCATTGTTTTCTGCGCTTTTGTGGAGGTCAGCCAGGTCCCCTCCTGGGGCCTGAGCTCCTCACAGTTTTTCTGCAGCCACAGTTGTTTACTCATTTGCTTTTTTCTGTTTTTTTCAGCTGCTGCGGCTTGGTTTTTGTTCACACTGAGATCTGATTTAGTGGGAGGCGAGATCTTGTGATCTCAGTATTTTTGTAATCAGAATTGTTGGATTTTTGTAGGGTTTTCTGGGTTGCAGAAAAAAATCTCTCCTGTCCTATCCTATTTATTCAGATTGTGGCCCCAGCATTTGCTCAGTCTATTTTCTGCCTATGTTTGTATTTTCATCTTGTCTAACCACCATTATATGGTTGGGTGCTTCCTATTTTCTTTGGGGATCTCTTCCGGGGCAGATAGCTTTCATCTTTCTGCCTTTAGGTGTAGTTATCTCTCAGGCTGTGACGAGGCATCTAGGATCAACGTAGGAACGCTCCACGGCTACCTCTAGTTGTGTCGTTAGTTTAGGAATCTGCAACCCATCAGTTACCAACATCTCAGGTGTTCGGCTGCCCTGCTGTTGTTCCTGTCCTCCTCAGCTACCGAAACATAACAGGAGTGTTAGATGGGGCTTTCTCCTGTGCTTTAAGAATCTCATCTTCCAACACAGAGTCCAAAGCAGCAATCACAACCCCTTCTTGTAAAATGTTCTCCTCCTCCTCAGCATTAACCATGGGAGAAAAGCAGCGAGACAAAGCATCGGCTTTAACATTCTTAGTACCTGGGATATAAGTAACGGAAAAATTCAACCGCTAGAAAAACAGTGCCCACCTAGCCTGACGGGCATTCAAGCGTTTGGCAGCATCAAGATAGATCAGATTTTTATGATCAGTGAAAACCTGAATGAGAAATTCAGCACCTTCGAAGAGATGCCGCCAGTGTTCAAATGCGAGTTTAATGGCCAACAATTCCGGATTACCAATATCATAATTCAGTTCAGTCTCAGAAAATTTTTTTGAAGAAAAGTTACAGGGATGTATTCCATCCGTGTTTTCCTGAGACAACACCGCGCCGACCCCCACAGAAGAAGCATCAACCTCAACCAAAAACGGTTTAGTCACATCAGGCTACATAAGGATGGGAGCAGAGCTGAACCTCTCCTTTAAAAACACAAAAGCTTCAATGACCTCATTAGTCCACTGAACCGCATTAGCACCTTTCCAGGTGAGATCGGTCAGCGGTTTGACAATAATAGAAAAATTTTTAATTAATTTTCTATAATAATTGGCAAAACCCAAAAACCTCTGTAACGATTTCAAACCAATAGGCCTAGGCCATTCCTGCACAGCTTGAACTTTCACCGGATCCATCTCAAAACCTTCGCTGGAGATAATGTAGCCCAAAAAACTAATTCTCTGTACAGAGAACTCACATTTCTCCAGCTTAGCAAAAAGCGAATTGTCACTCAATAACTGTAATACCTCACGAACGCTCCGCCAATGAGACTCCAAATCCGGCGAATAAATCAAAATGTCATCCGAATACACAACCACATTTTTGCCGATCAAAGGTCTAAGGATGTCATTAATAAGATTCTGAAAAAATGCAGGAGCATTGGTAAGGCCAAAAGGCATAACCAGATTCTCAAAATGACCCACAGGAGTGTTAAAAGCAGTCTTCCATTCATCACCCTCCTTTATGCGCAACAAATTGTATGCCCCCGAAGATCAATTTTAGAGAACGACTTGGCCCCCGCTAACTGGTTAAATAAATCAGGAATCAATGGCAGTGGGTAAGGATTGGTACCGTAATTTTATTAATCTCACGAAAGTCCAGACAAGGACGTAAACCGCCGTCCTTTTTTTTAACAAAAAAAAAAATCCAACAGCCACAGGAGACTTGGAAGGCCTAATGTGACCGGCGGCCAAGCTTGTCTGTATGTATTCCTCTAAAGCCTTTCTCTCAGGAATAGTAAGATTAAATAAACGACTTTTAGGAAGAGTCGCTCCAGGGACAAATTCAATAGTACATTCATAGTCTCTATGGGGAGGTAACATCTGCGATTCCTTCTCAGAAAAAACTTTCCAAAAATCCTGAATAGGTACAGGTAGTTCCCCTTTATCCACAGCAGCAATACGCCCGTTACAACACTTGTCATAACACTGAGAGCTCCAGGACTTAATTTCATTGGTAGACCAATCCAGAACAGGATTGTGCAATTTTAACCAGGGTAACCCCAAAATTACCGGAGAAGGCAAATTATTCAATACTACCAAATCCAAATTTTCTTGGTGAACACCATTAACCCCTTACTGCCATCGGACGTACTATCCACTGTCACACCAGCGATCTGATAAAATACAGTGATGTCCCACCCTGGGACAAAGTAAAAAAGTTAAAAAAATAAAAATAAACATGTTTTAAAAAAAAATCCAAAATAAATAAAAAAAATATATATATATTCCCCAATAAATTCACTTCTTCCTGTAAATAAAAAAAACAAAGCAATAAAAGTACACATATTTGGTATCGCCGCGTCCGTAACGACCCCCCCTATAAAATTGTCCCACTAGTTAACCCTTTAGTGAACCCCTTAAAAAAAATAAAAAAAACGAAGCAAAAAATCAATGCTTTATCATCATACCGCCAAACAAAAAGTGGAATAACACGCGATCAAAAAGACCGATATAAATAAACATGGTACCTCTGAAAACGTCATCTTGTCCCGCAAAAAACGAGCTGCCATACAGCATCATCAGCGAAAAAATAATAAAGTTATAGCTCGCAGAATAAAGCGATGCAAAAATAATTATTTTTTATATAAAATTGTTTTTATTCTATAAAAGCGCCAAAACATGAAAAAATGATATAAATGAGGTATCGCCATAATCGTACTGACCCGAAGAATAAAACTGCTTTATCAATTTTACCACACGCGGAACGGTATAAACGCCTCCCCCAAAAGAAATTCATGAATTGCTGATTTTTGTTCATTCTAACCTTACAAAATTCAAAATAAAAAGCGATCAAAAAACGTCACGTGCTCAAAAATGGTACCAATAAAACGTCACCTCGTCCCGCAAAAAATAAGACCTCACATGACTCTGTGGGCCAAAATATGCAAAAATTATAGCTCTCAAAATGTGATGATGCAAAAACTATTTTTGCAATAAAAAGCGTCTTTTAGCGTGACAGCTGCCAATCATAAAAACCCGCTATAAATAGTAAATAAAACCCCCCTTTATCACCCCTTAGTAAGGGAAAAATAATAAAATTAAAAAAAAGTATTTATTTCCATTTTCCCATTAGGGTTAGGGTTAGGGTTGCGGCTAAAGTTAGGGTTAGGGTTGGCGCTAATGTTAGGATTAGGGTTAGGGTTGGGATTAGGGGTGTGTTAGGGTTAGGTTTGTGGTTAGGGTTTGGACTAGGGTTAGGGGTGTGTTGGGTTTAGGGTTGGAGTTAGAATTGGGGGGTTTCCGCTGTTTAGGCACATCAGGGGCTCTCCAAATGTGACATGGCGTCTGATCTCAATTCCAGCCAATTCTGCGTTGAAAAAGTCAAACGGTGCTCCTTCACTCCTCAGCTCTGCCATGCGTCCAAACAGTAGTTTATCCCCACATATGGGGTATCAGCGTACTCTGGACCCCAAGAGTTATTGTGCAATTTGTCCTATTTCTTCTGTTACCCTTGGGAAAATAAAAAACTGGGGGCGAAAATATCATTTTTGTTTTTTACGGCTGTACATTATAAACTTCTGTGAAGCACTTGGGGCTTCATAGCACTCACCACACATCTAGATAAGTTCCTTGTGGGGTCTATTTTCCAAAATGGGGTCACTTGTTGGGGATTTCCACTGTTTAGGCGCATCAGGGGCTCTCCAAATGCGACAATGCAAATTGGACAACAACTTTTGGGGTCCAATTTCTCCTGTTACCCTTGTAAAAATAAAATATTGGGGCAAAAAAAATCATTTTTGCAAAAAAAAAAAGATTTTTTATTTTTACGGCTGTGCGTTATAAACTTCTGTGAAGCACTTCGGGGTTCAAAGTGCTCACCACACATCTAGACAAGTTCCTTGTGGGGTCTATTTTCCAAAATGGGGTCACTTGTGGGGGGTTTCCACTGTTTAGGCGCATCAGGGGCTCTCCAAATGCGACATGACGCCCCCAGACCATTCCATCAAAGTCTGCAATCCAAAACGTCACTACTTCCCTTCCGAGCCCTGACGTGCGCCCATACAGTAGTTTTCTCCCACATATTGGGTATCAGCGTACTCAGGACAAATTGGACAACAACTTTTGGGGACCAATTTCTCCTGTTACCCTTGTGAAAATAAAATATTGGGGGCGAAAAAATCATTTTTGTAAAAAAAAAAAGATTTTTTATTTTTACGGCTGTACGTTATAAACTTCTGTGAAGCACTTCGGGGTTCAAAGTGCTCACCACACATCTAGATAAGTTCCTTGTGGGGTCTATTTGCCAAAATGGGGTCACTTGTGGGGGGTTTCCACTGTATAGGTGCATCAGGGGCTCTCCAAATGTGACATGACGCCCCCAGACCATTCCATCAAAGTCTGCAATCCAAAACGTCACTACTTCCCTTCCGAGCCCTGACGTGCGCCCATACAGTAGTTTTCTCCCACATATTGGGTATCAGCATACTCAGGACAAATTGGACAACAACTTTTTGGTTCCAATTTCTTCTGTTACCCTTGTGAAAATAAAATATTGGGGGCGAAAAAATCATTTTTGTAAAAAAAAAAAAGATTTTTTATTTTACGGCTGTACGTTATAAACTTTAGTGAAACACCTGGGGTTAAAAGTTCTCACCACACATCTAGATAAGTTCCTTGTGGGGTCTATTTGCCAAAATGGGGTCACTTGTGGGGGGTTTCCACTGTATAGGTGCATCAGGGGCTCTCCAAATGTGACATGACGCCCCCAGACCATTCCATCAAAGTCTGCAATCCAAAACGTCACTACTTCCCTTCCGAGCCCTGACGTGCGCCCATACAGTAGTTTTCTCCCACATATTGGGTATCAGCATACTCAGGACAAATTGGACAACAACTTTTTGGTTCCAATTTCTTCTGTTACCCTTGTGAAAATAAAATATTGGGGGCGAAAAAATCATTTTTGTAAAAAAAAAAAAGATTTTTTATTTTACGGCTGTACGTTATAAACTTTAGTGAAACACCTGGGGGTTAAAAGTTCTCACCACACATCTAGATAAGTTCCTTGTGGGGTCTAGTTTGCAAAATGTTGTCATTTATGGGGGTTTCCACTGTTTAGGCAGATCAGGAGCTCTCCAAACACGACATGGCGTCCAGCCAATTCCGCGTTGAAAAAGTCAGACGGCGCTCCTTCCCTTCCAAACTCTGCCATGCACCCAAACAGTGGTTTACCCCACATATGGGGTATCAGCGCACTCAGGACAAATTGCACAATAACTTTTGGAGTCTTGTTACCCTTGGAAAAATAAAAATTGGGGTGAAAAGATCATTTTTGTGGAAAAAATATGATTTTTAAATTTTACGGCTCTACGTTATAAACTTGTGTGAAGCACTTGGGGGTTCAAATTGCTCACCAAAGATCTAGATAAGTTCCTTAGGGGGTCTAGTTTCCCAAATGGGGTTATTTGTGGGGGGTTTCCACTGTTTAGGCACATCAGGGGCTCTCCAAATGCAACATGGCATCCAATCTCAATTCCAGCCAATTTTGGTTGGAAAAAGTCAAATGGTGCTCCTTCAATTCCGAGCTCTGCCGTGCGCCCAAACAGTGGTTCCCCCCCACATATGGGGTATCAGCGTACTCAGGACAAATTGGACAACAACTTATGTGGTCCAATTTCTCCTGTTACCCTTGGGAAAATAAAAAATTAGTGACTAAAATATAATTTTTGTGGGAAAAAAATAGGATTTTTTATTTTCATGCCCGGGCATTATAAACTTGTGTAAAGCACTTGGGGGTTCAAAGTGCTCACCAAAGATCTAGATAAGTTCCTTAGGGGGTCTAGTTTCCAAAATGGGGTCACTTGTGGGGGTTTCCACTGTTTAGGCTCATCTGGGGCACTGCAAACGGAACATGACCCCCATCAACATCTGCATTCCAAAACGTTACTACTTCCTTTCCAAGCCCTGCCGTGCACCCAAACAGTTCCCCCCCCACATATGGGGTATCAGCGTACTCAGGACAAGTTGGACAACAACTTTTGGGGTCCAATTTCCTTGGGAAAATTCAAAAATTTGGGACTAAAAAATCATTTTTGTGGAAAATTGTTTTTTTTTTTTTCACACCCAGGTATTATAAGCTTTTGTGAAACACTTGGGGTTCAAAGTGCTCACAACAGATCTAGATAAGTACCTTAGGGGGTCTAGTTTCCAAAATGGTGTCACTTGTGGGGGTTTCCACTGTTTAGGCGCATCAAGGGCTCTCCAAACACGACATGGCGTCCAATCTCAATTCCCGCCAATTTTAGTTTGAAAAAGTCAAACGGCGCTCCTTCCCTTACGAGCTCTGCCGTGTGCACAAACAGTGGTTTTCCCCCACATATTGTGTATTGGCGTACTCAGGAGAAATTGCATAACAACCTTATCTGTCCATTTTCTCCTTTTACCCTTGTGAAAATAAAAAAAAAGTTTGTAAAAGATCATTTTTGTGGCTAAAAAGTTAAATATTCATTTTTTCCTTCCACGTTGCTTTAGTTCCTGTGAAGCACCTGAAGGGTTAATAATCTTCTTGAATGTGGTTTTGAGTACCTTGAGGGGTGCAGTTTTTAGAATGGTGTCACTTTTGGGTATTTTCTGCCATATAGACCCCTCAAAGTGACTTCAAATGAGAGGTGGT
>JARQOD010000003.1:286404801-286458762 GCA_033576555.1 Oophaga sylvatica | reverse complement strand
AAATAGGGTGTACTTTCAACACCCATCCTGCAGCTCTGGGTAGCTTTTGAGAAAACGTTGAACTACAGGTTAAGCAAATGGGCCAGGCAAGTATGTGTGTGGGCTGACCTTGCCTCAGGACCCGACCGGGTTCCCGGCCATTGGGCACACACAACCCATCCCTGGCTGTGGTTCAGCGGTGTGAGCCAAATATCTGACTGCCTTCAGCGCTGTCCACAACTCTTCTGCTTGTGCATTTTGTCACCTATGCAGATTACTTCAGCACAGCCTGTTGACGCTTGGCTGAGGCAGTGCTGCAGTTTTCCATCTTCTGACTGATGTGTTCATTTCAGAGATGGGGGCTGAAGAAGAGGAGGAGTGGGACGAGGAGGAGTCGCAGGAGCTGTAGACTGTGGGGAAACCCTGATTGATGCAGACCCCGCAATCCTCAGCATGGGGAGGATGTGTTCCATCCCAAGGCCCGACTGGGTCCCCATTCCACTATGTTAACCCAGTGTGCCGTCAGTGAGATGCACCCTCCCGCCACGAGCACTTGTCCATGTGTCCATGGTTAGGTGAATTTTCCCCAGTAACAGCATTGTTTGAGGCATGGGTAATGTTGTGAGACACATGCTGGTGTAATACCGGGTACAGCACAATGGGAAAATAGTGGCGACTGGGGACCGAGTTACCTTTGGGGACGGCCGTCGCCATCAGGTTGCGGAAAGCTTCCATCTCAACGAGCTGAAAAGGCAACTTTTCCGAGCGCAAGCAGTCAAGAAATGTACTGTGGCCTGTGGGGATTGACTGGGTATTTCCGCTTGCATTTCAATGACTGGGTATAGACAGCTGAAGGCTGAGTTTGGGACAAGGACGTGGACGTGCTTGATATGGTGCTGGTTGACGTGGGCAACAATAGGTGCATACCCCGAGCCATTTTCACAGGCACGCTGAACTGGGGATTGGTTTTTTAACACAAAACAGTGGAAGAACAGTGTTGTCACCTGCAGACAGTGCCCCCGGGAACCGGGGGGTCGGCCTACAAGTCGGGTGCTTGTTGCCATGTGCCTAATCATCCTAATGGTGGTCAGGCTGGTAGTTTTGTACCCCTGCTGATGCGGGCATGGCAAGTCAGCAAATGGCCTGTTTGGGGGTTTTTGGGAGGTCTTTAACCCCTTTACCACCAAGAGTGGTTTGAACGTTAATGCCCGGGTCAATTTTCAATTCTGCCACTGTCCATTTATGAGGCTATAACTCTGGAACGCTTCAACGGAGCTTCGCGATTCTGAGATTGTATTCTTGTGACATATTGTACTTCATGTTAGTGGTAAAATTTCTTCGATATAACTTGTTTTTATTTTTGAAAAAAACGCAAATATGGTGAAAATTTTGAAAATTTTGCAATTTTCAAATTTTGAATTTTTATTACCTTAAAACAGAGAAATATGTCACACAATATAGTTAATAAATAACATTTCCCACATGTCTGATTTACATCAGCACAATTTTGGAGCCAAATTTTTTTTTGTTAGGAAATTATAAGGGTTAAAAGTTGACGAGCGATTTCTCATTTTTACAAAAAATTTACAAAGCCATTTTTTTTAGGGACCACCTCTTATTTGAAGTCACTTTGAGGAATCTATATGGCAGAAAATACCAAAAGGAACACCATTCTAAAAACTGCACCCCTCAAAGTACTCAAAACCACATTAAAAAAGTTTATTAACCCTTCAGGTGATTCACAGGATCTGAAGCAATGTGGAAGGAAAAATTGAGCATTTAACTTTTTAGTCACAAAAATTACCTTTTACAAACTTTTTTTTATTTTCACAAGGGTAAAAGGAGAAAATGAACAGATAAAGTTGTTGCACAATTTCTCCTGAGTACGCCAATACCCCATATGTGGGGGAAAACTATTGTTTGGGCGCACGGCAGAGCTCGTAACGGAAGGAGCACCGTTTGACTTTTTCAACACAGAATTGGCTGGACGCCATGTCATGTTTGGAGAGCCCCTGATGTCCCTAATCAGTGGAAACCCCCCACAAATGACACCATTTTGGAAACTAGACCGTTCGAGGAACTTATCTAGATGTGTGGTGAGAACTTTGAACCCCCAGGTGTTTCACTAAAGTTTATAAGGCCCGAGCATGAAAATAAAAAAAATCATATTTTTTCCACAAACATGATCTTTTAGTCCCCAACTTTTTATTTTCCCAAAGGTAACAGGAAAAATTGGCCCCCAAAAATTGTTGTACAATTGGTCCTGAGTATGCTGATACCCCATATGTGGGAGAAAACTACTGTATGGGCACACATCGGGGCTCAGAGGGGAAGTAGTGACGTTTTGGATAGCAGACTTTGATGGAATGGTCTGCGGGCGTCATGTCGCGTTTGGAAAGCCCGTGATGTGCCTAAACAGTGGAAACCCCCACAAGTGACCCCATTTTGGAAAATAGACCCCACAAGGAACTTATCTAGATGTGTGGTGAGCGCTTTGAACCCGAAGTACTTCACAGAAGTTTATAACGTACAGCCGTAAAAACAAAAAAATCATTTTTTTTTACAAAAATGATATTTTCGCCCCCAATTTTTTATTTTCCCAAGGTTAACAGAAGAAATTGGACCATAAGAGTTATTGTGCAATTTGTCCTGAGTACACGATACCCCATATGTGGGGGTAAACTACTGTTTGGGTGCATGGCAGCTCTCAGAAGGGAAGGAGCACGGTTTGACTTTTTCAACGCAGAATTGGCTGGAATTGAGATCAGATGCCATGTCACATTTGGAAAGCCCCTAATGTGCCTAAACTGTGGAAACCCCCCCAATTCTAACTCCAACCCTAACCCCAACACACCCCTAACCCTAGTCCCAACCCTAACCATAACCCTAACCACAAACCTAACCCTAACACACCCCTAACCCTAATCCCAACCCTAACCCTAATCCTAACTTTAGCCCCAACCCTGACCCTAACTTTAGCCGCAACCCTAACCCTAACCCTAATGGGAAAATGGAAATAAATACATTTTTTTTATTTTATTATTTTTCCCTAACTAAGGTGGTGATAAAGGGGATTTGATTTACTATTTATAGAGGGTCTTTATGTTTGGCAGCTGTCACGCTAAAAGACGCTTTTTATTGCAAAAAATAATTTTTGCATCACCACATTTAGAGCGCTATAATATTTGCATATTTTGGCCCACAGAGTCATGTGAGGTCTTATTTTTTGCGGTATGAGTTGACATTTTTATTGGTACCATTTTTGGGCACGTGACTTTTTTTATCGCTTTTTATTTCGATTTTTGGGAAGTTAGAATGAACAAAAATCAGCAATTCATGAATTTCTTTTGGGGGGGCGTTTATATCGTTCCACGTGTGGTAAAATTGATAAAGCAGTATTATTCTTCGGGCTAGTACGATTACGGCGATACCTCATTCATATCATTTTTTTGTTTTTATTTAAAAAATTATTTTTTTGCATCACTTTATTCTGCGAGCTATAAATTTTTTATTTTTTCGCTGATGATGCTGTATGGCAGCCAGTTTTTGCGGGACAAGATGACGTTTTCAGCGGTACCATGTTTATTTATATCCGTCTTTTTGATTGCGTGTTATTCCACTTTTTGTTCGGAGGTATGGTGATATATCATTGTTTTTTTGCTTTGTTTTTTTTTAAGGGGTTCACTAAAGGGGTTAACTAGTGGGACAGTTCTATAGGGTGGGTCGTTACGGACGCGGTGATACCAGATATATGTACTTTTATTGTTTTGTTTTTTTTATTTACATGAAGAAATGAATCTATTGGGGAATATTTTTTTTTCCTTTATTTCGGAATTTTTTTTTTTACACATGTTATTTTCATTTTTTTTACTTTTTTACTTTGTCCCAGGGTGGGACATCACTGTATAAAGTCAGATCGCTGGACTGACAGTGTGCACAGCACTCTGTCAGACCAGCAATGTGGCAGGCAGTGCTGCAGGCTTTCTCAGCGCCTGCTCCCAGCAGGCACTGAGGAAGCCGCTTCCCTGCAGGACCTGGAAGGACCCCACGGCCATCTTAGATCCGGGGTCCTGCAGGGAGGAGGGTCCCTCGGAACAGCGCAATACATCGCGCTGTTCTGAAGGTCTCATGGAAGCACGCAGGGAGCCCTCTCCCTGCATGATACTTCCCTGTGCCCCCGGTACACCGCGATCATGTTTGATCGCGGTGTGCCAGGGGTTAATGTGCCGAGAGCGGTCCGTGACCACTCCTTGCACTTAGTGCCGGGTGTCAGCTGTAATAATCAGCTGACACCCAGCCGCGATCGGCTGCGCTCCTCCCGGGAGCGCGTCCGATCGCATGTGACGTACTATCCCGTCCATGGTCAGATTGGCCCAGGTCACATGGACGGGATAGTACGTCCGATGGCAGAAAGGTGTTAAAAAATAAACAGACTCAAGAAGATCTAACAGTTGGAATGGCAACTTCCATCCTGTTGGTGTTACGTGGAAGGGATGCACGCCTTCTGTCTGCGGCCAACACACTGCTTCTTCTTGCCTGTTGGAGTGATATGCCTTCTTCCCCATGTGTGCTACTGTCCTCACTCTGCATGTCCTCCTGCCAGGTTGGGTCAGTCACTATGTCATCCACCACCTCGTCTTCCACATCCGCACCATGCTCCTCCTCCTGACTTTCCGACAATTGTGTCTCATCATCGTCCACCTCTTCTGACCGTGGCTGCTCAAAAATTTGTGCATCACTACACGGAATATCATCTTTCACCGCGTCATGTGGAGCGGCCGAGATTCATGAATCTCCAAATGGAAAACTGAACAGCTCTTCGGAGTGTCCGAGTGTGGGATCTGGTGTCTCAGGGCGCTCTGCATGGTAGGAGGATAAGTATCAGGGTGAGTAATAGCCGCTCCACACTCACAACTACTCACACTTGACCGTGAGGAAGACATGGAAGTGGTGGTGGTGGTGGCTAAGTGACTTGATGCATTATTCGCTATCCAACCAACTACAGTTTCACACTGCTTGGGCTTCAATAGTGGTGTGCTGCGGTACAATAAAAACTGGGACAGGAAGGTTGAGCGAGAACATGTGCGTCTTTTGCTGCGGCCCACTTACAGCTTTGCCACGGACTCGGCCTCTGCATGTACCATCAGCATCACCAGGGGCGGATTATAATAGGGTCAATCTGGGCTACCGCCCAGGACCCAGTGGTGTGGGGGGGCCCACCACTGGGCCGCCATCAGGGCATTACTGCCCTGACGGCGGCGCGCTGTGGCAGTTTAACGCTATTGATGTGCGGGCACCCACACGTCAATAGTTAACAGCCGCCAGCCAATCGGAGGCTGGCAGCTGACGTCGACCGCAGCGCACACGTCGCCGGCGTCTGACGTCATTGTCAGTCGCCGGCGAGTGCACACTTGAGGAGGGAGCTTCGGAGCTGGAGAATGGAAAGGTAAGAAGAGAATGTGTGTTTTTTTTTTATTGAGCGGCAGGCCGGGGGACAGATTCACTGGACACATGGGGGAAGAATGCTGCATGCCATGATGGGGACATAATGCTGGAGACATGATGGGGGCAGAATGCTGGACACGATGGGGCAGAATGCTGTACATGATGGGGGCAGAATGCTGGCCATGATGGGGACATACAGTCAGGGCCAGAAATATTTGGACAGTGACACAATTTTCGCGAGTTGGGCTCTGCATGCCACCACATTGGATTTGAAATGAAACCTCTACAACAGAATTCAAGTGCAGATTGTAACGTTTAATTTGAAGGGTTGAACAAAAATATGTGTTAGAAAATGTAGGAATTGTACACATTTCTTTACAAACACTCCACATTTTAGGAGGTCAAAAGTAATTGGACAAATAAACATAACCCAAACAAAATATTTTTATTTTCAATATTTTGTGGCGAATCCTTTGGAGGCAATCACTGCCTTAAGTCTGGAACCCATGGACATCACCAAACGCTGGGTTTCCTCCTTCTTAATGCTTTGCCAGGCCTTTACAGCCGCAGCCTTCAGGTCTTGCTTGTTTGTGGGTCTTTCCCTCTTAAGTCTGGATTTGAGCAAGTGAAATGCATGCTCAATTGGGTTAAGATCTGGTGATTGACTTGGCCATTGAAGAATGTTCCACTTTTTTGCACTCATGAACTCCTGTGTAGCTTTGGCTGTATGCTTGGGGTCATTATCCATCTGTACTATTAAGCGCCGTCCAATCAAGTTTGCAGCATTTGGCTGAATCTGGGCTGAAAGTATATCCCGGTACACTTCAGAATTCATCCGGCTACTCTTGTCTGCTGTTATGTCATCAATAAACACAAGTGACCCAGTGCCATTGAAAGCCATGCATGCCCATGCCATCATGTTGCCTCCACCATGTTTTACAGAGGATGTGGTGTGCCTTGGATCATGTGCCGTTCCCTTTCTTCTCCAAACTTTTGGCTTCCCATCATTCTGGTACAGGTTGATCTTTGTCTCATCTGTCCATAGAATACTTTTCCAGAACTGAGCTGGCTTCTGGAGGTGTTTTTCAGCAAATTTAACTCTGGCCTGTCTATTTTTGGAATTGATGAATGGTTTGCATCTAGATGTGAACCCTTTGTATTTACTTTCATGGAGTCTTCTCTTTACTGTTGACTTAGAGACAGATACACCTACTTCACTGAGAGTGTTCTGGACTTCAGTTGATATTGTGAACGGGTTCTTCTTCACCAAAGAAAGTATGCGGCGATCATCCACCACTGTTGTCTTCCGTGGGCTCCCAGGTCTTTTTGGATTGATGAGTTCACCAGTGCTTTCTTTCTTTCTCAGGATGTACCAAATTGTAGATTTTGCCACTTCTAATGTTGTAGCAATTTCTTGGATGGGTTTTTTTCTGTTCTTGCAGCTTAATGATGGCTTGTTTCACCTGCATGGAGAGCTCCTGTGACCGCATGTTTCCTTCACAGCAAAACCTTCCAAATGCAAACACCACACCTCAAATCAACTCCGGCCCTTTCATCTGCTTAATTGAGAATGACATAACAAAGGGATTGCCCACACCTGTCCATGAAATAGCCTTGGAGTCATTTGTCCAATTACTTTTGGTCCCTTTAAAAACAGGGTGGCACATGTTAAGGAGCTGAAACTCCTAAACCCTTCATCCAATTTTAATGTGGATACCCTCAAATGAAAGCTGAAAGTCTGAACTTCAACTGCATCTGATTTGTTTTGTTTCAAATTCATTGTGGTAATGTCTAGAACCAAAATTAGATAAATGTTGTCTCTGTCCAAATATTTATGGACCTAACTGTAATGCTGGACATGATGGGGACATAATGCTGGCCATGATGGGGCAGAATGCTGGACATAATGGGGGCTGAATGCTGGCCATGATGGGGCAGAATGCTGGCCATGATGGGACATAATGCTGGCCATGATTGGGCAGAATGCTGGCCATGATGGGGACATAATGCTGGACATGATGGGGACATAATGCTGGCCATGATGGGGACATAATGCTGGCCATGATGGGGCTGAATGCTGGACATGATGGGGGCAGAATGCTGGACATGATGGGGGCAGAATGCTGGACATGATGGGGCAGAATGCTGGACATGATGGGGCAGACTGTGAGACATGGGGGCAGAATGCTGGACATGGGGCAGAATGCTGGACATGGGGGAAGAATGCTGGACATGGGGGCAGACTATGAGACATGGGGGCAGAATGCTGGACATGGGGGCAGACTGTGAGACATGGGGGCAGAATGCTGGACATGGGGGCAAACTGTGAGACATGGGAGCAAACTGAGACATGGGGCAGAATGTTGGACATGGGGCAGACTGCTAGACATGGGGGCAGAATGGAGATACCGGGCATGATTGTAGACACAGGGGGCAGAATGAGACACTGGGGGCATGACTGGAGACACTGGAGATACTGGGGGCAGGATTGGAGACAGATGGGGCAGAATAGAGACACAGGGGGCATGATTGGAGACAGATCGTGCAGGATCATGGGGCAGGATGGATACGATGGAGACAGATGAGGCAGGATGGAGAGATCATGTACGTACGTACATTCCCCTACAGGTACATGCAACTCCTAAATGGATACCAGTAATGCGACACACCCATGGACATGAATCTAACGCAACCACTACCAGCTACAGTTCCACAATACACACAGCTTCAACCTTGTTGGTTACTGATGCAGCCATCCGTGTACAGAGGAGAACACTGGAAACAGTCAGATATGGCGCAGACTGGAGCAAAGGACAGGGACACTGATGTGCTGGTTGCCCCTAAGTCTGTCACTAAACGTGTTGTGTATTCAAGGGATCGACTTCTGGAGCTGAGCAGGATGAAGGCTAATACAGCTGCGGACATACCACTTATTCCCCGTGAAGTGTGGAGACCTTTCAGAGGCTGCAGAGCAGGAAAAAAGGTGAAGTCCAGGAGAAGAAGGTTTAAAGCTGCAGTCCCATCCATTATCATGGGTAATGTGCGCTCGCTGGGAAATAAGACGGATGAACTTCTAGCTCTGTGTAAAACCAAGATGGAGTTCAAGTAATGCAGTCTCATGTGCTTCACAGAAACCTGGTTACATGGGGATGTTCCTGATTCAAGTGTTTTGATTCCAGGGTTTCACATGGTCCGGGCTGATAGAGACAAAGCTAAATCTGGTAAGAAGAAGGGTGGTGGGGTGATATTATACATTAATAACAGATGGTGCAATCAGCGTCATATTACTGTTACGGAAATTCACTGCAGTCAAAACATTGAACTCTTAGCAGTTGGCCTTAGGCCCTACTATTTACCTAGAGAATTTTCCATTTGCATTACAGTAGTCCTGTATATCCCTCCATCGGCAAACCAAGAGGCGGCTGGGGAAGTATTGTCAGGGGTGTTAGACCGCATTCAGACAAAGCATCCAAACTCGTTAACTGTAATCTCTGGGGACTTTAACAGAGCCATGATCTCAAAGGCTCTTGCAAAGTTCTATCAATATGTAAAATGTGCCACAAGAGACAGCAGTATATTGGATCTCCTCTATGCGAATGTTAAAGACGCCTATTCATCGTCTGCATTACCCCTCTGGGGAAATCAGACCACAACCTCATACTATTGTCTCCATCATACCAACCTGTTGTCAGTAAACAGCCAGCCACAATAAAATTAATTAGGAAGTGGACTCCAGCGGCAGAGGAGGTTCTACGAGACTGTTTTGACCTCACAGACTGGGAGGTGATATGCGACAGGGGAGAGCATGATGATGTAAATGATATTGTCGGGCGAGTAACGGATTATATAAATTTTTGTACTGACACTGTTGTACCAGCTAAAAATATTCGATGTTATGCAAATAACAAGCCTTGGATTACAAAAGAATTGAAACACTTACTAAACAAGAAAAAACTGGCATTTAAAATGAAGGATACAAAAAAACTGAAATTGATACAAAGGGACTTAAAGGGGAAAATTAAGAATGCCCGTGAGGCGTTCCGAATTAAATTAGAAAATAAATTGTTACAGAGCAATTCCATGGAGGTGTGGTTGGGCATGAAACAGCTAACTGGGTTTAAGGCAAAGTCGGAGCATGGGGAAGTGGATCTGCCCTGGGCTAAAGAAATGAATGAGTTTTTCAACAGATTCACCAACACAAGCACAGTGTCATCAGAAATGGGGGACGGATCCGGGAAAAGATCTGCAGCATTGACATTGGGGGATAAACTGCCTGCTTTCACTGCCTCCCAAAGCGACATGAGAAGACAGTTTAGCAGACTTGTTATTGGCAAAGCAGCTGGGTCTGATGGCCTCAGCCCACGTGTCCTCAGAGCATGTGCAAACCAACTGTGTACTGTCTTCCAGCACCTGTTTAACTGGAGCCTTCAATCACAGGGGGTACCAGAACTGTGGAAGACCACCTGCCTGGTGACGGTTCCTAAGACCACTTTTCCAACTTCCCTACAAGACTATCGTCCAGTGGCCTTAACATTGCATGCTATGAAGTCCTTGGAGAGAATAATACTCGCCTACTTGTGCCCGAGGGTGAGGGCCTACACTGACCACCTGCAGTTTGCGTACCAGCAGAGATTGGGGGTGGATGATGCTGTAGCGTCTCTGCTACATACAGTGCATTCGTTCTTGGACAATGATGGAACTGCAGTGCACGCCATGTTCTTTGACTTCTCTAGTGCTTTCAATACCCTACAGCCGCTCTTACTACGTAATAAGTTGACTGATATGGCATTAGATGAGGGGATGGTGAACTGGATAAGTGACTACCTGACAGACAGGCCGCAGTTTGTAAGGATGGGGGAGGTGGTATCTGGCAGTGTACGGAGCAGTGTTGGAGCCCCTCAGGGTACAGTGCTGTCACCCTTCCTCTTCTCATTGTATACAGCTGACTTTCAGTATAAATCTGATTTTTGTCACCTCCAAAAATTCTCAGATGACTCCGTGATTGTAGGGGGCATTGTGGGGGGCCGGGGGGGAGGAGGAATATAGAAGGGTGGTTTCTGACTTTGTGGATTGGTGTCAGACTGTCTAGAACTAAATGTAAAGAAAACCAAGGAGATGGTGGTGAGTTATAGAAGGAAAACGGAGGATTACTTACCGATCACCATTGCTGGCCAGGAGGTTGAGATTGTTGAGAGCTACAAATATTTGGGGGTTCACCTTGACAGTAAACTCGATTGGAGGTGTCATACAGAAAAGGTTTACAAGAAGGGAGTGAGCAAACTGTACTTTCTGCGGAAGCTCAGGTCGTTCAATGTGTGCAGTAAAATGCTGGAGATGTTCTACCAGTCCGTTGTAGCAAGCGCCATCTTTTTTGCTATCATTTGCTGGGGCAGTAGTGTGCGAGTAGCTGACGCTAATAAGCTCAACAAACTTATCAAGAAGGCAAGTGCAGCTGTTGGCCTCCATCTTGACTCTTTTGAGGAGGTATTGGAGGATAGAATTCAGAAGAAGTGTAGGGCTATAATGAACAATAATACACAACCCCTATGCAAGCTGTTCTTGAAGCAGAAGAGCACATTCAGCAGCCGTCTAATCCTATTAAGGTGCAAGAAGGAGAAATTCAGGAAATCGTTTGTACCTACTGCTATGGGGATGTATAATAATTTCCTAAGGGTGGTAGAAAATAATGACTGATGGCTGGTGTACTAATGTCAATTAACATTGTCTTATATACACATGAACTACACACTTTTATTTATTATGTAATGTTGGTATACCTGTGCAAGATTTGTGTCCTAATATTTTATGTACTGCTGTTTGTATTGCTGCTGTAATACTGTAATTTCCTTGTGTGTGTGTCTACCTTATTACCCCTCACTGCCGGGTCCCCGTCCGTCCTGCACCCCTGCACATCTATCTGCCCTGAAGGACTCAGCCTTACTTGTGGAAGGCTTAACATCTACTGCACAATATTAACCCTTCAGTGGATCTGCATAGCAGCGCTGGTCATCCTGACCAGGTACCACAAGTGGCATCACGAATCCCCATAGCAATATTCAATTCACCTGTAAATATCCCACATTAAAGAATGAGCACCAGAGCCACGGACTAAGCTGTGTCGCCGTGACATCCCCCATAGTAGTCTATAGGCTCAGATCCGAGTTCCCATTGCTCTGGAGGGCGACTCATATACTCCAGAATTAGCCCTTAGAAGAACTGTTGGGTTATCAGGATTTGAGTAGTTTAGGATGGTAGACCCCACACTTGCTAAGAAATTGACAAATCTGACCCTATCTTGGCAACCTCTTTCCCTACACTATTTCAATCCGGAGATGAATGCGTAGAGCAGGGCGGGGTCCGGTCTCTTATACTCGTGATGATGCTGTGCGGCCAAACCAATCACCGCACGACCACAACAAAGATGGCTGCGGAATTATATGGCTTGGCAGACATTCCCTGCAGCGTGATTGGATCTCTAAAGTCCTCCAAAAATGCTGGGTGGAGACCCTGTTCCCGCTGAATAATCCTGGAAAAGCTCGCTGCTCGCCAAGGACACCGAGTACACTGATACTCGGGCGAGTAACGAGTAGTTGCGAGCGCATTCGCGCATCACTACTTTCAACCCACATACTGGATGGGCCCCGTAAAATCCACGTCACCATATTCCTTTTATACTCCCGTACTCTTTTGTTCTACACATTGACAGCAATGTCTGCCCTGCTACATAGCCAAATTCATCCCGTAATGTTTTGGAACCCACATACTGGATGGGCCCCACAAAAACCACTTCACATTATTAATTTTGTACTCCCGTAGTCTTAGTTTTACACATTGACAGCAATGTCTGCCCTGCTGCAAAGTCATATGCACCCCATTACGCCTTGGAATCCACATACTGGATGGACCCAGTAAAATCAACTTCACCATATTCCTTTTTTACTCCCGTACTCTTATTTTTAATCATTGGCAGCAAGGCCAGCCCTGCTGCATAGCCATATGCACCCCATTACACCTTGGAACCCACATACTGGATAGACCCCATGTAATCCACGTCACCATATTCATTTTGTACTCCCGTATTCTTTTGTTTACAGAGTGACAGCAATGTCTGCCCTGCTGAAAATATATATGCACCACATTACACCTTGGAACCCACATACTGGATGGGCCTCGTAAAAACCACTTCACCATATTCATTTTGTACTCCCGTACTCTTTTTTTTAAACATTGGCAGCAATCTCTGCCTTGCTGCATAGCCAAATGCACCCCATTACACCTTGGAACCCACAAGCTGGATTGGCCCTGTAAAAACTACCTCACCATATTCATTTTGTACTCCCATACTCTTTGTTCTATACATTGACAGCAATGTCTGCCCTGCTGCAAAGTCTTATGCACCCCATTACACCTTTGAACCAACATACAGTATGGGCCCAGGAAAATCCACTTCACATTATTCAATTTGTACTCCCATACTCATTTTTTTAACCCCTTAGTGACAGAGCCATTTTGCAGCTTAATGACAGGGCCAATTTTTACAATTCTGACCACTGTCAATTTATGAGGTTATAACTCTGGAACGCTTTAACGAATCCAGCTGATTCTGAGATTGTTTTTTCGTGACATATTGTACTTCACGTTAGTGGTAAAATTTCTTTAATATGACTTGTGTTTATTTATGAAAAAAAACGGAAATATGGCGAATATTTTGAAAATGTAACAATTTTCAAACTTTAAATTTTTATGCCCTTAAATCAGAGAGATATGTCACACAAATTTCTTAATAAATAACATTTCCCACATGTCTACTTTACATCAGCACAATTTTGGGAACAAAATTTTTTTTGTTACGAAGTTATAAGGGTTAAAATTTGACCAGCGATTTCTCATTTTTACAACACCATTTTTATTTTAGGGACCACATCACATTTGAAGTCACTTTGAGGGGTCTATACGATAGAAAATACCCAAAAGTGACACCATTCTAAAAACTGCACCCCTCAAGGTGCTCAAAATCACATTCAAGAAGTTTATTAACCCTTTACGTGCTTCACAGGAACTGAAGCAATGTGGAAGGAAAAAATTAACATTTAACTTTTTTTGCAAAAACTTTAATTCGGAATCAATTTTTTTTATTTTCACAACTGTTAAAAGAAAAAATAAACCAAAAAATTTGTTGTGCAATTTCTCCTGAATAAGCCGATACCCAATATGAGGGGGTAAACCACTTTTTGGGCGCACGTCAG
Source organism: Oophaga sylvatica (assembly GCA_033576555.1). Classification (NCBI taxonomy): domain Eukaryota; kingdom Metazoa; phylum Chordata; class Amphibia; order Anura; family Dendrobatidae; genus Oophaga; species Oophaga sylvatica. The sequence continues at coordinate 286,445,092 of JARQOD010000003.1, read as the reverse complement.
AGGTCGCAAGGGAAGGAGCGACATTTGACTTTTTCAACGCAGAATTGGCTGGACGCCATGTTGCGTTTGTAGAGGCCCTGATGTGTCTAAACAGTGGAAACCCATCACAAGTGACCCCATTTTGGAAACTAGACCCCCTAAGGAACTTATCTAGATATGTGGTGAGCACTTTGAACCTCCAAGTGCTTCACAGAAGTTTATAACATAGAACAGTGAAAATAAAAAATCATATTTTTTCCACAAAAACAATCTTTTCACCCCAATTTTTATTTTCCCAAGGGTAACAAGACCCCAAAAGTTTTTGTGCAATTTGTCCTGAGCATGCTGATACCCCATATGTGGGGGTAAACCACTGTTTGGGTGCATGGCAGAGCTTGGAAGGGAAGGAGCGCCGTTTGACTTTTTCAGCGCAGAATTGTCTGGACGTCATGTCGTGTTTGTAGAGGCCCTGATGTGTCTAAACAGTGGAAACCCCCCACAAGTGACCCCATTTTGGAAATTAGACCCCCTAAGGAACTTATCTAGATGTGTGGTGAGCACTTTGAACCTCCAAGTGCTTCACAGAAGTTTATAATATAGAACCGTGAAAATAAAAAATCATATTTTTTCCACAAAAACGATCTGTTAACCCCAATTTTGATTTTCCCAAGGGTAACAAGACCCCAAAAGTTTTTGTGCAATTTGTCCTGAGCATGCTGATACCCATATGTGGGGGTAAACCACTGTTTGGGTGCATGGCAGAGCTTGGAAGGGAAGGAGCGCCGTTTGACTTTTTCAACTCAGAATTGGCTGGACGCCATGTCGCGTTTGTAGAGGCCCTAATGTGTCTAAACAGTGGAAACCCCCCACAAGTGACACCATTTTGGAAACTAGACCCCCTAAGGAACTTATATAGATGTGTGGTGAACACTTTGAACCCCCAAGTGCTTCACAGAAGTTTATAACTCCCGGGCATGAAAATAAAAAGTCATATTTTTTCCACAAACCTGATCGTTTAGTCCCCAATTTTTTATTTTCCCAAGGGTAACAGGAGAAATTAGACCACAAAAGTTGTTGTCCAATTTGTCCTGAGTATGCTGATACCCCATATGTGGGGTGGGACCACTGTTTGGGCGCACGGCAGGGCTCGGAATGGAGGGAGCGCCATTTAACTATTTGAACGCCACGTCGTGTTTGGAGACCCCCTGATGTGTCTAAACAGTGGAAATTCCCCACAAGTGACCCCATTTTGGAAACTAGACCCCTTAAGGAACTTATCTAGATGTGTGGTGAGCACTTTGAACCCCAAGTGTTTCACAGAAATTTATAAACGCAGAGCTGTGAAAATAAAAAATCTTTTTTTTTCTCAAAAATGTTTTTTTTAGCCAGCTATTTTTTATTTTCCCAAGGATAACAGGAGAAATTAGAACCCCAAAATTGGTGTGCAATTTGTCCTGAGTACGCTGATACCCCATATGTTGGGGTAAACCACTGTTTGGGCGCACGGCAGGGCTCGGAAGGGAGGGAGTGCCATTTGACTTTTTGAACGCCACGTCGTATTTGGAGACCCCCTGATGTGCCTAAATAGTGGAAATCCCCCAATTCTAGCTCTAACCCTAACCCCAACACACCCCTAACCCTAATCCCAACCCTAATCCTAACCTAAATCCCAACCCTAATTCCAACCCTAATTGTAACCCTAACCTTAATTGTAACCCTAACTCTAATTGTAACCCTAACTCTAATTTTAACCCTAACCCTAATTGTAACCCTAACCCTAATTCTAACCCTAATTATTACCCTAACCCTAAGGCTAGGTTCATTTTGCGTTTTACCAGCCTGTTCAACACATAGCTTTGACGGGCTGGTAACGGTATAGCATAACGCGATCGCGTTATGCTATACCCGCTAGCGCATAGGAATCAGCAGATGATTCATCTGCGCTAGCGGTGACGGAGCCCAGACGCTGCAGCCCGCGTCCGTGGCTCCGTCACTGAATGATGGCACGTCGCAAACGCATGCCGCTTTACGGCATGCGTTGCGATGCTCCCTCAAATGGGGGTGAATGGCAACGTTAACAGACTGCGTTACACCGCGTTATACCACGGTGTAATGCAGTCCGTCTAACGGACTGCCATAACGCAGTATGAACCCAGCCTAACCCTAACCCTAATTATAACACTAACCCTAATGCTAACCCTAACCCTAAAGCTAACCCTAACCCTAATTATAACCCTAACCCTAATTATAACCCTAACCCTAACGGAAAAATGAAAATAAATATAATTTCTATTTTTTATTATATGTCCCTAACTAAGGGGGTGATAAATGGGGGGGTTATGTACTGTTTTTTTATTTTGATCACTGTGATAATTTATCACAGTGATCAAAATGCACTTTCTGGAGAATGAAGGAAAAAAAAATTGAATCTGCCGCCAAGCAGATCGGCGGGCGCACTGCGCATGCGCCCGCCATTTTTTTTTCCAGGAAGAAGACCGGGAGCATCGGAGGCCAGGGGGACCTGCCGAAGGACACCGGCAGGTACAGGGGGAGTTCAGGGGGACCTGGGGACCCTCATTTTCTCCCCTCTGATGTGCGATCACATCAGAGGGGAGAGAAATCATTTTTTTTTTTTCGCGATTGCCGTTATGCTGTATAGCGGCGATCGCAACAACGGGATCGGTGAATACCGACCCGGATCATGCTCTCCCCCCAGTAGCCGAGACCCCCGAGAATATTGCCCATCCCCCCCAGCACATAGCGGCGGGCGCACTGAGCATGCGCCCGCCATTTTCTTCATAGCGGCGGCACCGGGGGACAATGTAGGGGCCGGGGGCCACATGCAGGGGATCGGGGGCCACATGGGGGTCCCGGGGACCCTTTTTCTCTGTCCTCTGATGTCCGATGACATCAGAGGACAGAGAAATAAAATGGCACAACTTTTTTTTTTTTGTTGCGATCGCCATTATATGGTTAATAACGGCGATCGCAACATCGGTGTCGGTAAAAAACGACCCGATTCATGTTCTCTGGGGTCTCAGCTACCCCCGGTAGCCGAGACCCTGGAGAAAATGCACCTCTGGGGGTCGCTATTCACTTTTTCCACAGCGCCGTTAATTAACGGGCTGTGGTTTAAGTACCCTTAATGACCGCCGTTAAAAGGCGTATCGGCGGTCGTTAAGGGGTTTAACATTGGCAGCAAGGCCAGCCCTGCTGCATAGCCATATGCTCCCCATAACACCTTGAAACTCACATACTGGATGGGCCCCATAAAATCCACTTCACCATATTCATTTTGAACTCTCATCCTCTTTTGTTTACACAGTGACAGCAATATCTGCCCTGCTGCATATCCATATGCACCCCATTACACCTTGGAACCCACATACTGGATGGGCCCCTGAAAACCCACTTCACATTTTTCATTTTGTACTCCCGTACTCTTTTTTTTAAACATTGGCAGCAATGTCTGCCCTGCTGCATAGCCATATGCACCCCATAACGCATTGGAACCCACATACTGGATGGGCCCCGTAATATCCACGTCACCATATTCCTTTTGTACTCCAGTACTCTTAGTTTAACACATTGACAGCAATGTCAAACTGCTGCAAAGTCATATGCACCCCATTACGCCTTGGAACACACATACTGAATGTGCCCCATAAAATCTACGTCACCATATTCCCTTTGTACTCCCGTACTCTTTTGTTTTACACATAGGTAGCAAGGCCAGCCCTGCTGCCTAGTCATATGCACCCCTTTACGCGTTGGAGCATACATACTGGATGGGCCTTGTAAAATCCACGTCACCATATTCCTTTTGTGCTCCTGTACGCTTTTGTTTACACAGTGACAGCAAAGTCTGCCCTGCTGCATAGCCATATGCACCCCATTACACCTTGGAACCCACATACTGGATGGGCCCCGTAAAATCCACATCACCATATTCCTTTTGTACTCCCGCATTCTTAGTTTAACACATTGACAGCAATATCTGCCCTGCTGCAAAGTCATATGCACCCCATTATGCCTTGGAGCCCACATACTGGATGGGCCCCATAAAATCAACTTCACCATATTTATTCTGTACTCTCATACTCTTTGTTTTACACATTGACAGCAATCTCTGCCTTGCTGCAAAGTCATATGCACACCATTACACCTTGGAACCCACATACTGGATGGGCCCCGTAAAATCCACTTCACCATATTAATTTTGTACTCACGTACTCTTTGTTTTACACATTGACAGCAATGTCTGCCCTGCTGCAAAGTCATAAGCACCCTATTATGCCTTTGAACCCACATACTGGATGGGCCCATGAAAATCCACTTAACAATATTTTTTTTGTACATCCAGAAGTCACCAATGACAGACATAAAAGGTCTAAGTTAATCTACCCAAGTGATAAATAATGGGGCTTTGGTTCAAGATTTTCAACATACCAAAGTAAATGGCATTTGTATGCCAAAAAAAAATTAATTACACCTCCATGCAAAGTGTTAGTTTTCTGAACAGAAACAGTTGAAGATTTTTTTTTATTCCAATGTTAGTGTATCAGATAAAGAAATTAATTTGGCTTCACTGAAATCGTCTTCTGATGGCAAAGAAAAGCATTCAGTGAACTGTGAAACTGAAGGCAAAAATCGTACATTGCAAGATGGTGGACGTTACACAAGGCATGTTTCCAAAACATTATTTTCAAATATCAGAAAAGTGCATTCTTCCCCTACCAATTACATTTCTCAATGTTCAAATAAAAAATCACATAGAAAATCACACATAGTGAAGGAGAACTGACTGCAAGGAAAAAAAGGAAAGAATCAGCATCTCTTCCACCAAAACTTGATAACACTTCAGAGTTGTGGCAGATAAAAATCTCACCAATTAGTCCAAAAGTGAGTGAAACAGATTACATTAAATCCTTGCAAGACTATAAAGTTTACTAATGTGACACAAAATTGTTATGATCTGCTACAAGCACTAAGGAAAGGAGGGAATTCTGTCCCTACAATAGGACTGAGCTGGATCCCTACGATGTAACGGGGAACCTGATCCTGCGACCAGACCCGCTAAAGTCCTCAGCTAGTCTGAACGAAGACCTATAGTTGCGAGGAAGGAATCCCTACAAGATCTAGGGACTGGGTGAAAAGGTGGACACCTCCTAACAGAAAGTGTAGCAGGGAAAATAAAACAGAAAACAAATACTAAGAGATCCTAAGATCAAGCAAAACTGACAGAGTAAGGCACCTAAGCACCCGGCTAGCTTAAGAATAGATAATACAATGAAGTCCAGCAAAGCCAGAAGGGCGGAGCCAGACTAAATAGGGTAAAAAGGTCATGTGACCAGCAAACTGAAACAAAACCTAACAAGAGGGTTCTAACAGTACCCTCCCTTCAAAGAGGATCCTCCGGATCCCCTAGGACTTAGGCTTATCCGGAAATCTCTTGTGAAACGCTCTGACAAGTCTAGACGCAGAAACATCATCCGCCCTCACCCATGAGTTATCCTCGGGTCCATAACCCTTCCAAGCGACGAGGTACTGCAAACCCCTCTATATCGTCTAGAATTTAGGATGCGGGAAATCTCATATTGCCCGTCCTCCACCACCAGGGGAACAGTGGCCAACACGTCTCCCTCTGAGACCTCAGCTTTTTCAAGAGAGAAACATGAAACACCGGATTAATCTTCCAGGAGGTGGGAAGCTCCAACTTAACAGCAGATTGGTTAATAACCTGAAGCACCTTAAAGGGCCCTACAAACTTGGGACCCAATTTCTTAGACGGAATCCTCAAGCGCAGATTTTTAGAGCACAACCAAACCATGTCACCAATAGCAAACAAAACCTCTTGTCGTTTTCTATCAAAATACACTTTGGATCTTTTGTTAGCCTCCTGAAGATTACCACGCACATCAGTCCAAACTCTCTCCAAAACACCAGAAAAATTCTCCTCTTCAGGTACAGCCGATCCCAACTTGGAAAATGACCCAAATGACGGATGTCTCCCAGTACAACAAAAAAAAGGCGAACAACCAGCAGAAGCGGATGTATGGTTGTTAAGAGCAAACTCAGCAAGTGGCAGAAACTCAGACCACCCCTCTTGATTATCAGTCACAAAACAACGCAAGAACTGCTCAACATCCAGGTTTTTCCTTTCTGTCTGGCCATTAGACTCAGGATGATATCCGGATGAAAACGACAAATGAACTCCCAACCTGTCACAAAAAGCACGCCAAAAACGAGCCACAAACTGAGGTCCCCTATCAGAAACAATGTCAGTAGGAACACCATGCAGTCTGACTATTTCCTTGACAAAGGCCTTAGCGAGAGTCTTAGCGCAGGGCAGTTTGATGAAAGGAACCAAGTGACACATCTTGCTAAAACGGTCCACGACCACCCAGATGACAGTGAAACCCTCAGAGGGGGGAAGGTCAGTAATAAAGTTCATAGCCAAATGTGTCCGAGGTGCACTAGGGACCTCCAGAGGGCAAAGCAACCCCGCAGCAGGAGTATGAGAAGACTTAGATAATGTCACGCGGTCTTATGATATGTGTACGATGTCAGTAAACTATTCTTAAAAGAACAACACTCTATACAACATATAGATTAGCAACATCAGCATGTAAATATAGAATAGATTTACCTGACACGATATCCGTTGAACTCAGGGTTAATCTTGAGGACTTGATACACTGTCACAGGAAAGAGGAGGACCGGGGGTCTAACCTGACCCTAAACTGGGGTCCTAACTAAACCCTCACCTTGGAGGTACTGATAATGGTTCAGAGGTCCAAGTCTCCAGCCTAACCCTGTCTCCTATCAGTCCCTGAACCCTGTAATCAGTCCTAAGAAGGATTCTGATTACCACCAAAGGGATATGGGCTGATCTCTGCTAAATACACAGATTAGACATATAAGACAGACTGGAGAAAACACAGACTTGCATACACACTCAAACACAGAAGGAACATAAATGATCTGGGATATTAAACTCTAAGCAAGGTGAGCTTAAAACAACTAAGGAGCTCTTTAACTTAAGTCTATACAGATACAATCCTATCTGTGGTCTGCATGAAGAATTTCACTGGCAACTCCCAACACAGACAACCAGAGATTTAAAGGAAACCAATCAACAAATAATTAATTGCAGCCGGGAGAAAACTGCACCCAGTCCCAGAACTGAGCACAGACAGAATTAACTCCCTAACTGCCAAACACAAAGAAACAGCAACTCAGCTGTGAGAAGTCAGAATGTGCAACCGCGACGATCTTCGTGGCGATGCACACATGACAGTACCCCCCCTTCTACGAGGGGCCTCCGGACCCTCAGGGCCAGGTTTGCCCGGGTGAGTTCTGTGGAAGGTCCGCACCAAACGATCTGCGTTAATGTCAGACGCAGGAACCCACGTCCTCTCCTCTGGACCATACCCCTTCCAATGCACCAAGTACTGAAGGGACCGGCGATTCAGACGTGAGTCAATGATCTTTGACACTTGAAACTCCAAGTTACCATTGACCACCACTGGAGGAGGAGGTAGAGGTGATGGTATGACTGGTGCCACGTACCTCTTAAGTAATGACTTCTGGAACACATTATGAATTTTAAACGTAGGAGGGAGGTCCAGACGAAATGCCACAGGATTAATTATGGAACTGATCCTGTACGGCCCGATGAATCTGGGGCCCAGCTTCCAGGAGGGAACTTTAAGTTTTATATTCCTGGTAGACAACCATACCAGATCGTTCACATTAAGATCTGGACCAGAAACTCTCCTCCTATCAGCCATACGTTTATAACGGTTCCCCATAGCACTCAGATTATTCAATACACCTCTCCACACTGAAGCAAGTGACGACGAGAAACGCTCCTCCTCAGGAACCCCAGAAGGGCCCCCCCCATTGAAAGTACAAAACTGGGGATGAAAACCATATGCCCCAAAAAACGGGGACTTACCAGTGGACTCGCTCCGCCTGTTGTTAAGAGCGAACTCTGCCAGAGGCAAGAAAGAAGACCAGTCCTCCTGGTTCTCTGAGACAAAACACCGAAGATAAGTCTCTAAGCTTTGATTCAGACGCTCTGTCTGACCATTGGTCTGCGGATGAAAAGCCGAGGAAAATGACAATTGCATCCCCCGACGTAAACAAAATGCCCTCCAAAACTTGGACACAAACTGAGACCCCCTATCTGACACCACATCAGAAGGCAACCCATGAAGTCTCACAATCTCCCCAATGAACACCTGCGCCAGAGTTTTAGCATTAGGGAGGGCAGGAAGAGCAATGAAATGTGCCATCTTACTGAACCTGTCAACAACCACCAGTATGACAGTCTTCCCTGACGACTGAGGAAGGTCCGTGATGAAGTCCATAGACAAATGAGTCCATGGACGCTCCGGAAGTTTCAAGGGTAAGAGGGTCCCAGACGGACGGGTATGAGGGGTCTTAGAGCGAGCACAAACCCCACAGGACGCGACAAAAGTTAAAACATCTTTATTAACGTTAGGCCACCAAAACCGGCGAGAAAGGAGATCTAAAGTAGCCTTACTCCCTGGATGTCCTGCTAAAGCAGAATTATGATGTGCCTCAATAACCTTTTGTCTCAACTGATTTGGGACAAACAGTCTCCCTGGAGGTCCTGCAGGGGCATCCCCCTGAGCCTCTAACACCTCCTCCTCAAGCTCAGAACATACAGCCGACACTACCACCCCTCCTGAAGGATGGGAATCGGGTCATCCATTTTCCCCGCCCCTGGGAAACTGCGAGACAAGGCATCCGCCTTAACATTCTTAGATCCAGGGCGATAAGTGACAACAAAATTAAACCTGGTAAAAAACAACGACCATCGAGCTTGTCTGGAATTCAGACGCTTAGCAGATTCCAAATACAGCAGGTTCTTGTGATCAGTAATGACGGTGACCGGGTGGACTGCCCCCTCCAAAAAGTGACGCCATTCTTCAAAAGCCAACTTAATGGCCAAAAGTTCCCTATTGCCGATATCATAATTCCTTTCGGCGGACGACAATTTTTTAGAAAAGAAAGCGCACGGATGCCATTTACCAGGGGACGGACCCTGGGACAATATTGCACCACCCCTACGTCAGACGCGTCCACCTCCACAACGAACGGCTGTGATGCATCTGGTTGGATGAGAACGGGTGCCGAAGCAAAACATTTTTTCAAAGAGGAAAAAGCTTGGCAAGCTTTGTCCGACCATTTAGAAAAATCCGTCCCTTTTCTTGTCATGTCAGTGAGAGGTTTGACAACAGATGAGAAATTACAAATAAATTTCCGGTAGTAGTTAGCAAACCCCAGAAAACGCTGCAGAGCCTTAAGATCCTCTGGCTGATCCCATTCAAGCACTGCTCTCACCTTTTCAGGGTCCATACGGAAACCGGAGGCTGACACCAAGAAACCCAAAAACTGAAGTTCCTGTACGGCGAATACACACTTTTCCAGTTTGGCGTATAGTTTATTGTCTCGCAAGATCTGCAACACCTGTCTCACATGCTCCTGGTGAGACACAAGATCTGGTGAGTAAATTAAAATGTCATCCAAATATACGACCACAAACAGCCCCACCAGATGACGAAAAATGTCATTAACAAAATGTTGGAATACTGCTGGTGCAGTAGTCAGACCAAAAGGCATGACAAGGTTCTCATAATGTCCCTCCGGCGTGTTAAACGCCGTTTTCCACTCATCCCCCTCTTTTATCCTAATCAGATTATACGCCCCCCTGAGATCCAATTTAGAGAACCATTTGGCGCCAACAATTTGATTGAAGAGATCAGGAATCAGAGGGAGTGGATACGGATCTCGAACAGTAATCCGATTAAGTTCGCGGAAATCCAAGCAAGGGCGTAGGCCTCCATCTTTTTTCTTCACAAAGAAGAACCCCGCGGCCACTGGGGAAGATGAAGGTCTAATATGCCCTTTGGCCAGACTTTCCGAAATATAATCTTTCATAGCCTGCCTCTCAGGACCAGAAAGGTTATATAACCTAGCTTTAGGTAACTTAGCATCAGGAAGTAAATTAATAGAGCAGTCATACACGCGATGAGGAGGCAACTCCTGACACCCCTCCTCAGAGAACACATCCCCAAAGTCCTCCAAAAAAGGAGGCAAAGTACTAGGCACGACCGCACTGATGACTGTGTTCATGCAGTTACTTTTGCAAAACTCCCCCATTGGCTTATATCTCTGGACTGCCAATTAATCACAGGGTTATGTTTAACCAACCAAGGAAGTCCCAACACAATAGGAGTAGGTAGACCCTCCAACACATAACAAGATAATAGTTCCCTATGTATTGCCCCTACCCGAAGGTCAATGTTATGAACCTCATGAACAAAGCTACCTTGGCCGAGAGGCCTGGCGTCAATGGAGAATATAGGGATCGGTTTTACCAATACACTCAGATGCATACCTTGAGCCTGAGCAAACTGAGCGTCAACCAGATTAGCCCCGGACCCACTATCAAGAAGAACAGAAAATCTCTCCACTCTCGTACCAACCACCACCTCCACTGGTACAAGGAACTGAGAAGAACTAGCGGACGAAATACATACTCCCAGGTTGTCGTCCACCACACAACCTGGGATTAACAGTTTTCCGGCGACTTTTTGCTCAACAAGGCACGGGATGGACATCCCCCAACAAAATGTCCCTCTTTCCCGCAGAAGAAACACCTTCTAGTCCTGCGGCGTACCGCCAATCCCCTCCTACGAAATGATGTCCCTCCCAACTGCATAGGCTCCTCCGAACAGACAAGGGGAACCTCAACATAAGGGACTTTAGTAGTAGGTGGAGTAACAACAGGGGGCGGAGTTACCTCGCACCTCTCCCGGAGCCGTCTATCAGTACGGATAGCTAGGGCCATAGCAGCCTCCAGTGATGGAGGAGAATCATACTGAGCCAAAACGTCCTTTAATTTGTCAGAAAGCCCATGACAAAACTGGCTCCTAAGAGCTGGGTCATTCCACTGAGTATCTGTGGCCCATCTACGGAACTCAGAAGCAAATTCCTCCGCCGGACGATCTCCCTGCTGTATCTTACGTAATTTTGTCTCAGCAAGAGAGACCCGATCTGGGTCATCATATACCAAACCCAGGGCAGTAAAAAATCGATCTACTGACTGTAGAGCCGGGGATCCCGGAGGAAGGGAGAAGGCCCAGGATTGATGGTCCCCTTGTAGGAGCGAGATAACAATTCCCACTCTCTGCTCTTCACTCCCTGATGATTGAGGCCGAAGCCGAAAATACAATTTACATGCTTCCCTGAAGGTAAAAAATTTGTCTCGCCCACCAGTGAACCTGTCCGGGAGAGCTACTTTAGGTTCAAATCTGGTTTGCTCCGAGGGAGACAAAACTTTGGACTTAATGTCCGTCAGCTCCATGGATAATCCCTGCAACTGCAGAGCCAGCTGGGCTACTGGATCCATGGCAACTGGGAATAATTTTATGGGCCAGTGAAAATGTCACGCGGTCTTATGATATGTGTACGATGTCAGTAAACTATTCTTAAAAGAACAACACTCTATACAACATATAGATTAGCAACATCAGCATGTAAATATAGAATAGATTTACCTGACACGATATCCGTTGAACTCAGGGTTAATCTTGAGGACTTGATACACTGTCACAGGAAAGAGGAGGACCGGGGGTCTAACCTGACCCTAAACTGGGGTCCTAACTAAACCCTCACCTTGGAGGTACTGATAATGGTTCAGAGGTCCAAGTCTCCAGCCTAACCCTGTCTCCTATCAGTCCCTGAACCCTGTAATCAGTCCTAAGAAGGATTCTGATTACCACCAAAGGGATATGGGCTGATCTCTGCTAAATACACAGATTAGACATATAAGACAGACTGGAGAAAACACAGACTTGCATACACACTCAAACACAGAAGGAACATAAATGATCTGGGATATTAAACTCTAAGCAAGGTGAGCTTAAAACAACTAAGGAGCTCTTTAACTTAAGTCTATACAGATACAATCCTATCTGTGGTCTGCATGAAGAATTTCACTGGCAACTCCCAACACAGACAACCAGAGATTTAAAGGAAACCAATCAACAAATAATTAATTGCAGCCGGGAGAAAACTGCACCCAGTCCCAGAACTGAGCACAGACAGAATTAACTCCCTAACTGCCAAACACAAAGAAACAGCAACTCAGCTGTGAGAAGTCAGAATGTGCAACCGCGACGATCTTCGTGGCGATGCACACATGACAGATCTAGCACACACAGTGCATTGATGCACCCACTTAATAACTTCTTTCTGCCATCCTGGCCACCAAAAACTGCGACCCACAAGTCTCTTGGTCTCAGAGATTCCAGGATTGACCTGCCAACCGAGAGTCATGATATTCAACAAACAAATCTCTCCTCAGGGTACCAGGCACAAACAACCTCCCATGCGGCGTGTTAGATGGGGCATTCTCCTGTGCTTTAAGAATCTCATCTTCCAACACGGAGTCCAAAACAGCAATAACAACCCCCTCTTGCAAGATGTTTTCCTCCTCCTCAGTACCCACCATAGGAGAAAAGCTGCGAGACAAAGCATCAGCTTTAACATTTTTAGTACCTGGGATGTAAGTAATGGTAAAATTAAACCGTGAGAAAAACAGTGCCCACCTAGCCTGACGGGCATTCAAGCGTTTGGCAGCATCAAGGTAGATCAGATTTTTATGATCGGTGAAGACTTGAATGGGAAATTCCGCTCCCTCCAAAAAATGACGCCAGTGTTCAAATGCGAGTTTAATTGCCAACAATTCCCGATTACCGATATCATAATTTAGTTCAGACTCAGAAAATTTTTTGAAAAAAAAGCACAGGGATGTACTCCATCCATCTTTGCCTGAGACAACACCGCGCCGACCCCCACAGAAGAAGCATCAACCTCAACCAAAAATGGTTTAGTCACATCAGGCTGCGTAAGGATGGGAGCAGAGCTGAACCTCTCCTTTAGCAACACAAAAGCCTCAATGGCCTCAGTAGTCCACTGAACCGCATCAGCACCTTTCCTGGTGAGATCGGTCAGAGGTTTGGCAATCACAGAAAAATTTTTTATGAATTTTCTATAATAATTGGCGAACCCCAAAAACCTCTGTATTGATTTCACACCAATAGGTCTAGGCCAATCCTGCACACCTTGCACTTTCACCGGGTCCATCTCAAAACCTTCACTGGAGACAATGTAGCCCAAAAAACTAAGTCTCTGTACAGCGAACTCACATTTTTCTAGTTTGGCAAAAAGTGAATTATCACTCAGTAATTGTAATACTTCACGCACACTCCCCCAATGAGACTCCAAATCTGGTGAATAAATCAAAATGTCATCCAAATACACAACCACACTTCTGCCGATCAAAGGTCTAAGGATGTCATTAATAAGATTCTGAAAAAATGCCGGAGCACTGGAAAGTCCAAAAGGCATGACCAGATTCTCAAAATGACCCAGTGGAGTGTTAAACGCAGTCTTCCATTCATCCCCCTCCTTCATGCGCAACAAATTGTATGCCCCTCGAAGATCAATTTTCGAGAACCACTTGGCCCCCACTAACTGATTAAACAAATCAGGAATCAATGGCAGTGGGTAAGGATTGCGTACAGTAATCTTATTAATCTCACGAAAGTCTAGACAAGGCCATAAAACCGCCGTCCTTTTTTTTAACAAAAAAAAATCCAACCACCACAGGAGATTTGGAAGGCCTAATGTGACCGGCGGCCAAGCTTGTCTGTATGTATTCCTCCAAAGCCTTTCTCTCGGGAATAGTCAAATTAAATAAACGACTTTTAGGAAGAGTCGCTCCAGGGACAAATTCAATTGCACAATCATAATCTCTATGAGGAGGCAATACCTGCGATTCCTTATCAGAAAAAACTTTCCAAAAATCCTGAATAGGTACAGGTAACTCCCCCTTAACTACAGCAGCAATACGCCCGTTACAACACTTGTCATAACAATTGGGACTCCAGGACTTAATTTCATTGGTAGACCAATCCAGTACCGGATTGTGCAATTTTAACCAGGGTAACCCCAAAATCACCGGTGAGGGCAAATTATTCAAAACTACCAAATCCAAATTCTCTTGATGAACACCATTAATAGTAAGAGGAAATTCACAGATATGGTGAGTAACATTTTTCAAGTGAGAACCATCCACAGACACCACATTAATAGGGGAAGACAGAAGTTTGGGTTTTAAGTTTAGTTTTTCCAAAAATTTCCCATCAATCACATTGAGAGTTGAACCACAATCCACAAATACCCGAAACTCCATTAATTCCTCCTCAACAGCAGTGGTAGCAGAAAGAAAGACACCTTTATTGTTTAAACAAGCTATGCGGGCGAAACTGACCTCATTTTTTTTTCTCTCTTTATTCATTCGAAGCGCACAGTTCTTAATAAAATGCTCAGATTTGCCACAATAGAAACACAAGCCCTTAGCAAATCTACGGTCTTTTTCCCGAGAGTGAGGTGTCATTGCTCCAATTTCCATTGGCTCTCCAATGTCAGTACATTCCTTCTCCAAACTTGGAGCTGACAAGGCAGATTTACTCTCATTAATCCTTGCACGCAGTCTCCTATCCACCCGTATGGCTAATTGCATAGCCTCTTGCAAGTTACCAGGTATGGGATAAGCAATCAGCAAATCTTTAACCCTTTCACTTAACCCTGCAAGAAATAAACTTTTCAAAGCTGAATCGTTCCAGCCCACCTGAGTGGACCACCTTCGGAAGTGAGTACAATATTTTTCCACATTACCTGATCCCTGTCTCAAACGTCTCAATTCTGTCTCAGCTGATGAAACACGATCAGGATCGTCATATAATAACCCCAAAGCAGAAAAAAAACTATCCACAGATCTAAAGCATGGATCACTAGGCTGCAGAGAAAAGGCCCAGTCCTGAGGTTCTTTGCGCAAAAGTGACATTATGAACCCTATGCGCTGTGATTCATCACCAGAGGATCTGGGTCTCAAACGGAAATACAACAAGCAAGCATTTTTAAAAGAAAAAAAATCTTGTTGTTCACCAAAAAATAAATCAGGCAAACGTACCTTTGGCTCCACGAAATGTGCTCCAGAACAACTACTCACGTGTTGCTTTATCTCAGCCACCTCCAGAGAAAGTCCCTGCAGGCGTTGAACCAAATCCTGAACCGAGACCATGATGGAAACAGAAAATCTTTCCTTAGAGATTTTTTTTTTTTTTCTTTTGGGCTGGACTTACTGTTATGATCTGCTACAAGCACTAAGGAAAGGAGGGAATTCTGTCCCTACAATAGGACTGAGCTGGATCCCTACGATGTAACGGGGAACCTGATCCTGCGACCAGACCCGCTAAAGTCCTCAGCTAGTCTGAACGAAGACCTATAGTTGCGAGGAAGGAATCCCTACAAGATCTAGGGACTGGGTGAAAAGGTGGACACCTCCTAACAGAAAGTGTAGCAGGGAAAATAAAACAGAAAACAAATACTAAGAGATCCTAAGATCAAGCAAAACTGACAGAGTAAGGCACCTAAGCACCCGGCTAGCTTAAGAGTAGATAATACAATGAAGTCCAGCAAAGCCAGAAGGGCGGAGCCAGACTAAATAGGGTAAAAAGGTCATGTGACCAGCAAACTGAAACAAAACCTTAAAAGAGGGTTCTAACAAAAATTGTGTATGTTTTCAGTTAAGCTTTTGAGAATATCCAACAATGCAGTCTGAATGTCGTGATTGGACACAAGGACTGTTAGTTAAAAAAAAAAAAAAAAGAAGAAAAGGAGTGTACCATGAAACCTCAAGCTGTCAAGCCCTTTTCTTGGTTTTCAAATGGTAATGGAATCCCAACAATATGTTGAGAGCAGGATGCACTACATTGAAAGACGATCAACTTTTCGTATTTTTTTTATGGTATGATGATTCCCTCTTAGCAGAATTATTTAATGGATAATTTAGCTATTTTAGTTGCCAAGTTTTTAACACTAAGGTTCAGATATGGCTTTAAAGATGGCTAATACTTGCAATATAACTCTTTTTTATTTCAAAGTACAAAATTAAAGAAATAGTATGATTGAATAGTATGAGTGCGTACACTTTTATATATTTTAATATCCAAAGGTTAAGTACATATAGGGATTAAATACATATAATGATTAAGTATATATAAAGATTAACTACATACAGTATACTTAATCAACCAGAGGCTTTTAAACATCATCTGTCTGGAATATCAGAGAAGCAACACCAAGACAGAGATCCCCTGGGAGATTCAATACACTGCATGGGCGTCCCCTATTATGCAGGTATGAACACACTGTACATGTACAGGTACCCCAGTTTTTGCATCTGTCTTAGTCATGTTTCTGATAGGTTTCTGAGCCAAAAAGACCCTCTAGGATATCAGATGATTGCCCAATTGGGTGGAGTGTCGATCGAGGCAGGTGATGCTTAGCAATAAAACAGAAGACAAGTGTCTGTATTCAAATTACTTGGCATGAATTTAATGGATTCCTGTCCCAGGTTATATACCCTGCTGGAGTGGTGTATACGTGCATTAGGTCATCATATTTTTCAGAACATATTAGTAAATTATTTATTACAGTAAATACATCTTGTCACGCATATGTCAGCTTGACCATTCGTTATCTTATAGAAGAATTTACCTAGTCAACAGATGTTCCATTTAGTGGACCCCAATTATAGTCATTAGTAGTTCTATCTTTATTACTTCATTAGCTGCAGTCATCATGGCGGTGTCCTGTCATTAGGGTGATTATCTCATAGTCCTAAAAGGCCATGTAGACCATGTAGACTAACCTTTGAGACTACACGCTACTATGTTGTTTAATCAGCAAATAATGTCATTTAGAAATACAGAGAAGAGACTTGTTAAAGGGATTTGTATGTGAGGATTTATAGGCTCTATCATTTAAGAAGGGTCTTATAATCTAGAAGGGTCTCTTAGATTCCCTATCAGTTCCTCCTTTTGAGAACAGATATGACTCTACCCTGAACCCAGGGCCGGCGTCAGCACCCGGCACACCCGGGCAAGTGCCGGGGCCCTGAGCAGGCGGGGGGGCCCACTCGCCGTCTGGCACCCTCCCTCCTTTAGCGGAGGAGAGCGGTGTCAGCGCCGCCACTGGGCCCCCCCCCGCTTGCTCAGGGCCCCAGCATCAGATGGCACAATACTTACCTCTCCCGTGCCTCCGCTGCCGCAGCTCCGGGCTCCAGGGGGCGCCGGCACTTCCTCTCACAGCAGCGCCGCTGAATGACGTCATCATTCAGCGGCTGGCTGTGGCAGAGAGCGCGGACGCTGGACGGGTAAGACGTGTGTGTGTGTCTCTGTGTGTGTCTGTGTGTATGTAGTGCGGTGCTTTGTGTGTGTGTGTGTGTATGTGTGTGTGTATGTATGTGAGAGAGTGCTTGTGTGCTGTCTGTGTGTGATGATGGGCAGGCATTGCTGATAATGGGGAGGCATTGATGATGATGATGGGGAGAAGATGATGATAATGGGCAGGCATTGATGATAATGGGCAGGCATTGATGATGGGGAGAAGATGATGATGGGCAGGCATTGCTGATAATGGGGAGGCCATGATGATAATGGGCAGGCATTGATGATGGGGAGAAGATGATGATTGGCAGGCATTGATGATAATGGGGAGGCCATGATGATGATGGGGAGACAATGATGATGATAAGGAGGCAATGATGATGATGAGGAGGAAATCATGATGATAATGGGGAGTCTTTCCACAGCGCCCTTTCCTGAGCCGTAAAAGTGCAGAACGCAGTACAGCGCAGAGGAGAGCTCCATATTTTGTATGGAGCATTATATGGGGACCAGTATCCTGTATGGAGCATTATATGGGGACCAGTATCCTGTATGGAGCATTATATTGGGTCCAGTATTCTGTATGGAGCATTATTTTGGGTCCAGTATTCTGTATGGAGCATTATATGAGGGGTGACATCCTGCATGGGGTATTATATGGGTGATGAGGGGGAGACTGTGGTGCCCATAATATTGTATGGAGGACTGTACTGTCCAGTCTGTTCTGTGCGCTGTGAGGATTTGGCGGTTTTTGAGCTATTGTACAATTTACAATAGGCATCAGTCATGTAATGGAAGAAGTGAAGTGTTTGGCATTGTACTATACCCATATTTCTCTGCTGTATCTGTGCATCATGAATCGTGGTCTGTGTTAAAGGGGCCCACTGAGGCTCTTTCGCCCGGAGCCCATAAAAACCTGGAGCCGGCCCTGCCTGAACCTATAAGTACTTCAAATGCCTAGTGCCAGTGTTGGATTCCCTAACCATTTCCTTGTGCCGAATTCCCCATACGGTGAGGGAGATCATATCCTTTTCTCAACTACAGTGTTTTGTCATGTGTAAGAAGAGGGTTTCAATTATATGTGCATATTTGTACTAATAAGTACATGTGCTAGTATTTGGAGGTGTCTTTTGGTGCTGTATCCCGTTTTCTACTGTTTGTGGTAGTATCAGAGGAGATCTGACTTTGCTGATCTATTATTTCTTGTACTGCACCTCCAACACACTTTATGAATCTCTGTTGATTATATTAAATGTAATTTATCCAGTCCTCATTTTTCCCAAAATCAAGACTAAAATAAGCTACAGTCCCAGAAGTGTCAGTTCGGCTTGTCTGAGCCATCTGTCCTTTGTAGGGTAGAATTGGCAGTATCATCAGAAGCAGGATCATCCCTCTTCCGATCCAAGGCTTTGCAGTGGCTGGCATGGATCCAAGTTGGTCTTCCTTCAAGCTTTACTGATGTGGCTGTAGTGAGGAGGACTTGGAAGGGACCATCAAACCTTGGCTCCAATGGCTTCCTTGTATGACTTTTGACCACCAGCCAGTCTCCAGGCTGTAGAGAATGGGTTCCTTCTTGACTCTCTGGGTCTGGAATAGAATCAAAAACTTGTTTATGCACAGAGGAGAGCCTCTTTTGCAGGCCCTGGACATAAGCGGTGAGATTGCAACACTGCAGTTGCAGTGTCTGTGGAAAGTACAGTCCTGACCTAGGGGCTGACCCAAACAAAACCTCAAATGGTGAGAGTTTAGTCTTCCTATTTGGCGTGTACCTAATGGAAAAGAGAGCTAAAGGCAGACATTCTATCCAAAGTTTCCCCAATTCCTCACTTGCTTTCTGAATTTTTAGCTTAAGGGTTACATTTAGCCGTTCAATCTTCCCACTCGCTTGGAGTCTGTATGGGGTGTGAAAAGCCTGTGTCACCCCTAGCATTTGCATGGTATTCTGCATTACCTGTCCGGTGAAATGGGTACCTCTGTCGGACTCTATGTTTTCAGGTAGCCCGAACCTACAAAAGATTTCTGACATCAACTTCTTTGCAGTGGCCCTTGCAGTAACTTTTGGCATCGGGAAGGCTTCTGGCCAACCTGAAAAGAGGTCAACACACACGAGAACGAATTCATGCGTTCCTATTCTTGGTAATTGTATGAAGTCAATCTGCAGTCATTGAAACGGATAGAGGAGCTTAGGCGTGTGTTTCTGTGGTACCTTCACTACGCTTCCTGGATTGTGTTGTGCACATGTTAGACATGCCTGTGTAGATCTAGTAGCAACTGTTGTGAAACCAGGGCAATTCACTGCCTCTCTACTAAAGCACACATGGCGTTTTTAGACAAATGTGTGGGGCCATGAGCCGCCTGAGCCATCATGGGGTACAAGGACCTTGTTTGGCAGACTCGCTGACCCACCATCCACAGACCTTCATGGTCCTGAGCTCCAGCTTTCGACCAAACCTTCTACTCCTCCCTGGTTGCTCGCCGAGTCAGAGCCTGTAAGATGCTGAAGTCTAATTGCTGACACTCGGTGCTTACCATGATCAGTGGAGATACCCCAGAGGTCTTATCTTGCCTCGGCTTTCATGCGGCTTCCTTGGCTGCCAGTTCCGCCTTTTCGTTGCCTCTTGCTTCATTGGTAGAGTTTTGTATGTGCCATTACCTTAACTATGGCAACCTCCTTTGGGAGCATAAGTGCCTCCATTAGTTGTTTGATAAGGTGCCCATGTTTGGCAGGGGTGCCTGCTGATGTAAGAAAGTCTCTCGCCCGCCATATGGGACCATAGTCATGGGCTATACCAAAAGCATATCTCGAATCTGTGTAGATGTTACATTGTTTACCTGCAACCCCTTTAAGTGCTTCAATGAGTGCCGTCAACTCCACCTCTTGTGCAGACATGTGAGGGGGAGTGAGTGGTTCTGCTTTTACTACCTCATGCTGTGTGACCACTGCATATCCAGTGTAGAACCGTCCATCTTCACCGATGCTTCTTGAACCATCTACAAAAAGCTCAACATCTGGATTAGTGAGAGGTACATCAGAAACATGTGAGAACCCTGCAGTTTCTTTAGCCATAAGGGTATACAGTCATGCTCATGGTATGCATCAAACAATTCATCCTATGACAAATTTTGCAAAAACAGTGGTTTTCCTTGTCCATCCCCACCTTGTCCCCTTTTGAATCTGCTACATCAATTGGAATGAGGGTAGCTGGATTCAGAGTCATACATCGTTTTAAAGTGACATTGGGATGCATTAAAAGGGCACACTTAAGCTTAAGATGTCTGGCTACAGCAATGTGCTTGGGCTTGAACCTGGCTGAGGATGCTGTATATGTCATGTGGTATGTAGACAGTGATTTGATACTCCAGTTCAATCTCTGAGACCTTGTCTAGTAAGAGTGAGACAGCTGCCACTGCTCGGACACATGATGGGGCAGAGTAGTAGGCCACAGGCCAGTTGTGTTGGCCATGTTTTTGGGCTAGGACCCCTGTAGCATGTCCCAGCATTTCTGTACAGCAGAGTAGGAAAAATTTAGCATAGTCTGGGGTGCCAAGAGCTGGAGCAGAGACAATTGCAATTTTGAGTGAGTAGAAACTGTCTAGTGCTTCCTGATGAAGCTGGAAGGGTTGTGTGGGCAGACAATCATAGAGTGGTTGCATGAGAATGGATGCAGACTGAATCCAAGGCCTACAATATGATGCTAGCCCCAAGAAGGTGCGTAGGTGTTGAACCCCTGTGGGTGGTTGTAGCTGTTCAATTGCCTTTTTCCTATCCTCTGTCAAGTGGCGTGCTCCCTGTGATATGCAATGTACCAAAAATACAACTTTTAGTTGACAAAATTGTAACTTTTCTTTGAACGCTTTACACCCTTTGGAAATGAGGTGCTGAAGCAGTGAAATTGTAGCTTCGCAGCATACATCTCTGTTGGGGGCACAAAGGATAAGATCATCCACATACTGGAGTAGAACTACCTTAGCATGTGTAATGGTCCAGTCCTGCAAAACAAGTTGCAATGCAGCAGTATACAGGGTTGGAGAGTTGTGAGCCCCTTGTGGTAGCACAAGCCACGTATACTGCCGCCCCTTGAATGTGAAAGCAAACAGGTATTGACAGTCAGGATGTAAAGGCACAGAGAAGTAAGCATTTGCTAGATCAATGCAAGTGAAGCAGGCAGCTGTGATTGGAATCTGTGACAGAATTGTGTGGGGGTTGGGCACTACAGGTGTTAGTAGCTCAGTTACAGCATTTATGGCTCTGAGGTCATGCACCATTCTATAGGTAACTGGTTCCCCTTTCTTGCCCTTTTTCTTCACTAGAAATAGGGAAGTGTTGGCCACAGATTTTGTTGGTGCTATAGCCCCAGAGGCAATGAGAGCTGTGTTGTTCTTCCCTATTGTTTCTTCCTGAGCTGCACTCAATGGGTACTGCTTGATTTGAGGTGGTCTCGCACCAGGCTTTAGATGAGTCATTACTGGAGGGACTGGCATGTGTCCAATATCAGTCTTAGGTATATTGGGACGTGTGCACTACTGGATATAGTGGTGCCGAGTTAGGTTCCCAAACCAGGTAAGTAATATAGTAAAACAAGGCACTCAACTTGTGTGTTCAAACAAAGGAAATTTAATGATGATCCAGGCAAAACGTTTCGGCTGTAATATAGCCTTCATCAGTTGCCAATAAGTATATTTTAGGTAACGGACCTAAACAGATATGTACAAATATTTTTAACAGGTTCAAAACAAGTAAATGCTTGAAAACGAAATAAAGTATATACAATCATAATATTGATGAGATTTGGTATAAGTTTACATAGCATAAACGGACATGGAATAGATTTTATGGCACAATCCAATAGACTCATAGGTGAAAAAGAGAAACATACCCTTATGGTAGATGGTCAAAGAAATCAATTCCCAGTAGAACTAGTATACATAAAGTACGCCTGAGAAATATGAGCATGAATAAGTATCAGGTGAGTATAATATAACTTGTGCAGAAAGCTTAAAGTCAAAAGCATACCCCAATGTTGAATTCAATCCGTGATAGATAACCTATAGGGATAGGTATATATATTGAAAAGAAGTGTGTCACGCATGTGCGCTGATCCTTGTGAGTAATCGGTATGCTTACCAGATGCTGTGGGGAAATAGCGCTTCTGGTGCCGGATGTATTAGAGTGTGCTGCCTGAAAGTGATTATTGAGGCAGTGTGACTCCAGTTATAAAATATACCTTCTATGTGAGCTGTGGCCGCAAGTGTGCTTACCGTCAGTAGTTGCAGACACGGTGTCCACCGCTTGTCTGTGGGTCTATGATCGTGCCCGGTAGATGAGACGGCGCTGTGAGACTGTGCTCTAGAGGTATATGTAACGAGTGCCCGGAAGTAAAGGGAGCGCTGGATCAGCGTGCGTGTCACCTGAGGACTTCCGGTGTGGTGCATGTTGGGACCGGAAGTGCCGTGCGTTCCAGCTTTGCGTTCCAAGGATTGATTCATGGAAAATAAAGCTCCGCCTTAAGGGCGTGACGGTTGTTGATAACGTGATCGGTGCTCGTAATTCAAAACAAAGGTGGTGATGTATGACTTATCGTGGCTATGCTGAGAAGGTGATACACAGGTGATCAGTGCCGGTGACACAGGTGATTATTAGTACAGACGGCTCTGAAAAAAAGGGGTACAAAAAGCACAAATTAGCCACATATAATAGACATTTATATAAAAAACATTTATATAAAAGACATTAAATCAAACTCCCTGTTCAGACCCCTGGGTGATATGGTCTCTAATGTGTGTATCCAAAAGGACTCTCTTTTCTTAAGTTGTAAGATTCTATTGCCACCCCGTCTGGGTTGGGGAACAGTTTCAATGATTTGAAATTTGAGTTGAGAGATGGTGTGACCCATTGTATGGAAATGGTGGGGAATGGAGTAAATTTTTACAACGAATGGTGGATTTGTGCTTGGAAATTCGGTCACGCACCGATTGAGTCGTCTCACCGATGTATAATAAACCACAGGGACATTTGATTGAATATACGGCAAATGATGATTCACAGGTGTAGAACCCTTTGATATTAAAGCTCCTGCATGTATGAGGATGGTGAATGGTGGGGCCTTTTTGTACGTTGCCACATTGGGCACAATTTAGGCAAGGAAATGTGCCTCGCCGGGGCTGTGATAGAAATGTTTGTTTTTTCAAATGTGATGAGCCCAAGTCTGCCCGTACCAGGCCATCTCTTAAGTTTGGAGGTCTTTTGAAGCATGGCAGGAATGGTTCTGCAAACTCAGGTATATCTGGGTGTGCCTGAGATAGCAGTGGCCAGTGGCGTCTTATAGCCCTATGTAGGATAAAGGCGTAAGGGTGGAATGTGTGGACAAACGGTATGCATTTGTTGGTTCTTCTAGGGCGGTTTATCGCTTGATGGTTCTTAGCCTTGTTCAGAAGGGGAGAGGGGTAGCCTCTGTTCAAAAATTTGTTTGTCATCTCTGTGTGTCTGAAACCCTGGAGTTGTGTGTCAGTGACTATTTTGGTTACCCACTGATACTGTGAAATAGGAATAGCACGTTTCACAGAGGGTGGATGGAAACTCTGAAAGTGAAGAATACTATTCCGATCTGTGGTTTTCCTGTATAGATCAGTGGTCAAACGGCCCTGGTTGTCCTTGAGGACAGTGGTGTCCAAGAAGTTGACCTTGGACAAATCTGATGTTATTGTAAATTTGATGCCGGGCCATGATGTGTTGAGAAAGGAAAAAAAAGACATTAAGTGACTCCTGAGTGCCAGTCCATAGACAAAATACATTGTCTATGTATCTTTTCCATAGTAATACATTCTGAATGAACAGTGGATGTTTATAGATTGTAGTGGTCTCAAATTCAGACATGTATGTATTGGCGTACGGGGGCGCCACGTTGGATCCCATGGCTGTCCCGTGTACTTGCAAATAATAAGTATCCTGGAAAAGAAAATAATTATTGTAGAGTATAATGGATAACAGATCGATACATAAATTGATTTGGTTAGTTTCCAATCCTGAGGTACTAAGTAGGTGATGTACAGCGTTGATCCCTTCAATGTGTGGGACAGATGTGTATAGATCACTGACATCGAGGGTGACCAAAATAGTGTTTGGTGGTACTGTGTCAAGCTCTCTGATGGTTTCCAAAAAACTACCGGTATCTAGAAGAAAAGACGGAGAAGTTTGAGTCAATGGAGTCAAAATCTTCTCTAAGAACTTGGAGATGGGAGATAAGATCGATTCTGTGGAGGCCACGATTGGCCTCCCAGGGGGATTCTCCAAGTTCTTGTGTACTTTAGGTAAAGTATAAAATACTGGTGTTATGGGATGAGTCTTGTGTAAATATTCACTGGTTTGGGTGTCCAATACCGTGAAATATTTATCGAGTACCCTTTGGATTTTCAGAGATATTTCATGAGTTGGGTCTCGAGTTAATTTTAAATAGACAGTTTGATCATTTAACTGTCTATTGATCTCATTGATATATTGTATTTTGTCCATGATGACTAGTGCTCCGCCTTTATCGGCGGGCTTGAAGATCAAATTCGTGTCACTATGTAGTGATGATAGTGCTTGTTTCTCTTCAGGTAAGAGATTAGGTGGGAAGAATAACCTCCCTTTCTCAATCCTTGGAACGCAAAGCTGGAACGCACGGCACTTCCGGTCCCAACATGCACCACACCGGAAGTCCTCAGGTGACACGCACGCTGATCCAGCGCTCCCTTTACTTCCGGGCACTCGTTACATATACCTCTAGAGCACAGTCTCACAGCGCCGTCTCATCTACCGGGCACGATCATAGACCCACAGACAAGCGGTGGACACCGTGTCTGCAACTACTGACGGTAAGCACACTTGCGGCCACAGCTCACATAGAAGGTATATTTTATAACTGGAGTCACACTGCCTCAATAATCACTTTCAGGCAGCACACTCTAATACATCCGGCACCAGAAGCGCTATTTCCCCACAGCATCTGGTAAGCATACCGATTACTCACAAGGATCAGCGCACATGCGTGACACACTTCTTTTCAATATATATACCTATCCCTATAGGTTATCTATCACGGATTGAATTCAACATTGGGGTATGCTTTTGACTTTAAGCTTTCTGCACAAGTTATATTATACTCACCTGATACTCATTCATGCTCATATTTCTCAGGCGTACTTTATGTATACTAGTTCTACTGGGAATTGATTTCTTTGACCATCTACCATAAGGGTATGTTTCTCTTTTTCACCTATGAGTCTATTGGATTGTGCCATAAAATCTATTCCATGTCCGTTTATGCTATGTAAACTTATACCAAATCTCATCAATATTATGATTGTATATACTTTATTTCGTTTTCAAGCATTTACTTGTTTTGAACCTGTTAAAAATATTTGTACATATCTGTTTAGGTCCGTTACCTAAAATATACTTATTGGCAACTGATGAAGGCTATATTACAGCCGAAACGTTTTGCCTGGATCATCATTAAATTTCCTTTGTTTGAACACACAAGTTGAGTGCCTTGTTTTACTATATTACTTACCTGGTTTGGGAACCTAACTCGGCACCACTATATCCAGTAGTGCACACGTCCCAATATACCTAAGACTGATATTGGACACATGCCAGTCCCTCCAGTAATGACTCATCTAAAGCCTGGTGCGAGACCACCTCAAATCAAGCAGTACCCATTGAGTGCAGCTCAGGAAGAAACAATAGGGAAGAACAACACAGCTCTCATTGCCTCTGGGGCTATAGCACCAACAAAATCTGTGGCCAACACTTCCCTATTTCTAGTGAAGAAAAAGGGCAAGAAAGGGGAACCAGTTACCTATAGAATGGTGCATGACCTCAGAGCCATAAATGCTGTAACTGAGCTACTAACACCTGTAGTGCCCAACCCCCACACAATTCTGTCACAGATTCCAATCACAGCTGCCTGCTTCACTTGCATTGATCTAGCAAATGCTTACTTCTCTGTGCCTTTACATCCTGACTGTCAATACCTGTTTGCTTTCACATTCAAGGGGCGGCAGTATACGTGGCTTGTGCTACCACAAGGGGCTCACAACTCTCCAACCCTGTATACTGCTGCATTGCAACTTGTTTTGCAGGACTGGACCATTACACATGCTAAGGTAGTTCTACTCCAGTATGTGGATGATCTTATCCTTTGTGCCCCCAACAGAGATGTATGCTGCGAAGCTACAATTTCACTGCTTCAGCACCTCATTTCCAAAGGGTGTAAAGCGTTCAAAGAAAAGTTACAATTTTGTCAACTAAAAGTTGTATTTTTGGTACATTGCATATCACAGGGAGCACGCCACTTGACAGAGGATAGGAAAAAGGCAATTGAACAGCTACAACCACCCACAGGGGTTCAACACCTACACACCTTCTTGGGGCTAGCATCATATTGTAGGCCTTGGATTCAGTCTGCATCCATTCTCATGCAACCACTCTATGATTGTCTGCCCACACAACCCTTCCAGCTTCATGTACTACATCTAGGAGGGATATTGTGGATTCCCCCACCTTTTCCTGACACCATGTATGCAGACCTCTTAAGAAATGCATTCCTGACTCCACGGTCCTAGCATACTGTGCTCCCATCTCACACGCTTGAATGTATGATTTTCCACTTCTGCTTATTGTCTCAGAAACTGATTCCATTCTTGCGTCCCCAATTTTTCCCCTTAAGATAGACTCTAAATCTGCCTAAGTACACGTGTAGGTATTATTTAATCCTACCATCCATCTGTAAAAGGCCATTGGCAAGTCAAATGGGTCATATGGTCTTTTGGGCTCCATGGTTTATAGTGGGAGACAGTAGTTACTTGTGCAGTCGGGCGTCTGGGAGTGGATGTTGCAGCTACAGAATCAGTTGCATCCATAGTCTGGAAAGCTATTTGGTCTTCGTCTAGACTGATTAAGCTATCTTCTGATTTTTTTCCTTGTGGTGTTGTACCCAGGGTCCTGTATCTTAATCTGGGAATGTATGACTGGGTACAACCCTGCACCCACATGGGGTCTTGGCCTACCGCAGGCAGAACATTGTTCATGCCAATCGGGGTTTTGCTGTCCACACACACACACCCATCCCTCTGGCCCTTTGAGTACAGGAGCCATAAGATAGGGGTGATATGGTGGAGGCATATTTTCCTTCTTTACATACATAATTCCTTTCTGTGTTTCCTCTTTAATCCAACATTCCTTTTTCATTTCTCTCGCTACTTCTGCCCAAGCCCTTGCTTGTGGAACCAACTTATTGTCAGTGATCCACCCCATACTTGTTGCTAGAGCCGACTCCCAGAGGGAGGAATCTAGCAGCTCACTCTTCATCCCTAAGCCTTTCAACAACTTACTTGAGTCCTTTCCTGCAAACTTTCCTTTTCGTTTCTCAACTATCTCCTGTGCTGTGTAACCTGTTGTGAATATGCTGGAGGCGACTTCTGAGCTGAGGCTCCCTCCGGTGGTTGCTGAGGGTAATGAACTGTTTAATGAATGGCCTTCAGCTGGCGCTGAATGGTAGGATATAAGTGGCCTAAGTTCCCAGCAGCCTTGCCGGTTATCAATTGTTCCTTCTGGTCTTGCTTGAAGCACTGCTAGTTTCCTGCTCTCCTTCAGATAAGTGTTTGCTGTTTTTTTTCCTCTGTTTGATTTTCTCTGCTGGTTTGCTGCCTGCAGTGGACTGCAGCCTGTCCCCTTTTGGGGGTCTGGCGCTGCAATTTTGCTCCGTTTGTGTCTGCACTTTTGCTTTGCTCTTTTGTTACTTTTTATTTGCTAAATAGCGTTTTGTTACACCAGAGATCTGATTTAGGTGGTTGAGATCGTGTGATCTCAGGTTTTTTGGCAATCAGAAGTGTTGGTATTTTTGTTAGGGTTTTCTTTCCTGTACTTTTCTTTCTAGACAAATTGGGCCCCAGCGTTTGCTCATTCTATTTTCTGTCTGTGTCCGTGCTTTCTTCTTGTCTAACCGCCATTACATGTTTGGGGGCTTCCTATTTTCTTTGGGATCTGCTCCGGGCAGATAGCTTTCATCTTTCTGCCTTTAGGTGTAGTTATCTCTCAGGCTGTGACGAGGCGTCTAGGATCACCGTAGGAATGCTCCACGGCTACCTCTAGTTATGTGATTTGTTCAGGTTACTGCAATCCAATAGGTTCCAGCCTCTCTGGTGTATTACCGCTTTTGCTATTTTTTGCTATTTCTTCTCAGTTACCGAAACATAACAGTATAACCGGCCCAAAAACTGAAAATTGTATGGAACTCACAGAAGGGGAAAATAGTAATAAGGAAACTCTGTTTGTTGCATTTTTTTCCCCTCTTTTCTCTGGGTGCTGAGGAGGAATTTTTTTTTTCTCTCAATGGAGTTTGCACAGTTGTCTGGCCATGTGGATCAGCTTGCCACTGAGGTTCGGAGTATTGCTACCTATCTTGCTGGGTTGCCGGTTGTGGAACCTAGGATCCCCATGCCAGATTTTTTTGGGGGATCGATCTAAATTTCTGAATTTCAAAAATAATTGTTAGTTGTTTTTTGCCTTAAGGCCTAAGTCCTCAGGGAACGCGGCACAGCAGGTTCAAATTGTCATCTCCCTGCTGCGCGGCGACCCTCAGGATTGGGCTTTTTCTCTGACACCTGGGGATCCTGTTTTGAATGATATTGATGTATTTTTTCAGGCTCTGGGGCTATTGTACGATGAACCTAATGTCACTGATCAAGCTGAAAAGATCTTGTTGGCATTAAATCAGGGTCTTGAAGACGCTGAGTTGTACTGTCAGAAATTTCGAAAGTGGGCAGTCCTGACCAAATGGAATGATGATGCTTTGGCAGCCCTTTTTCGGAAGGGTCTGTCAGAAAAAGTAAAGGACGTTATGGTGGGATTCCCTGTTCCCTCTTGTCTCAATGATTCTATGTCTTTGGCTATTCAAATTGACAGACGTTTGCATGAGCGAGGAGGTATGCGTGAGATAGTGTTGCCTTGTGAGCCAGCTCCTGAGCCCATGCAGTGTGAAGTAGTGAATTCTGGGGCTCAGCTTCATGAGTTTCGAAAGCGCAATGGGTTATGTTTCTACTGTGGTGATGCCTCCCATGCTATTTCTGTTTACCCTAAGCGGGGAAGACGTTTTGCACGCTCAGTTGTCTTGGGTAGTGTTCAGACTAAATTTCTGTTGACTGTTACCCTGATTTGCTCCCTGTCCACATTTTCTGCTCAGGCTTTTGTTGATTCAGGAGCAGCTATTACCTGATGGATTTTGACTTTGCCAAACGTTGTGGGTTTCCCATGATACCCCTGCGGAAGTCTATTCCCCTACTGGGCATTGATTCTACCCCTTTGGCGGAGAATAAACCCCAGTTTTCTACTCAGGTGATAATGAGGGTTGAACCAGATCATCAGGAGAGTTGCAAATTTCTGGTGCTGCATAATCTGCATGACATTATTGTACTAGGTTTCCCTTGGTTACAGTCTCATAATCCTGTTTTGGATTGGAAATCTGTGTCTGTGACCAGTTGGGGCTGCCAATATGTTAATACTGACACTCCTGTTTTTTCTGCCTCTCCCCAGTCTCAGGATGTCGCTGACTTTTTGACTGATTTTTTCTGATGTGTTTAGTGAAAGTAAATCTGCATCCTTGCCCCCTCACAGGAGCAATGATTGCGCTATTGAATTAGTGCCTGGTGGTAAATTTCCTAAAAGTCGCCTTTTTAATTTATCTGTACCTGAACACGATGCTAAGCCATCTTATATCAAGGAGTCATTGGAGAAGGGTCATATCAGACCATCCTCTTCACACTTGGGCGCCGTTTTTTTCTTTGTGGCCAAAAAGGATGGTTCATTGAGGCCGTGTATTGATTATCGCCTCCTGAATAAGATCACTGTGAAATATCAATATCCGTTTGTTAGGGTCTGCGGAACGCACCAGATATAAGATGTGGAGAGGTGCGTTCGCAGCCCGGAGTCCACCGTGCAGGCAGAGCCTGCTGCTAGTAAAATGGCGCAAGAAGCGAACTCAGTTATCCCACAGAGTCGCCAAAATAAACGCCGTAACGCGCTGTGGCAATATGTGCGAACTCTGTTAATACACAGAGCCGCTAGGAGTGCCGCAGCGCTATATGGCGATGTGTGCGAACTCACTAAACACAACTGAGTCGCAAAATAAACACGCTAGGGCGCAGTCTAGCGTTGAAAGCGAACCCTGTTACGTCACAGAGCCGCTGAGACAAACTTCTGTGTCCTGTCAGGCACCCAGGTACACAGTTAACTGCTAAGCGAACATAGAACGTGATCATGCGCTAATGTCCTCGCGGGAGTCACCCGCAATCTATGGCGTCTGAACGCCAGACCCTGAATACGGCAATCAAACTCCTCACCGGTTATGCCGGTAATCTAGGGCATCTAGGACACCGACCCTGACCAGCTAGTATACCAAACTCCTCTCAGATTAAGTCGGTATTCTAGGGGCTTATTTCAGCTGGGCCCTAACCATACACACGCATGACCATACTGGCGCTAAGCATATAATGGTTGACACTAGCGCATGGCGGCCCAGCCATGCCACCCTTTTATAGCAACAGCTACAGGACCTGCCAGAAACAAGGACCAATGAATCTGTTCCAGAACACCAGTAGTCACAGGACCTTCCTGGCGGACCAATAGGAGCTGCTGCAGTACCTGATCATGTGACCCCTGATCTCCAATGAAAGATCTCACCCTGGGCATGCTCAGAAGGGAAAAACAAGGACTTTGTCCAAAAGACGTCTGCTCGCTGCTAACCAGTACTGGCCACAACAGCAGAGCCTGGAGATGCAGCAGCAATCCTCTGCACACTGTTAGACTGGGCGAGACGCTGGGACCGACGTCTAAGCTGAGCAGAGTCCACTGCGGCCGGAGACGAATGGGAGACCGCAGTCGGGATGGTTCGAGATTCCCCTTGTGCAGAAGCGGGAACTCGACCCCTAACACCGTTACCCTTGATTTCTGACCTGTTTTCCAGAGTGAAAAGTACTAGTTGGTTTACCAAGCTTGACCTCAGGGGGGCGTATAACCTTATTCGCATTAAGCATGGGTGTTATGTTTAGGGAGCTGAGGAGAAAAAACAAAAACGGCAATACACCAGAGAGGCTGGAACCTATTGGATTGCAGTAACCTGAACTAACCACACAACTAGAGGTAGCCGTGGAGCGTTCCTACGTTGATCCTAGATGCCTCGTCACAGCCTGAGAGATAACTACACCTAAAGGCAGAAAGAGGAAAGCTATCTGCCCAGGAGCAGATCCCCAAGAAAATAGGAAGCCCCCAAACATGTAATGGCGGTTAGACAAGAAGAAGCACGGACACAGACAGAAAATAGAATGAGCAAACACTGGGGCCCAAACTGTCTAGACAGAAAAGTACAGGAAAGGATTCTTACTGCAATCCAAAAAAAAACCCTAAAAAATACCAACTCTTCTGATTGCAAAAACACCTGAGATCACACGATCTCATCACCTAAATCAGAACTCTGGTATAACAAAACTAAGCCGCAGTCACTGAAAAAACAGGAAAAAACAAATGAACAAATAACATTGGCTACAGATAAACTGAGAGGAGCACAGGCCCCAGACAAAGTGCAGAAAACTATGCAAAAAGCAAGCACAAAAATAAAAGCAGAAAATATCTTATCTGAAAGCAGAAGATGCAGGCAAGACTCAGCAAACTTTCAAATGAACCAGGAACCACAACTGAGACAAGAACAATTGATCACCGGCAACCATCATGGGAGGGAACCTCCCTTATATCAGACAAGTCAGCGATCCCAGATTGCCATTCCTCGCTGAAAGGTTCAGTACTGTCTGTAACCATCAGAGGGAGCCTCTGCTCAGAAACCATCTCTAGCACATTCATAACAGTACCCCCCCTTGAGGAGGGGTCACCGAACCCTCACTTGTGCAACAAGGCCGATCAGGATGAGCTCGGTGATTGGCACGGATCAGTCTCCTAGCATGGATGTCCGAAGCAAACACCCAAGAATTGTCCTCCTGACCATAACCTCTCCACTTAACCAAATACTGGAGTTTCTGTCTAGAAAAACGAGAATCCAATATTTTCTCAACTACATACTCCAGATTGCCCTCAACCAAAACAGGGTCAGGAGGCGCAGCCATAGGAACCACTGGCTCGACAAACCTCTACAATAAGGACTTGTGGAACACGTTATGGATCTTAAATGTCCCTGGAAGAAGCAAATGGAAGTGTTAGAGCTGAACCAGCATTTTTCTAAAGTTCAGAAGGCCTTGGTTTCTGTCAGACAGGCTGATGCATACCAGAAGTCGAGATAAGATGTTCCTTCTTTTGAGTCAACACCCCCCGCCCGCCTGAGTTATGAAAAGGCACCCTGTACTAGGAGCTAAGGGAGAAGAACAGAGTTTTCCAGTTAAAACCAGTATTCTATGTATTTAGTGATAAGTTGTATAAACACCATATATGGTAATTCCGCTTCCTGCTTATGGGGTGTATATAAACCCCTTTGTTAGCAATAAAGAGTAGAGTTTATTGACGCATACTTTTGTCTGTGTCTTATTCTCTCTGGTACCACATTTCAAGGAGGAAAGGGTTAACGAGATAACAGTGACGACAGCCTGGCGCCCGAACAGGGACCTGAGTTAATCTGCTCTGAGAAAGGCCGACCGATCCGGAGACGTGGGATGAGCAGAGTTTTCTGTTGGTGATATACATACAGCGCTGAGGTAAGAATACTTATTATATTCTACCTAAAATCTATATCACTGTATAGTGGACTCCCTCCTCCCCGAGCGGTCGCCTTTCCAGGTAATTCACAGGTGTTCCTGGCTCAGGTCCCTTTGAACCAGTAGACCTTCAGATTAATTGTCAGTCCTGCCTTTCCTCCTTTGAAAAATGACAGTATGGATCCGATGATTGTGGTGTGGTTTTGTCTTGGTGTTGGTGTGATCGGATTGTTTATTTGGTTGGCGTACAAATCTTGGAAAGCTAGCAGTGGAATGGTTCAGAAACCTTTGTGGCCCATTGTCTAAGTGACGGAGTTGTCTTGGTGACAGAGGCTTGGTGACAGAATTGTCTAAGTGACAGGAGAATCTCTTCTAGGTGAGGAGATACAAAAATGGGGAACCAAAATGCCAAGGAAGGCATTACTGCCAAAGATTTAGTGGTACGCAGAGAGGGAAAGCAAGCGTTGGTAGGCATTGACAAAGTATTGTGTAAAGCAGGCATGAATGAAAACGGAGAATTGAACAGTGATAAATGGAAAAGGTTCTTTAACTCACATCATGGATGGTTGAGAGACAAAGGACTGTTAAAAACAGTGAACTTGTGAATGAGTGCGTGTGATTACTTAGGGGGAAAGACTGAAGAATTAGGAGACGGACATTACAGACTGACAAAACAGGGATGACTGATTTACCCTCCTGTTTGCCCCCTACATTACCTCCACCCCAGTATCAGACCTTCCCACAGACTTCCCATGAACCGAACTTTTGGGTCTGCCCCAGGTGTGGACAGCAGAATCCCCTGACGGTAGATGTCTGTGTAGGTTGCGGTGGACCCAGACCTCCCCCGGCCAATCTATTTCCAATGAGGAAAGTAATGGTACCTGGTACCCCTGGTGCTGCGGGAGGCGAGGGGGCGGACCAGCTCCAGGCGCCCCCCGGACAGCAGTGTTATACAGACCATGGAGCCCTTCAGAGCAGTTAGCTCTAATAACGCAACTCCCGGACCCTTCACAGTCACCAATGGGATTCGCTAGAATGTTAGCTACAATGCAGGATACGTATAAAGCAACTAGACAGGATCTGGAAGCACTTATAAAAGGGAATTGGCAGATGAAGCCAGATACGATAGACTGATAGATGAGACATACAAGTGTTATGTTGGTAGGACCGGACCTGATAATGCAGAAGTCAATGACGCAGCAGCAGGGGTTCTGTTTACAGAAGCGTTGAAAAAAAGCATGTAAAGATAGACAGGCAGAGAAGGAGGTTACACTAGAAGACAGAGTTCAGGGAAAAGAAGAGGAGCCAAAAGATTATTTCTGGGCCCTAAGAAAAACTTGGGTAGAAATGGGTTTTGTCCCAGAAAACAAGACTAGTGAGAGGATACTAGCAAGTGCATATATGAATGGGTTGAAAAAGGAAGTGGCAGAAAAGGTGAAAGTAAGTAGACCAGATTGGAGATCAGTCAAAGCAGAGGATCTAGCCAGAATAGCACAGGGGGCACAACATGATTTAGCGCAAGCAAAGAGAGGCGCAAGATTACATGCTGTAGGTACTCGTCCTGCAAACAACAGGGAGGGGAGACGTGTGCCAGGAGATGGACAGAAATTGTGCTACGGGTGCAGAAAACCAGGACATTTCAGGAGAGCTTGCAGAACTAATCCATATCCAGCCTGTCCAACTAATCCATATCCAAATGACCCGCCTGCAAGAGGCCCCCAAGACCAATTAGGACCGCTCCCATAGGATAATGGTAGCTTGCACATGAAATCCCTTGTCTCCTTACCCCCCACTCCTAATTGCACAGTGCAGGTGAACCTACCAGGGGGACATGAGGTTGAGTTCCAAGTGGACACGGGGGCAGACAATTCAGTAATTACAGAAGAGGACTGGCCATTTGGGAAAAGTGATTACTCCCACCATGTTATAGCGACTCCTTACAACTCTCCATCTATCCTGCTCCCCGTCACTAAAAAGATTCCCCTGCAAATTCAAGGAACCACTGTACACACACAGTTAATGGTATCACCACGGGGTCAATGTAATCTTTTAGGATGTGATGTATTGTCTCAATTGCAAGCACATATTGAGTATCATCCTGATGGGACTGTCACTATGACACCAGGATTCAAGTCAAGCACTCTTTGTAAAATCATGTCACTAGACGTTGCTAGTATAGAGGACACAAATGAATTTCCTTCAATGTTAGAAGGTGTGATACCGCATGATTTCTGGGCTTCAGATAAAACAGATGTGGGCAGATTAAGGGTGCAGCCAGTCATGGTCAAATTAAAGCCAGGTGCAATTCTGCCCCAACAGAGACAGTATCCTCTTAGTTCAGCTCAAGAGTCGGCTATAGCTCAGCAGGTACAGAAACTGGTAGCAATTGGTGTTTTAGTTAAGACCCAGTCCCCTTGTAACACCCCTTTGTTCCCAGAAAGAAAACAGCACCAGGGCAGCCAGCAGCGTACAGAATGGTCCATGATCTCCAGCTAGTGAACAAAGCTACAGAGCTCCTCACACCAGTTGTTCCAAATCCTCACACCCTTCTGTCTCAGATCCCGGCTAGTGCTCTTTGTTTTTCAGTAATTGACTTGGCAAACACATTTTTTAGTGTCCCATTGCACCCTGACTGCCAGTATTTGTTGGCTTTTACATTTCAAGGGAATCAGTATACATGGACAGTTTTGCCCCAGGGTGCCCAGAATTCACCCACTATGTATACTGCCAGTCTGCAAGAGATACTGGAAAGATGGAAAATGCCAAAAGTAGTTGTTCTGCAATATGTTGATGACTTACTGATTTGTGCCCCCTCCAGGAAACAGTGTCACACTGCAACAATATCACTCATGTTGTTTCTGTACCAAGCTGGATGTAAAGCGTCAAAGGATAAACTGCAATTTTGTAAATCTTCAGTTATCTTTTTGGGACATTGCATTACACCGGGGGCGCAACATCTGACCAGCGCTCGCAAAGAAGCTGTACAGAATTTTCCTATTCCTGTTAATGTTGCCGCTCTTAGGACATTTCTTGGACTGGTTTCCTACTGCAGACAGTGGATACATGCTGTATCAATCCTCATGCAACCTCTCTATGACTGTATCACCATTGTGCCTTTTAAACTAACTCCTGAAGGTATAGACTGTTTTATTCTCTCAAAAACAGGATTGTGGCAGCTCCAGCGCTAGGAACCCCCAACTACGAACTACCATTCACCCTGTATCTCCACGAACAGCAGGGACACGCGGCAGGAGTATTGACCCAGTTACATGGTGACAATCAAAGGCCAGTAGCCTATTTCAGTGGAAGACTAGATGCAGTGGCTAGAGGTGCTCCGTCCTGTGTACGGGCAGTACATGCTGTAGGACTATTGCTCCACAAATCGTCAGACATTGTTCTTGATCACCCACTTACAGTACTTTCACCTCATGATGTATATACCATACTGAACCAGGTGCAGCCGGCACATCTTTCAGCTGCACGTCACCTTCGATTGCAATGTGCACTTTTAATGCCTCCAAATCTTTCTTTGCAGAGATGTAACACACTTAATCCTGCCACATTGTTACCTCTCTCGGATCTA
This sequence comes from Oophaga sylvatica, assembly GCA_033576555.1. Lineage (NCBI taxonomy): Eukaryota > Metazoa > Chordata > Amphibia > Anura > Dendrobatidae > Oophaga > Oophaga sylvatica. Next base: position 286,408,459 of record JARQOD010000003.1, on the reverse strand, counting down.
AAGGAGGGGTCAGGTATGGTATTGTACAAAGAAGATCCAAGAGAGGAGATTCCTGATGATTGTGTTCAGCTTATGGCACAGGAAACAGCAGGCCTATCCACAGTGTTTGAAACCGAAAGACTTAATGCTGATTTTGAATTTTTTGTAGATGGATCTCGCCACCAAGATGACTCAGGTACCTTCCACACCGGGTATGCCATCATCTCCCTGAATGCAGTAATCAAAGCAGAACCAATGCTCCCATATCAATCGGCCCAGGAGGCTGAACTTCTGACCGAGGCCTGTAAGATAGCTGAAGGTAGAATTGTTAACATCTACACAGATTCTACATACGCATTCGGTATAGCTCATGATTTTGGTCCAATTTGGAAATCTAGAGGATTCCTGACGGCAGCAGGACATCCCATTAAAAATGCTGATGCAGTCCAGCAGTTAATTGATACATTACAATTACCAAAAGAGGTAGCTGTCATAAAAGTTAAAGCACATACCAGACGCACTGATCAGGTGAGTAAAGGAAACGCAATGGCCGATGCAGCAGCAAAAACAGCAGCCAGTAGACCACTCCAAGGGGTAACGATCCACCAGGTAAGCGCTCCCAAAAATCCCTTTGTGTCGGAGGATGCCTTATCCCAGATGCAGGCTCAGGTGCACCAGGAGGAAGTAGAAAAGTGGGAAAAAGAAGGTGCATGTCTGAATGAAGCAAATGGGGTATGGGGAAGAGGGATGCGTCGATGCCTTCCAAGGGCGTTGTACCCTACGGTCGCCCAGATGTTACATGGGCCAACCCACCAGTCCAAAACTGCTGTGATGAGTGTGATGCAGAAGCATTGGGTGGCACCAGGCTTTTCCACCTGTATAGAAGGTTTGATCCAGGGATGCATGGTATGTGCTACACATAATCAGGGAAGGGTAGTCAAGACACCACCCAAACACGCCCCTCGGCCCCTCTATCCTTTCCAGAGACTGCAGATTGATTATATTCAGCTGCCAAAATCAGGGTCATGTGAGTACGTGTTGGTCTGTATTGATTTATTCTCAGGATGGCAGGAGGCTTTCCCGATTGCCAAGGCTTCGGCTGCATCAACCGCAAAGAAGCTGCTTGCGGAGGTGGTGTGCAGGTATGGAGTACCAGAGGTGATCGAAAGTGACAGAGGTACACATTTCACAGGTGAAATAATGAATGAAGTCTTGACAGCTCTAGGAATTCAACAAGCTTTCCACACCCCATATCATCCACAAAGCAGTGGGAAAGTAGAAAGACTAAATGGGACATTGAAGTTAAAAATCCAAAAGGCCATGGCTGAAACAGGGAAATCTTGGCCTGAATGTTTACCATTAGCCTTATACTCAGTAAGGTACAGTCCAAATAGGAAAACTGGACTTTCTCCGTATGAAGTACTATTTGGCAAAGTGCCTAGCTTAGGATGTTTCTTTCCCCAAGCACTGGAAATGAGTAACCATGTATTAAGCTCATATGTAAGGGATTTGCATAAAAGACTTAAGAAAGTACATGATAATGTCTTCAGTTCTCTTCCAGATCCGAACCAGGATCCTGGGAGTCACAGCCTGCAGCCCGGAGACTGGGTAGTCATTAAAAGACACGTGAGAAAGAGTCTGGATCTGAGATTTGATGGACCTTTTCAAGTTCTACTGACGACAAGTACCGCAGTCAAGCTACAAGGCAAGGAAACTTGGATCCACGCATCGCATTGTAAGAAGATCCTTGGAGAGCCTCCAGAAGAGGAATGACGCTACTATTGACATTTGCTTGCATCCTTGCAGTAACGGATGCTTGGAACAGACTTAGCCGTGTAGATGGGGATGATAACAGGTTCATTAGACACCACTTAGCTTTATTGGATGGACTGAAAGAACAAAACCAAACTGTTGCAAACTGTTGGATTTGTACACACGCGCCGGTGACATCCATCAGTCTACCATTTCTTGCAGTCCCAGTCTCGTGGGAAGAAATTAACTCTTGGGGTAACTGTTCAGACACCGATTAGTATTACAGCATTCAGCTATATGGAACTATCCACCATCAATGTATTGGGTATGTGGGGACAAGGCATTTAAGTGGCTTCCAGTAGGAGTCACCGGGAAATGCACCCTAGCTAGATTGACACCAGCCACCTATCTCATCACTCCAGATAGCTTAAATCCATTGTCTATTCCAAAACATACACTACATAAACGATCTGCAGACAATAGACCTCGCCCAAATGGGAGACCACACATAGTGGAGATGGGAATAGCAAATAAATTTTTCAGTGCATTATTTATCTACCCTATGATAACTCAGACATGGGATAAGTTGGTAGAATCCACAGACTACCTAGATGATCAAATATGGGATATTTTAGATATCATCAATGGGTCCCTTGCAGTACAGAACCAGTTAATTATTGTTACTAACCAACATACCCTCATGTTAGATTACCTGACTGCAGCTCAAGGAGGGATGTGCCAGATTATCGGACCTGCATGTTGTCATTATATTGATAATTCTAGTGTTTTAACCCTTAAACATAAGCTAGAGGATGTCATAAAGTTAAGGAAACTATATAATGAGGCAAATCTGAAGAATCAAGATTCATGGTGGGCAAATACTTTCTCCTTTCTTAACCCCGCAAATTGGTTCAAAGGCATAGGGGGATGGCTGACTGGGATAATACAAACTGGCCTACAGGTTTTATTGATATGTCTTGCTATCTATTTAGTTTTTAAAATCTGTTTGATGTGTATTAAACGATGTACTAGGACACAGAGGAGGTATGAAGATGTGTATTGATCAAATGAAGGAACAAAAGGAGGGAATGTTAGAGCTGAACCAGCATTTTTCTAAAGTTCAGAAGGCCTTGGTTTCTGTCAGACAGGCTGATGCATACCAGAAGTCGAGATAAGATGTTCCTTCTTTTGAGTCAACACCCCCCCGCCCGCCTGAGTTATGAAAAGGCACCCTGTACTAGGAGCTAAGGGAGAAGAACAGAGTTTTCCAGTTAAAACCAGTATTCTATGTATTTAGTGATAAGTTGTATAAACACCATATATGGTAATTCCGCTTCCTGCTTATGGGGTGTATATAAACCCCTTCATTAGCAATAAAGAGTAGAGTTTATTGACGCATACTTTTGTCTGTGTCTTATTCTCTCTGGTACCACATTTCAAGGAGGAAAGGGTTAACGAGATAACAGTGACGACAGGAAGGAAACAGGATTAAGAATCTCCATGATCTTATAAGGTCCAATGAACCTAGGCTTAAACTTTGGAGATGCAACCCTCATAGGTACATTTCTTGAGGACAACCAAACCAAGTCCCCCACTTTAAACCGAGGACCATCAGTCCTATGCCGGTTGGCAAACCGTTGGGCCTTCTCCTTAGAGAGAGACAACCTCTCCTCTGTCTGGTCCCAAATCTGCTGCATTCGCTCCACAACAGAGTCAACACCCGGACAGACAGAAGCCTCCGCCTGTCCTGAAGAAAATCGAGGATGAAACCCAGAATTGCAGAAAAATGGAGACATCAAGGTGGCAGAGCTAGCCCTGTTATTAAGAGCAAACTCAGCCAAAGGCAAAAAAGAGACCCAGTCATCTTGATCAGCAGACACAAAACATCTCAAATAAGTCTCCAAGGTCTGGTTTGTTCTCTCGGTTT
>JARQOD010000003.1:286286564-286404701 GCA_033576555.1 Oophaga sylvatica | reverse complement strand
GGTCTCCTGGGGGGTCAGGAGGGCCCAGCCAGGTGGAGGACGAGGAGGAGGAAGATGGTGGAACATCTGCGCCAGCTCCACCTGAGGACCTGGTGGGTAAGAGCGCCCAGGACCTGGTGAGTAAGAGCGCCCAGGACCTGGTGGGTAAGAGCTCCCAGGTATCGCGCAGCGGGATAGCCCCCGAACAAGTGGCTCTCCCACCGGACTCCAGTGACATGGAGGAAAGTGGGAGTGAGGGGGAGGATGGAGGGAGCGGGAGTAATAACAAGGGGGGCTGCCTCATCCTACAGCAAGTGAGGCTGATTGAGTCTCCAGCACGGTTTGGTGTAAAAACACTGTTGTTTGGGGACGAGGTCTGCCTCGAGGATGAGGCAACCGGGAAGAGGAGGAGGAGGCGTAAGGCAAAGCAAGTGGTGGAGGAGAAACTTGTTTTTGTCCCTTTTTCCGGGGCCCCCCAGTCCCGCTGTGCGGAACCCGCTGCCCACCCCAGCTGGGGCCCTGTGGTGGGTCCGGAGCAAGGGAGTGGGGAGAGTAAAGTCTGCCTGGGTCTTGCTGTCACTTCTGGTGGTGGCAGTTCGGATTCAGGCAGCGATATGGAGGTCGGTGCCGTTACTGGTGGCGTTAGTGGTGGTGTTTGGGCTCAGTCCCCGGTGGCAGGGGGACTGGCCCAGCACCAGGTAAAGGTAAAGCCGGGGCCGCATCTCCAGCGGTGAGAGCAGCTTCTGGGCCCCCCACGAACAGGTCCGTTAAATCTGGATCACTTATGGGGGTCCAGAAGCATAGAAGGGGCGCATATACTGCTGTAAAGCAGCAATTAAAGACCTGCAAGGTGTTGGTCGCTCCCCTGGAGGCGACCGTGGTGAAGCCGGGGCACTCGGCACGTAGACCCCAAAAGGGGTCCGTGCGGGGGCCCCGCCACCACTGGATGCCGAAGGGGAGTGGCCAGCCTTGCCTACAGCAGGGGGTGGGTACAGAGCGGTGGTGAAGGCCTGTGAGGGGGGCGTGGCCTCCCTGAATGTTGCCCTGCCTGCAAAGGTGGAGGCATGCAGGGGGGCGTGCCCTCCTTGGCCGCAGTCCCGCCCGCCGTGCTCGCATCATCTGGGGTGGGTGTGGTCTCGCAAGGGGCTGCTGCCCAGCCTGGAGGGGCTGTAGCCGGCGGGAGGGGGGTGGCCTCGTTGGCCGTGGCTCCGCCCACTGTGCCCGTGTCATCTGGGGTGGGCGTGGCCTCGAAAGGGGCTGCTGCCCAGCCTGGAGTGGCTGTGGCCGGTGGGGGGGCGTGGCCTCAGCGGGTCCGCCGCCCTCTGTCCTGCCCACCCATACCATCGGGTCTGCAGCCCCAAAAGCCGGTAGGGAGTTGTCGGGGTCCCCAACCCACTTACTGTCATCTGGTGGTGCGGGGGCTCCGGCGCTCCAGGTAAAGCCGGCGGGGGAGGTGTGTGGAGGGCAGGAGCGGTGGCAAGATCCGTCCCTGCCCTAGGAAGCACAGGGAAAAAAAAAGAGGGAAAAAAAAAGTGTTACCAGAGAGCTCAGGAGCTGCTGCTGCTCCCGAGCCCAGGCAGGGTGTACTAAGTGCACTCTGCTTTGGAGCATTTAAAGGGGCAGCGGTGCTCCTGGGCAGAGGAAAAAAAAAAAGTGGTGGAAGCAATACCGTAAACCAGCCAGGGCCCCCAGCAGGAGGTGTGGAAAGCAGCAGACCTAAAAGCAAAGATAAAGGCAATGTAAATATTGTAAATAATGTAAATATTGTAAATAATGAAAATAATGTAATTAATAGTGTATATATGGATAGTATGGATAGTGAGGTTGATAGTGATGGTGTGAGTAACATTTTTGAAGAGCTGTTTGCGGAGGTGGTGCATGGAGGTGTGAGTGATGGCGAGGGTGGTATGAATGAGGTAGTGAGTCTGGGAGTGAATGCCGGGGTGGATGCAGGTGTGAATGTGGGAGCAAGTGTGAGTGGGGTAAGGGCTGGCCCATCTGCCTCCCCAGCCGTGGTACCCAGGCGTTAATTTGCGGAGGTCACGGCTGGGGGTAGGGGGGCTCCCGGGGGGGTTCTCAGGGGTCTCCTCACCTCTAGACTCCGGGGACGGCGTTTTGCACCGCCGTTTCCTGGAGGCCCTCAAAAGGGGAGAAAGGTCGATAATTGTAGAGGGGAGGACGGTGGACTTGTCTTTCTGGATAGAGAGACATGGTTTAGCCGCCTTCCAAGAGAGAAGAGAGGGAGGGACTGTCTGGTCTCTCCCAACAGCCGGGCAAGGGCTGGTGAGGAGGAATGTGGTCCGTCTTCGATGGGGGGTCAGTGAAGCTTGCCCACCCAGGAGCAGGGTGGTGGAGCTCCTCCTGAAGATGGGCTTCAGGGCAGATGACATCTTTGCCCTGATCCATCCCTCATCGGCCCGTTTCTTTGACATCAGCTTTGTTCGGCCAGAGGGGCTTGAGCTCTTCTGGTCAAATTATGAGCTGGTGAAAGGGGAGCCCGGATGGCGAGGCTTCGTCGTACAGGCGGTGTCTCGCCAAAATTCCGTCAAGAGAGTGACCGTGGTGACATGTAACGAGTCACTCTCAGGCGTGGACATAATGACGTGGCTTTCCCATTATGGGGAAGTCACCGAGGTCCCAAAAAAGAACAAGGACGAATTTGGTATTTGGTCGGGGGGCTGGACCTTCATGGTTAAGTTGAAGGTCTCAGGCGATACGGTCACCCACATCCCTTCCTCGGCATTCCTGGGAAGGGACAGGATCCTGGTCTTCTACCAGGGGCAGCCGAAGGTCTGTCACAAGTGCGGCGATCCCCGCCACTTCAGCGCAAGCTGCAAGGTGCAGAAATGTGCCTTGTGTGGTGGGGTGGTCATCTCGCCGCTGCGTGTAGGGACATTTGGTGCAACCTGTGTGGTGACCTTGGTCACCCATATAGCCGCTGCCCTCGCTCCTTCTCCAATATTGCTTCGGGCCCGGTGGGGGGAGACCGTGGGGGGGAACATCCGGCGGGGCTTCCTCTGTCGCGGTGGGCGGTGGTGGCGGGGAGGGGGCTGAGGGGCCGGTGAGGAAAGGCAAGGTCACTAGAGGCCCCTCATATCAGCGGAGGCAGGCAGCTCGCCAGGGGGGTAAGGAGCAGGTGGAGCCTCGGGTAACCGGGGTGATGCCTGCTCCTCCCTCTGGGTTGGTGGCTAAAGCCTCTGAGGCCCTGGGGGAGGAAGCGGTGAACGAGGAGATCAGGAGGATGGAGAGGGAGGATAAAGCGGCTGACTCAGACAGCTCTTCTCAATATGAAATTGTTGATGAGGAAGTCTTAGAGCAGCCTACAACATCAAAGGGTGGAAAAAAATGTAACAACAGGAGGGGGAGGAAGAGGCTGAACAAGTCTTCCAAATCCCCCCCACCCCCGACCGTGAGGGTACCAACGGAAGGGCCCACCGTTCCCCCTCTGATCACACTCTCCAACCGGTTCCAGGCCCTTGAGGACTCTGCTAAAGAGTCGCCGGACGAGGGCAGGGGACCGGGGGCGGCATCGGGGGGTCCTTTAGGGGATGGCGGAGTCCAACCCTTGGGGGACGTTGTTTCTCCCAGGGGGGGGACAGACCTGGAGTCCGGAGGTGAGGACACCAGGGGAGGAGGAATGGACACCTCGTCCACCTTAAAGAGGAAGGGGTCTGACTCCTCCCCAGAGGGTGGTGGGAGTGGGGTGGGTAAGAAGAAGGCCGTCGAGCTTGATCACTCATGATGTCTGAACTCACCCCGTTGACGCTGGCGTCCATTAATGTCGCCAGCATTAAGTCAGATGCGGCTAGATTTACGGCCTTTGATTTTCTTACCCAAATTGAGGCTGAAATTTTATTTTTGCAGGAGACCAGACTAACTGACATGGGGGCCATACATAAAGCACGGAGAGAGTGGAGGTGCGGGCCCTCATACTGGTCTCTTGCGGCCGAGCCGTATAGCGGGGTGGCAGTCCTCTTTAAGACTGCAGATGTGGATTGCAGACGAGTGATCGAGCTAGAAATGGGGAGGTGCCTGGTCCTTGACGTCTTCATGAGGGGACAAGAGCTGCGGCTCATAAACATCTATGGTCCACAATCAAAGTGGGACCGGAAATGTCTCTTCCTGAGGATTAAGCCCTTTCTTTTTACAAGCCGGCAGGTGGTCTTCGGTGGGGACTTCAACACCATTACGAGTTCCCGTGATTGGGGGGGTCCTGGAGATCACCTGGCTTATGACAGCGTCACGCTCAATAGCATAGCCAGTGAAGCTTGCCTGGTGGATGTCCATATCCGGCACACCCCAGGTCACGGGGGTTTCACGTATCATAGGGGTAGCTGTGGATCTAGAATAGACAGGTTTTTTTTAAAGGAGGATGCCATCTTTTCTGCTGTGTCCGCCGTTGAGGTGGAGTTCTCCGATCACTGTCTAATTTTCTTTTCTCTGAATGTTGCAGAAACTCCCCGGATGGGAAGAGGGCTGTGGAAGCTGAATTCGTCCCTGCTGGAAGAAGCGAATGTGAGACAATCCTTTGAGGATTTTCTTCAGAGCCAGGTACCGCTTTTGGATCTCTGTAGTAGTAAGTCAGAGTGGTGGGAGATCTTTAAAAGGCGGGTGGCGGGGTTCTTCCGCAAGCTCTCGAGCCTCAGGAGTCTGAACAGGCATCGCTCGTATCAGGCTCTGGGGAGGAAACTCGAGCAGCTCGTCTCGACTGGAGGTGACCGTGAGGAAATCTCCAGAGTGAAGTCTTTGCTTAAGAGGTGTCAGTATGATAGGCACACATCTTTGGTTTTTGAGAGGGATTTCGGGAAGTACCGCTCACCCGACCCCTACAGGAACTGTAAGATGTCAGTGAATTGTAAAATGGTGACAGGACTGATCGATAGTACGGGGTCCCTGAACAGATCCAAATCAGGGATCCTGGAGGTGGTCAGGTCCTTTTACTCACGCCTCTTGGAAAGAGGGATCGGGATGAGATGTCGGCTTTCCTGGCTGAAACCATCCCTGAGCCAGGGGATGATCCCTCTCTTGGTGTTTTGGCAGAAGCAATCAGGGAAGAGGAAGTGAGACAGGCCATTGATGGGCTTCGGCCCAAAAAATCGCCAGGTCCGGATGGCTTAACATCCGAGTTCTATAAGACCTTTAGGGACTCCTTGGTCCCCCTCTTGACTGGGGTGTTTAATGAGTGTCTTTCCTCGGGTACTCTTCCCGGTTCAATGAGGAGGTCAGCCCTGATTATTCTGTCGAAGGGTAAAGACTCGTCCCGTATTGAGAATTGGCGTCCCATAGCGCTTCTCAATACGGACCGGAAGGTTCTGGCGAAGGTGTTGTTTAACCGGCTGGTCAAGTTTGCACCCCGGCTCCTTTCGGGGGCCCAGCACTGCTCTGTTCCAGGCCGCAGCACTTTTAGTGCTGTGCTCGGTGTCCAAGAGGCAGTGGAGCAGGGTAGGGCAGGTCACTGGAAGGAGTATCTACTGTCATTAGACCAAGCAAAAGCCTTTGACCGGGTTAACCATGAGTACCTCTGGTCTGTCCTTTTAAGGTACGGTCTGCCTGGGAGGTTTGTAAATTGGCTAGAGATCTTGTACCAAGGGGCTGAGACTTTCCCGCTCGTGAACGGTTGGTCAGGGCACCCCTTTGAGGTGGGTTCTGGGGTCCGTCAGGGCTGTCCTCTGAGCCCACTCTTATATGCGTTCGCGATCGATCCCTTCCTGAGGAGGGTAGATCGTGGACCATTGGTGGGAGTCGGGATGGACCAGGCGGGCTCTGGGCCCCCTCTGAGGGTGGTGGCGTACGCCGACGATGTTTCCCTCTTCGTATCCTCGAGAGGGGAGGCGGATTGGGTCATGTCTGAGGTCGTGCGTTACTCGGAGGCATCCGGGTCCATGATCAACCGGGAAAAGTGTGAGAGTCTCTGGCTGGGAGGGGGAGATCCTAGTTTTGATCTCCCGGGCACCCTCCCAGAGCCCCAGGCCTCCGCCAAAATTCTAGGCATCGAATTTGGCCCTGGGGACTACCCCCAGCAAAATTGGGAGGGCAGACTTAAGATTGCCGCCCAAAAGGTAGACCAGTGGAAGGGTTGGTCTTTAACCCTGAGGGAAAGGGTTGGCTTGGCTAAAGGCTTTCTGCTTCCCTTGTTAATTTACCTAGGCAGTGTGTGCATCTTGCCAGAACCTCTCTGGACACGGGTTTACAGCCTGTTCTTCCAGCTGTTATGGGGGAATAGGCTCAACCTAATCAAGAGGGAGGTCACGTACCATACGAGGAGACTAGGTGGGTTGGGTATGGTCAACCCAGTAGTGTTCTTAGTGAACACCTTTCTTAAAGCCAATATTTCCAACGTCTGGCTGGAGAGGGCTCCTCCGTGGGTATTCTCCTGCAGGGGTTGGTTTCGGCCCTTCTTCCAGTAATGGGAGACAGGAGGGCAAGTGAAGGATCTCCGTACACCTCACGGACATCTCCCGGCTTACGCTACCCCGGTTCTGAAGGTAATCCGCCGGTGGGGTCTGGAGGTGAGGGAAATCAGGACCATGCCGAGACAATGTCTTGACAGAAGGGTTCTGTTGACCCACTTCCAGAAGCCCCTGGTCCTCAGGGATTGCCCGGGCCGGGATCTGGAGGTGGGGCTCGGGCTTTTAAATTCAGAGCGGATCCCCACGAAGTTTTTGGACTTGGCCTGGCGCTGCTTTCACGGGAGACTGTATGTAAGGGACAACTTGAAGTACAGGAACTCCGATGATCGGGGTTGTCCTCGTGAGGAGTGTGGCGACGTGCTGGAAAGCATGGAGCACTTCCTCCTTCAGTGTCCCTTTAATGCAGAGGTTTACAACAGGGTGGGTGCTTCCATACGTTGGCCGCGGCTGGCGTCCCTTTCCTACGCCGAGTGGGTCTATGGGGCGTTCAGATCCCTGGGTGGCCGAGAGCGGAGCACTTTATTCTTAGTTAGCGTAGTGGTCAGGTTTTACACGTGGAATGCACGGTGTTTATTTTCGACGCAGCAGAAAGTCCTCCCCGGGATGAGGTGGTTAGTAACATCTTGGGTGACCTGGGGAAGGTGCGTTCTTTGGAGTTCGAGAGGTTGGGTGTGAAGGAAGGCCTCTTGGCTTTGGAGGGGCTTCTCCTTTTAAAAACACACTCAAGGGAAAGTTCTGTGTGTGAATGGCGATAGGGACAGCATAAGGTGGTGTGGGTGTTGAGGGAGAGAAGTAGGGGCAGATAGGGTCAGGGAGGTCAGTAGTGAGGGACAGATAGAGAGTTAGTTAAGTTAAGTTAGGTAGAATAGGGATAGATAGGGACAGTTTTGTTAGGGATAGAAGTAGGGACAGTTTTAATTGACAAGGGACAGGGTGAATGTGTTAGTTGGTAAGGGATAGGCCTCTTAGGGCTCCAGTCTCCTGGTGATGGGCTATTGCATGGCACAATGTAGTTTTTTGTTTTGTAATTAAAAAAAAAAGAATGGATATTGAGGCTTGCAGGCACCAAACTTGGGCCTCGTGTGTTAGGAAATGTTTTAAAGTAGTTATGTTACATTAAGGTAAATTATTGGTGATAATGTGGTTGTAGTAATGTAATTATGTTTTGTTGTGTTTGTAATTATATTATATGTATATGTTATTATATGATTGTTTTTTGAGCGTATGTAGATTGTGTGTGGGGGTATAGTCAGGTTGGGTGGGGGTTGTCTGGGGTTTTTTTGAGGGGTGTGGAAAAAAATCTTTGAGGGCAATGGGCAAAGAACTTTGAAGATATGGACCCAAGGACCCAGTTGATTTCTATATGAAAATAAAAAAGAGGGGCATAAAACTTTATATGGACCCGGATTTTTGCAGTGTTTATTGAGGCCATGAACTGATGGACCTGTGGTGTGGTGGGGGGTTATAATTAGAGTTGAGCGATACTTTCCGATATCCTAAAGTATCGGAATCGGAATGGTATCGCCGATATCACTAAAATATCGGCGATACCCGATACCGATACCGGAAGTCCCATGTAAGTCTATGGGAACAAAATATCGCAACTAAAAAAACCCCATTCTTTCCTTGTAAACACTAAATATACACACATAGAATACATATATATATATATACATGTCATTGTGACATATATATATATACATATATGTATAGTTTATACACTTCTACATAGTAAAATATCCTCTCTGATTCAATTGCCGGGTAAAGCCGGCTTCAGTGAAAAGACAGAAGCACCCGACATGAAATGACACTTGGTGTACATAGGGTTAACCATGTCTATTCATGTCGTTTGCTATCTGATTTGCACAAACAATTAAATCAGTCTATGTGTGCAAAATTTCACACCTGTAGGGGTTAATTAAAGGTGTAAATTCGTTGTAAAAAAAACGGACTTTTTTGCTACGAATTTACACCTTTAATTAACCCCTACAGGTGTGAAATTTTGCACACATAGACTGATTTAATTGTTTGTGCAAATTAGATAGCAAAGGACATGAAAAGACATGGTTAACCCTATGTACACCAAGTGTCATTTCATGTCGGGTTCTGCATTTTCACAAAAGCCGGCAATTGAATTAGCGGCTATTATACTATGTAGAAGTGTATGAACTACAAATATAAATATATATATATATGTGTCACAAATTCAATGACATGTATATATATATATGAGGTGTAAAATTGCTGAAAAAAAATGCGTGGGCTCCCGCCCTATTTTCGCAACCAGACAGACAAAGCCAGTGAGTGGGGGCAGATAATAATAGCCCAGAGAGGGACCATTATTTTTGCCCCCCCCCGGCTACTAACATCTGCCCCCAGACACCCCAGGAAAGACAAATCTATAATTAGATTCGCCCTTTCTGGCACTTTGCCCGTCTATTCCCATTGCCCTGTAGCGGTGGCGAATGGGTTAATATGGGGTTAAAGCCACCTTGCTATTGAAAGGTGACCTTAAGCCAGGTTAATAATTGAGAGCTGTCAATTAGACAACTATCAATTATTAATCCTATTGCATGAAATAAAAATAAAACACACACACTTTAATTAAAAATCATTTTAATGAAATAAAGACACATGTTTTTGACCATATTTTATTTTACTGCAAAAACCATTTCCTGTAATAAAAATAAAATAAAAAAGCAAAATTATTCTTACCTATCCCATGCACAGTCAGGTCCCACGGTGTAATCCTTCAGAAAGGGTTAATGTTTACTGCAGGGACCGCAGCTAATGCTGCAGCCTCACAGTAAACCCCAAATGAATGAGTTCCTCTCCTGCCTGACAGGAGAGTAAAGGCTGGGTGTCACATAACGATACACCAGCGATCCCGACAACGATATGCACTTGTCAGGATCGCTGGTGTATCGCTACATGATCGCTGCTGAGCTGCCAAACAGGCAGCTCAGGCAGCGATCTGGGACAGCGACACTGCGGGTAACATCGCTTAAGGGCCCGTCTCACATAGCGATATCGCTACCGAGATCGCTGCTGAGTCACAAGTTTTGTGACGCAGCAGCGAGCTCACCAGCGATATCGCTGTGTGTGACATTCAGCGACGATCAGCCCCCCTGCCGGGTATCGCTGATCGTCGCAGAAATGTCAGGACCTTTTTTTGATCGCTGGTTTCCCTCTGACAGGCACGCATCGCTGCGTGTGACAGGCGGGAGACCAGCGATCCGCTGGTAACCAAGGTACACAGCGGGTTTCCAGGCACCGCGCAGCGCTTGGAAACCCGCTGTGTACCTTGGATACCAGCTCCCTGCATCAGGGCGCTGGTATCCAAGGTACACAGCGGGTTTCTAGGCACAGCCCCGCGCCTGGAAACCCGCTGTGTACCTTGGTTACCAGCGGATCGCTGGTCTCCCGCCTGTCACACGCAGCGATGCGTGCCTGTCAGCGGGAAACCAGCGATCAAAAAAAGGTCCTGACATTTCAGCGACGATCAGCGATACCCGGCAGGGGGCTGATCGTCGCTGAATGTCACACACAGCGATATCGCTGGTGAGCTCGCTGCTGCGTCACAAAACTAGTGACTCAGCAGCGATCTCGGTAGCGATATCGCTATGTGAGACGGGCCCTTAAGTGGAAAGCTTAATTGATTGCTTTCCACTTTCACTTCAGGTCAGCCAGGGACACAATCAGTGACGTCAGAGGGAACTGATTAACAAAAATAGGGGTTCCCTTCGAAAAAAAAATGGCGTGGGGTCCCCCCTGTTTTTGTTAACCAGCCAGATGAAGCAGACCGCTGAGGCCTGGATTTTCAGGCTGTTAAGGAGCCAAGATCCATGGACCTTGCCAGCCTGATAATACCAGGCCACAGCAGTCTGCATATCTTGGCTGATTAACAAAAATAGGGGATCCCCTCGAAAAAAATTGGCATGGGGTCCCCCCTAATTTTGTTAACCAGCCAGATGGAGCAGACCGCTGAGGCCTGGTTTTTCAGGCTGGTAAGGATCCAATATCCATGGACCTTGCCAGCCTGATAATACCAGGCCACAGCAGTCTGCTTAGCTTGGCTGGTTAACAAAAATAGGGGATCCCCTCGAAAAAAAAACGGCGTGGGGATCCCCCCTATTTTTGTTAACCAGCCAAGTAAAATGCAGACTGCTGCGGCCTGGTATTAAAAGACTGTCAAGGCCCATGGATTTTGGCCCTCAACAGCCTGATAATACCAGGCTACAGCAGCCCCACATTTGGCGCATCAAAAGATGTGCCAATTGTGGCACTTTACCCGGCTCTTCCCACTTGCCCTGTAGCGGTGGCAAGCGGGGTAATAAGGGGTTAATGTCACCGTTGATTGCACGGTGACAATAAGCCCGGTTAATAATGGAGAGGCGTCAATAAGACACCGATCCATTATTAATCCCAAAGTTATTAAATGCATAAAAAAAAGACAAAGCAAGAAAAAAGTATTTTAATGAAATAAAAGAGACAACACAGTTTTCATTAATTTTATTGTACTCTCATTCCTGCGACGCCATCGATCTCCTGTAAAAAAAAAAAAAAACAAACCAACAGTATACCACCTGTCCGACGCAGTCCATAACGACAGTCCCACGACGATCCAACTCTGCTACATCGCAATGACAGGCAGAGCCTGTCATCGCGACGCAGCACAGCTGATTACCTGCTTCCCCGGCGGTGACGTCATCGGACTGACTGCTTTACGGCCGGGATTACCCAGCAGTCACTGCAGTTATCGCGAGAAAAATGCATGTGACCGCCGGGGAAAGAAGATTGCGGCCATCAAGCAGTCCAGGACGTGACCGCCGGAGATCTTCTGACAGGTAAGTGCCGCTGACTCCTGACAGACCCGACCGACGGACACTGACAGTGACAGTGACAATCCCGATTCCGGTATCCGATAAGACGAAAATATCGGAACTCGGAATCGGAATTCCGATACAGCCAATATCGGCCGATACCCGATATTTGCAGTATCGGAATGCTCAACCCTAGTTATAATATATAAAAAAAAAAAAAAAAAATGTTAGTAAGCTAAGTTTTTCTGTGTGGCGGCCAGAATGGCCTTTCGTGTTCTATGTTAAGGCAGTGGGCCAAACCCTTTTGTTTCTTTTCTCCTGTAAATATGTAAATATGGTGTATAAGTGTGGTATGTATGGTGGTGGAATGAGTGAATGGAAATTTGGGGTTTTTCTTTTTTTTTCCCCTTTTGTTTTTTCCCTTTTCTTTGAAGGGTTTCCTGCTGGGGGTCCCTGAGGAGCTGCAAAGTTTCATCAAGTGGACTCGTGTGTGGAAGATCTCGATTAATAAGGACAAGAAAGTGAGGAGTGAATAGGTGTTAAGTTGTTTTTCTTTAGGTATTGTATCTTTTGTTTTGGATTGGAGTTGTTGTTTTGTGTATATATTGTATGTGTTTTGTATTTTTTAAATAAAAAAGAGTTCCAGCTCCACCCTGAGGAGGAAGAGGCGGAACCGTGCTGCTGGAGGATCTGAGGCTGTGTGCAAGCCAAGCTCCTGGGGAGGAGGACTTTTCCACCTGGACTTTTTGCTTGATCCTTCCCAGGAGAGAGAGGCCTTCCCTGGGACTGAGCGTCGGGGCTGTGCCCCTGGCTCCCACCCCCCGGCAAGCTAGCTGGGGGTGGGGGCCTCACATACCATCTGGAGGCCCACGCCGTAGCAAGCCAGTCCCAGGGATGAATAGGAAGAAGATACCGGGGGGCCGCAAGGCTCCAGGACCAAGCAGGACCCCTGAAGCCGGGGCCGTGACAGCTCCTTCTCCCGGTGAGGAGGCTGCGGGCAGAGGTGCGGCAGGAGCCCCCCTTAACATCTGGGGCTCCAAGGCTGCGGGAGAGCTGTCCACCATCTACGCCTCCGGCATCTATGCCCACCTCTGTGAATATGAGGAGGCAGCTAAGCAGCTGAGGAGACTCCAGGAGGAGTTGAGGGGAGCCAGAGTAACAGCAAAAAATCGACTCCCTGCCTCAAAGAGAGCGGAGGTATCTGCCACGGTCGAAAGGCTAAAGGGGAGATAAGAGTGCTGGAAGAGAGGAGGAAGATCATCCTGGAGGGAAGTGGCCCCTTTGGGGAGAAGCTGAGGAACGATGACCGGTTCAGAGCCCTGACCGGTGGGTCTCCTGGGGGGTCAGGAGGGCCCATCCAGGTGGAGGACGAGGAGGAGGAAGATGGTGGAACATCTGCGCCAGCTCCACCTGAGGACCTGGTGGGTAAGAGCGCCCAGGACCTGGTGAGTAAGAGCGCCCAGGACCTGGTGGGTAAGAGCTCCCAGGTATCGCGCAGCGGGATAGCCCCCGAACAAGTGGCTCTCCCACCGGACTCCAGTGACATGGAGGAAAGTGGGAGTGAGGGGGAGGATGGAGGGAGCGGGAGTAATAACAAGGGGGGCTGCCTCATCCTACAGCAAGTGAGGCAGGTTGAGTCTCCAGCACGGTTTGGCGTAAAAACACTGTTGTTTGGGGACGAGGTCTGCCTCGAGGATGAGGCAACCGGGAAGAGGAGGAGGAGGCGTAAGGCAAAGCAAGTGGTGGAGGAGAAACTTGTTTTTGTCCCTTTTTCCGGGGCCCCCCAGTCCCGCTGTGCGGAACCCGCTGCCCACCCCAGCTGGGGCCCTGTGGTGGGTCCGGAGCAAGGGAGTGGGGAGAGTAAAGTCTGCCTGGGTCTTGCTGTCACTTCTGGTGGTGGCAGTTCGGATTCAGGCAGCGATATGGAGGTCGGTGGCGTTAGTGGTGGTGTTTGGGCTCAGTCCCCGGTGGCAGGGGGGACTGGCCCAGCACCAGGTAAAGGTAAAGCCGGGGCCGCATCTCCAGCGGTGAGAGCAGCTTCTGGGCCCCCCACGAACAGGTCCGTTAAATCTGGATCACTTATGGGGGTCCAGAAGCATAGAAGGGGCGCAGATACTGCTGTAAAGCAGCAATTAAAGACCTGCAAGGTGTTGGTCGCTCCCCTGGAGGCGACCGTGGTGAAGCCGGGGCACTCGGCACGTAGACCCCAAAAGGGGTCCGTGCGGGGGGCCCCGCCACCACTGGATGCCGAAGGGGAGTGGCCAGCCTTGCCTACAGCAGGGGGTGGGTACAGAGCGGTGGTGAAGGCCTGTGAGGGGGGCGTGGCCTCCCTGAATGTTGCCCTGCCTGCAAAGGCGGAGGCATGCAGGGGGGGCGTGCCCTCCTTGGCCGCAGTCCCGCCCGCCGTGCTCGCATCATCTGGGGTGGGTGTGGTCTCGCAAGGGGCTGCTGCCCAGCCTGGAGGGGCTGTAGCCTGCGGGAGGGGCGTGGCCTCGGTGGCCGTGGCTCCGCCCACTATGCCTGTGTCATCTGGGGTGGGCGTGGCCTCGAAAGGGGCTGCTGCCCAGCCTGGAGTGGCTGTGGCCGGTGGGGGGGCGTGGCCTCGGCGGGTCCGCCGCCCTCTGTCCTGCCCACCCATACCATCGGGTCTGCAGCCCCAAAAGCCGGTAGGGAGTTGTCGGGGTCCCCAACCCACTTACTGTCATCTGGTGGTGCGGGGGCTCCGGCGCTCCAGGTAAAGCCGGCGGGGGAGGTGTGTGGAGGGCAGGGAGCGGTGGCAAGATCCGTCCCTGCCCTAGGAAGCACAGGGAAAAAAAAAGAGGGAAAAAAAAAGTGTTACCAGAGAGCTCAGGAGCTGCTGCTGCTCCCAAGCCCAGGCAGGGTGTACTAAGTGCACTCTGCTCTGGAGCATTTAAAGGGGCAGCGGCGCTCCTGGGCAGAGGAAAAAATAAAAGTGGTGGAAGCAATACCGTAAACCAGCCAGGGCCCCCAGCAGGAGGTGTGGAAAGCAGCAGACCTAAAAGCAAAGATAAAGGCAATGTAAATATTGTAAATAATGTAAATATTGTAAATAATGAAAATAATGTAATTAATAGTGTATATATGGATAGTATGGATAGTGAGGTTGATAGTGATGGTGTGAGTGACATTTTTGAAGAGCTGTTTGCGGAGGTGGTGCATGGAGGTGTGAGTGATGGCGAGGGTGGTATGAATGAGGGAGTGAGTCTGGGAGTGAATGCCGGGGTGGATGCAGGTGTGAATGTGGGAGCAAGTGTGAGTGGGGTAAGGGCTGGCCCATCTGCCTCCCCAGCCGTGGTACCCAGGCGTTCATTTGCGGAGGTCACGGCTGGGGGTAGGAGAGGCTCCCGGGGGGGTTCTCAGGGGGTCTCCTCACCTCTAGACTCCGGGGACGGCGTTTTGCACCGCCGTTTCGTGGAGGCCCTCAAAAGGGGAGAAAGGTCAATAATAGTAGAGGGGAGGATGGTGGACTTGTCTTTCTGGATAGAGAGACATGGTTTAGCCGCCTTCCAAGAGAGAAGAGAGGGAGGGACTGTCTGGTCTCTCCCAACAGCCGGGCAAGGGCTGGTGAGGAGGAATGTGGTCCGTCTTCGATGGGGGGGCAGTGAAGCTTGCCCACCCAGGAGCAGGGTGGTGGAGCTCCTCCTGAAGATGGGCTTCAGGGCAGATGACATCTTTGCCCTGATCCATCCCTCATCAGCCAGTTTCTTTGACATCAGCTTTGTTCGGCCAGAGGGGCTTGAGCTCTTCTGGTCAAATTATGAGCTGGTGAAAGGGGAGCCCGGATGTCGAGGCTTCGTCGTACAGGCGGTGTCTCGCCAAAATTCCGTCAAGAGAGTGACCGTGGTGACATGTAACGAGTCACTCTCAGGCGTGGACATAATGACGTGGCTTTCCCGTTATGGGGAAGTCACCGAGGTCCCAAAAAAGAACAAGGACGAATTTGGTATTTGGTCGGGGGGCTGGACCTTCATGGTTAAGTTGAAGGTCTCAGGCGATACGGTCACCCACATCCCTTCCTCGGCATTCCTGGGAAGGGACAGGATCCTGGTCTTCTACCAGGGGCAGCCGAAGGTCTGTCACAAGTGCGGCGATCCCCGCCACTTCAGCGCAAGCTGCAAGGTGCAGAAATGTGCCTTGTGTGGTGGGGTGGGTCATCTCGCCGCTGCGTGTAGGGACATTCGGTGCAACCTGTGTGGTGACCTTGGTCACCCATATAGCCGCTGCCCTCGCTCCTTCTCCAATATTGCTTCGGGCCCGATGGGGGGAGACCGTGGGGGGGGAACATCCGGCGGGGCTTCCTCTGTCGCGGTGGGCGGTGGTGGCGGGGAGGGGGCTGAGGGGCCGGTGAGGAAAGGCAAGGTCACTAGAGGCCCCTCATATCAGCGGAGGCAGGCAGCTCGCCAGGGGGGTAAGGAGCAGGTGGAGCCTCGGGTAACCGGGGTGATGCCTGCTCCTCCCTCTGGGTTGGTGGCTAAAGCCTCTGAGGCCCTGGGGGAGGAAGCGGTGAACGAGGAGATCAGGAGGATGGAGAGGGAGGATAAAGCGGCTGACTCAGACAGCTCCTCTCAATATGAAATTGTTGATGAGGAAGTCTTAGAGCAGCCTACAACATCAAAGGGTGGAAAAAAATGTAACAACAGGAGGGGGAGGAAGAGGCTGAACAAGTCTTCCAAATCCCTCCCACCCCCGACCGTGAGGGTACCAACGGAAGGGCCCACCGTTCCCCCTCTGATCACACTCTCCAACCGGTTCCAGGCCCTTGAGGACTCTGCTAAAGAGTCGCCGGACGAGGGCAGGGGACCGGGGGCGGCATCGGGGGGTCCTTTAGGGGATGGCGGAGTCCAACCCTTGGGGGACGTTGTTTCTCCCAGGGGGGGGACAGACCTGGAGTCCGGAGGTGAGGACACCAGGGGAGGAGGAATGGACACCTCGTCCACCTTAAAGAGGAAGGGGTCTGACTCCTCCCCAGAGGGTGGTGGGAGTGGGGTGGGTAAGAAGAAGGCCGTCGAGCTTGATCACTCATGATGTCTGAACTCGCCCCGTTGACGCTGGCGTCCATTAATGTCGCCAGCATTAAGTCAGATGCGGCTAGATTTACGGCCTTTGATTTTCTTACCCAAATTGAGGCTGAAATTTTATTTTTGCAGGAGACCAGACTAACTGACATGGGGGCCATACATAAAGCACGGAGAGAGTGGAGGTGCGGGCCCTCATACTGGTCTCTTGCGGCCGAGCCGTATAGCGGGGTGGCAGTCCTCTTTAAGACTGCAGATGTGGAATGCAGACGAGTGATCGAGCTAGAAATGGGGAGGTGCCTGGTCCTTGACGTCTTCATGAGGGGACAAGAGCTGCGGCTCATAAACATCTATGGTCCACAATCAAAGTGGGACCGGAAATGTCTCTTCCTGAGGATTAAGCCCTTTCTTTTTACAAGCCGGCAGGTGGTCTTCGGTGGGGACTTCAACACCATTACGAGTTCCCGTGATCGGGGGGTCCTGGAGATCACCTGGCTTATGACAGCGTCGCGCTCAATAGCATAGCCAGTGAAGCTTGCCTGGTGGATGTCCACATCCGGCACACCCCAGGTCACGGGGGTTTCACGTATCATAGGGGTAGCTGTGGATCTAGAATAGACAGGTTTTTTTTAAAGGAGGATGCCATCTTTCCTGCTGTGTCCGCCGTTGAGGTGGAGTTCTCCGATCACTGTCTAATTTTCTTTTCTCTGAATGTTGCAGAAACTCCCCGGATGGGAAGAGGGCTGTGGAAGCTGAATTCGTCCCTGCTGGAAGAAGCGAATGTGAGACAATCCTTTGAGGATTTTCTTCAGAGCCAGGTACCGCTTTTTGATCTCTGTAGTAGTAAGTCAGAGTGGTGGGAGATCTTTAAAAGGCGGGTGGCGGGGTTCTTCCGCAAGCTCTCGAGCCTCAGGAGTCTGAACAGGCATCGCTCGTATCAGGCTCTGGGGAGGAAACTCGAGTAGCTCGTCTCGACTGGAGGTGACCGTGAGGAAATCTCCAGAGTGAAGTCTTTGCTTAAGAGGTGTCAGTATGATAGGCACACATCTTTGGTTTTTGAGAGGGATTTCGGGAAGTACCGCTCACCCGACCCCTACAGGAACTGTAAGATGTCAGTGATTTGTAAAATGGTGACAGGACTGATCGATAGTACGGGGTCCCTGAACAGATCCAAATCAGGGATCCTGGAGGTGGTCAGGCCCTTTTACTCACACCTCTTGGGAAAGAGGGATCTAGATCGGGATGAGATGTCGGCTTTCCTGGCTGAAACCATCCCTGAGCCAGGGGATGATCCCTCTCTTGGTGTTTTGGCAGAAGCAATCAGGGAAGAGGAAGTGAGACTGGCCATTGATGGGCTCCGGCCCAAAAAATCGCCAGGTCCGGATGGCTTAACATCCGAATTCTATAAGACCTTTAGGGACTCCTTGGTCCCCCTCTTGACTGGGGTGTTCAATGAGTGTCTTTCCTCGGGTACTCTTCCCGGTTCAATGAGGAGGTCAGCCCTGATTATTCTGTCAAAAGGTAAAGACTCGTCCCGTATTGAGAACTGGCGTCCCATAGCGCTTCTCAATACGGACCGGAAGGTTCTGGCGAAGGTGTTGTTTAATCGGCTGGTCAAGTTTGCACCCCGGCTCCTTTCGGGGGCCCAGCACTGCTCTGTTCCAGGCCGCAGTACTTTTAGTGCTGTGCTCGGTGTCCGGGAGGCAGTGGAGCAGGGTAGGGCAGGTCACTGGAAGGGGTATCTACTGTCATTAGACCAAGCAAAAGCCTTTGACCGGGTTAACCATGAGTACCTCTGGTCTGTCCTTTTAAGGTACGGTCTGCCTGGGAGGTTTGTAAATTGGCTAGAGATCTTGTACCAAGGGGCTGAGACTTTCCCGCTCGTGAATGGTTGGTCAGGGCACCCTTTTGAGGTGGGTTCTGGGGTCCATCAGGGCTGTCCTCTGAGCCCACTTTTATACGCGTTCACGATCGATCCCTTCCTGAGGAGGGTAGATCGTGGACCGTTGGTGGGAGTCGGGATGCACCAGGCGGGCTCTGGGCCTCCTTTAAGGGTAGTGGCGTACGCTGACGATGTTTCCCTTTTCGTGTCCTCGAGAGGGGAGGCGGATTGGGTCATGTCCGAGGTCGTGCGTTACTCGGAGGCATCCGGGTCCATGATCAACCGGGAAAAGTGTGAGAGTCTCTGGCTGGGAGGGGGAGATCCTAGTTTTGATCTCCTGGGCACCCTTCCAGAGCCCCAGGCCTCCGCCAAAATTCTAGGCATCGAATTTGGTCCCGGGGACTACCCCCAGCATAATTGGGAGGGCAGACTCAGGATTGCCGCCCAAAAGGTAGACCAGTGGAAGGGTTGGTCTTTAACCCTGAGGGAAAGGGTTGGCTTGGCTAAAGGCTTTCTGCTTCCTTTGTTAATTTACTTGGGCAGTGTGTGCATCTTGCCAGAGCCTCTCTGGACACGGGTTTACAGCCTGTTCTTCCAGCTGTTATGGGGGAATAGGCTCAACCTAATCAAGAGAGAGGTCACGTACCGTACGAGGAGAATAGGTGGGTTGGGTATGGTCAACCCAGTAGTGTTCTTAGTGAACACCTTTCTTAAAGCCAATATTTCCAACCTCTGGCTAGAGAGGGCTCCTCCGTGGGTATTCTCCTGCAGGGGTTGGTTTCGGCCTTTCTTCCAGGAATGGGAGATGGGAGGGCAAGTGAAGGATCTCCGTACACCTCACGGACATCTCCCGGCTTACGCTACCCCGGTTCTGAAGGTAATCCACCGGTGGGGTCTGGAAGTGAGGGAAATCAGGACCATGTCGAGACAATGTCTTGACAGAAGGGTTCTGTTGACCCACTTTCAGAAGCTCCTGGTCCTCAGGGATTGCCCAGGCCGGGATCTGGAGGTGGGGCTCGGGCTTTTAAATTCAGAGCGGATCCCCACGAAGTTTTGGGACTTGGCCTGGCGTTGCTTTCACGGGAGACTGTATGTAAGGGACAACTTGAAGTACAGGAACTCTGATGATCGGGGTTGTCCCCGTGAGGAGTGTGGCGATGTGCTGGAATGCATGGAGCATTTCCTCCTTCACTGTCCCTTTAATGCAGAGGTTTACAACAGGGTGGGTGCTTCCATACGTTGGCCGCGGCTGGCGTCCCTTTCCTATGCCGAGTGGGTTTATGGGGCGTTCAGATCCCTGGGTGGCCGAGAGCGGAGCACTTTATTTCTAGTTAGCGTAGTGGTCAGGTTTTACACGTGGAATGCACGTTGTTTAGTATTGACGCAACAGAAAGCCCTCCCCGGGATTAGGTGGTTAGTAACATCTTGGGTGACCTGGGGAAGGTGCGTTCTTTGGAGTTCGAGAGGTTGGGTGTGAGGAGGGCCTCTTGGCTTTGGAGGGGCTTCTCCTTTTAAAACACACTCAAGGGAAAGTTGTTTTGTGTGTGAATGGTGTAGGGATAGCATAAGGTGGTGGGGTGTTGAGGGAGAGAATAGGGACAGGTAGGGACAGGAGGGGCAGTTGTAGGGATAGATAGAGAGTTAGTTAAGTTAAGTTAGGTAGAGTAGGGATAGATAGGGACTTTTTGGTTAGGGACAGAAATAGGGACAGTTTTAATTGACAAGGGACAGGGTGAGTGTGTTGTTGGTAAGGGACAGGGCCTCTTAGGGCTCCAGTCTCCTGGTGGTGGGCTGTTGCATGACACAATGTAGCTTTTTGTTTTGGAAAAAATAAAAAGGAATGGCTATTGAGGCTTGCAGGCATCAAACTTGGGCCTTGTGTGATAAGAAATGTTTTAAAAGTAGTTATGTTGCATTATGGTATATTAGTGATAATGTTGTTGTAGTAAATTGTGTTTTGTAATTGTGTTTTGTTGTGTTTTATAATTATATTGTATGTATGTATTATTATGTGGTTTATTAAGATGATTATTTTTGAGCGTATGTAGATTGTTGTGTGTGGGGTATAGTCAGGTTGGGTGGGGGTTGTCTGGGGGGTTCTTGAGGGGTGTGGTGAAAATTTTTTAGGGCAATGGGAAAGGACCCATGGACCCAAAGGAATACCATGAGGAAACAGGGGCATATAAACGTTGATATGGACCCAAGGAAAAAATGTCTTGCAGTGAAAAGGAGGCCATGAACTGATGGACCTGTGGTGTGGTGGGGGTAATAATAAAATAAAAAAAAAATATATATATATATATATATATATATACATGTTTAGGAAGATAAGTATTTTGTTGTGTTGTGGCCAGAATTGGTCTTTTCTCCTTCGTCTCATTGGGGGACACAGGACTGTGGGTGTATGCTTCTGCCGCTAGGAGGCTGACACTAAGTAACATAAAAAAGGTTAGCTCCTCCTCCGCCGTATACACCTCAGCACTGGCCGCAGGCAAACCCAGTTATTGCTTAGTGTCTGATGGAGGCACACGTCTGGTTCTTTTTCCAGACCATTTCTTTTTTTTTTTTTTTTTTTTTCTTCCCCACGAAGATGAGATAGGGGCGACGGATCCTATTGAAAGGGTCCGATCTCCCCAAACCATCAACGGTCGAGCACGTGGAGTAAAGCCTCCAGCGTATCCTCTCCCGCAACGTGGGACACGAATGCCGGACTTAGCCCTGTCCACCCTGAGGTATTGAAACCCTAGGTTGCACAGAGGCAGGAGTTTGTCCGTGCAGCCCCCACTGCGCCACCAATGCTAGACTGCGGTGCTGCAAGGAGGCGGACGGTCCCTCTCCTCGCCCCTGAAGGGGTGATGGAGTTAGGGTTCCTGCACCGTCCCATCTTTTTTACTACAAAGCCCCCCTCTAATGGCTCACCTTTTTGAAAACGGAGGCACCGCAGGTTTCAAGCTTCTGGATTCCAGCCAGGTACACTCCTGGCCCGTGTTCCCCCCCGGGGGCGTCAGGTCCCTGGCTTCGGCGGTGTTAGGCCTCGGGCAAGGACCGGGGACTGGGGCCCGAGGTGTGGCGTCCGGCGCCGGCCGCCGGAAATCTAGGCCGCGGCTTCGGGCGGTGCTGGGCCGCGGCTGCAAATTTAGTCCCCGGCTTCTGCCGGGGACTAGGCCGCGGCCCAAGATATAACGTCCGGTGTCGGCCGGAGGGCGGGCCGCAGTCGCGGGGATCCGCCCTCGGCATTGTCTCCTTCCGGCGGGCCCGCCCTCTGATTTTGGGGCGGCCTCCGCCGGAAATCTAGGCCGCGGCTTTGGGCGGTGCTGGGCCGCGGCTGCAAATTTAGTCCCCGGCTTCTGCCGGGGACTAGGCCGCGGCCCAAGATGTAGCGTCCGGTGTCGGCCGGAGGGCGGGCCGCGGTCGCGGGGATCCGCCCTCGGCATTGTCTCCTTCCGGCGGGCCCGCCCTCTGGTTTTGGGGCCGCCTCCGCCGGAAATCTAGGCCGCGGCTTCGGCTGATGCTAGGCCGCGGCTGTAAATTTAGTCCCCGGCTTTTGCTGGAGACTAGGCCGCGGCTGGAGGCGGACCTCTGACAGCTAGGCCACGCCTCTCGATCCTCCCCCTAAAGGCTCGGCTACTTGAGCTCGCCTTCCTAACAGGGGGGCGCTCTTTTTGAAAAATTTGGAGCCAGACGCACTGCTACGCGGTTTAAGGACGCAGGGGGTACAGGACTGGGGTAAGTGCTTCTACCTCCAGCCTGGTTGTTACTTCTGCACTCCGTTTCACTGACCGTCGCACATCCAGTTCATTGCGGACTCTGTGATAGACTCAGTATGTCCAGAAGAACTAAAGCTCATACGGTGCTGTATACCCATGCATTGCCTGTAGGTCCCCTTTTCCGCGCGCCCAGATTACTCGGGTTTGCGAAGCCTGTGACTCCGAATGGGCTCAGGAACCCGCTCCTATTACGGAACCCAGTGCGTCAGGTCCCCCTGAATGGGCTCTGTCCCTGACTCAATCTGTGGCATCATTGACTAGAGCAATCGAGTCCCTTCAAGCTCCCGATAGGAGCAGGGACAGTGGTTCACCCGTCTTGGCGACGTCTCATGAACCTACGGCCTGCAGGGGCCGCGCTCTCACTAGGCAGACGCAGGGGAAGCGAACCCACACTGCGTCGCCTTTGCCGTCCGAAGCCTCGGCATCTTTCAGTTCCGTCTCCCGCTCTCCCTCACCTCTGACAAGTGATCAGTATTCGGATTCTGATTCAGAAGGGTCCCTTAATTTGGAGGCACCAAATTGTCAGGACACAATTGACAGTTTGATTGAAGCTGTCAATCAAACCTTGGGGATAGACGATGAGTCCACCTTGACCTCCGGTCATAAGGTGTCCTTCAAAAGAGCCAGGCAAGCTCATAAGGTTTTTGGATCTCATCCTGAGTTTGAGGAACTAGTGCAGCGCCACCGGGAGAAACCGGACAAGCGCTTCGCAGGACAAAAGGCTCTCAATACTAGATATCCTTTTGCTCCCGAGCTTCTTAAGAAATGGGCGGAATCTCCTGCGGTTGATCCTCCTGTGTCGCGTTTGGCGTCTAAAACGCTCCTCTCCCTTCCTAACGGTTCCTCGATCAAGGAACCAACGGATCGTCTAATTGAAGGTTTGGCCCGCTCGGTGTTTGAAGCATCGGGTTCTGCTCTCTCTCCTTCTTTTGCAGCAACTTGGGTTGCTAAGGCCATGATATCCTGGTCGGAGTCTCTAAATAGAGCGCTTCATGGTATTGAGGTACCATCTGAAGTAACTGAGATTTCTAATCAGATAGCACTTGCGGGAGACTTCTTAATTAATGCGTCCATGGATGCGGCAAATTGCGCAGCCCTAGCTGCTGCTAATGCAATTGCCATCAGAAGATCTTTGTGGCTTAGAACCTGGCGAGCAGATTCAATCTCAAAGAAATCGCTTACATCCTTACCATATCAGAATGGTCGGTTATTTGGCGAAAGGTTGGATCAGCTCATATCTGATGCGACGGGAGGGAAGAGCAGTTTCCTTCCTCAGCAAAAGATTAAGCAGCCTTTTCGCCGACAGCTTCAGCCTCGCTTTAGGGCCTTTCGTAACCCAGGTTGGGCCGCGCCAGCTACCTCCAGCGGTTCAGGTCGGCCTAGTCAGGCCAGAGATCGTCAGGTCTCCTACAGGACCAACCCTATGGGAAGAGGACGATCTCAACAACCAAGATCTAGAGGGTCCAAACCCCAGAGATATTCGGACAAATGACTGGAGGCAGAATCCGGTCAATTTATCCAGAGTAGGCGGCCGCTTACTCTGGTTTCGCCCCATTTGGCTATCGATTACTCACGACGAGTGGGTCCGGGAGTTAGTCTCCTCGGGGTACAAAATAGAATTTTCCAGCCTTCCCTCAAATCGTTTTTTTCCCTCGCGCCTTCCCAAGGAGGAATCTCGGGTTCGCGCCTTATTCAGGGCGGTCGAGTCTCTTCGGCACAGCGGGGTTGTCGTGCCTGTACCGGAGATCGAAAAGGGTCAGGGGTTTTATTCCAACCTGTTCATTGTACCCAAAAAGGACGATACCGTAAGGCCCATTTTGGATCTAAAGCGACTGAACCGGTTTGTCAGAATTCGGCATTTCCGAATGGAATCTCTCCGTTCGGTCATTGCAGCCATGGAAAAAGGGGAATTTCTAGCATCAATAGACATTCAGGATGCCTATCTTCACATCCCATATTTCCTCCTCACCAGAGATTTCTTCGGTTTGCCGTCGGCAAACTTCATCTTCAGTTCGCAGCCTTGCCATTCGGGCTAGCCACAGCCCCCAGGGTGTTCACAAAGGTCATGGCTGCTGTTGTGTCCATTCTGCACTCCAGGGGGGTAGTCATCCTGCCTTACTTAGACGATCTCCTCATCAAGGGTCCGTCTTTTCAAATCTGCGAGGAAAGTGTCAGCATTACGTTAGACACCCTTGCTCGCCTGGGGTGGCTGGTGAATACGAAGAAATCATCTCCCGTGCCATCTCGGAAGATCACCTTTTTAGGGATGAATTTCGACACCGCTCAGGGGTTGATAATTCTTCCTCAGGACAAGGCCTTGGTTCTCCGTCAAGAGGTACGGATCCTTCGCCAACCAATTCCTCACACCATCCGGTTTTGCATGAGGGTCCTGGGAAGGATGGTGGCAGCAATAGAGGCTATTCCATTTGCCCAATTTCATCTTCGCCCCCTTCAACATGCACTCTTGGCAGTATGGGACGGGAGCCCTTACTCCCTCAATCTTCGGTGTCGTCTGTCCCTGCAGGTCAGACAGACTCTAATGTGGTGGACGAAGAGCACCACTCTTCGACAGGGTCGGTTGTTTCCTCCAAATTTTTGGTTGGTTGTCACAACGGACGCCAGCCTGCTCGGATGGGGAGCAGTGTTTCGTCACCATACAGCCCAGGGAACTTGGTCTCAGCAGGAATCGACCCTCCCGATCAATATTTTAGAGATCCGAGCTATTCGGCTAGCTCTGAGACATTTTCACCAGCATCTGGCGGGCCACCCAGTCAGAATACAATCGGACAATGCCACGGCAGTGGCATACATAAACCATCAGGGAGGTACCCGCAGCAGGGCGGCCATGCACGAGGTAAAACAGATTCTGACTTGGGCAGAGGTAAATCACTCTGTGATTTCAGCGGTCCACATTCCGGGCGAGGAAAACTGGGCTGCGGATTTTCTCAGCCGTCACGGCATAGCGTCAGGGGAATGGTCGCTTCATCCCGAGGTTTTTCAGCAGATATGCCGACGCTGGGGAACCCCAGATGTGGACCTGATGGCTTCCAAGATAAATGCCAAGGTGCCCAACTTCGTCTCCCGGTACCGGGATCCGCAGGCATTTGCAGTAGACGCTCTGGTCCTACCATGGAATCAGTTTCATCTTCCATACTTGTTTCCACCAATAGCCCTTCTCCCAAGGGTGATCAGAAAGATCAGGATAGAGGGGGTTCCAGCGATATTAATCGCTCCGGATTGGCCGCGTCGCTCATGGTACGCGGAGCTGGTACAATTGCTCACCGACACACCCTGGCGACTGCCAGAGCGCGTGGACCTTCTCTCCCAGGGCCCAATTTACCACCAGAACTCAGCGGTCCTGTGTTTGACGGCCTGGCCGTTGAATCTTGGATCCTGACCAGGGCTGGATTCTCTAAAAAGGTCGCCGCAACGATGGCTAACGCCCGAAAGCCCGTTTCGGCTCGCATCTACCACGGTACTTGGAAGGTCTTTTTTACTTGGTGCAGGGAACATGGTTGTTCCCCGCTCCTCTTTTCAATTCCGAACATTCTATCTTTTCTCCAGGCAGGCCTAGATTCAGGTCTAGCGCCTAGTACTCTTAGACGACAGATATCAGCTTTGTCGGTTCTTTTTCAGCGAAAGATTGCGTCTAATTTTCAGGTTAGGACCTTTATTCAGGGGGTTGTCCATATAGTTCCTCCCTACAAGACTCCCTTAGAGGTTTGGGACCTCAATCTAGTCCTGGGAGTCCTACAGGAGTCTCCTTTTGAACCTTTGCAGGAAGTTTCTCTATCATTTCTTTCCTGGAAAGTGGTGTTTTTGGTAGCCATTACATCCATAAGGCGGGTTTCGGAGCTGGCTGCACTGTCTTGTCGAGCTCCGTACTTACTTTTCCATCAGGATAAGGTGGTGCTCAGACCAACACCACCTTTTCTGCCTAAGGTTGTGTCCTCATTTCATATTAATGAGGACATTGTGTTGCCCTCATTTTGCCCAGCTCCGACGCACCGAGTGGAGAAGGCTCTCCATACGCTGGATCTGGTGAGAGCACTCAGGAGATATGTATCTCGGACGGCGTCCTTTCGACAGACGGACACGCTGTTTGTCCTCCCTGAAGGTCGCAGGAAGGGACTTGCTGCCTCTAAGTCAACCTTGGCTAGGTGGATTCGGTTAGCCATTCAGGAGGCTTACCGTATCAGAGGCGCGGTGGTTCCCGCAGGGATCAAGGCTCACTCCACCAGAGCGGTGGGTGCCTCCTGGGCCCTTCGGCATCAGGCTTCGGTGGAACAGGTTTGTAAAGCAGCAACCTGGTCCAGTCTGCATACTTTTTCCAAGCATTATAATGTCCATACCCAGACTTCTGCGGATGCCAGTCTGGGTAGAAGGATTCTTCAGGGCGCGGTTGCGCACCTATAAGCAATGCTTGGTTATAAATTACACTGTGGAGTCGGTTTCCCACCCAAGGGACTGCTTTGGGACGTCCCACAGTCCTGTGTCCCCCAATGAGACGAAGGAGAAATACGGATTTTTGTGTTACTCACCGTAAAATCCTTTTCTCCGAGACACTCATTGGGGGACACAGCACCCTCCCTAAGAGCCGGCTGGCTTTATATTGAGTTAACTCTATTCTCCTTAAATTGGTATCAGCAGTTTTTTTCTTCTGAATATACTGTATCTGTGTTAACTCTTGATTTATTTTTTAGCCTCCTACTGCTTTTTGCACTAAACTGGGTTTGCCTGCGGCCAGTGCTGAGGTGTATACGGCGGAGGAGGAGCTAACCTTTTTTATGTTACTTAGTGTCAGCCTCCTAGCGGCAGAAGCATACACCCACAGTCCTGTGTCCCCCAATGAGTGTCTCGGAGAAAAGGATTTTACGGTGAGTAACACAAAAATCCGTATTTTTGGTTTTTGTGTTGAGGCAGTGGGCCAAACCCTTTTTGTTGTTTCTCCTGTAAATATGTAAATATGTTAAAAATGGTGGTATGTATGTGGGTGAATGAGTGAACGTGGGTGTTTTTGTTTTTGTTTCCCCTTTTGGTTTTTCCCTTTTTCTTTGAGAGGTTTCCTGCTGGGGGTCCCTGAGGAGCTGTAAAGTTTCAGCAAGTGGACCCCTGTGAAGAAGAGAAATGTAAATAAGGACAGGAATGTGAAGAAGGAGCGTGTTTTCGGTATTGTTTTTCTTTTCATTATGGTTTGATGTTGTTGATTTATGTATATATTGTATGTGTTTTGTATTTTTTTAAATAAAAAAGAGTTCCAGCTCCTCCCTGAGGAGGAAGAGGCGGAACCGTGCTGCTGGAGGATCTGAGGCTGTGTGTAAGTCAAGCTCCTGGGAGGAGGACTTTTCCACCTGGACTTTTTGCTTGATCCTTCCCAGGAGAGAGAGGCCTTCCCTGGGACTGAGCATAGGGGCTGTGCCCCTGGCTCCCACCCCCATGCAAGCTAGCTGGGGGTGGGGGGCCTCACATACCATCTGGAGGCCCACGCCGTAGCAAGCCAGTCCCAGGGATGAATAGGAAGAAGATACCGGGGGGCCGCAAGGCTCCAGGACCAAGCAGGACCCCTGAAGCTGGGGCCGTGGCAGCTCCTTCTCCCGGTGAGGAGGCTGCGGGCAGAGGTGCGGCAGGAGCCCCCCTTAACATCTGGGGCTCCAAGGCTGCGGGAGAGCCGTCCACCATCTACGCCTCCCGCATCCATCCCACCTCTGTGAATATGAGGAGGCAGCTGAGGAGACTCCGGGAGAAGTTGAGGGGAGCCAGAGTAACAGCAAAAAATCGGCTCCCTGCCTCAAAGAGAGCGGAGGTATCTGCCACGGTCGAAAGGCTGAAGGGGGAGATAAGAGCGCTGGAAGAGAGGAGGAAGATCATCCTGGAGGGAAGCGGCCCCTTTGGGGAGAAGCTAAGGAACGATAACCGGTTCAGAGCCCTGACCGGTGGGTCTCCTGGGGGGTCAGGAGGCCCCAGCCAGGTGGAGGACGAGGAGGAGGAAGATGGTGGAACATCTGCGCCAGCTCCACCTGAGGACCTGGTGGGTAAGAGCGCCCAGGACCTGGTGAGTAAGAGCGCCCAGGACCTGGTGGGTAAGAGCTCCAAGGTATCGCGCAGCGGGATAGCCCCCGAACAAGTGGCTCTCCCACCGGACTCCAGTGACATGGAGGAAAGTGGGAGTGAGGGGGAGGATGGAGGGAGCGGGAGTAATAACAAGGGGGGCTGCCTCATCCTACAGCAAGTGAGGCAGATTGAGTCTCTAGCACGGTTTGGCACACTGTTGTTTGGGGACGAGGTCTGCCTCGAGGATGAGGCAACTGGGAAGAGGGGAAGAAGGCGTAAGGCGAAGCAAGTGGTGGAGGAGAAACTTGTTTTTGTCCCTCTTTCCGGGGCCCCCCAGTCCCGCTGTGTGGAACCCGCTGCCCACCCCAGCTCGGGCCCTGTGGTGGGTCCGCAGCAAGGGAGCGGGGAGAGTAAGGTCTGCCTGGATCTTGCTGTCACATCTGGTGGTGGCAGTTCAGATTCAGGCAGCGATATGGAGGTCGGTGCCGGTATTGGTGTTGGTGGTGGTGCTTGGGCTCAGTCCCCTGTGGCAGGGGGGGCTGGCCCAGCACCAGGTACAAGTAAAGCCGGGGCCGCATCTCCGGCGTTGACAGCAGCTTCTGGGCCCCCCACGCACGGGTCCGTTAAATCTGGATCACTTATGGGGGTCCAGAAGCATAGGAAGGGTGCGGATACTGCTGTAAAGCAGCAACTAAAAACCTGCAGGGTGTTGGTCGCTCCCCTGGAGGCAGCCGTGGTGAATCCGGGGCACTCGGCACGTAGACCCCAAAAGGGGTCCGTGCGGGGGGCCCCGCCACCACTGGATGCCGAAGGGGAGTGGCCAGCCTTGCCTACAGCAGGTGGTGTGTGCAGAGAGGCGG
The DNA here is from genome assembly GCA_033576555.1 of Oophaga sylvatica. Lineage (NCBI taxonomy): Eukaryota > Metazoa > Chordata > Amphibia > Anura > Dendrobatidae > Oophaga > Oophaga sylvatica. Next base: position 286,375,893 of record JARQOD010000003.1, on the reverse strand, counting down.
TGAAGGCCCGTGAGGGGGGTGTGGCCTCCCTGAATGTTGCCTTACCTGCAAAGGCAGAGGCATGCAGGGGGGACGTACCCTCCTCGGCCGCAGTCCCGCCCACCGTGCTCGTGTCATCTGGGGTGGGCGTGGCCTCGAAAGAGGCTGCTGCCCAGCCTGGAGTGGCTGCGGCCTGTGGGGGTGTGTGGCCTCGGCGGTCATGGCTCCGCCCGCTGTGCCCATGTCATCTGGGGTGGGCGTGGCCTTCTGTCCCGCCCACCCATACCATCGGTTCTGCGTCTCGAAAGCCGGTAGGGAGTTGTCGGGGTCCCCAGCCCACTTACTGTCATCTGGTGGTGCGGGGGCTCTGGCGCTCCAGGTGAAGCCGGCGGGGGAAGTGCGTGGAGGGCAGGGTATGGTTGCAAGAAAGTCCGTCCCTGCCCTAGGAAGCACAAAGGAAAAAAAAAAAAGCTGGTGCCGGAGAGCTCAGGAGCTGCTGCTGCTCCTAAGCCCAGGCGGAGTGTGCTGAGTGCACTCTGCTCTGGGGCATTTAAAGGGGCAGCAGCACTCCTGGGCAGAGGCGATAAAGGAAAAGGCAGTAACATCACAGTCCAGCCAGGGCCCCCAGCAGGAGGTGTTAAAAATAGCAGTGTAAATAATAGCAATGTAAATAAAAGCAATATAAATAATAGTGTGAATAGTAATGTATATATGGATAGTGAGGATGATAGCGATGGTATGACTGATATTTTTGAGGAGCTTTTTGTGGAGGTGGTGCATGGAGGTGTGAGTGATGGCGAGAGTGGTATGAAAGAGGGAGTGAGTGTGGGAGAGAATGCGGGGGTGGATGCAGGAGTGAATGTGGGAGCAAGTGTGAGTACGAGTGTGGGGGGGCTGGCCCATCTGTCCCCCCAGCCGCAGCACCCAGGCGTTCTTTTGTGGGGGTCACGGCTGGGGGTCGGTGGGGTTCTCAGTGGGTCTCCTCACCTCTGGACTCCGGGGACGGCGTTTTGCACCGCCGTTTTCTGGAGGCCCTCAAAAGGGGAGAAAGATCGATAATAGTAGAGGGGAGGACGGTGGACTTGTCTTTCTGGATAGAGAGGCATGGTTTGGCCGCCTTCCAAGAGCGAAGAGAGGGAGGGACTGTCTGGTCTCTCCCGACAGCTGGGCAAGGGCCGGTGAGGAGGAATGTGGTCCGTCTTCGGTGGGGGGGCAGTGAAGCTTGCCCACCCAGGAGCAGGGTGGTGGAGCTCTTCCTGAAGATGGGCTTCAGGGCTGATGACATCTTTGCCCTGATCCATCCCTCAGCGGCCCGGTTCTTTTACATCAGTTTCGTTCGGCGGGAGGGGCTTGAGCTCTTCTGGTCGAATTATGAGCTGGTGAAGGGGGAGCCCGGATGGCGAGGCTTCGTCATGCAGGCGGTGTCTCGCCAAAATTCCGTCAAGAGAGTGACTGTGGTGACATATAACGAGTCACTCTCAGGCGTCGACATAATGACGTGGCTTTCCCGTTATGGGGAAGTCACCGAGGTCCCAAAAAAGAACAGGGACGAATTTGGTATTTGTTCGGGGGGCTGGACCTTCATGGTTAAGTTGAAGGTCTCAGGCGATACGGTCACCCACATCCCTTCCTCGGCATTCCTGGGAAGGGACAGGATCCTGGTCTTCTACCAGGGGCAGCCTAAGGTCTGTCACAAGTGCGGCGATCCCCGTCACTTCAGCGCAAGCTGCAAGGTGCAGAAATGTGCCTTGTGTGGTGGGGTGGGTCATCTCGCCACTGCGTGTAAGGACATTCGGTGCCACCTGTGTGGTGACCTTGGTCACCCGTATAGCCGCTGCCCTCGCTCCTTCTCCAATACTGCTGCGGGCCCGGTGGGGGGAGACCGTGGGGGGGAAACCTCCGGCGGGGCTTCCTCCGTCGCGGCGGGTGGTGGTGGCGAGGAGGGGGCTGAGGGGCCGGTGAGGAAAGGCAAGGTCACTAGAGGCCCCTCATATCAACGGAGGCAGGCGTCTCGCCATGGGAGTAAGGAGCAGGTGGAGCCTCGGGTAGCCGGGCTGGTGCCTGCTCCTCCCTCTAGGTTGGTGGCTAAAGCCTCTGAGGCCCTGGGGGAGGAAGCGGTGAGCGAGGAGATCAGGAGGATGAAGAGGGAGGATAAAGCGGCTGACTCAGACAGTTCCTCTCAATATGAAAGTGTTGATGAGGAAGTCGTAGAGCAGCCTACAACATCAATGGGTGTGAAAAAACGTACCAACAGGAGGGGGAGGAGGAGGCTGAACAAGTCTTCCAAATCCCCCCCACCCCTGACCGTGAATGTACCAACGGAAGGGCCCACCGTTCCCCCTCTGATCACACTCTCCAACTGGTTCCAAGCCCTCGGAGACTCTGCTAAAGAGTCGCCGGACGAGGGCAAGGGGCCGGGGGCGGCATCGGGGGGTCCTTCAGGGGATGGCAGAGTCCAACCCTTAGGGGACGTTGTTTCTCCTTGGGGGGGGACAGACCCGGAGTCCGGAGGTGAGGACACCAGGGGAGGAGGAATGGACACCTCGACTACCTTAAAGAGGAAGGGTTCTGACTCCTCCCCAGATGGTGGTGGGAGCAGGGTCGGTAAGAAGAAAGCCGTCGAACTTGATCACTCATGATGGCTGAACTCGCCCCGTTGACCCTGGCGTCCATTAATGTCGCCAGCATAAAGTCAGATGCGACTAGATTTACGGCCTTTGATTTCCTCACCCGAATTGAGGCTGAAATGTTATTTTTGCAGGAGACCAGACTAACTGACATGGGGGCTATACATAAAGCACGGAGAGAGTGGAGGTGCGGGCCCTCATACTGGTCTCTTGCGGCCAAGCCGTATAGCGGGGTGGCAGTCCTTTTTAAGACTGCAGTTGTGAAATGAAGACGAGTGATCGAGTTAGAAATGGGGAGGTGTCTGGTCCTTGACGTCTTCATGAGGGGACAAGAGCTGCGGCTCATAAACATCTACGGCCCACAGTCAAAGTGGGACAGGAAATGTCTCTTCCTGAAGATTAAGCCCTTTCTTTTTACAAGCCGACAGGTGGTCTTCGGTGGGGACTTCAATACCATTACGAGGTCCCGTGATCGGGGGGGTCCTGGAGATCGCCTGGCTTATGACAGCGTCGCGCTTAATAGCATAGCCAGTGAAGCTCGCCTGGTGGATGTCCACATCCGGCACACCCCAGGCCACGGGGGTTTCACCTATCATAGGGGTAGCTGTAGATCTAGAATAGACAGGTTTTTTTTAAAGGAGGATGCCATCTTTTCTGCTGTGTCCGCCGTTGAGGTGGAGTTCTCCGATCACTGTCTAATTTTCTTTTCTCTGAATGTTATGCACTGCTCATATTGAAAAAATACAAATTTTATTGACATAAATAATCGAATATTAAAATATACCAAGGATGACAGTGATAAACCGACAAGCAGAGGAAACGGTAACAATCAAATACAAGCAATAGTAAGGGTACCATATATAGTATTAATGATATGAGGACCAAATGCAAAATGCATATAATAACTAGCCACAGTATATGACCATATAGAGGGAATAATATCCACACTTCAAAGCCAGGACTAAAGTTAACAAATGACACAATAGAGCCTTGGGGTGGCAGGGACGCGGTCTCATTCAGGTATTCAAGCTGGGCCATTTATTCTTTGTTCTATTTGATATTTTGGACTCTATTGTGTCATTTGTTAACTTTAGTCCTGGCTTTGATGTGTGGATATTATTCCCTCTATATGGTCATATACTGTGGCTAGTTATTATATGCATTTTGGATTTTGTCCTCATATCATTAATACTATATATGGTACCCTTACTATTGCTTGTATTTGATTGCTACCGTTTCCTCTGCTTGTCGGTTTATCACTGTCATCCTTGGTATATATTAATATTCGATTATTTATGTCAATAAAATTTGTATTTTTTCAATATGAGTAGTGCATTTCCTTTTATTTGATTTTCATATATTCTGCATGTTATACTCTGCTTTATATCCTATATACACCATTTTGGTGATTTTTGGTCTGGTTTATAAGATTTTCTTTTCTCTGAATGTTGCAGAGACTCCCCGGATGGGAAGAGGGCTGTGGAAGCTGAATTCGTCCCTGCTGGAAGAAGCGGACATGAGACAATCCTTCGAGGATTTTCTTCAGAGCCAGGTACCGCTTTTGGATTTCCGCCAGCTCTCGAGCCTCAGGAGTCTGAACAGGCATCGCTTGCATCAGGCTCTGGGGAGGAAACTCGAGCAGCTCGTCTCGACTGGAGGTGACCGTGAGGAAATCTCCAGAGTGAAGTCTTTGCTTAAGAGGTGTCAGTATGATAGGCACACATCTTTGGTTTTTGAGAGGGATTTCGGGAAGTACCGCTCACCCGACCCCTACAGGAACTGTAAGATGTCAGTGAATTGTAAGATGGTGACAGGACTGATCGACAGTACGGGGTCCCTGAACAGATCCAAATCAGGGATCCTGGAGGTGGTCAGGTCCTTTTACTCACGCCTCTTGGGAAAGAGGGATCTGGATCAGGATGAGATGTCGGCTTTCCTGGCTGAAACCATCCCTGAGCCAGGGGATGATCCCTCTCTTGGTGTTTTGGCAGAAGCAATCAGGGAAGAGGAAGTGAGACTGGCCATTGATGGGCTTCGGCCCAAGAAATCGCCAGGTCCGGATGGCTTAACATCCGAGTTCTATAAGACCTTTAGGGACTGCTTGGTCCCCCTCTTGACTGGGGTGTTTAATGAGTGTCTTTCCTCGGGCGCTCTTCCCGGTTCAATGAGGAGGTCAGCCCTGATTATTCTGTCAAAGGGTAAAAACTCGTCCCGTATTGAGAATTGGCGTCCCATAGCGCTTCTCAATAGGGACCGGAAGGTTCTGGCGAAGGTGTTGTTTAATCGACTGGTCAAGTTTGCACCCCGGCTCCTTTCGGAGGCCCAGCACTGCTCTGTTCCAGGCCGCAGCACTTTTAGTGCTGTGCTCGGTGTCCGAGAGGCAGTGGAACAGGGTAGGGCAGGTCACTGGAAGGGGTACCTACTGTCATTAGATCAAGCAAAAGCCTTTGACCGGGTTAACCATGAGTACCTCTGGTCTGTCCTTTTGAGGTACGGTCTGCCTGGGAGGTTTGTAAAATGGTTAGAGATCTTGTACCAAGGAGCTGAGACTTTCCCGCTGGTGAACGGTTGGTCAGGTCGCCCTTTTGAGGTGGGTTCTGGGGTCCGTCAAGGCTGTCCTCTGAGCCCACTTTTATACGCATTTGCGATCGATCCCTTCCTGAGGAGGGTGGATCGTGGACCATTGGTGGGAGTCGGGATGGACCAGGCGGGCTCTGGGCCCCCTCTGAGAGTGGTGGCGTACGCTGATGATGTTTCCCTTTTTGTATCCTCGAGAGGGGAGGCGGACTGGGTCATGTCCGAGGTCGTGCGTTACTCGGAGGCATCCGGGTCCATGATCAACCGGGAAAAGTGTGAAAGTCTCTGGCTGGGAGGGGGAGATTCTAGTTTTGATCTCCCGGGCACCCTTCCAGAACCCCAGGCCTCCGCCAAAATTTTAGGCATCGAATTTGGCCCCGGGGACTACCCCCATAAAAATTGGGAGGGCAGACTCAAGATTGCCGCCCAAAAGGTGGACCAGTGGAAGGGTTGGTCTTTAACTCTGAGGGAAAGGGTTAGCTTGGCTTAAGGCTTTCTGCTTCCCTTGTTAATTTACCTTTGCAGTGTGTGCATCTTGCCAGAACCTCTCTGGATACGGGTTTACAGCCTGTTCTTCCAACTGTTATGGGGGAATAGGCTCAACCTAATAAAGAGGGAGGTCACGTACCGTACGAGGAGACTAGGTGGGTTGAGTATGGTCAACCCAGTAGTGTTCTTAGTGAACACCTTTCTTAAAGCCAATATTTCCAACCTCTGGCTGGAGAGGGCTCCTCCGTGGGTATTCTCCTGCAGGGGTTGGTTTCGGCCCTTCTTCCAGGAATGGGAGACAGGAGGGCAAGTGAAGGATCTCCGTACACCTCACGGACATCTCCCGGCTTACGCTACCCCGGTTCTGAAGGTAATCCGCCGGTGGGGTCTGGGAATGAGGGAAATCAGGACCATGTCGAGGCAATGCCTTGACAGAAGGGTTCTGTTGACCCATTTCCAGAAGCCCCTGGTCTTCAGGGACTGCTCAGGCCGGGATCTGGAGGTGGGGCTCGGGCTTTTAAATTCAAAGCGGATCCCCACGAAGTTTTGGGACTTGGCCTGGCGCTGCTTTCACGGGAGACTGTATGTAAGGGACAACCTGAAGTACAGGAACTCTGATGATCGGGATTGTCCCCGGGAGGAGTGTGGCGACATGCTGGAAAGCATGGAGCACTTCCTCCTTCAGTGTCCCTTTAATGCAGAGGTTTACAACAGGGTGGGTGCTTCCATACGTTGGCCGAGGCTGGCGTCCCTTTCCTATGCAGAGTGGGTCTATGGGGCGTTCAGATCCCTGGGTGGCCGAGAGCGGAGCACTTTATTCCTAGTTAGCGTAGTGGTCAGGTTTTACACGTGGAATGCACAGTGTCTAGTTTCGACGCAACAGAAAGCCCTCCCCCAGGATGAGGTGGTTAGTAACATCTTGGGTGACCTGGGGAAGGTGCGTTCTTTGGAGTTCGAGAGGTTGGGTGTGAGGAGGGCCTCTTGGCTTTGGAGGGGCTTCTCCTTTTAAAAACATACTCAAGGGAGAGTTTTTTTTTTTTGTGTGAATGGTGGTAGGGATAGCATAAGGTGGTGTGGAGTGTTGAGGGAGAGAAGTAGGGGCAGATAGGGTCAGGGAGAACACTCCACAACATCTATATATATCCCATCTACCACAATCGTGCATATGCAGGCTATTTTTATAAACTATATTTGTCTGTGTAAAGCATCTGATTATATATATTTTATTATCTTGTCCGCAATGTTTGCATTGAAAGACATGATCATGTTAGTTCTGGTCATTATATGGGCCTATGCAGACTATCTATAAACTATATAGGTTTATGTAAAATGTTGGATTATGATATGTTACCATGCTGTCTGCAATGTTCGTAATGGAATACCTGATCATGTCAGCTTTGGTCACTACATTGTCTTAAGCTATGTCCAAAGCGATCGATATGTATCCATTTGAACTCTGTACCTGCACGCTTGTGGGCTGGGGCGCTGCGCGGTGCTCTGTTCCCTGTGTCTTCAGCGTTTGGTTGCCATGACAGCGTTGTGGCACCCATTCGTTTGACGCAGGCGCAGTGCATCGGGCAGCGTCATCGGCTTCACACGCGTCACTTCCGGTACGCGATGTTCCATTTCCGGTCCAAGTGTTTTTATAGCGCTCGGTTCTCACTACTTGTATGCCCCCTGACGAAGGTGTAACTACCGAAACGTGCGTCGGGGCACGTTCTCATCATCCTGGTTTCCCCAGTGAGTGCCAGCTACTATTTTCGGAGGTAATGCTCTCCCTATTTACTCCATGTCAGTCACTTCATTTTCATTGTGGGCGACATATGGCCGTTCTCATGTGACTTATGGAAGCTCACAGGCACTCCTAATTTTGACAATGGGCATTTCTGCTATAATCGCTGGTTTCCAGCTCATGGTAGCTAGCCAGTCCTTATGTGGACGCATGAATTTTGATCACATGTAGTAACGGTGTTATCCACATGGGCATTGGTGCAGTTATATGTGCTGTAGTATATGCACTTGCATTTTGACTTAATTCCATTATTTATAACACATATTTACTGCTCTAGCCTCCGCATATATATATGTGCCCTACATTTTATTTAAATATTTCAAGGAACCCAGGTTGATATATGTTTCGTGTATATCTTCAATAGATACCTTACCACTGTATGTGTTCACTGTCCGGATACTCCTGTCCTTTTTCTTTATGTATTAATAAAGTTTTCGTATTTTTTGATACTATACATTTGGATCTGTGGTCGTTCTTTTTTTTGATTTTTTTCAAAACACTCTTTTGTGCATTCTAGCGATAGATCCTTCATTTTTCCAACAAGCAGCCTATATATTCAATTGTATTATCATTATGAGTGTGCTGCTATTTGTTTTTTGTCATATTTGTTCAGTATTTAATATTTCTGTGTTTTGCACAGGTGTGTCATATGACATTATGGACTTTAGAGCCAGAGAAAAAACTTGGCTCGGACAAGTGGATCAGGTGTTCTGTGATGGGGACACCAGTGTTCAACAAATTGGTGATCAAAAAATATGAGGAAATGTTTGAGTTGGTACAAGGTTTGTTGATCAAACGCACAAAAACCTGGTGGAACCGTGTGTTCCTGGAGAAATATATTGGACGCAAAATTATACCACGTGGCCTCAGAGTAAGAGTGTCACCTACATTTGTGGTCGAAGATCAATCATTTGTGAGGGAATGGGAGGAAGCATGTAACAATTGTTCTTTTACTTTCATGCAATTATTAATCAGACTTAATACAAAAACGATTGAGGAACTTGATTTGAAGATTGACTCTGGCCTGTCTGAGCTAAAAGCTAGTTGTCCGGATGAAATAATCCAACGATATGAGATACAACTTAACAAATCTCTGGATGAGAGAGTTAAAAAAATAAATGAGGTACAATGCTCTAAATTGAATAGAGATCTTAAAGACTATCAAAATAATAAGGTGTACTTTTGGAGAAAAAGTAACAATCAGATCAAACCTATTCAACGGGCTTTTTCGAATACTTCCATCTCATCTTTAAGCACTCATTCTGAGGCATCCACTTCATCCATGATGACACGCTCTGGCAGTTTCAATAAAAGATTGAGGAAGAATGATTTTCATCCGTATAAAAGACAAAAGGTTCAATCCCATGAGAATGAGCAAGTGGACAATAAGGTAATTAATCTCAGTTCACACCACCTTTCAAAAACAGATTTGAGACTTTTATCCAAAGGTCTATCTTACTCTCCTTCTGCTTGTTTTGATAATTTACTTTCATCAAAGACCTCCATCTATTTGGGCGGTCTCTCTTATTTAAACGCTATTTTCACAATAATGAAATATGTGAACTTTTTCCAACAGAAGAAGAGCAAGAAGCAGTAAGGATACTGGAGGAATTGTCTGATGAGCACAGTACACCACCAGGAGGTAAGATTCCTCCTAACATTAGACCGCGTTCCAAGCGATTTCCACCTTTATCCACTTGCAGTGCTGTGGATCTATTTGTCAAGGTTGTCACAGCCGAATTAGAAAAAGTCCCTTGTTATATCCATCATGATAACCTCACTGGAGAGGAACGTCTACGTTTAAAGACGTTGAGGGATCTTCCTGATGTTGTCATCAAACAGGCGGACAAGGGGGGCAATTTGGTCATATGGCCTTCTACTATGTATGAAAAAGAGGCCTTCAGACAGTTGAACAATAACACCTGTTATAAGAAATTAACCTTCAACCCCTTGTCCGCTTTTGAGGACAAACTCAGGAGGATCCTCTCTAGAGCCATGAATGACAATGTCATTACCAAGGAACTCCATGCGGCTTTGATCGTTCCAGAACCTAGGGTTCCAACATTTTATCTACTCCCAAAGCTACATAAAAATGCAGTAGTGCCACCCGGGCGTCCCATTGTTTCAGGAAATGGGAATTATTTGGAACGAATCAATCAGTGGATAGATTCAATTTTGAAGCCTTTGGTCGAAGAATTACCTTCATATTTGAAAGACACAAACCAATTGCTCTGCAGGGTGGATGGTCTGACATTGGACAGTGACTCCACATTAGTCACGGCTGATGTGGAGTCGCTGTACACCAGTATCAGACACAGTGATGGACTTCGTGCTACTGAGTTTTTCTTGCAGACCTCCAGTATCCCTCCTGCATTAAAAGAATTCATACTAGAAGTTTTGGAGTTCACCCTAACCCACAACTTCTTTGTACTTAAAGGGTCCTTTTTCCTACAGACCCAGGGAACAGCCATGGGGGCGGCGTTCGCGCCCTCCTATGCCAATCTGTTCCTGGGTCTGTGGGAAAGGGACCTTTTCCTGTCAGATCGGCAGGCATCTATGGACCGCGTCCTATTATGGACGCGGTACATAGATGACATCCTGCTGATCTGGCAGGATTCCACTAGCTCACTGAATGAATTTTTTGAATGGCTAAACAATAATGATATGAACATAAAATTGACCTTTTGCCATAATAAAAACAAAATCGATTTTTTGGACGTCTTGCTAACAAGAGATGAAAATCATTCGATCCAAACTACAATCTTTAGGAAGCCCACAGCCACAAATTCTTTGTTGCACGCTTCTTCGTCCCATCCGTCACATATGATTCGGGCCATACCCACTGGCCAATTTATAAGACTCAGACGTATTTGTTCTAATGACAATGAATTTGAGAGTCAGGCTGACTCATTAAAAGGTCGTCTGATTGAAAGAGGCTATAGTAATAGATCCATAAAGAAAGCTTTCAACAGAGCCAAATTCAGTGAGAGAAACACTCTCCTGTATAAGACCGGAGATAGGCCTCATTCAGAAGCAACAAGATTTATCACCACCTATAACTCCCAATCTAACAAGGTTAAACAAATCTTAGAAAAAGCATGGCCAATCTTAAAAACCGATCCTATCTTGGCCAAAATTACTACCGTTAGACCACAAATCACATATAGGCGTTCTAAAAATCTTCGTGAACATCTAACCTCCAGCCATTATGAAAGCAATCCCCCCCGGACATTCCTTGATGACTTTAGCAGACGCAAGGGTTGTTTTAAGTGCGGACACTGCGTGGCATGTGTCAACGTAGATCGTAAGAATTCATTTATTGATTCATCTGGGAAAAAATCCTTTAAAATCCAAAAATTCATAACATGTGCCACAAAATGTGTGGTCTACTATGCCACATGCCCATGCCCCCTGATTTATGTGGGTCTGACCACACGGCAATTAAAAGTCAGAATCAGGGAGCATGTGCTTGGGATAGAAGCAGCAACTAATGAAGAAGATCTATCAACCCTTAAAACACTTCCCAGACATTTTAAGACTTACCATCAATGTAACAGCAAAAGCTTAAGAGTCGTAGGGATAGATTGTTTAGACTTAGGATCCGAGGGGGTGAGGTCACGCAGCGTTTGGCACAACTAGAAGCCCGCTGGATATGGACTCTTAATACAGTCCACCCCAACAGGCTTAATGAAAATTTAAGCTTTGCATCCTTTCTTTGAAAAACACCTTTTGTTGAAGGTTTGTGTCTATTTCTCGATATCTCCTTTGTTTTTAACCGTTTGTGCTTTTATCATGTCTATTTCTTATTGTTTACTTCTATTATCATTTTAGGTTTTTTGTATTATTCTGTCATCTTGGACCTTTAATATGGAGAACACTCCACAACATCTATATATATCCCATCTACCACAATCGTGCATATGCAGGCTATTTTTATAAACTATATTTGTCTGTGTAAAGCATCTGATTATATATATTTTGTTATCTTGTCCACAATGTTTGCATTGAAAGACATGATCATGTTAGTTCTGGTCATTATATGGGCCTATGCAGACTATCTATAAACTATATAGGTTTATGTAAAATGTTGGATTATGATATGTTACCATGCTGTCTGCAATGTTCGTAATGGAATACCTGATCATGTCAGCTTTGGTCACTACATTGTCTTAAGCTATGTCCAAAGCGATCGATATGTATCCATTTGAACTCTGTACCTGCACGCTTGTGGGCTGGGGCGCTGCGCGGTGCTCTGTTCCCTGTGTCTTCAGCGTTTGGTTGCCATGACAGCGTTGTGGCACCCATTCGTTTGACGCAGGCGCAGTGCATCGGGCAGCGTCATCGGCTTCACACGCGTCACTTCCGGTACGCGATGTTCCATTTCCGGTCCAAGTGTTTTTATAGCGCTCGTGTCAGGAGTCGAACCCAGTACCTCTTGTCCACTGGCCAGCAGTTCTACCATCTGAGCTATTCTGCTGGCTGCAAAGTTCCTTGCTGAACCCAGATACCATTGACTGTTCTTCCTGATTGGCTACACCTAGTGCTCTCTTGATTGGGCCTCTGATTGCCAATTACACACCCTATATAAACCTGGCCCTGTGGGTGTGTCATTGCGAGATTATTGTGCTTCCAGCCTTTAGTCAAGCTCTTTCTCCTGCTGTTCCTGCTGCTACAAACACTGCTCTCCCGTGTACCGACCTCCTGCTGCCACCTGACTACGTTATTTGCCTACTCCTCTGCTACCGAACTGCCTTTCCTGTGTACCGACCTCCGGCTGCCACCTGACTACGTTATTTGCCTGCTCTCTGCTACAAACACTGCCTTTCCTGTGTACCGACCTCCGGCTGCCACCTGACTACGTTACCTGCCTCTGCTTCCCCTAGTGTTTGCAGTAACATCGGCTCCAACCCAGACGGGATCCTGACAGCTCGGTTCTCACTACTTGTATGCCCCCTGACGAAGGTGTAACTACCGAAACGTGCATCGGGGCACGTTCTCATCATCCTGGTTTCCCCAGTGAGTGCCAGCTACTATTTTCGGAGGTAATGCTCTCCCTATTTACTCCATGTCAGTCACTTCATTTTCATTGTGGGCGACATATGGCCGTTCTCATGTGACTTATGGAAGCTCACAGGCACTCCTAATTTTGACAATGGGCATTTCTGCTATAATCGCTGGTTTCCAGCTCATGGTAGCTAGCCAGTCCTTATGTGGACGCATGAATTTTGATCACATGTAGTAACGGTGTTATCCACATGGGCATTGGTGCAGTTATATGTGCTGTAGTATATGCACTTGCATTTTGACTTAATTCCATTATTTATAACACATATTTACTGCTCTAGCCTCCGCATATATATATGTGCCCTACATTTTATTTAAATTTTTCAAGGAACCCAGGTTGATATATGTTTGGTGTATATCTTCAATAGATACCTTACCACTGTATGTGTTCACTGTCCGGATACTCCTGTCCTTTTTCTTTATGTATTAATAAAGTTTTCGTATTTTTTGATACTATACATTTGGATCTGTGGTCGTTCTTTTTTTGATTTTTTTCAAAACACTCTTTTGTGCATTCTAGCGATAGATCCTTCATTTTTCCAACAAGCAGCCTATATATTCAATTGTATTATCATTATGAGTGTGCTGCTATTTGTTTTTTGTCATATTTGTTCAGTAAGGTTAAGTTTTGTATGGCCAGGGAGGCCAATTGTCTTTTGTTTAAGGCAGAATGGGCCAAGGTTTATGTTATTTTGTTATATTTATATTGTTATATTGTTATATTTTTATGTAAATATGTAAATAAGTGTGAATGGGAGCATGAGTAATGTGTGAGTAAGTGTGAATGTGGTATGAATAAATATGTTTTTTTTTTTTTTTTGGTTTGTTTTGAAGGGTAGTTCCGCTGGGGGCCTCTGGTGAGCTGGAAAGCTCAATAAAGGAAAAAAAAATAAAAAAATGAAGAAGCTCCGGTTGTGGACAAAAATGGACAATGGATATTGGACAATAGGACACATCCTAAAGCTGTTTTGTTTTTCTTGTTGGTGCTATGTGTTTCAGGTTAAGGGGTTTTGTCTTTTGCTTATTTTGTATGTAATGTTTTGTATTTTTATAAATAAAAAAGAGTTCCAGCTCCAGTAGTGTCCAGTAAAGCTGCTGCAGTTAAAAAGCTTTTATAAGGATCGAGCTTGGCGGTCCACCGCAAGGCATCCTAACGCCAGTCACAGCCCCTGTGCCTTGGGGTGCCTCCCCGATGCTCTTCACTGAGTGTCCAGGGGGCCTGAAGTATTTCCTTTGAAAAAATTAAGTGTCCAAACTACAGGTGGTGTAGCTTGCTTAACAGCTGGGTTAATCCGCTGACTAGCAGACACTGCTACTAGGCCCAAAATTATTATCTGGGCTAGATGCAGTTAAAAATTTGTAGTTAGATACTCTCGTTGGATGCTGAGAAAGCATTCCATAGAGTCTCCTGGCACTCCATATATTATTCTCCTAAAAAGCTTGGGGTAGGGGACCCTTTTATAGCCAAAATCATGGCCCTGTATCACAATCCGTCAGCTAGGCTGAAGATAAATGGAACATTATCATCACCTTTCATAATCACCAATGGGACAAGGCAGGGATGTCCTCTGCCCCCTCTCTTATACATCCTAGTGATGGAGCACCTGCTCTCATCAATTCACGATAACCCCAATATTAGGGGGATTGAGGTGGGAGGCACCGAGTACAAGTGCTCTGCATTTGCTGATGAATGATGTCCTAGTATATATCACTCAACCACATATATCCATCACTGCTGTTATGGCTGAAATAGATCACTTTGGTACATGGTCAAATTTTAAAATCAATGCAGCGAAGTCTGAGGCCCTCGATGTTTTCCTCCCCAAATCCATACAGGATTCCATCCAGTCCAACTTTCCCTTTGCCTGGCCCTCACAGGGTATCAAATACTTAGGAATTTGTATTCATAGAGACCTCTCCCGTCTATTTTTATTTAATTTTGGGCCCTTTATTGAGCAACTCCATAGAGATGTTACATCTTCATAGAGATCTCTCAAACTTTGAAAAATTGAGCCTATCATTGTTACCCCCTACACACTCCATCTCCCTACTGTATAATCTCCTCATTGCCCAGGTAACTGACAATAGCCCAGGATTCTGCGGTGCATGGGAAAGGGAACTGGGGAAGTCCTTCTCTGACTCACAATGGGATAAATGTTTCTTCCTAACACATAAAACCTCAATAGGTTCCAAAGCTCAGGAAACCTCCTTCAAAATTATCTCTAGATGGTACTGGGTACCAGCAGTCCTTCACAGATGGTATCCAGTGGTTTCAGATAGATGTTGGAGATGTGGGGAGGGGGAAGGGACAATATCACACATATGGTGGGCATGCCCTATAATAAATGCATTTTGGGCAAAGGTGGTTCCCATGATTGAGAAAATAACTGGCTTGACTATACCTAATACGCCAGAAGCCCTCCTTTTTATCAATGTTACCAATAAGTAAACGTAGTTATAAAAGGTCAACAATAGACTCCCTAATACAGGTGGCTAAGAATGTCATACCACGACACTGGAAAAGCAGAGGCCCACCCACTGTGGAGGAATGGTTTGCGCAGATCTCCCTCCTTAATAGGATGGAGCATATGATTGCCATCTCACCGGCTGATGTTGATAGATACTGTGTGATTTGGATGAATTGGATTGATTTGCAAAACTCTGATGCCTACCATCTAGCTCCCAACTAAAGTTATCCGTGATGTCGGCACAACAATGATCATAATCGCACTCTATTGATTGGTGGTCTGCCGTGGTCCGCTCCCTCTCTCTCTATCTTTCATATGGAAAAGTACATGCTTGATCTGGATATTGTTGGAAAACCCTCCCTGGCCTGTACCCCCCAATGTACTGTCGTTATGCATAGATTTATAGTTATACTACTCCTTTTACTATGAATATTGTATTTTCTTGTAGTTTTTCACCACAAAAATAAAAAAAAAATGGAATTTGAAAAAAAAATTGTAGTTCGATCTACAGCCGGTGGCTACTCCGCTGACTAGCAGACACTGAATCTTTGGAGCAGACCTCTGATTCCCAGGCTATAGTATAAGTAAATAGCTCTTCAGACTCAACCATCTGTATTACCACAAGCCATAGTGTATGTAATTTCTTACGGTTAAAAGGTGGGGGACCCAACCCACCTGTAATTGACGATGCCAACGTCACGTAAAACGGAAACAATTGTAATAAGCAATCACCACCTTAAGTATCAATATAATTGGGATCACTCCTTGCATGTGAGAAAATACTAGTGGGTCCTGTTACTCATATGCCGGCCTCAATGTGGTTATCATTCCTTCCTGTTGGTATACTTTGATCTGCCCTTCTCCTTATTTGTCTATCTGACTTTTGGTTGCATTATGTCCTTCTGGGCTATTCTGAGATCTCTACACCAGATGGTCAGGTAATTTAATGATCGATATAGGTATGTCAGGTTGCTCAGCTAATCATACTTGCATTTTAGGGCAATTTATCATTTTCCTCTTTCCATGCAATTAATGATGGTGACAACAGGAGTCTAGGTGCACAGCTAATTTTTGATTGGGGTGTTATCTTTTATTGTTAGGTACTAAGATTGGTATATGAGTATTTAGAGTATTTTACTCTCTATTGTGTTGGACTTTCTTTACACTATGTGTGTTTTTTAACTGTTTTAATTAGGTGTGTGTTTTTTCTTTTTTGTACTTCAATAAATTGTTATACTATATTTATTCCTTTGTGATTAATTTCTTTTGGTGATCCCCATTTATGTGCATGTGTCTTGCTTTTGTAACGTCACGTAAAAGACAGCAAGAGGACTCCAAAAAGAGTCTCCATTTTTTCCAAAAATTTGAGGCACAGACACCACTTAAGTGGCATCAATTGCCCTAGAGTTACTTAAAACGGTTTGTGAGGTGATTTTAACAAATCCTCAAGCTTTTACTCTCCCCAGGAGGACACAGGGGTAGAAAAGATCTTGCGGATCCAAGATTTGTTCATCTTTATGAACGTGAGTCTGTCTACATTGTCAGTGGACAGCCGCGTGTGCTTATCTGTCAGCACACCACCAGCAGCGCTGAACACACGTTCAGAGCGAACGCTGGCTGCGGGGCATGACAAGATCTCCAAGGCGTGAGTGGCGACCTCCGGCCTTTTATTCAGATTGGAAGCCCAAAAAGAGCAAGGGTCCAGTGACACAGTCATAGCTTCGATGTTCACTTGGAGATACTCCTGTACCATCGTCTCTAGGCGTTGACTATGTGTCTGACTTCTTGTCTCCTGTGGCCTTGCAAAGGATGGGCTAAAAAAGTGGTGAAAGGATTCCGCAAAATTGCTGTTAACACCAGCAGATACTGTGTTTCTGTTACGGTTTGAGTGCTGAAGAATCGACACTCCCACGGTTGGCAAGTTAGAACTGTGAGATTCACTACGTGCACCACTGGTGTTTTGTGGAAAAGCACATGTAAGATTATGCAACAGTCTCTGTTGATACTCCTGCATGCGTGAATCCCTTTCTTTGGCAGGAATTATTTCGGCAAATTTACTTTTGTACCGGGGATCTAAGAGTGTGGCTACCCAATAGTCAGGATTATTTCGAATTCTGACAATTCGAGGGTCATGTTGCAGGTAGTGCAACAAGAAGGCACTCATGTGTCTTGCGCATCCAGGAGCACCAAGTCCGTGTTGTGTTGGTGACGAGGTAAGAATCATGCTTCCTTCCTCTGCCCTCTCCCCCCAACCTCGCACAACAGAAATGTGATCAAGGTCTCCCTCATCTGATGAGTCTTCCATGCCCATCGCCAGTTCGTCCTCCACTTCTTCCTGGGCTCCTGCACCTTCCTCACTAGTTTGGCTGCTACCATGTGCCCTGGTTAATCCCTCTCCCCCACCTTCCTAATTGACAACTCTGGAGTTTTTTGCACAAAAAACAATGGATGGAAACCGAGCAGAGCTGAGTGGCCAATTTGTGGTACTAGCCCAAAAGGATTGGCTGGGTTAGAAGCAGTAAAACAATTTTATTAGATACACAGGTGGTGGAGCTTAGTATAGATGGCCTAATAGAATGAGTACCACACACTGTTACTATGCCCAAAATTATTGTCCAGGCAAGATGCAGCTAAAAATTCGTAGTAATTTCAATGCTGGTGGAGCTTAGTATAGATGGCCTAATACAATGAGTACCACACACTGCTACTATGCCCAAAATTATTGTCCAGGCAAGATGCAGCTAAAAATTATTGGTTATTTGAACGCTGGTGGAGCTTTGTATAGATGGCCTAATAGAATGAGTACCACACACTGCTACTATGCCCAGAATTATTCTACAGGCAAGATGCAGCTAAAAATTCGTTGTTATTTGAACGCTGGTGGAGCTTAGTATAGATGGCCTAATAGAATGAGTACCACACACTGCTATTATGCCCAAAATTATTGTCCAGGCAAGATGCAGCTCAAAATTCGTAATTATTTGAATGCTGGTGGAGCTTTGTATAGATGGCCTAATAGAATGAGTACCACACACTGCTACTATGCCCACAATTAATAAAAGGTAAAAAACGAATAGCGGCGCCAGTGCACATATACCTAATCAGCTGCAAGTATTTGTATGCCTTCCACCATAGAGAAGGGGTAATAGTAATGAAAAAAATAAATTAATACTCGCGCTACGATTATAGTATATCAACAAAACTGATAGAAAATTACCTGTGAATACCATAAAGGAACTCCATGCGATACAGTAGTATAAATGCTGCTTTGGAGGTAGAGATGCAGAAACCAGTACCAGGAAAGAGTGCGCCTTTTTCACAAATTGATCAAGAAGCTAAAAAAAGAAAAAGCTTTAAAGAAATAGGTCTACTGAATGCCTATATATACAACATAAAAAACATAAGGGGCATATCACATAGAAGTCCTTATAGACGTTATTCTCATCATATGACATATATCCCCAAATTAATCTCCTAACGGTGAGATTTTGCGCATGTTGTGGAGTTATACCTGTGGGGTTTCTATGTGTAAACATTCTGCAGTCCTTATAGACGTTATTCTCATCATATGGCATATATCCCCACATTAATCTCCTAACGGTGAAATTTTGCGCATGTTGTGGAGTTATACCTATGGGGTTTCTATGTGATATGCCCCTTATGTTTTTTATGTTGTATATATATAGTAGACCTATTTCTTTAAAGCTTTTTCTTTTTTTAGCTTCTTGATCAATTTGTGAAAAAGGCGCACTCTTTCCTGGTACTAGTTTCTGCATCTCTACCTCCAAAGCAGCATGGAGCTCCTTTATGGTATTCACAGGTAATTTTCTATCAGTTTTGTTGATATACTATAATCGTAGCGCGAGTATTTATTTTTTTCATTATTATGCCCACAATTATTGTCCAGGCAAGATGCAGCTAAAAATTCGTAGTTATTTGAATGCTGGTGGAGCTTTGTATAGATGGCCTAATAGAATGAGTACCACACACTGCTACTATGCCCAAAATTATTGTCCAGGCAAGATGCAGCTAAAAATTCGTAGTTATTTTAACGCTGGTGGAGCTTTGTATAGATGGCCTAATAGAATGAGTACCACACACTGCTACAATGCCCAAAATTATTGTCCATGCAAGATGCAGATACAAATTATTAGTAATTTCAATGCTGGTGGAGCTTAGTATAGATGGCCTAATAGAATGAGTACAACACACTGCTACTATGCCCAAATATATTGTCCAGGCAAGATGCAGCTAAAAATTTGTAGTTATTTGAACGCTGGTGGAGCTTTGTATAGATGGCCTAATAGAATGAGTACCACACACTGCTACTATGCCCACAATTATTCTACAGGCAAGATGCAGCTAAAAATTCGTAGTTATTTGAACGCTGGTGGAGCTTCGTATAGATTGCCTAATAGAATGAGTACCACACACTGATACTATGCTCACAATTATTCTACAGGCAAGATGCAGCTAAAAATTTGTTGTTATTTGAACGCTGATGGAGCTTAGTATAGATGGCCTAATAGAATGAGTACCACACACTGCTACTATGCCCAAAATTATTGTCCACGCAAGATGCAGATAAAAATTATTAGTAATTTCAATGCTGGTGGAGCTTAGTATAGATGGCCGAATAGAATGAGTACCACACAATGCTACTATGCCCCAAATTATTTTACAATCAAAGTGCAGCTAAAAATTCGTAGTTATTTGAACGCTGGTGGAGCTTTGTATAGATGGCCTAATAGAATGAGTACCACACACTGCTGCTATGCCCCAAATTATTTTAGAGGCAATATGCAGCTAAAAATTCGTAGTTATTTGAATGCTGGTGGAGCTTTGTATAGATGGCCTAATAGAATGAGTACCACACACTGCTACTATGCCCAAAATTATTGTCCAGGCAAGATGCAGATAAAAATTATTAGTGATTTCAACGCTGGTGGAGCTTTGTATAGATGGCCTAATAGAATGAGTACCACACACTGCTACTATGCCCAAAATTATTGTCCAGGCAAGATGCAGCAATAAATTCGTAGTTATTTTAACATTGGTGGAGCTGGCAAAAAGAGATGGCAACTGATGTAACCTAGCCCTCAAAAGGGCTGCAATTACAAATAGTCACTTCTCCCAAGTTGACCTATCTGTCTATTTAAGAGCACAGACCTGCATGCTAAAAGTGCTAGGAACTGCTGTAACCTAGCCCTCAAAAGGGCTGCAATTACAAACTAGTCCCTACTCCCTAAACCTTCCTGTCTAATTACCAGAAAATTTGCTTGCAATTCGCAGTTTCACAGTTACAATATAGAGCTCACAGCAGCAGCAGTGCCGTCTAACACTGAGCTGCAGCAGTGAGAAAATGGTGGCGACTGGGAAAATGGCTGGGTCTTATAAGGCAAGGATATGTGACATACACAGCCAATGACACATGCCCTTGCTTGTGTGAAGAAAAAGCACTTTGCTCGGTGTTTGCGCTGCTGTTAGGCTTACAGACTGCACTGCCCACTGCAATTGCGGGAAAGAGAAAAAAAATGGAGATCTTCATTATTTCTGCAGAGATCCATCCCATGCCCCTCCCCTCGCCCCGCTGTACACTCAAACTGTGTATTAACAGTGATTATCAGCATTACTGTGAAAAAATCCAGTTACGATATTGGTGCACGAACAGTTATCGAACATAACCTCGAACAGCTGGATTTTTTCCAAATCGTTCGGGTTCATCGAACGGCTCGAACACCGCCCAAAACAGCTCGAATTTGAGATTGGCGAACAGTTCGATTCGAACACCGCTCATCACTACTACTAAATTTAGCCACATGCTGCCAGATGCAGCCACCGGAAGCCTCTTCTCACCGTACGCAACCCCTGCTCGCCACCTCAGCCCGTCTGCCGACAATACATGCCGCACACCACTCTCCTCCGGAATGAGAAAGTGCACGCAGTGTGTCACATGACATCAGGACCATGATGCACCCGGGCCGACCGCAGCTTAAAGGTACAGTGCCCATTTCCATCCGCCTGATACATTAACAACACTATTGGTGAATCTTTAAATCACCACAGTGTTGTTAAGCATCTGGCTGCAGCAGCCTAGAGCAAAATGTCCCTGGGATCCGGTGAACAGAAGCAAAGAGAGGAGGGCCCGCTCGGAGCATGCTGCCAGCGTGTTCGGGCCCCCTTTTTGCTTCTAATCACCAGGCCTCATACAGTAGTAAGGGCAGTAATGCCCTGATGACGGTTCTAGGCGTGTTTGACTTGACCACTGATCTATTCATTAACTTTGTGGCTGTGAGCACTGCACTTGTTTTTTTCTGGAAGCCCCAAAGAGAATGAATGGAGCTGCGGTCAGACCACCCACCTGCCACTCCATTTTAAAATGGGTATAAGTGTGCTATCAAGGATAAAACTTCCTCATTCTTCCAATCGGTACAGTTTGTAATGGTCGAACCTAAGTGATCATCCAAGCTGTAGAGTCCATGGTTCGGTGATAACTTGTTTTAACCAAAGAACCCCTATAATGTAAACTACCGTAATTGTACATCCGAGTTATGGTGGTGCACAGTATATATACTGGAGACTCCTGTGTTTTACAGTCGATGTTCCACTATAACAGGAATAACGGCTTACATATATTTGCATATAGCTGTAGAGTGGGCCCCAAGAGACAATTCACCCTGTGGGCCCCAGACACCCCAGACCCTGATTGTGACCCTGATGCGTTGTGGCATACTACTGTCTTGAATAGATGCTAGCGTAGTTATGATTAGTCATGATTGAAACTTCTAAACTTTCTTACATTCCTATGAAAGTATAATAGCGATACTCTAACCCATTTAGTTTTTGCAGCGTTTTTAGTGAAAAAAAATACAGATATAGCAGGACATGAAACCCATTTATTTTGGGGATTTTCCCATGTTTTCTCAAGTTTTTCCTAAGTTTAAAACAAAATGTCTTGGTGTTCTTACATGAGTGTTAAGCCCCGTCTCACATAGCGAGATCGCTAGCGAGATCGTTGCTGAGTCACAAGTTTTGTGACGCAACTGCGATCTCTGTTGTGAACACTCTGGTGGCGACTTCTGAGCTGGAGCTCCCTCCAGTGGTTGCTGAGGGTAATGAACTAATTACTGAATGGCCTTCAGCTGGCTCTGAATGGTCTGATATAAGTGACCTGAACTCCCTTCAGCCTTGCCGGTAATCAATTGTTCTTCCTGGTCTTGCTTGGAGCTCAGCTTGCATTCCTGCTCTCTTTCAGATAAGTGATTTTTTTTTTTTTTTCCTCTGGTTGGATTTTCCTTGTTTGTTTGCTGCTTGCTGTGGACTTCAGCCTGGTCCCCTTTTTGGGGCCTGGCGCTGCAATTGTGCTCTTTTTGTATTTGCACTTGTGCTCTGTTCTTTTGTCACTTTTTGTTTGCTGAATTGCTGTGTGTTACACCAGAGATCTGATTTAGGTGGTAAAGATCGTGTGATCTCAGGTTTTTTGTTAATCAGAAGTGTTGGTATTTTTGTCAGGGTTTTTTTGGGTTGCAGTCAGAATTCTTTCCTATACTTATCTATCTAGACAGATTGGGCCCCAGCGTTTGCTCATTCTATTTTCTGTCTGTGCCCGTATTTTCTTCTTGTCTAACCGCCATTACATGTTTGGGGGCTTCCTATTTCTTTGAGGGTTCTGCTATGGGGCAGATAGCTTTAATTTTTCTGCCTTTAGGTGTAGCTATCTCTACGGCTGTGACGAGGCGTCTAGGATCACCGTAGGTACGCTCCACGGCTACTTCTAGTGTGGCGGTTAGTTTAGGGTACTGCAATCCAATAGTTTCCAGCCTCTCTGGTGTATTGCTACTTTTGCAATTTCTTCTCAGCTACCGAAACATAACAGTATTACCGGCCTAACTGAAAATTATATGGTACTCACAGAAGGGAAAATAGTAAAAAGGAAAAAGAAAAAAGGGAGTTGTCAGAAAAATTTTTTTTTCTGTTTGTTGCATTTTTTCCCTCTTTTTCTCTGGGTGCTGAGGAGGAAATTTTTTCCCAAATGGAGTTTGCACAGTTGTCTGGCCGTGTGAAGCAGCTTGCCACTGAAGTTCGGAGTATTGCTACCTATCTTGCTGGGTTGCCGGTTGTGGAACCTAGGATCCCCATACCAGATTTATTTTTGGGGATCGGTCTAAATTTCTGAATTTCAAAAATAACTGTAAGTTGTTTTTTGCCTTGAAGCCTAAGTCCTCAGGGAACGCAGCACAGCAGGTTCAAATTGTCATTTCTCTGCTGTGCGGCGACCCTCAGGATTGGGTTATTTCCCTGACACATGGGGATCCTGTTTTGAATGATGTTGATGTATTTTTTCAGGCTCTGGGGTTATTGTACGATGAACCTAAAGTCACTGATCAAGCTGAAAAGACCTTGCTGGCATTAAATCAGGGTCGTGAAGACGCTGAGCTGTACTGTCAGAAATTTCGAAAGTAGGCAGTCCTGACCAAATGCAATGATGATGCTTTGGCAGCCCTTTTTCGGAAGGGTCTGTCAGAAAATGTAAAGGACGTTATGGTGGAATTCCCTGTTCCCTCTGGTCTTAATGATTCTATGTCTTTGGTTATTCAAATTGACAGACGTTTGCGAGAGCACAGAGGTATGCGTGAGATAGTGTTGCCTTGTGAGCCAGCTCCTGAGGCCATGCAGTGTGATGGAGTGACTTCTGGGGCTCAGCGTCATGAGTTTCGTAAGCGGAATGGTCTATGTTTCTACTGTGGTGAGGCTTCCCATGCTATTTCCGTCTGCCCTAAGCGGGGAGGACGTTTTGCACGCTCAGTTGTCTTGGGTAGTGTTCAGAGTAAATTTCTGCTGACTGTTACCCTGACTTGCTCCCTGTCCACATTTTCGGCTCAGACTTTTGTTGAATCAGGAGCAGCTGTTAACCTGATGGATTTTGACTTTGCCAAACGTTGTGGGTTTCCCATGATACCCCTGCGGAAGTCTATTCCTTTACTGGGCATGGATTCTACCCCTTTGGCGGAGAATAAACCCCAGTTTTCTACTCAGGTGATAATGAGGGTTGAATCTGATCATCAGGAGAGTTGCAAATTTCTGGTGTTGCATAATCTGCATGACATTATTGTACTGGGTTTCCCTTGGTTACAGACTCATAATCCTATTTTGGATTGGAAATCTGTGTCTGTGACCAGTTGGGGCTGCCAATGTGTTAATACTGACACTCCTGTTTTTTCTGCCTCACCCCAGTCTCAGGATGTCCCTGACTTTTTGACTGATTTTTCAGATGTGTTTAGTGAAAGTAAGTCTGCATCCTTACCTCCTCACAGGAGCTATGATTGCGCTATTGAGTTAGTGCCTGGTGGTAAATTTCCTAAAGGTCGCCTTTTTAATTTATCTGTACCTGAACACGATGCTATGCGATCTTATATCAAGGAGTCTTTGGTATCAGACCATCCTCTTCACCGTTGGGCGCCGGTTTTTTCTTTGTGGCCAAAAAGGATGGTTCATTGAGGCCGTGTATTGATTATCGCCTCCTGAATAAGATCACTGTTAAATATCAAAATCCATTACCCTTGATTTCTGACCTATTTTAGAGTGAAAAGTGCTAGTTGGTTTACCAAGCTTGACCTCAGGGGGGCGTATAACCTTATTCGCATTAAGCATGGGGATGAATGGAAGATGGCGTTTAATACCCCAGAGGGGCATTTTGAGTACCTAGTGATGCCTTTTGGGCTTACTAATGTCCCTTCGTCTTCCAATCCTTCATGAATGATATTTTCAGGGATTTTGTGGATAAATTTCTGATCGTTTATTTGGATGATATCTTGATTTTTTCCAACGACTGGGACTCTCATGAGAAACATGTTCGGACTGTGTTTCAGATTTTGAGAGAGAATGCACTGTAGGTGAAGGGATCAAAGTGTATTTTTGGCGTACAGAAGGTCTCATTTCTGGAATTCATTTTGTCTCCGTCTGTTATTGAAATGGACCCGGTCAAGGTTCATGCCATCTGTGATTGGGTTCAACCTACTTCATTGAAGGCTCTTTAGAGATTTTTGGGTTTTGCCAATTTTTATCGTAAATTTATTGGTAATTTCTCCGGTATTGTTAAACCATTGACTGATTTGACCAAAAATGGTTCCGATGTGGTGAATTGGCCTCCTGAGGCAGTTTCTGCGATTCAGGAACTTAAGCAGAGATTCATTTCTGCTCCTGTTCTACGGCAGCCTGATGTTTCTCTGCCGTTTCAGGTGGAGGTTGATGCCTCTGAGATTGGGGCAGATGCCGTTTTGTCCCAAAGGGATCCAGAGACCTCTAAGAGTAACCCTTGTGCCTTTTTTCTCTCGAAAATTTTCTCCAACTGAACGTAATTATGGGTAATCGGGAGTTACTGGCCATAAAGTGGGCCTTTGAAGAGTGGAGACATTGGCTGGAAGGAGCCAAACATCAGGCGGTGGTCCTCAAGGATCAAAAGAACCTGGTTTATCTCAAATCAGCCAAGTGACTTAATCCTAGACAGGCCAGATGGGCCTTGATTTTCACACGTTTTAATTTTGTGTTTTTTTTTCTTCCGGGCACTAAGAATGTTAAGGCGGATGCCCTCTCGAGGAGTTTCTTTGCGGATTCTCCTGAGTTATCTGATCCTGCTGTTATTTTGAAAGAGGGTGTAGTACTTTCCGCCATCTCGCCCAATTTGAGACTGGCTCTGGAGGGGTGTCAGGAGGATAAACCTGAGCGCTGCCCTGTTGGGAAATTGTTTGTCCCAGACCAGTGGAAGAAGAGTGTGATGTCTGAGATTCATTGTTCCGCTTTGGCTGGTCATCCCGGGATTTTTGGTACCAGAGACATGGTGAGTCGGTCCTTTTGGTGTCCTACTTTGTCTCGTGACGTCAGAGAATTTGTGCAGTCCTGTGGGACTTGCTCTCGTTCCAAGCCTTGCTCTCGCTCTAGTGGTTTGTTAATGCCATTACCTGTGCCCAAGAGGCCATGAACCCATATCTCTATGGATTTTATTTCCGACCTCCCTGTCTCTCAGAGAATGACCGTTATCTGGGTAATCTGTGATAGGTTTTCCAAGATGATACATCTTGTGCCATTACCTAAGTTACCTTCCTCCTCTGAGTTAGTGCCTTTGTTTCTTCAGCACGTGGTTTGGTTACATGGCATTCCGGAGAACATTGTGTCTGACAGAGGAGTCCAGTTTGTTTCCAGAATTTGGAGGACATTTTGTTCTAAACTTGGTGTTCAATTATCTTTTGTCATGGAAATATATATGTATTCCATATATTCAAAGTATATTCATATATATATGCATTCACAGTTAGATAGATCTCACTTGCTAAAAATCCTGTGCTCACACATGTCTATGCAGAAGCTGATGCCTGCTATAATCAGTCGTTTTAAACAACCCTGGCCTTCATAAAGTACAGAAAGTTTTAATAGATATCTATTGTTTACTTTTCTAGTCATGCAAGAAAGCTAGGGCAAAAGAACATAAAACAATAAATCTGCAATTTCAGCCCTTTTATCATAATTATCATAATTATCATACTTACACTAGAACAGCCAATAATCTAGCAGCTTTTAATTGTATGTTAATTGACTAACCAGCCCCTTTTTGTAAACGTATAAAACCTTGAATGAATAATAAATGTGTGGTCTTGACGAACTGCTATACTGACACTTCCGTGTGGACAGTTTCATTTCGTTCTGAGCGCTCAAAAAGACGTTAAATAGAAAACTGGGAACGGCAATCAGCAAACACTTCAGGATAGATTTATCCTAATTAAATTTCCATACCAGTTGGCGCCTGCAACGTCACACATGCTGCCCAATACTAGGGAAGAAAACCCACAAACACCAAGAGAGCAGGGACAGGTAGAGGCACCATCCTATGAGCCCTTCATCCCAAGCCAGGTGATCAGTATGCTGCCAGACCCAGGGATACACCCCTTGCCATTTTGCCAAAAAATGCAGCAGATCCAGCGAACGTATGCAGCAGCCTGGATTGATCTCTGGACCGTAATGGAAATAAAAGCAGGTGATGCATTCTGGCCAATTATGAGAGAACACTTCAAACTTCCAACAGAGTTAGATGCGTATGCCTGGGAGACAGGACCAAAGCTAATTGAGCAACTCAGAGAATGGGCCAAAAGCAGACTGACAGGACAAACTCTCAGCCTACATGACATGAGTCAAGACAAGACAGAGTCTGTGGAGAAGTTCCATGACAGAGTGATGCAAGTGTTTCAAGATTTGGGCCTCATTACCCATGATCAGACACACAGACGGATGTTGGCACAGGCTTTTGTGCATGGACTGAGAGAACCAATCAGGAAACTACTGGTAGTAGCCAGGCCTGAGTACACGTCAATAGCAATGGATACCCTGCTCGCAGTAGCAAAAAGGATTGAGTCCCGCCGGGACAGAAGGGATGTCCAGTGTTACAACTGTGGCGAGTTTGGTCATTTCCAGAACCGGTGCAGAACACTGACTTCGCCCAGAAGAAGAAGAAACACAGAAAACAGTGAAGAACCCCGTCCATAGGACAGGAGCACACCAAGTCCACATGGAACCCCACCAGTGGGACCAATATCCTGAGAGTGGATGGCGTAGTCAGATCTTTTCTTGTGGAACTCTGCAACCTCACCTATCTATCAGAATCTTCTGCGTCCTGCATGGGAATTGATGGTCAAGTCAGATATTTCCAGATTATGAAGCCCCTGAGCGTGTGGACTCAGCCAGAACACTCCATCATGTCCCAGTTTGTTGTGTCAAAGACCTGCACCCTCAACCTATTGGGAGTGGACTTACTGCAGAAGCTGAAAGCGACCAGAGTGTTCCAGGAAGATGGGACCATGACACTTTCTTCACCCCTGACCCAAGAAGAAACAGGAACAACCACACTGCAGACCAATCACAGGAGGTGCTGGACATAGTACAAGAAAAGCCACTCCATCACCCAGAGTCAAGATGTCTCTGACCAACTGAAGGTCTAAGTGAACTCGCCTACGAAGACGGCCTGAGAACTTTGACATTGGCCAGGATTAGTGTTGAGCGATACGATACTGCAAATATCGGGTATCGGCCGATATTAGCTGTATCGGGCTTTCGATTCCGAGTACCGGTATTTTCGTCATATCGGATACCGGAATCGGATTTGTCACTGTCACTGTGAGTGTCCGTCGGTCGGGTCTGTCAGGAGTCAGCGGCACTTACCTGGCAGAAGATCTCCGGCGGTCACGTCCTGGACTGCTTGATGGCCGCCATTATCTTCTCCCTGGCGGTCACATGCAGTTTTTCACGATAACTGCAGTGACTGCAGGGTAATCCCGGCCGTAAACCAGTCCGATGACGTCACCGCCGGGGAAGCAGGTAATCAGCTGTGCTGCGCCGGGATGACAGGCCCTGCCTGTCATTCTGATGTAGCAGAGCTGGATCGTCGTGGGACACTCGTTACTATGGACTGCGTCGGACAGGTGGTATACTGCTGGTTTTCTTTTTCATTTTTTTACAGGAGATCGATGGCGTCGCAGGATGAGACTGTAATAAAAGTAATGAAAACTGTGTTGTCTTTTTTATTAAATTAAAAAACTTTTTTATGAACATTCACCCGTCCGGGTACATCAACAATTTAACTATTTACATACAGGGACCCTGTCCGGGTTATTTATAATTCTTTGGCAGGGGTGTTCCAGGTACCACCTGGTACTCTTCTGATGCTTGCCAAACATCCGAGACACCAAGGACCACCAGGACCTGATGACGTCGTGTGGCCTGTACAGTCAAGTCGTGACCCGCTATCTGTGTCTGTGTGGCCACCTCTTTCATCTCCCTCCGGGTCTGGAGCCCTATGTCCCGGACTGAACGAACCCCAGGGTGCCTAACAGGCGCCGGGTACGGGCCAGCTATCATTATCATGTCCATAGCTGGGGCTGCTGAGGAGACCACTGAGGGAGGCTGGGGAGATTTACGGCATGGGGTGGGCACTTGTGCAGAGGCCTGGATGTGGGAGGCTGAAGGCTCAGAGGGTCTCACAGGTTCCTGACACTCTGGGGAGTAGGGGTCGCACCTGGTAACATTTAGGGCGTACCATCCATTGTAACCCCAGTGTCGGGTGTAAGTCACCAAGTCTCCTGGCAACAGGTCCCTTCCTGGGGTGTCCTTCTGGGAGGTGAGTCTCCACGTCCCGCCGGGTCACAAACACTTCTAAATAAAGTCCAGGCTCCTGGATGAAGCCCCAACCACCTTTTAACTTAAAGTTCCGTACTGCACCCTTACGCCGCGGCTCCCACAGGGTTCCTTTATCTTTTCTCATCCGGTCCTTATCTGCCCGGTCCTTCTCCAGGTGACGTTGCCGAAGCTTTTGGGATTCTCGCTGCTCCCTTTGTCGCTCTGCTTCCCGCTCCCGACGTCTCCACTCTTCCTCCTGACGCCGGTTGTAATTCTCCTCCACCAGCATCTCCATGTCTCCACCATCAAACTGCAGCTTACGATGTCCGGTTTGCGGCAGCTCTCCTGGCGCCCGACAGTCCTGGCGGCGCTCACCTGCGGAGGAAGCAGCCGGCTCTGGAACAGATGACAGTCGGGGCTCCGGTACAGACAGGCAGACCTCTGGTGCCTGCGCGGCCTCCTCCATGAGGACGGGTGTCGCTTCTTCTGTCTCAGCGACGGGGGCAGACAGCGGGATCTGGGGTGCTGCCGGTGCAGCGTTTTTTGCAGGAACGGGTGCCTCCACTGCGACAACGTCAACCGGATCACATACCCAAAGAAGTATATGAAGACCAGAGCCAGTTTATAGAAAAATACAAAAACAATTTTATTGAATTACAGAACAATTTAAAAAAACATAACAATTATCGTATACTTCTTTGGGTATTTGATTTAATAATATATATGAATGAGCGCTTACAAATTGGCCTCTTTTTGGTCAACCGGATCACATTGCAAGGGCTGGGATGCCCGCACGGACTCCTCTACTAGAACGGGTGCCTCACCTTCCGGTACAGACACTTCAGGTAAGAGGGATTGGCGCCGCTCCAAGTTTAGTTTTAGGGCACGCCAGCTGGCTTCCATCCTGGCGACCTCCTCTCGGTGCCGGGCCAGGCCTCTTAGGGTATCCTCCACTTCTTGCAGCGTAGGAGGGTTTCCAGGCCGGGTGCCCAACGGTGGTTCCGTGGCGATCGGGTCGCTTCCGTGGGGGAGAGCTCTGACTGCTCCATCCCTTCACACTTCTGCTCGTGTCCATTAGCCATCTCTGCCAAGTCACATGTGTCATTAGCATCTGGAGAGGGCCCCTCTTTTGTAGTGAGGCGGGACCTTCGTGTTAGTTTCCGCACACTGAGGAGGATGAGGAGGCGGAACTGAAGAGCTGTGGGGCACGATCTTACATTGCAGTAATATTTAGAGTGGTCGGCCATCGTTTTCGCGCCACTGAGTGAGTGTACACCCACGAAGAGCATGCCCTTCTTCTTCACCAGTGCCTCGTCGTGACGCAGATATGGCGGAAAAATGGCAAATACATTCTCTGATGATTTTAGCAATTCTCAAGCACAAAACCAGTTCAATTCAGGCACACAGGACTCGCTTATAACGAGCTACAGAATCCTGTTCGTGACGCCCAAGTTGAGTCGCACAGAGCCAGAGGTTTTGGGGGTACTCGGCACCGAGCCCGTCGACTTCTATGGGGTATGTCACGGCTTTACCCGGCAATTGAATCAGAGTCTATTTTACTATGTAGAAGTGTATAAACTATAAATATATATATATATATATATGTCACAATGACATGTATATATATATATATATATATATATATATATATATAATATATATGTATTCTATGTGTGTATATTTTGTGTTTACAACGAAAGAAAGGGTTTTTTTGGTTGCGATATTTTGTTCCCATAGACTTACATGGGACTTCCGGTATCGGAATCGGATATCGACGATATTTAGTGATATCGGCGATACCATTCCGATCCGATATTTTTAGATATCGAGCAGTATCGCTCAACACTAGCCAGGATATTCAACTCAAGAAGGACCCTACTCGCTTCATGGAATGGCAACACCTCATCCGGCTCCAACGCCAGAGGTTCATCTTTTGCAAGCACCAGGAGGTGCCCCCTGCAATCAACCAGTTCACCCAGGCCCTAGACTAGCAAAAGGCCACTCAGCTCTTCAAACTTGTGCACAAATACTGACCTGAGACCGAGCTGGAGAAAAAGAAACTACTGATGGCCCGTGCTGAGAAAAAAGCAGCCGGTGAAGGAGACGTCCCAACAAGAAGACCCCCTGTGACCAGAGCAGGTGCTAACACAGTGACTGCCTTGGAGGAGAACAAGAAAGCCAGCTGGTCGTCATCTCTCATGATGTGGATCCTAGTAGGCGGCTTGTTTTCTCGCCAGCTCTGTGCCGGGAGATGGGAGTCCCCTGCCGCATAGTGAAGGACAAGGCAAAACTGGACTGCCTCGCCCATCGGAATCAATCCCAGCTTTCCACAGTAAAGAAAAAGACTGTAAACCCCACTGAGTTCAGAATGGTGTAAGGCCTGAAGGCCGTGAAAGAGGCTATGGTATTTGAAACCCCAACAGTGCTGAACCCGCACACTCTGCTCTCAAAAGTCCCAGTCACCGCAACGGTATTCACTGTGATCAGCCTGTCCAGTACCTTCTTCAGTGTTTCCCCTCCACCTGGAGGCCTGCCTTCACGCACCAGTGCAGTGCATATGGACAGTGTTGCCTCAAGGTGCTCAAAACAAGCCCTTCAAGTTTCACCAAGACAATGTCCTCCATCCTCGTCAACTGGATTGCAGAATATGCAAGAGTCACTCTTCTACAACACGTGGATGACCTTCTCTTTTGTGTGGTTGACATCGATACCTGCACAGTCCATTCCTTGTCTCTCCTACTCTACCTGGAAGAACAGCAACGCAAGGTCTGGAAGAACAAAGTCCAGTGATGTCAGAAGCAAGTTACATCCCTGGGACACTGTATTGCCCACCAGACGAAACACATGTCAAAAGACTGGAAGACCACTGTGGAGAAGATGTCTCCCCCAACAACTCCAAGAATGCTGCAGGCTTTCCCTGGTCTTGTGTCGTATTGCAGAACCTGGATCCCTGATGCCTCAGTTCTAATGCAGCCTCTGTGCGCTTGCATCAACGCAACCCCGCTCCTTCTATCGGACGCAGCCTTCAACCCATTCAGGAGATTGGAAGAACTCCACAGTCTCAGCGCCAATACCAGGCCTACCTGACTACGAGAAGTCTTTCCGTCTAACTGATGGAAGAAAGAAGGTCATGCTACTGGAGTCCTGATATGGATTCACGGGGAAAACAGAGACTTTTAGTAGGCTGCCTCTCAGCCCGCTTGGATCCAGTTGCAAGAGGAGCACCCTCCTGCCTGATGGCAGCATCTGCAGCACACACCTTCCTGGACAAGGTTGCTGACATCACTCCTGGACAGCCACTGGAAACTCTCACTCCACACGACATCTTGGCAAGCTTCAATCAAGCTCAACCAACAATAATCTCCCCACCTCCAGGCATCTTTGTGGCGCCTCTATCGCCTTTGTCTCATAATGTCACCGTCTCCAGACCTACAGTCTTCATCCCGGCTACTCTACTCCCACTCCCAAGGGGGGATACAATATGGACTTTCCAGAACAAAATTTACAGAATTTATCCTCTACTTGGATGACTCCAGATTTGCAGATGATGAAGAAGTTTCCACACAGGAAGTGCAGTGACCAGCAATCAAGAAATCCTGTGGTCCAGAAGTCGGTCACCTAGCCTGTCAGCCCAGGAAGCAGAACTGATAGCGCTGACGAAGGCCTGCCAGATGGCAGAAGGCAAAACTGCAAACATCTACACCGACTACAGGTACTCGCATGGCATAGCACACGACTTTGGGCACATCTGGGCTACAAGGGACTTCATCACAGCAAATGGGACAACCGTGAAGCATCATGGAGCCTTCAGGGACCTGCTGGGTGTACTCCAACTTCCAAAGTGGTGGCAATTTGAAAAATCAAAGTGCATGGAAAACTGAGAACAGAAGAGGCGTGAGGCAATAACATGGCGGACATGGCAGCCAAAGAAGCGGCCAAAGAAAGACAACATGGAGAAGTGGGAGAGGTCGTAGAGCCGGACGGCTACTACATGACGACTGAAGACAAAAACCTGACAAAAAGACGTCCTGGGATCTGCTCAAGAAGTTGCAAGACCAAGCTCCAAAAGGAGAAGAAGAGCTGAATGCGAAAAAAGCAACACGTGAAGAAGGAAGGCTATCAATAATGGACTTCAAACCCTGCCTACCACAAAGTATGCACCCTATGGTGGTCCAATGGGCACATGGACCCACACCCACATATCAAAGACACAGATGAATGATCTGATTGGTGCTTACTGGTTCGCTTCAGGGATCTCCACCCTAACAGCCAAATTCACCAGCAGCTGTCTGACCTGCGGCAAATGCAAGCCTGGACGTATGGAAGAAAGTCCCCCTCACCTCATCTGGAAAGACCACTCTACCAGCTTCAAAGGATCCAGATAGACCACATCCAGATATTGCCAAGTGAAGGATTCAAATACGCCATTGTGGTCAAAGAAGTATTTTCAAGATGAACAGAAGCGTTCCAAGTCAGCAAAGACTACAGCAAAGAAGCACTTTCGGAAAATAGTGTGCAGATACGGGGTTCCAGAAATGATAGAAAGTGATCAGGGACCCGCATTCACAGCAAATCTGACACACGAGACCCGATTAGCAGTAGGGTCAGACCTAGGCCTACACACTCCTTACCACCCCCAGAGCAGCGGGAAGGTAGAAAGACTGAACGGAACACTTAAGAATAGGATGCTGAAAATTGCCCAAGAGACACGCAAACCATGGCATGACACACTCCCAATTGCACTGTTTAACGTAAGGCACACTCCCAGAGACCCAGAAAAGCTGTCACCATACGAAATTTTGTTTGGGTCTAGTCCCAAGTTAGGTGCATTCTTCCCTCAGCAGCAGAATATGCAAAATGATATCTTGTTTGCTTATGTAATTGAATTGGTCAAAAACTAATGTCCATTCTCGAGTTTTTCTCTTCACTGCCAGATTTGATGGTCCTGTCCAAGAGCCCCAGATGACACCAACCTCTGTGTAACTAGAGGGAAAGCCTGCTTGGATCCACGTATCGCATTGCAAGGAAGCTCCCGTACCAGGAGAGACACCTAAGCCATGAAGGATGTCATGGATGCTCTGACTGACCAGACAGATGACCTACCTGATGAAGAATACACACGTTTTTTTTCTGAACATGCAGTTAAATAAAGTGACTATGATTGCAAACACATAAACCCCCGACAGGGACAGTCCTCCTGACCGCCCATTTGCGAAAAGTCTGTATTCGGTGGGGGAGACATGCGCTAGGCATATTCTCAACCCGCCGGCAGCACAAAAGAGTTGCAGCGCTTTGGGACAGGAGCAGGTTTTTAGGGCAAGTGGTATCTAAGGGGGGACTGTCATGGAAATATATATGTATTCCATATATTCAAAGTATATTCATATATATGCATTCGCAGTGAAATAGATCTCACTTGCTAAAAATCCTGTGCTCACACATGTCTATGCAGAAGCTCATGCCTGCTATAATCAGTCGTTTTAAACGACCCTGGCCTTCATAAAGTACAGAAAGTTTTAATAGATATCTATTGTTTACTTTTCTAGTCATGCAAGAAAGCTAGGGCAAAAGAACATAAAACAATAAATCTGCAACTTCAGCCCTTTTATCATAATTATCATACTTACACTGGAACAGCCAATAATCTAGCAGCTTTTAATTGTATGTTAATTGACTAACCAGCCCCTTTTTGTAAACGTATAAAACCTTGAATGAATAATAAATGTGTGGTCTTGACGAACTGCTATACTGACACTTCCGTGTGGACAGTTTCATTTCGTTCTGAGCGCTCAAAAAAACATTAAATAGAAAACTGGGAACGGCAATCAGCAAACACTTCAGGATAGATTTATCCTAATTAAATTTCCATAATACTTTCTCCTCTGCATTTCATCCTCAGACCAATGGACAAACCGAGAGAACAAACCAGACCTTGGAGACTTATTTGAGATGTTTTGTGTCTGCTGATCAAGATGACTGGGTCTCTTTTTTGCCTTTGGCTGAGTTTGCTCTTAATAATAGGCCTTGCTCTGCCACCTTGATGTCTCCATTTTTCTGCAATTCTGGGTTCCACCCTCGATCTTCTTCGGGACAGGTGGAGGCTTCCGTCTGTCCGGGTGTTGACTCTGTTGTGGAGCGAATGCAGCACATTTGGGACCAGGTAGTGGAGAGGTTGTCTCTCTCTCAAGAGAAGGCCCAGCGGTTTGCCAACCGGCATAGGACTGATGGTCCTCCGTTTAAAGTGGGGGACTTGGTTTGGTTGTCCTCAAGAAATATCCCTATGAGGGTTGCATCTCCAAAGTTTAAGCCTAGGTTCATTGGACCTTATAAGATCATGGAGATTCTTAATCCGGTTTCCTTCCGTTTGCTTCTTCCAGGGACATTTAAGATCCATAACTTGTTCCACAAGTCTTTATTGAAGAGGTTTGTCGAGCCAGTGGTTCCTATGGCTGCGTCTCCTGACCCTGTTTTGGTTGAGGGCGATTTGGAGTATCTGGTTGAGAAAATATTGGATTCTCGTTTTTCTAGATGGAAACTCCAGTATTTGGTTAAGTGGAGAGGTTAGGGTCAGGAGGACAATTCTTGGGTGTTTGCTTCGGACATCCATGCTAGGAGACTGATCCGTGCCTATCACCGAGCTCATCCTGATCGGCCTGGTTGCACAAGTAAGGGTTCTGTGACCCCTCCTCAAGGGGGGGTACTGTTGTGAATGTGCTAGAGATGGTTTCTGAGCAGAGGCTCCCTCTGGTGGTTACAGACTGTACTGAATCTTCCAGCGAGGAATGGCAATCTGGTATCACTGACTGGACTGATATAAGAGAGGTTCCCTCCCATGATGGTTGCCGGTGATCAATTGTTCTTGTCTCAATTGTGGTTCCTGGTTCATTTGGAAGTTTGCTTGAGTCTTGCCTGCGTCTGCTGCTTTCAGATAAGATATTTTTGCTTTTCTTTTTGTGCTTCCTTTTTGCATAGTTTTCTGCCCTTTTGGAGTTCAGCCGGGTCTCCACCTGGGCCTGTGCTCCTCTCAGTTTATCTGTAGCCGCTGTTATTTGTTCATTTCCTTATTCCTGTTTTTTCAGTGGCTGCGGCTTGGTTTTGTTACACCAGAGATCTGATTTAGGTGGTTGAGATCGTGTGATCTGGTTTTTTTGCAATCAGAAGTGTTGGTATTTTTTTAGGGTTTTTGTTGGATTGCAGTCAGAATTCTTTCCTGTACTTTTCTGTCTAGACAGATTGGGCCCCAGCGTTTGCTCATTCTATTTTCTGTCTGTGTCCGTGCTTACTTCTTGTCTAACCGCCATTACATGTTTGGGGGCTTCCTATTTTCTTTGGGGATCTGCTCCGGGGCAGATAGCTTTCATCTTTCTGCCTTTAGGTGTAGTTATCTCTCAGGCTGTGACGAGGCGTCTAGGATCAACGTAGGAACGCTCCACGGCTACCTCTAGTTGTGTGGTTAGTTCAGGTTACTGCAATTCATTAGGTTCCAGCCTCTCTGGTGTATTACCTTTTTGCTATTTTTCCTCAGCTACCCAAACATAACAGGTAACCACCCAAATGAGTGGCAAAAGGCCTGCTGTTGGTGGAAAGGGGAATAGACATGTTGTGAAGGGAAAAAATGTTGTGTCCGTGGGGTAGATGTTAAAGCAACAGTAACATCTGCAGAAGAAAGACCATCTTCCAGCCAAACTAAGATGTCTACTTCTTTTAATGGACAATGAGGTATGATCCCTTTCTTACGGGACGCCCATCGCTACAAATTCCAGATGAGGCACAAAAAAATAAGGTGCTTCAACAGATATCACGTGCTTCTTTAAGTCGCCTCTCCACCTCAACTTCAACAACACAAATACTCCAGTCCTCCAATCGCACTTGCTTCCTCACAGTTCCCAAGTCTCCAACTGCCCGTCTGAGTATGGGGTAGAACATATGGTTGAGTCTGCAGAGCTGTTTACTCATACTATAGCCTGGGAATCAGAGGTCGTCTCCACAGCTTCTGTGAATGCAGACAGGAAATGATCTGCACTGATGCCCAGAATGTTTATGAGTCTGATCCAGGACCAGATGAAGAAGGTTCTGAGCATAATGTAGACATTCGTTCCCAAACTGTAACTCCTGTTGGTGGAGACAATGAGGAAGACGATGATGAGACTCAAATACCAGATGTGAGCGACAACTTGAGTTTAGTGTCAGGGCAGGAAGAGGTTGGCTCTGAGGACGACGGGGGTGAGAACACACAGGGTGATGATGACGAGGTTGTAGACCCCCTTACTGTCAACCCACAGTGAGACAGTCGATGATGTCAGCAGAGGAGGTGGAGGAGGATTCGAGTGACGACGAGGTCAGGGTGCGCCTTCCTGGACAGAGACATAGTACTGGAAGCACGTCATCAACTGCATCCTCAACCACAACTCTGCCTCTGACCACAAGTCAAAGTGGCTCTTCAGGTCGCATGGGTTCTAAGCCTTGCATAGCCTGGGCATTTTTTAACATCGATAAGGATGACCCAACTCGTGTTATCTGTAACATTTGTGACCAAAAGCTAAGTAGAGTCCAAAAAATCCATAGTTTGAGTACTTCATGCATGAACCGTCACATGGATATGAAGCATAAGTTGAGGTGGCAAGCTCACTGTGCTGCAATGCGGCCTAGCGGGCCGGCTCAACCACCGTCTGCCCCATCTTATGCAGCCGCGACCACGGCCTCTTCATCCTCTGTGACTGGGGGGACAGCAGTCAGACCTGTTTTGAGACTCAGACCAGGCAACTCTTTAACAGCAACAGCCAGTCAGATTGGCAGGTCATCAGTTCATTTGGAAGTGGAAACACCAGCTGGTGTTGAGCGCTCTCCGACATCGAGAGCACCACCTTTGGATCAAGGCAACTTAACTTTTGCGCCTGCATCTTCCTCACAGACCAACAGTTGTCTGGGGACACCCTACTCACCCCTGTCTACGCACAACAGCCAGCCCTCGGTCACTCAGATGTGGACAAGTAAAAGACCATTTCCTCCTAGCCATGAGAAAGCTAAGAGGTTGAATTTCACCATCTGCAAGCTCTTGGCTACAGAAATGCTGCCTTTCCACCTTGTGGACACAGAGGATTTTCGAGCCCTTATGTCCGTCGCAGTGCCCCAGTACCAAATGCCCAGTTGGCACTACTTCTCAAAGAAAGGTGTGCCTGCGCTCCACCAGCATGTCGCACACAACATCACCGCTTTTTTGAGAAACTCAGTGTGTGACAGGGTGCATTTCACCACAGACACTTGGACGAGTAGGCATGGACAGGGGCGTTACATGTCGCTGACTGGGCACTGGGTAACTATAGTGACAGCAGGACAAGGGGCTGCTGTCCAAGTCTTGCCGTCCCCACGAGTTGTGCGTCAGTCCTCTTTATCTCGAAGTTCCTCCACTGCTTCTGCCTCCTCAACCTCCTCTCGGTCCTCCACCTGCACCCAAAGCCTGTCTGTTCATGCCACGGGCTTTCTAACTGCGCAGAAGGGATCCTGCAGCACACTTCCTTGCTATGCTGGCAGAAGGGCTCAACATAATCAGACGGTTTTTTACGTTGAAATGTCTGGGAAATGTGAGTCACACAGCTGAGGAGTTGTGGTCAGCTCTGGAGAACCAGTTTCATGAATGGTTGTCTCCACTGGACATGCAACCAGGGAAGGCCGTGTGCGACAATGCCGCAAACCTGGGTGCGGCCCTTTGCCAGGGCAATGTCACACACGTGCCTTGTATGGCTCACGTGTTGAACCTGGTTGTCCAGCAATTTTTAGCCCACTATCCCGGACTACATGGCCTTCTGCAGAGGGCACGGTCGCTGTGTGCTCACTTCCGCCGTTCGCATCCCGCAGCTCAGCGACTTACATCTCTACAGAATTCGTTGGGCCTGCCACTTCATCGGCTTAAATGCGATGTGCCAACACGATGGAGTTCAACTCTGCACATGTTGCAGCGACTGTGGCAGCACCGACAAGCCCTGGTGCAATACGTTTTGAATTATAGCCTGGGCCAACTAGATCCAGAGGTGGGGCAAATCACGTTGGAGGAGTGGTCTCAGATCAGGGACCTATGCACCCTTCTGCACAGTTTTGAAATGGCCACGAAGATGTTTAGTGATGACGATGCCATTATCAGCATGACTATTCTGGTGATTTACATGCTGGAGCAGATGTTAAACAGAATTCGGAGTCAGGTGGTGGAACAAGAGGAGGTGGAGGAAGTAGAAGAGGAGGAGTTGTATGCCGAAGGGCTAACATCTGCAAGGTCCAGACGGTCGGCAGCACCAAGGCGGCTGGCATGGGAGGGTGGGGGAGAGGGATTAACCAGGGCACATGGTAGCAGCCAAACTAGTGAGAAAGGTGCAGGAGCCCAGGAAGAAGTGGAGGACGAACTGGCGATGGGCATGGAAGACTCATCAGATGAGGGAGACCTTGATCACATTTCTATTGTGTGAGGTTGGGGGGAGAGGGCAGAAAAAGGAAGCATGAGTCGTACCTCGCCACCAACACAACAGGGACTTGGTGCTCCTGGATGCGCAAGACACATGAGTGCCTTCTTGCTGCACTACCTGCAACATGACCCTCGAATTGTCACAATTCGAAATAATCCTGACTACTGGGTAGCCACTCTTAGATCCCAGGTACAAAAGTAAATTTGCCTAAATAATTCCAGCCATAGAAAGGGATTCACGCATGCAGGAGTATCAGCAGAGACTGTTGCAGAATCTTACATGTACTTTTCCACAAAACACCAGTGGTGCACGTAGTGAATCTCACAGTTCTAACTTGCCAACCGTGGGACTGTCGAGTGTTCAGCACTCAAACCGTAACAGAAACACAGTATCTGCTGGTGTTCTCAGCAATTTTGCGGAATCCTTTCACCAGTTTTTTAGCCCATCCTTTGCAAGGCCACAGGAGACAAGAAGTCAGACACATAGTCAGCACCTAGAGACGATGGTACAGGAGTATCTCCAACTGAACATCGAAGCTATGACTGTGTCACTGGACCCTTGCTCTTTTTGGGCTTCCAATCTGGATAAATGGCCGGAGCTCGCCACTCACGCCTTGGAGATCTTGTCATGCCCCGCAGCCAGCGTTCTCTCTGAACGTGTGTTCAGCGCTGCTGGTGGTGTGCTGACAGATAAGCGCACGCGGCTGTCCATTGAGAATGTAGACAGACTCGCGTTCATAAATATGAACAAATCATGTATCTGCAAGGACTTTTCTACCCCTGTGTCATCCTGGGGAGTGTAAAAGCTTGAGGATTTGGTAAAATCACCTCACCAACCGTTTTATGCAGCTTTGGGGCAATTGATGCTACTTAAGTGGTGTCTGTGCCCCAAATTTTTGGAAAAAATGGAGCCTCTTTTTGGAGTCCCCTTGCTGTGTTTTACGTGACGTTGGCATTGTCAATTACAGGTGGGTTGGATCTTTCCCCACCCCCCTTTTAACCGTAAAAAACTACATGCACTATGGCTTGGGGTAACACAGATGGTTGAGTGTGAAGACTAGAGCTGTTTACTCATACTATAGCCTGGGAATCAGAGGTCTGCTCCAAAGCTTGAGTGTCTGCTAGTCAGCGGAGTAGCCACCGGCTGTAGATATAATTACAAATTTTTAACTGCATCTAGCCCAGACAATAATTTTGGGCCTAGTAGCAGTGTCTGCTAGTCAGCGGAGTAGCCACCGGCTGTAGATATAATTACAATTTTTTAACTGCATCTAACCCAGACAATAATTTTGGGCCTAGTAGCAGTGTCTGCTAGTCAGCGGAGTGGCCACCGGCTGTAGATATAATTACAAATTTTTAACTGCATCTAACCCAGACAATAATTTAGGCCTAGTAGCAGTGTTTGCTAGTCAGCGGAGTAGCCACCGGCTGTAGATATAATTAAAAATTTTTAACTGCATCTAACCCAGACAATAATTTTGGGCCTAGTAGCAGTGTCTGCTAGTCAGCGGAGTAGCCACCGGCTGTAGATATAATTACAAATTTTTAACTGCATCTAACCCAGACAATAATTTAGGCCTAGTAGCAGTGTTTGCTAGTCAGCGGAGTAGCCACCGGCTGTAGATATAATTACAAATTTTTAACTGCATCTAACCCAGACAATAATTTAGGCCTAGTAGCAGTGTTTGCTAGTCAGTGAAGTAGCCACCGGCTGTAGATATAATTACAAATTTTTAACTGCATCTAACCCAGACAATTATTTTGCAACCAAATTCAGATAAGACGGTTTCAAAGGAGCGCCAGGCTGGCAAGAAAGGCAGATGAGATTGAGGTTGTCCGCTGCAGCTCCGGTCGGGTACCTCAAGAGAGGATCAGACATAAGTGGTGATAAAGCAATCTGGTCATAAGGAGGGTGAGGGACTCAATTCAGCTGATATTAAAAAGTCTTCATGTATTGATATCCACAACGCGTTTCAACGGAATAGCTCCGTCTTCCTCAGGTGGCAGTTATACATAGAATGGAGTAGGACAGCTAGATAAAGGTGGATCAGCAAATGAAAATGAAAAGGCAATTAATCAGAACACCCACATGATTAAAAATGCAAATATGACTGCAAAAAAGAAAAAAAAACAAAAAAAAACACAGATAAATTGAATAAAGCCAACCTAAAAACGACATAAAAACAATGTACACAAGGAAAAATAAATGAAAACAAATAAATAAACAACAAAATGCATATATTACGTGACTTTTTCAATAGTGAGGTTTAACCCCTCAGGGGCTAGTGTACTAAGTTTAAAAATCCAGAAACTCTCCCTTCTTATTAGATTATTATACCGATCAGGCATATCATGTGGTATCTGGTCAATAACAGTGAGTTTTAACAAATTCAAATTCTTTTGATGCACTAGGGAGAAATGTTTTGAGAGACTGTGTAGCATGAACCACTTTTGGATATTTTGACGGTGCTTGTTGAGCTTTGCATGCATCGTCTGTATCGTCTGACCGATGTACTGCAACCCACAACCGCACTCAATTAAATAAATAATGTAGCACGATTGGCAATTGACATGACAGTTGATTTTAAAAATGGTGCCTGTGGTACGAGATTGAAATTCTTGCACCCCATTCATAATAGAGACGCAACATAAACTGTTGTGAATGGACTTGAGATGAGTTCTGAGCAGAGGCTCCCTCTGGTGGTTACAAGCGGTACTGGACTGTCCAGTGAAGATTGTGAGGATTGGGAATCAGGTGTTACTGACTGGTCTTATATAAGGGAGTCACCTTCCCATCAGGGTTGCCGGTGATCAATTGTTCTGGTCTCAATCCTTGATTCCTGTTTCCTTTGTAGCCTGCTGTGTTCGTGTCTGCATCTCCTGCTAACAGATAAGACATTTTCTTCTTTTTGCTTTTGTGCTTGATTTTTGCATTTTGTCCTGCACTTCTGTGGGGGCCTTCAGGTCCCCCCCGGGGTCTTTTGCCCTCTCAGTTTTGTTCAGCCACTGATGTTTGTACATTTGCTTTTTCCAGTCTTTTCAGTGGCTGCTGTTTTGATTTTGTTACACCAGAGAACTAATTTAGGTGGTAGAGATCGTGTGATCTCAGGTGTTTTTGAAATTAGTAAAGTTGGTGCTTTTCAGGGTTTTTTGGGATTGCAGTAAGTGCCCTTTCTATCATTTTCTATTTAGATAGTTTGGGCCCCAACGTTTGCTCATACTATTTTCTGTCTGTGTCAGTATTTCTTCTTGTCTAACCGCCATTACATGTTTGGGGGCTTTCTATGTTCTTTGGGGATCTGCTCCGGGGCAGATAGCTTTCCTCTTTCTATCTTTAGGTATAGTTAGTTTCTCAGGCTGTGACAAGGCGTCTAGCACCAACGTAGGAACGCTCCACGGCTGCCTCTAGTTGTGGTGGTTAGTCAGCGTACTGCAATCTCATAGATTCCAACTGCTCTGGTGTATTGCCTTTTTTACCTGCACTCCTCAGCTACCAAATCATAACAGTATCACCGGCCTAAACTGAAAATTATATGGTACTCACAGAAGGGAAAAATATTTTGAAAGAAAAAAAAAGGTTGTCAGAGATATTTTTCTGTTTGTTGCATTTTTTTTTTTTCCCTCTGTATCTCTGGGTGCTGGGGAGGATTTTTTCTCTCAATGGAGTTTGCACAGTTGTCTGGCCGTGTGGATCAGCTTGCCACTGAGGTTCAGAGTATTGCTACCTATCTTGCTAGGTTGCCTGTTGTGGAACCTAGGATTCCCATGCCAGATTTGTTTTTGGGGGATCGAGCCAAGTTTCTGAATTTCAAAAATAATTGTAAATTGTTTTTTGCCTTAAAATATAAGTCCTCAGGGTACGCAGCGCAGCAGGTTCAAATTGTCATCTCTCTCCTGCGCGGCGATCCTCAGGATTGGGCTTTTTCCCTGACACCTGGGGATCCTGTTTTGAGTGATGTTGATACATTTTTTCAGGCCTTGGGGTTATTGTACGATGAGCCTAATGTCACTGATCAAGCTGAAAAAGCATTGTTGGCATTGAATCAGGGGCTTGATGACGCTGAGTTATACTGTCAGAGATTCCGTAGGTGGGCAGTCCTGACCAAATGGAATGACGACGCTTTGGCAGCCCTTTTTCGGAAGGGTCTGTCAGATAATGTAAAGGATGTTATGGTGGGATTCCCTGTCCCCTCTGGTCTCAATGATTCTATGTCATTAGCGATTCAAATTGACAGACGTTTGCGTGAGCGGAGAAGTATGCGTGGAATAATGTTGCCTTGTGAACCTGCTTCTGAATCCATGCAGTGTGATAGTGGTTTCTGGGACACAGCGTCATGAGTTTCGAAAGCGCAATGGGTTATGTTTCTACTGTGGTGATGCCTCTCATGCTATTTCAGTCTGCCCTAAGCGGGGAAGACGTTTTGCACGCTCAGTTGTCTTGGGTAGTGTTCAGACTAAGTTTTTATTAACTGTTACTCTAATATGCTCTCTGTCCTCATTTTCTGCTCAGGCTTTCGTTGATTCGGGAGCAGCTATTAACCTGATGGATTTTGATTTCGCTAAACGTTGTGGGTTTCAATTGATACCCCTACAGAAGTCTATTCCCCTACTGGGGATCGATTCTACCCCTTTGGCTGAGAATAAACCTCAGTTCTCTACTCAGGTGATAATGAGGGTTGAACCTGATCATCAGGAGAGCTGCAAATTTTTGGTTCTGTATAATCTGCATGACATTATCGTGCTGGGTTTCCCTTGGTTACAGTCTCATAATCCTGTTTTGGATTGGAAATCTGTGTCTGTAACCAGTTGGGGCTGCCAATGTGTTAATACCAACACTCCTGTTTTTTCTGCCTCCCCCAGGCTCAGGATGTTCCTGACTTTTTGATTGATTTTTCTGATGTGTTTAGCGAAAGTAAATCTGCATCCTTGCCTCCCCATAGGAGCTATGACTGCGCTATTGAATTAGTGCCTGGTAGTAAATTCCCTAAAGGTCGCCTTTTTAACTTGTCTGTACCTGAACATGACGCTATGCGGTCTTATATCAAGGAGTCTTTGGAGAAAGGTCATATCAGACCATCCTCTTCACCCTTAGGTGCCGGTTTTTTCTTTGTGGCCAAAAAGGATGGTTCATTAAGGCCGTGTATTGATTATCA
Organism: Oophaga sylvatica; assembly: GCA_033576555.1. Taxonomy (NCBI): domain Eukaryota; kingdom Metazoa; phylum Chordata; class Amphibia; order Anura; family Dendrobatidae; genus Oophaga; species Oophaga sylvatica. The sequence continues at coordinate 286,331,131 of JARQOD010000003.1, read as the reverse complement.
TCTTTTGAACAATATTACTGTGAAATATCAATACCCGTTACCCTTGATTTCTGACCTGTTTTCCAGGGTGAAAAACGCTACTTGGTTCACCAAGCTAGACCTCAGGGGGGCATATAACCTTATTCGCATTAAGCACGGGGATGAATGGAAGATGGCATTTAACACCCCTGAGGGGCATTTTGAGTACCTTGTGATGCCCTTTGGGCTCACTAATGCTCCTTCTGTTTTCCAGTCCTTCATGAATGACATTTTCAGGGATTTTGTGGATAAATTTCTGATTGTTTATTTGGATGATATCTTGATTTTTTCCAATGACTGGGACTCTCATGTGAAACATGTTCGAACTGTATTCCAGATTTTGAGAGAGAATGCTCTGTATGTGAAGGGATCAAAGTGTCTTTTTGGCGTACAGAAGATCTCATTTTTGGGATTTATTTTGTCCCCATCTGTTATTGAAATGGACCCGGTCAAGGTTCAGGCCATCTGTGATTGGGTCCAACCTACTTCATTAAAGGCTCTTGAAAGATTTTTGGGTTTTGCCAATTTTTATCGTAAATTTATTGGTAATTTCTCGGTTATTGTTAAACCATTAACTGATTTGACCAAAAAGGGTTCTGATGTGGTGAATTGGCCTCCTGAGGCAGTCTCTGCATTTCAGGAACTTAAGCAGAGATTCACTTCTGCTCCTGTTCTACGGCAGCCTGATGTTTCTCTGCCATTTCAGGTGGAGGTTGATGCCTCTGAAATTGGGGCAGGTGCCGTTTTGTCCCAAAGAGATCCAGAGACCTCTAAAAGTAACCCTTGTGCCTTTTTCTCTCGAAAATTTTCTCCTACTGAACGTAATTATGACGTGGGTAATCGGGAGTTATTGGCCATGAAGTGGGCTTTTGAAGAGTGGAGACATTGGCTGGAGGGAGCCAAACATCAGGTGGTGGTCCTTACTGACCATAAGAATCTGGTTTATCTGGAATCTGCCAAGCGACTTAATCCTAGACAGGCCAGGTGGGCCTTGTTTTTCACACGTTTTAATTTTGTGGTTTCCTTTCTTCCTGGCACTAAGAATGTTAAGGCGGATGCACTTTCAAGGAGATTCCTTGCGGACTCTCCTGAGTTATCTGATCCTTCTGTTATTTTGAAAGAAGGTGTAGTTCTTTCCGCCATCTCGCCCAATTTGAGACTGGCTCTGGAGGGGTGTCAGGAGGATAGGCCCGAGCGCTGCCCTGTTGGGAAATTGTTTGTCCCGGACCACTGGAAAAAGAGTGTGATGTCTGAGATTCATTGTTCTGCGTTGGCCGGTCATCCCGGAATTTTTGGTACCAGAGACTTGGTTAGTCGGTCCTTTTGGTGGCCTACCTTGTCTCGTGATGTCAGGGAATTTGTGCAGTCCTGCGGGACTTGCTCTCGCTCCAAGCCTTGCTCTCGCTCTAGTGGTTTGTTGATGCCATTGCCTGTGCCCAAGAGACCATGGACCCATATCTATATGGATTTCATTTCCGACCTCCCTGTTTTTCAGAGAATGACCGTCATCTGGGTGATTTGTGATAGGTTTTCCAAGATGATACATCTTGTGCCATTACCTAAGTTGCCTTCCTCCTCTGAATTGGTACCTTTGTTCCTTCAGCACGTGGTTCGTTTACACGGCATTCCTGAGAACATTGTGTCTGACAGAGGAGTCCAGTTTGTTTCCAGATTTTGGAGGACCTTTTGTTCTAAACTTGGTGTTCAATTGTCTTTCTCCTCGGCGTTTCATCCTCAGACCAATGGTCAAACTGAGAGAACAAATCAGACATTGGAGACTTATCTAAGATGCTTTGTGTCTGCTGATCAGGATGACTGGGTCTCTTTTTTGCCTTTGGCTGAGTTTGCTCTTAATAATAGGGCTAGCTCTGCCACTTTGATGTCTCCATTTTTCTGTAATTCTGGGTTTCACCCTCGATTTTCTTCAGGACAGACGGAGGCTTCTGTCTGTCCAGGTGTTGACTCTGTTGTGGAGCGTATGCAACAGATTTGGGACCAGGTAGTGCAGAGGTTGTCCCTCTCTCAGGAGAGGGCCCAGCGGTTTGCTAACCGGCATAGGACTGATGGTCCCCGGTTTAAAGTGGGGGACTTGGTCTGGTTGTCCTCAAAAAATATTCCTATGAGAGTGGCATCTCCTAAATTTAAGCCTAGGTTCATTGGACCTTATAAGATCATGGAGATTCTTAATCCTGTTTCTTTTCGTTTGCTTCTTCCAGGAACATTTAAGATCCATAATGTGTTCCACAAGTCCTTGTTGAAGAGGTTTGTTGAGCCAGTGGTTCCTACTGCTTTGCCTCCTGACCCTGTTCTGGTTGAGGGCAATATGGAGTTTGTGGTTGAGAAAATTTTGAATTCTCGTTTTTCTAGACGGAAACTCCAGTATTTGGTTAAGTGGAGAGGTTATGGTCAGGAAGACAATTCTTGGGTATTTGCTTCGGACATCCATGCTAGGAGACTCATCCGTGCGTATCATAGAACTCATCCTGACCGACCTGGTTGCTCAAGTGAGGGTTCGGTGACCCCTCCTCAAGGGGGGGGTACTGTTGTGAATGGACTTGAGATGAGTTCTGAGCAGAGGCTCCCTCTGGTGGTTACAAGCGGTACTGGACTGTCCAGTGAAGATTGTGAGGATTGGGAATCAGGTGTTACTGACTGGTCTTATATAAGGGAGTCACCTTCCCATCAGGGTTGCCGGTGATCAATTGTTCTGGTCTCAATCCTTGATTCCTGTTTCCTTTGTAGCCTGCGGTGTTCGTGTCTGCATCTCCTGCTAACGATACGATACGATACGATACGATACACTTTATTGATCCCGGGGGGAAATTACAGTATTACAGCAGCAATACAAACAGCAGTACATAAAATATTACATAAAATAGGACACAAAATACATAATAGGACACAAATCTTGCACAGGTGTACCAACATTACATAATAAATAAAAGTGTGTAGTTCAGGTATATATAAGATAATGTTAATTGACATTAGTACACCAGCCATCAGTCATTATTTTCTACCACCCTTAGGAAATTATTATACATCCCCATAGCAGTAGGTACAAACGATTTCCTGAATTTCTCCTTCTTGCACCTTAGTAGGATTAGACGGCTGCTGAATGTGCTCTTCTGATTCAAGAACAGCTCGTATAGTGGGTGTGTGTTATTGTTCATTATTGCCCTACACTTCTTCTGAATTCTATCCTCCAATACCTCCTCAAAAGAGTCAAGATGGAGGCCAACAGCTGCGCTTGCCTTCTTGATAAGTTTGTTGAGTTTATTAGCGTCAGCTACTCGCACACTACTGCCCCAGCAAATGATAGCAAAAAAGATGGCGCTTGCTACAACGGACTGGTAGAACATCTCCAGCATTTTACTGCACACATTGAACGACCTGAGCTTCCGCAGAAAGTACAGTCTGCTCATTCCCTTCTTGTAAACCTTTTCTGTATGACACCTCCAATCGAGTTTACTGTCAAGGTGAACCCCCAAATATTTGTAGCTCTCAACAATGTCAACCTCCTGGCCAGCAATGGTGATTGGTATGTAATCTTCCTTTTTCCTTCTATAACTCACCACCATCTCCTTGGTTTTCTTAACATTTAGTTCTAGACAGTTAGTCTGACACCAATCCACAAAGTCAGAAACCACCCTTCTATATTCCTCCTCCCCCCGGCCCCCCACAATGCCCCCTACAATCACGGAGTCATCTGAGAATTTTTGGAGGTGACAAAAATCAGATTTATACTGAAAGTCAGCTGTATACAATGAGAAGAGGAAGGGTGACAGCACTGTACCCTGAGGGGCTCCCACACTGCTCCGTACACTGCCAGATACCACCTCCCCCATCCTTACAAACTGCGGCCTGTCTGTCAGGTAGTCACTTATCCAGTTCACCATCCCCTCATCTACCGCCATAGCAGTCAACTTATTATGTAGTAAGAGCGGCTGTAGGGTATTGAAAGCACTAGAGAAGTCAAAGAACATAGCGCGCACTGCAGTTCCATCATTGTCCAAGAACGAATGCATTGTATGTAGCAGAGACGCTACAGCATCATCCACCCCCAATCTCTGCTGGTACGCAAACTGCAGGGGGTCAGTGTAGGCCCTCACCCTCGGGCACAAGTAGGCGAGTATTATTCTCTCCAAGGACTTCATAGCATGCGATGTTAAGGCCACTGGACGATAGTCTTGTAGGGAAGTTGGAAAAGTAGTCTTAGGAACCGGCACGAGGCAGGTGGTCTTCCACAGTTCTGGTACCCCCTGTGATAGAAGGCTCCAGTTAAACAGGTGCTGGAAGACAGTACACAGTTGGTTGGCACATGCTCTGAGGACACGTGGGCTGAGGCCATCAGGCCCAGCTGCTTTGCCAATAACAAGACTGCTAAACTGTCTTCTCACGTCGCTTTGGGAGACAGTTAAGGCAGGCAGCTTATCCCCCAATGTCAATGCTGCAGATCTTTTCCCAGATCCATCCCCCATTTCTGATGACGCTGTGCTTGTGCTGGTGAATCTGTTGAAAAACTCATTCATTTCATTAGCCCAAGGCAGATCCACTTCCCCATGCTCCGACTTTGCCTTAAACCCAGTTAGCTGTTTCATGCCCGACCACACCTCCATGGAATTGTTGTGTGACAGTTTATTTTCTAATTTAATTCGGAACGCCTCACGGGCATTCTTAATTTTCCCCTTTAATTCCCTTTGAATCAATTTCAGTTTCTTAGTATCCTTCATTTTAAATGCCAGTTTTTTCTTGTTTAGTAAGTGTTTCAATTCTTTTGTAATCCAAGGCTTGTTATTTGAATAACATCGAATCTTTTTAGCTGGTACAACAGTGTCAGTACAAAAATTTATATAATCCGTTACTCGCCCGACAATATCATTTACATTATCATGCTCTCCCCTGTCGCAAATCACCTCCCAGTCTGTGAGGTCAAAACAGTCTCGTAGAGCCTCTTCTGCCTCTGGATTCCACTTCCTAATTAATTTTATTGTGGCTGGCTGTTTACTGACAACAGTTTGGTATGATGGAGACAATAGTATGAGGTTGTGGTCTGATTTCCCCAGGGGGGCAGTGCAGATGATGAATAGGCATCTTTAACATTCGCATAGAGGAGATCCAGTATACTGCTGTCTCCTTTGGCACATTTTACATATTGATAGAACTTTGCAAGAGTCTTTGAGATCATGGCTCTGTTAAAGTCCCCAGAGATTACAGTTAACGAGTTTGGGTGCTTTGTCTGAATGCGGTCTAACACCCCTGACAATACTTCCCCAGCCGCCTCTTGATTTGCGGATGGAGGGATATACAGGACTACTGTAATGCAAATGGAAAATTCTCTAGGTAAATAGTAGAGCCTGAGGCCAACTGCTAAGAGTTCAATGTTTTGAGTGCAGTGAATTTCTTTAACAGTAATATGACGCTGATTGCACCATCTGTTATTAATGTATAATATCACTCCACCACCCTTCTTCTTACCAGACTTAGCTTTGTCTCTATCAGCCCGGACCATGTGAAACCCTGGAATCAAAACACTTGAGTCAGGAACATCCCCATGTAACCAGGTTTCTGTGAAGCACATGAGACTGCATTCCTTGTACTCCAAGTGGGTTTTACACAGAGCTAGAAGTTCATCCGTCTTATTTCCCAGCGATCGTACATTACCCATGATAATGGATGGGACTGCAGGTTTAAACCTTCTTCTCCTGGACTTCACCTTTTTTCCTGCTCTGCAGCCTCTGAAAGGTCTCCACACTTCACAGGGAATAAGTGGTATGTCCGCAGCTGTAGTAGCCTTCATCCTGCTCAGCTCCAGAAGTCGATCCCTTGAATATACAACACGTTTAGTGACAGACTTAGGGGCAACCAGCACATCAGTGTCCCTGTCCTTTGCTCCAGTCCGCGCCATATCTGACTGTTTCCAGTGATCTCCTCTGTACACGGATGGCTGCATTAGTAACCAACAAGGTTGAAGCTGTGTGTATTGTGGAACTGTAGCTGGTAGTGGTTGCATTAAATTCATGTCCATGGGTGAGTCGCATTACTGGTATCCATTTAGGAGTTGCATGTACCTGTAGGGGAATGTACGTAGTAGTGGCAGATCCAGGTGCTGATCCAGAGCTGCATGTCCAGAGGCAGTTGGTTGTATGGGTAAATAGTTTCCACCTTCCCACAATGGTCCGTCAAACAGGAACAGTGCGATCCAGAGTATAAACCATCCATCAATCCGCGGTTGCAAATTAGGAGTCCATAAAGGTACCAAAGCCAGTAGAAAGTCCAAAAGAATGTCCAAAAGGACAGACAACATACAGAGACAAAAGAAACAAAAGAGTAGCTGCTGCTGCAATGGGCTGCCAGTAGCACGGCGCCTTGTTATATCCTCTGACTTGCAGAGAGCAGACAGACACGTCTGCTCACTTCGAAGTCTAGAGGGTACTTCGAACAGATAAGACATTTTCTTCTTTTTGCTTTGGTGCTTGATTTTTGCATTTTGTCCTGCACTTCTGTGGGGCCTTCAGGGTCCCCTCCGGGGGCTTTTGCCCTCTCCGTTTTGTTCAGCCACTGATGTTTGTACATTTGCTTTTTCCAGTTTTTTCAGTGGCTGCTGTTTTGATTTTGTTACACCAGAGAACTAATTTAGGTGGTAGAGGTCGTGTGATCTCAGGTGTTTTTGAAATTAGTAAAGTTGGTGCTTTTCAGGGTTTTTTGCGATTGCATTAAGTGCCCTTCCTATCCTTTTCTATTTAGATAGTTTGGGCCCCACGTTTGCTCATACTATTTTCTGTCTGTGTCAGTATTTCTTCTTGTCTAACCGCCATTACATGTTTGGGGGCTTTCTATGTTCTTTGGGGATCTGCTCCGGGGCAGATAGCTTTCCTCTTTCTATCTTTAGGTATAGTTAGTTTCTCAGGCTGTGACGAGGCGTCTAGGACCAACGTAGGAACGCTCCACGGCTGCCTCTAGTTGTGGTGGTTAGTCAGCGTACTGCAATCTCATAGATTCCAACTGCTCTGGTGTATTGCCTTTTTTACCTGCACTCCTCAGCTACCAAATCATAACAATAAACACTTAGAGGTCCTACATGCAAAACAACCCGGATTAGAATTTATCCGGGTTGCAGATGAAGATAAGGACTTGAGAGTTGTGTTGCTGGGTGCAACTAGATTTTGAAGAGTTCGGTTTTTCCGAAAAAACGACAAAAATTTTGGGCTTAGTAGCAGTGTCTGCTAGTCAGAGGATTAACACAGCTGTTAAGCAAGCTAAACCACCTGTACTTTGGACACTTAATTTTTTCAAAGGAAATGCTTCGGGCCCCCGGGAAAATCAGTGAAGAGCATCGGGAGGCACCCCAAGGCACAGGGACTGTGAGTGGCGGTAGGACGCCTTGCGGTGGACTGCCAAGCTCGATCCTTATAAAATCTTTTTAACTGCAGCAGCTTTACTGGACGCTACTGGACCTGGCATTACCGCAGCTGCTGGCATGAGACTTGCCCTCCAATAGATCCTTGTAAAAGGATTTAAAGTGTACTCATTCAAATTAAAGAGACAATTTAAATAAAAATGATTAGCCCTGCCTCCACCGCAGGGGGGCTCGCTCAACCCACCAGCGGACAGGCACCAGTATTGGGAGAGGGGGCAGGCCATCAGGGTCCACCGCAGCTCTGGCACAAACCCGGCGACACGCAGGTCGCACGGGCAGGAACGGACTGGCCGTGTCAGCTTGGCACTTTTTTGGTTTTAGAAGGGCATGACATGCCTATATCTGTGTCTCCACCTCCTTTTACTCCTCCACTTCTTTTCTTTTCGCATGACTATATGTACTTGTCACTTTTCCATGTGTTAGTTGTGTCTTGTGAGCAATTTGTCAGCTTTTGGACACCTTTGAAGTGTTTTCTGTTATGTTTAGGTAGCTGAGGAGAAAAAGCAAAAACAGTAATACACCAGAGAGGCTGGAACCTATTGGATTGCAGTAACCTGAACTAACCACACAACTAGAGGTAGCCGTGGAGCGTTCCTACGTTGATCCTAGACGCCTCGTCACAGCCTGATAGATAACTACACCTAAAGGCAGAAAGAGGAAAGCTATCTGCCCCGGAGCAGATCCCAAAAGAAAATAGGAAGCCCACAAACATGTAATGGCGGTTATACAAGAAGAAGCACGGACACAGACAGAAAATAGAATGAGCAAACGCTGAGGCCCAATCTGTCTAGACAGAAAAGTACAGGAAAGAATTCTGACTGCAATCCAAAAAAAAAACTAAAAAATATCAACTCTTCTGATTGCAAAAACACCTGAGATCACACGATCTCTACCACATAAATCAGATCTGTTGTGAATGGACTTGAAATGAGTTCTGAGCAGAGGCTCCCTCTGGTGGTTACAAGCGGTACTGGACTGTCCAGTGAAGATTGTGAGGATTGGGAATCAGGTGTTACTGACTGGTCTTATATAAGGGACTCGCCTTCCCATCAGGGTTGCCGGTGATCAATTGTTCTGGTCTCAATCCTTGATTCCTGTTTCCTTTGTAGCCTGCTGTGTCGTGTCTGCATCTCCTGCTAACAGATAAGACATTTTCTTCTTTTTTGTTTTTGTGCTTGATTTTTGCATTTTGTCCTGCACTTCTGTGGGGGCCTTCAGGGTCCCCTCCGGGGGCTTTTGTCCTCTCAGTTTAGTTCAGCCACTGATGTTTGTACATTTGCTTTTTCCAGTTTTTTCAGTGGCTGCTGTTTTGATTTTGTTACACCAGAGAACTAATTTAGGTGGTAGAGGTCGTGTGATCTCAGGTGTTTTTGAAATTTGTAGAGTTGGTGCTTTTCAGGGTTTTTTGGGATTGCAGTAAGTGCCCTTCCTATCCTTTTCTATTTAGGTAGTTTGGGCCCCAACGTTTGCTCATACTATTTTCTGTCTGTGTCAGTATTTCTTCTTGTCTAACCGCCATTACATGTTTGGGGGCTTTCTATGTTCTTTGGGGTTCTGCTCCAGGGCAGATAGCTTTCCTCTTTCTATCTTTAGGTGTAGTTAGTTTCTCAAGCTGTGACGAGGCGTCTAGGACCTACGTAGGAACGCTCCACGGCTGCCTCTAGTTGTGGTGGTTAGTCAGGGTACTGCAATCTCATAGATTCCAACTGCTCTGGTGTATTTCCTTTTTTATCTGCACTCCTCAGCTACCGAAACATAACAGTATCACCGGCCCAAATAAAATTGAATGGTACTCACAGAAGGAAAAATATTGTGAAAGAAAAAAAAAAAGGTTGTCAGAGTTATTTTTCTGTTTGTTGCATTTTTTTTTTTTTCCCCTCTGTATCTCTGGGTGCTGGGGAGGATTTTTTTCTCTCAATGGAGTTTGCACAGTTGTCTGGCCGTGTGGATCAGCTTGCCACTGAGGTTCGGAGTATTGCTACCTATCTTGCCTGTTGTGGAACCTAGGATTCCCATGCCAGATTTGTTTTTGGGGGATCGAGCCAAGTTTCTGAATTTCAAAAATAATTGTAAATTGTTTTTTGCCTTAACCCCTTACTGCCATCGGACGTACTATCCCGTCCATGGTACCTGGGCCCGTATGACCATGAACGGGATAGTACGTCTCGTGCGATCGGACGCGCTCCCGGGGGGAGCGCAGCCGATCGCGGCCGGGTGTCAGCTGATTATCACAGCTGACACCCGTGACTGTGTGTCAGGAGCGGTCACGGACCGCTCCCGGCACATTAACCCCTTGCACACCGCGATCAAACCTGATCGCGGTGTACTGGGGGCACAGGGGAGGATCGCGCAGGGTGGGGGCTCCCTGCGCGCCCCCCTGAGACCCTCAGAGCAGCGCGATGTGATCGCGCTGTTCTGAGGGCTTCCTCCCTCCCAGGACCCGGATCCAAGATGGCGCCGGGGTCCTGGAGGGAGGCGGCTACCTCAGTGCCTGCCGAGAGCAGGCACTGAGAAGCCTGCTGCACTGCCTGAGCGATCGCTGGTGTGACAGAGTGCTGTGCACACTGTCACACCAGCGATCTGATAAAATACAGTGATGTCCCACCCTGGGACAAAGTAAAAAAGTTAAAAAAATAAAAATAAACATGTTTTAAAAAAAATCCAAAATAAATAAAAAATATATATATATTCCCCAATAAATTCACTTCTTCCTGTAAATAAAAAAAACAAAGCAATAAAAGTACACATATTTGGTATCGCCGCGTCTGTAACGACCCGCCCTATAAAATTGTCCCACTAGTTAACCCCTTTAGTGAACCCCTTAAAAAAAAAAAAAAAAACAAAGCAAAAAAATCAATGCTTTATCATCATACTGCCGAACAAAAAGTGGAATAACACGCGATCAAAAAGACCGATATAAAAAAACATGGTACTGCTGAAAACGTCATCTTGTCCCGCAAAAAACGAGCCGTCATACAGCATCATCAGCGAAAAAATAAAAAGTTATAGCTCGCAGAATAAAGCGATGCAAAAATAATTATTTTTTATATAAAATTGTTTTTATTCTATAAAAGTGCCAAAACATGAAAAAATGATATAAATGAGGTATCGCCATAATCATACTGACCCGAAGAATAAAACTGCTTTATCAATTTTACCACACGCGGAACGGTTATAAACGCCTCCCCCAAAAGAAATTCATGAATTGCTGATTTTTGTTCATTCTAACCTCCCAAAAATCGAAATAAAAAGCGATCAAAAAACGTCACTTGCTCAAAAATGCTACCAATAAAAACGTCAACTCGTCCCGCAAAAAATAAGACCTCACATGACTCTGTGGGCCAAAATATGCAAAAATTATAGCTCTCAAAATGTTATGATGCAAAAACTATTTTTGCAATAAAAAGCGTCTTTTAGCGTGACAGCTGCCAATCATAAAAACCCGCTATAAATAGTAAATCAAACCCCCCTTTATCACCCCCTTAGTAAGGGAAAATAATAAAATTAAAAAAAAGTATTTATTTCCATTTTCCCATTAGGGTTAGGGTTGCGGCTAAAGTTAGGGTTAGGGTTGGCGCTAAAGTTAGGATTAGGGTTGGGATTAGGGGTGTGTTAGGGTTAGGTTTGTGGTTAGGGTTGGGACTAGGGTTAGGGGTGTGTTGGGGTTAGGGTTGGAGTTAGAATTGGGGGGTTTCCGCTGTTTAGGCACATCAGGGGCTCTCCAAATGTGACATGGCGTCTGATCTCAATTCCAGCCAATTCTGCGTTGAAAAAGTCAAACGGTGCTCCTTCACTTCTCAGCTCTGCCATGCGTCCAAACAGTAGTTTATCCCCACATATGGGGTATCAGCGTACTCTGGACCCCAAGAGTTATTGTGCAATTTGTCCTATTTCTTCTGTTACCCTTGGGAAAATAAAAAACTGGGGGCGAAAATATCATTTTTGTACAAAAAAAATTGTTTTTTTGTTTTTACGGCTGTACATTATAAACTTCTGTGAAGCACTTCGGGGTTCAAAGTGCTCACCACACATCTAGACAAGTTCCTTGTGGGGTCTATTTTCCAAAATGGGGTCACTTGTGGGGGGTTTCCACTGTTTAGGTGCATCAGGGGCTCTCCAAATGCGACATGACGCCCCCAGACCATTCCATCAAAGTCTGCAATCCAAAACGTCACTACTTCCCTTCCGAGCCCTGACGTGCGCCCATACAGTAGTTTTCTCCCACATATTGGGTATCAGCGTACTCAGGACAAATTGGACAACAACTTTTGGGGTCCAATTTCTCCTGTTACCCTTGTGAAAATAAAATATTGGGGGCGAAAAAATCATTTTTGTAAAAAAAAAAAAAGATTTTTTATTTTTACGGCTGTACGTTATAAACTTCTGTGAAGCCCTTCGGGGTTCAAAGTGCTCACCACACATCTAGATAAGTTCCTTGTGGGGTCTATTTGCCAAAATGGGGTCACTTGTGGGGGGTTTCCATTGTATAGGTGCATCAGAGGCTCTCCAAATGTGACATGACGCCCCCAGACCATTCCATCAAAGTCTGCAATCCAAAACGTCACTACTTACCTTCCGAGCCCTGACGTGCGCCCATACAGTAGTTTTCTCCCACATATTGGGTATCAGCGTACTCAGGACAAATTGGACAACAACTTTTGGGTTCCAATTTCTTCTGTTACCCTTGTGAAAATAAAATATTGGGGGCGAAAAAATCATTTTTGTAAAAAAAAAAAAAGATTTTTTATTTTACGGCTGTACGTTATAAACTTTAGTGAAACACCTGGGGGTTCAAAGTTCTCACCACACATCTAGATAAGTTCCTTGAGGGGTCTAGTTTCCAAAATGGTGTCATTTATGGGGGTTTCCACTGTTTAGGCAGATCAGGAGCTCTCCAAACACGACATGGCGTCCAGCCAATTCTGCGTTGAAAAAGTCAGACGGCGCTCCTTCCCTTCCAAACTCTGCCATGCACCCAAACAGTGGTTTACCCCCACATATGGGGTATCAGCGCACTCAGGACAAATTGCACAATAACTTTTGGAGCCTTGTTACCCTTGGAAAAATAAAAATTGGGGTGAAAAGATCATTTTTGTGGAAAAAATATGATTTTTAAATTTTACAGCTCTACGTTATAAACTTGTGTGAAGCACTTGGGGGTTCAAATTGCTCACCAAAGATCTAGAAAAGTTCCTTAGGGGGTCTAGTTTCCCAAATGGGGTCATTTGAGGGGGTTTCCACTGTTTAGGCACATCAGGGGCTCTCCAAATGCAACATGGCATCCAATCTCAATTCCAGCCAATTTTGGTTGGAAAAAGTCAAATGGTGCTCCTTCCATTCCGAACTCTGCCGTGCGCCCAAACAGTGGTTCCCCCCACATATGGGGTATCAGCGTACTCAGGACAAATTGCACAACAACTTATGTGGTCCAATTTCTCCTGTTACCCTTGGGAAAATAAAAAATTAGTGACTAAAAGATAATTTTTGTGGGAAAAAAAATAGGATTTTTTATTTTCATGCCCGGGCATTATAAACTTGTGTGAAGCACTTTGGGGTTCAAAGTGCTCACCAAAGATCTAGATAAGTTCCTTAGGGGGTCTAGTTTCCAAAATGGGGTCACTTGTGGGGGGTTTCCACTGTTTAGGCTCATCTGGGGCACTGCAAACGGAACATGACCCCCATCAATGTCTGCATTCCAAAACGTTACTACTTCCTTTCCAAGCCCTGCCATGCACCCAAACAATTTCCCCCCCCCCACATATGGGGTATCAGCGTACTCAGGACAAATTGGACAACAACTTTTGGGGTCCAATTTCCTTGGGAAAATTCAAAAATTTGGGACTAAAAATCATTTTTGTGGAAAATTGTTTTTTGTTTTTTTTTTCACACCCAGGCATTATAAGCTTTTGTGAAACACTTGGGGGTTCAAAGTGCTCACAACAGATCTAGATAAGTACCTTAGGGGGTCTAGTTTCCAAAATGGTGTCACTTGTGGGGGTTTCCACTGTTTAGGCGCATCAGGGGCTCTCCAAACACGACATGGCGTCCAATCTCAATTTCAGCCAATTTTAGTTTGAAAAAGTCAAACGGCGCTCCTTCCCTTACGAGCTCTGCCGTGTGCCCAAACAGTGGTTTTCCCCCACATATTGGGTATTGGCGTACTCAGGAGAAATTGCATAACAACCTTATCTGTCCATTTTCTCCTTTTACCCTTGTGAAAATAAAAAAAAAGTTTGTAAAAGATAATTTTTGTGGCTAAAAAGTTAAATATTCATTTTTTCCTTCCACGTTGCTTTAGTTCCTGTGAAGAACCTGAAGGGTTAATAATCTTCTTGAACGTGGTTTTGAGTACCTTGAGGGGTGCAGTTTTTAGAATGGTGTCACTTTTGGGTATTTTCTGCCATATAGACCCCCCAAAGTGACTTCAAATGAGAGGTGGTCCCTAAAAAAAATGGCTTTGTAAATTTTGTTGTAAAAATGAGAAATCGCTGGTCAACTTTTAACCCTTATAACTTCCTAACAAAAAAAATTTTGGTTCCAAAATTGTGCTGATGTAAAGTAGACATGTGGGAAATGTTATTTCTTAACTATTTTGTGTGATATATTTCTCTGTTTTAAGGGAATAAAAATTCAAAGTTTGAAAATTGCAAAATTTTAAAAATTTTCGCCATATTTGCGTTTTTTTCAAAAATAAACGCAAGTTATATCGAAGAAATTTTACTTCTAACGTGAAGTACAATATATCACAAGAAAACAATCTCAGAATCGCGAAGATCCGTTGAAGCGTTCCAGAGTTATAACCTCATAAAGAGACAGTGGTCAGAATTGTAAAAATTGGCCCGGTCATTAACGTGCAAACCACCCTTGGGGGTGAAGGGGTTAAAATCTAAGTCCTCAGGGACCGCAGCGCAGCAGGTTCAAATTGTCATCTCTCTCCTGCGCGGCGATCCTCAGGATTGGGCTTTTTCCCTGACACCTGGGGATCCTGTTTTGCGTGATGTTGATGCATTTTTTCAGGCCTTGGGGTTATTGTACGATGAGCCTAATGTCACTGATCAAGCTGAAAAAGCCTTGTTGGCATTAAATCAGGGGCTTGATGATGCTGAGTTATACTGTCAGAGATTCCGTAGGTGGGCAGTCCTGACCAAATGGAATGACGACGCTTTGGCAGCCCTTTTTCGGAAGGGTCTGTCAGATAATGTAAAGGATGTTATGGTGGGATTCCCTGTCCCCTCTGGTCTCAATGATTCTATGTCATTAGCGATTCAAATTGACAGACGTTTGCGTGAGCGGAGAAGTATGCGTGGAATAGTGTTGCCTTGTGAACCTGCTTCTGAATCCATGCAGTGTGATAGTGGTTTCTGGGACACAGCGTCATGAGTTTCGAAAGCGCAATGGGTTATGTTTCTACTGTGGTGATGCCTCTCATGCTATTTCAGTCTGCCCTAAGCGGGGAAGACGTTTTGCACGCTCAGTTGTCTTAGGTAGTGTTCAGACTAAGTTTTTATTAACTGTTACTCTGATATGCTCTCTGTCCTCATTTTCTGCTCAGGCTTTCGTTGATTCGGGAGCAGCTATTAACCTGATGGATTTTGATTTTGATAAACGTTGTGGGTTTCCCTTGATACCCCTACAGAAGTCTATTCCCCTACTGGGGATCGATTCTACCCCTTTGGCTGAGAATAAACCTCAGTTCTCTACTCAGGTGATAAAGAGGGTTGAACCTGATCATCAGGAGAGCTGCAAATTTTTGGTTCTGTATAATCTGCATGACATTATCGTGCTGGGTTTCCCTTGGTTACAGTCTCATAATCCTGTTTTGGATTGGAAATCTGTGTCTGTAACCAGTTGGGGCTGCCAATGTGTTAATACCAACACTCCTGTTTTTTCTGCCTCCCCCAGGCTCAGGATGTTCCTGACTTTTTGATTGATTTTTCTGATGTGCTTAGCGAAAGTAAATCTGCATCCTTGCCTCCCCATAGGAGCTATGACTGCGCTATTGAATTAGTGCCTGGTAGTAAATTCCCTAAAGGTCGCCTTTTTAACTTGTCTGTACCTGAACATGACGCTATGCGGTCTTATATCAAGGAGTCATTGGAGAAAGGTCATATCAGACCATCCTCTTCACCCTTAGGTGCCGGTTTTTTCTTTGTGGCCAAAAAGGATGGTTCATTAAGGCCGTGTATTGATTATCGTCTTTTGAACAATATTACTGTGAAATATCAATACCCGTTACCCTTGATTTCTGACCTGTTTTCCAGGGTGAAAAACGCTACTTGGTTCACCAAGCTTGACCTCAGGGGGGCATATAACCTTATTCGCATTAAGCACGGGGATGAATGGAAGATGGCATTTAACACCCTTGAGGGGCATTTTGAGTACCTTGTGATGCCCTTTGGGCTCACTAATGCTCCTTCTGTTTTCCAGTCCTTCATGAATTACATTTTCAGGGATTTTGTGGATAAATTTCTGATTGTTTATTTGGATGATATCTTGATTTTTTCCAATGACTGGAACTCTCATGTGAAACATGTTCGTACTGTATTCCAGATTTTGAGAGAGAATGCTCTGTATGTGAAGGGATCAAAGTGTCTTTTTGGCGTACAGAGGATCTCATTTTTGGGATTCATTTTGTCCCCATCTGTTATTGAAATGGACCCGGTCAAGGTTCAGGCCATCTGTGATTTGGTCCAACCTACTTCATTAACCCCTTCACCCCCAAGGGTGGTTTGCACGTTAATGACCGGGCCAATTTTTACAATTCTGACCACTGTCTCTTTATGAGGTTATAACTCTGGAACGCTTCAACGGATCTTCGCGATTCTGAGATTGTTTTCTTGTGACATATTGTACTTCATGTTAGTGGTAAAATTTCTTCGATATAACTTGCGTTTATTTTTGAAAAAAAACGCAAATATGGCGAAAATTTTTAAAATTTTGCAATTTTCAAACTTTGAATTTTTATTCCCTTAAAACAGAGAAATATATCACACAAAATAGTTAAGAAATAACATTTCCCACATGTCTACTTTACATCAGCACAATTTTGGAACCAAAATTTTTTTTTGTTAGGAAGTTATAAGGGTTAAAAGTTGACCAGCGATTTCTCATTTTTACAGCAAAATTTACAAAGCCATTTTTTTTAGGGACCACCTCACATTTGAAGTCACTTTGAGGGGTCTATATGGCAGAAAATACCCAAAAGTGGCACCATTCTAAAAACTGCACCCCTCAAGGTACTCAAAACCACATTCAAGAAGTTTATTAACCCTTCAGGTGCTTCACAGTAACTAAAGCAACGTGGAAGGAAAAAATGAATATTTTACTTTTTAGCCACAAAAATTATCTTTTACAAACTTTTTTTTTATTTTCACAAGGGTAAAAGGAGAAAATGGACAGATAAGGTTGTTATGCAATTTCTCCTGAGTACGCCAATACTCCATATGTGGGGGAAAACCACTGTTTGGGTACACGGCAGAGCTCGTAAGGGAAGGAGCAACGTTTGACTTTTTCAAACTAAAATTGGCTGGAATTTAGATTGGATGCCATGTCGCGTTTGGAGAGCCCCTGATGCGCCTAAACAGTGGAAACCCCCCACAAGTGACACCATTTTGGAAACTAGACCCCTAAGGTACTTATCTAGATCTGTAGTGAGCACTTTGAACCCGCAAGTGTTTCACAAAAGTTTATAAAGCCTGGGTGTGAAAAAAAAATAAATCAATTTTCCACAAAAATGATTTTTTAGTCCCAAATTTTTGAATTTTCCCAAGAAAATTGGACACCAAAAGTTGTTGTCCAATTTGTCCTGAGTACGCTGATACCCCATATGTGGGGGGGGGAAACTGTTTGGGCACACGGCAGGGCTTGGAAAGGAAGTAGTAACGTTTTGGAATGCAGACGTTAATGGGGGTCATGTTCCGTTTGCAGTGCCCCAGATGAGCCTAAACAGTGGAAACCCCCCACAAGTGACCCCATTTTGGAAACTAGACCCCCTAAGGAACTTATCTAGATCTTTGGTGAGCACTTTGAACCCCCAAGTGCTTCACACAAGTTTATAATGCCCGGGCATGAAAATAAAAAATCCTATTTTTTTCCCACAAAAATTATCTTTTAGTCACTAATTTTTTATTTTCCAAGGGTAACAGGAGAAATTGGACCACATAAGTTGTTGTACAATTTGTCCTGAGTACGCTGATACCCCATATGTGGGGGGGAACCACTGTTTGGGCGCACGGCAGAGCTCGGAATGGAAGGAGCACCATTTGACTTTTTCCAACCAAAATTGGCTGGAATTGAGTTTGGATGCCATGTTGCATTTGGAGAGCCCCTGATGTGCCTAAACAGTGGAAACCCCCCACAAATGACCCATTTGGGAAACCCCCTAAGGAACTTATCTAGATTTTTGATGAGCAATTTGAACCCCCAAGTGCTTCACACAAGTTTATAACGTAGAGCCGTAAAATTTAAAAATCATATTTTTTCCACAAAAATGATCTTTTCACCCCAATTTTTATTTTTCCAAGGGTAACAAGACTCCAAAAGTTATTGTGCAATTTGTCCTGAGTGCGCTGATAACCCATATGTGGGGGTAAACCACTGTTTGGGTGCATGGCAGAGTTTGAAAGGGAAGGAGCGCCGTCTGACTTTTTCAACGCAGAATTGGCTGGACGCCATGTCGTGTTTGGAGAGCTCCTGATCTGCCTAAACAGTGGAAACCCCCATAAATGACACCATTTTGGAAATTAGACCCCTCAAGGAACTTATCTAGATGTGTGGTGAGAACTTTGAACCCCCAGGTGTTTCACTAAAGTTTATAACGTACAGCCGTAAAATAAAAAATCTTTTTTTTTTTTTTTACAAAAATGATTTTTTCGCCCCCAATATTTTATTTTCACAAGGGTAACAGAAGAAATTGGAACCTCAAAGTTGTTGTCCAATTTGTCCTGAGTACACTGATACCCAATATGTGGGCGAAAACTACTGTATGGGCACACGTCGGGGCTCGGAAGGGAAGTAGTGACGTTTTGGATTGCAGACTTTGATGGAATGGTCTGGGGGCGTCATGTCACATTTGGAGAGCCCCTGATGCACCTAAACAGTGAAAACCCCCACAAGTGACCCCATTTTGGAAAATAGACCCCACAAGGAACTTATCTAGATGTGTGGTGAGCACTTTGAACCCCAAAGTGCTTCACAGAAGTTTATAACGCACAGCCGTAAAAATAAAAAATCTTTTTTTTTTTACAAAAATGATTTTTTCGCCCCCAATATTTTATTTTCACAAGGGTAACAGGAGAAATTGGACCCCAAAAGTTGTTGCCCAATTTGTCCTGAGTACGCTGATACCCAATATGTGGGAGAAAACTACTGTATGGGTACACGTTGGGGCTCGGAAGGGAAGTAGTGACGTTTTGGATTGCAGACTTTGATGGAATGGTCTGGGGGCGTCATGTCGCATTTGGAGAGCCCTGATGCGCCTAAACAGTGGAAATCCCCAACAAGTGACCCCATTTTGGAAAATAGACCCCACAAGGAACTTATCTAGGTGTGTGGTGAGCGCTATGAAGCCCCAAGTGCTTCACAGAAGTTTATAATGTACAGCCGTTTAAAAACAAAAAAATAATTTTTTTTGTACAAAAATGATATTTTCGCCCCCAGTTTTTTATTTTCCCAAGGGTAACAGAAGAAATAGGACAAATTGCACAATAACTCTTGGGGTCCAGAGTACGCTGATACCCCATATGTGGGGATAAACTACTGTTTGGACGCATGGCAGAGCTCAGAAGTGAAGGAGCACCGTTTGACTTTTTCAACGCAGAATTGGCTGGAATTGAGATCAGACGCCATGTCACATTTGGAGAGCCCCTGATGTGCCTAAATAGCGGAAACCCCCCAATTCTAACTCCAACCCTAACCCCAACACACCCCTAACCCTAGTCCCAACCCTAACCACAAACCTAACTCTAACACACCCCTAATCCCAACCCTAACTCTAATCCTAACTTTAGCGCCAACCCTAACCCTAACTTTAGCCGCAACCCTAACCCTAATGGGAAAATGGAAATAAATACATTTTTTTAATTTTATTATTTTTCCCTAACTAAGGGGGTGATAAAGGGGGGTTTGATTTACTATTTATAGCGGGTTTTTATGATTGGCAGCTGTCACGCTAAAAGACGCTTTTTATTGCAAAAATAGTTTTTTGCATCGCCACATTTTGAGAGCTATAATTTTTGCATATTTTGGCCCACAGAGTCATGTGAGGTCTTATTTTTTGCGCTTACGAGTTGACGTTTTTATTTGTACCATTTTTGAGCAGGTGACATTTTTTGATCGCTTTTTATTTTGATTTTTGGGAGGTTAGAATGAACAAAAATCAGCAATTCATGAATTTCTTTTGGGGGAGGCGTTTTTATTGTTCCGCGTGTGGTAAAATTGATAAAGCAGTTTTATTCTTCGGGTCAGTACGATTATGGCGATACCTCATTTATATCATTTTTTTATGTTTTGGCGCTTTTATAGAATAAAAACAATTTTATATAAAAAATCATTATTTTTGCATCGCTTTATTCTGCGAGCTATAACTTTTTTATTTTTTCGCTGATGATGCTGTATGGTGACTCGTTTTTTGCGGGACAAGATGACGTTTTCAGCGGTACCATGTTTATTTATCTCGGTCTTTTTGATCGCGCGTTATTCCACTTTTTGTTCGGCGGTATGATGATAAAGCATTGATTTTTTGCTTCGTTTTTTTTTTTTTTTTTAAGGGGTTCACTAAAGGGGTTAACTAGTGGGACAGTTTTATAGGGGGGGTCGTTACGGACGCGGCGATACCAAATATGTGTACTTTTATTGTTTTTTTTTATTTACAGGAAGAAATGAATTTATTGGGGAATATTTTTTTTTTTTTTTATTTTGGATTTTTTTTTATAACATGTTTATTTTTACTTTTTTAACTTTTTTACTTTGTCCCAGGGTGGGACATCACTGTGTTTTATCAGATCGCTGGTGTGACAGTGTGCACAGCACACTGTCACACCAGCGATCGCTCAGGCAGTGCAGCAGGCTTCTCAGTGCCTGCTCTCGGCAGGCACTGAGGTAGCCGCCTCCCTCCAGGACCCCGGCGCCATCTTGGATCCGGGTCCTGGGAGGGAGGAAGCCCTCAGAACAGCGCGATCACATCGCGCTGGTCTGAGGGTCTCAGGGGGGCGCGCAGGGAGCCCCCACCCTGCGCGATCCTCCCCTGTGCCCCAGTACACCGCGATCATGTTTGATCGCGGTGTGCTAGGGGTTAATGTGCAGGGAGCGGTCCGTGATCGCTCCTGACACACAGTCACGGGTGTCAGCTGTGATAATCAGCTGACACCCAGCGGCGATTAGCTGCGCTCCCCTCAGGAGCGCAGCTGATCGCCTATGACGTACTATCCCGTCCATGGGCAGAATGGCACGGGTTTTATGGACGGGATAGTACGTCTAATGTCAGAGAGGGGTTAAAGGCTCTTCAAAGATTTTTGGGTTTTGCCAATTTTTATCGTAAATTTATTGGTAATTTCTCGGTTGTTAAACCATTAACTGATTTGACCAAAAAGGGTTCTGATGTGGTGAATTGGCCTCCTGAGGCAGTCTCTGCATTTCAGGAACTTAAGCAGAGATTCACTTCTGCTCCTGTTCTACGGCAGCCTGATGTTTCTCTGCCATTTCAGGTGGAGGTTGATGCCTCTGAAATTGGGGCAGGTGCCGTTTTGTCCCAAAGAGATCCAGAGACCTCTAAAAGTAACCCTTGTGCCTTTTTCTCTCGAAAATTTTCTCCTACTGAACGTAATTATGACGTGGGTAATCGGGAGTTATTGGCCATGAAGTGGGCTTTTGAAGAGTGGAGACATTGGCTGGAGGGAGCCAAACATCAGGTGGTGGTCCTTACTGACCATAAGAATCTGGTTTATCTGGAATCTGCCAAGCGACTTAATCCTAGACAGGCCAGGTGGGCCTTGTTTTTCACACGTTTTAATTTTGTGGTTTCCTTTCTTCCTGGCACTAAGAATGTTAAGGCAGATGCCCTCTCGAGGAGTTTCCTTGCGGACTCTCCTGAGTTATCTGATCCTTCTGTTATTTTGAAAGAAGGTGTAGTTCTTTCCGTCATCTCACCCAATTTGAGACTGGCTCTGGAGGGGTGTCAGGAGGATGGGCCGAGCGCTGTCCTGTTGGGAAATTGTTTGTCCCGGACCACTGGAAAAAGAGTGTGATGTCTGAGATTCATTGTTCCGCGTTGGCCGGTCATCCCGGAATTTTTGGTACCAGAGACTTGGTTAGTCAGTCCTTTTGGTGGCCTACCTTGTCTCGTGATGTCAGGGAATTTGTGCAGTCCTGCGGGACTTGCTCTCGCTCCAAGCCTTGCTCCCGCTCTAGTGGTTTGTTGATGCCATTGCCTGTGCCCAAGAGACCATGGACCATTTCTCTATGGATTTCATTTCCGACCTCCCTGTTTCTCAGAGAATGACCGTCATCTGGGTGATTTGTGATAGGTTTTCCAAGATACATCTTGTGCCATTACCTAAGTTGCCTTCCTCCTCTGAATTGGTACCTTTGTTCCTTCAGCACGTGGTTCGTTTACACGGCATTCCTGAGAACATTGTGTCTGACAGAGGAGTCCAGTTTGTTTCCAGATTTTGGAGGACCTTTTGTTCTAAACTTGCTGTTCAATTGTCTTTCTCCTCGGCGTTTCATCCTCAGACCAATGGTCAAACTGAGAGAACAAATCAGACATTGGAGACTTATCTAAGATGCTTTGTGTCTGCTGATCAGGATGACTGGGTCTCTTTTTTGCCTTTGGCTGAGTTTGCTCTTAATAATAGGGCTAGCTCTGCCACTTTGATGTCTCCATTTTTCTGTAATTCTGGGTTTCACCCTCGATTTTCTTCAGGACAGACGGAGGCTTCTGTCTGTCCAGGTGTTGACTCTGTTGTGGAGCGTATGCAACAGATTTGGGACCAGGTAGTGCAGAGGTTGTCCCTCTCTCAGGAGAGGGCCCAGCGGTTTGCTAACCGGCATAGGACTGATGGTTCTCGGATTAAAGTGGGGGACTTGGTCTGGTTGTCCTCAAAAAATATTCCTATGAGAGTGGCATCTCCTAAGTTTAAGCCTAGGTTCATTGGACCTTATAAGATCATGGAGATTCTTAATCCTGTTTCTTTTCGTTTGCTTCTTCCAGGGACATTTAAGATCCATAATGTGTTCCACAAGTCCTTGTTGAAGAGGTTTGTTGAGCCAGTGGTTTCTACTGCTTTGCCTCCTGACCCTGTTCTGGTTGAGGGCAATATGGAGTTTGAGGTTGAGAAAATTTTGAATTCTCGTTTTTCTAGACGGAAACTCCAGTACTTGATTAAGTGGAGAGGTTATGGTCAGGAAGACAATTCTTCGGTGTTTGCTTCGGACATCCATGCTAGGAGACTCATCCGTGCGTATCATAGAACTCATCCTGACCGACCTGGTTGCTCAGGTGAGGGTTCGGTGACCCCTCCTCAAGGGGGGGTACTGTTGTGAATGGACTTGAAATGAGTTCTGAGCAGAGGCTCCCTCTGGTGGTTACAAGCGGTACTGGACTGTCCAGTGAAGATTGTGAGGATTGGAAATCAGGTGTTACTGACTGGTCTTATATAAGGGACTCGCCTTCCCATCAGGGTTGCCGGTGATCAATTGTTCTGGTCTCAATCCTTGATTCCTGTTTCCTTTGTAGCCTGCTGTGTCGTGTCTGCATCTCCTGCTAACAGATAAGACATTTTCTTCTTTTTTGTTTTTGTGCTTGATTTTTGCATTTTGTCCTGCACTTCTGTGGGGGCCTTCAGGGTCCCCTCCGGGGGTTTTTGCCCTCTCAGTTTAGTTCAGCCACTGATGTTTGTACATTTGCTTTTTCCAGTTTTTTCAGTGGCTGCTGTTTTGATTTTGTTACACCAGAGAACTAATTTAGGTGGTAGAGGTCGTGTGATCTCAGGTGTTTTTGAAATTTGTAGAGTTGGTGCTTTCAGGGTTTTTTGGGATTGCAGTAAGTGCCCTTCCTATCCTTTTCTATTTAGGTAGTTTGGGCCCCAACGTTTGCTCATACTATTTTCTGTCTGTGTCAGTATTTCTTCTTGTCTAACCGCCATTACATGTTTGGGGGCTTTCTATGTTCTTTGGGGTTCTGCTCCAGGGCAGATAGCTTTCCTCTTTCTATCTTTAGGTGTAGTTAGCTTCTCAGGCTGTGACGAGGCGTCTAGGACCAACGTAGGAACGCTCCACGGCTGCCTCTAGTTGTGGTGGTTAGTCAGGGTACTGCAATCTCATAGATTCCAACTGCTCTGGTGTATTTCCTTTTTTATCTGCACTCCTCAGCTACCGAAACATAACACAGATCTCTGGTGTAACAAAACTAAGCCGCAGCCACTGAAAAAACAGGAAAAAGCAAATGAACAAATAACAGTGGCTTCAGATAATCTGAGAGGAGCACAGGCCCCCAGGAGGTGACCCGGCTGACCTCCACAGAAGTGCAGGGAACTATGCAAAAAGCAAGCACAAAAATAAAAGCAGAAAATATCTTATCTGAAAGCAGAAGATGCAGGCAAGACTCAGCAAACTTCCAAATGAACCAGGAACCACAATTGAGACAAGAACAATTGATCACAGGCGACCATCATGGAAGGGAACCTCCCTTATATCAGTCCAGTCCATGATCCCAGATTGCCATTCCTCGCTGTGAGGTTCAGTACTGTCTGCAACCACCAAAGGGAGCCTCTGCTCAGAAACCATCTCCAGCACATTCATAACAGTTTTCTATGTGTTTTCTTTGTGTTTCTATGTGTTTTGGTTTGCCTGCCATT
Source organism: Oophaga sylvatica (assembly GCA_033576555.1). Lineage (NCBI taxonomy): Eukaryota > Metazoa > Chordata > Amphibia > Anura > Dendrobatidae > Oophaga > Oophaga sylvatica. The sequence goes on along the minus strand of JARQOD010000003.1, from coordinate 286,306,843 downwards.
GGGTTTTAACGGTGTTTGACGGTGTTCGACGAACAGTTCGTCGAACAAATGGCTGTTCGGCAAACCGAACCAAACTCGAACACTACGGGGGTGGCTCATCACTATTTATGAAGCATTGCACCATCAGGTTCAAGGTGTGAGCCAGGCAAGGTATGTGTCTGAGTTTTCCCAGGGCTATGGCTGCCACAAAATTACGGCCATTATCACTGACTACCTTGCCTGGCTCAAGATGTAGACTGCCCAGCCATGACTCAGTTTCTCGCTGCAAGTAGTAGGCCAGTACCTCCACGGTGTGTCTGTTGTCGCCCAAAGACATCATGTTTAAAACAGCCTGCTGACGCTTACCACTAACTATTCGATAGTGGGACACCTCGTGTGCAACACTGGAAGCTTCGGATGGAGTGCTCGTGCGAATGAGCTCTGTCGACGAGCTTTCGCTTCTGGAGGAGGAGGAGGGTCGAACGCCTTCAGCCAACTGTTGCCTATACCGTGGGCTAGGCAGCACTGTCCCACCGTCGCTATCCCCTGTGGACCCTGCATCCACCACATTAACCCAGTGTGCAGTGATGGACATGTAACGGCCCTGGCCATGCCTACTAGTCCATGCATCTGTTGTGAGGTGCACCTTTCCACTCACAGATTGTTTGAGTGCATGGACAATGCGGTCTTTCACATGCAGGTGGAGGGCAGGGATGGCTTTTCTAGGAAAGAAATGCCAACTGGGTAGGTCATAGTGTGGGACAGCATAGGCCATGAGCTCTCAGAAAGCTGCGCTTTCAACCAAACGGAATGGCATTTTCTCTAATGAGATCAGTTTGGCAGTATAGACGTTCAAAGCCAGTGAGGTTTTGTAGTCCGTCCACGCTTGCAAGTTCATGGTGTTTAACTGTCTAAGCATTCAACTAAAAAAATATTTAGAATTGAGAGTCCTGAACTGAACTTAGCCATTAAAAAATATCAACCACTGAGGACTCTCAATTCTAAATATTTTTCTATTCAAATAAGCAGGGTAGGATCAATTCTAAAATATAACTTTTAATTTCTATTATGTTAAAACCAATAACATGAACAAAGTGACATATAAGGACATACAGAAAAAACACAAAAAAGTTTAGAATTGATGCTCAGCCAATTCCAATGACGCAGCATTCAAGAAAGGTTTTGTATCCAACAAAACCCCCTAAAGAGATTCATTAAATGAGGTGTATCTTATATGTGATCCACAATTTTCATAAATATATTGGAACGATCTCACCTCATTTGTTGCTTGTCAGCCTCAAAAAGACATATGTTTCTGGTCACCCTGGGAGAAGGGTTTTCTTTATCTCAACTACCTTCCTTTAAAATATCCCACCAGAACTCAGCCACATTATTAACAGATTTCTACAATTGCCCCATATAGTGCTTCCGACGCGTTTCGTCATTACTCATCAGGGGAAGGGTAACCAGATAGCCTGGCAGAGAAGAAATCATCCACCATTCTGCATGGGGGAAGAGGCATCACCTGTTTTTCTGGTGTGTCCCATTTAAATATGCCGCCGTGTATTCCACATGTCAGCGGCGTCTGGGCGTCATCAAGGTGCGTCCCGCAGACTGGGCGCTACCTATGTCGTCACTTCCGGTGTCCCGGACCATAACATGTCGGTCGATGGAACGCAACTGAACCGCAGTGTTTACTTCCGGTTTTCAGTGTCTTTATTGTGAAACGAATATCGTCACTTCCTGTGTCTCGTGCACTATCATAACAGGTTTAAGGGACACCGCTACGCTGTAGTACTTACTATTAATACTCCATAAACATAATGTGTCTTATCCCCATTGTCATTATGTGCTTATAAGGAAACATCTGGACAATATTTAGTAAGTACTCAGACTCGATCAGATCGGGGAAGTATTTTTGCCACATAGGGGCATTATAGTCTCAGAAAATACTCCCTTGCGATTTTTTGTGTCAAAGCATGTACTGATTTTTACCATAGGAGGACACTATTTTAGGATATTAAAATTATCCTTTCCCACATTCTTGTTTTCTTGTTTTATATTAATATAAAAGAAAAATATCAAATAAAAATATTATTAAATATTTTTCTACTGGCTATCACGGTTCAAAGATATACATCTTTCCTCTATTAAGCATGCAACTAGTATTCAATTTTCGGAGATTTTTCCCTCGGTTAAAGGTCCTTCCGCACTTCTTACAGATAACCTTTGCCTCGTCAATAGGATTTTGGTCAAAAAAGTGCCACACTGCACTCTTCCTACTATGGGATAAATTTTGTGCTAATTTGGCCATCTGGCCAAGCTGCCCTGCAACTCTTTTTCCTTTTTTAACACGTTTTTTGACTGCTTTGGGCCTGCCAGATAACCGCAGCTGCGATGTCAATGCCTGCTGCGGATCCTCTTCCTCTTCTGAACTATTACAAGTGGCACCCTCTTCCCCCAATGGATGCCAATCCGGGTCAACAACTGGGTCATCCATCACCTCCTCTTCAATTTCATATGCATCTTCCTCTGTGTCACCGTGTAAGGTGGTATAATATGCGGGAAGGGGCACCTGAGTTTCATCAGGGTCAGAATCTGGCTCAGTAGACTGCGAGGGCAATGCAGTGCTCTGGGTGAATATACCAGCAGAATCATATAGCACTGGCTGTGTATCAGTGCACTCCATGTCATATTCATCTTTGACTGGGGAATACAGGATTTCACTTGATAACCCAGGCATAGTATGTGAAAAGAGCTCCAGGGAGTAATCTGAATTGTGGCCTGCTGCATCCTTCACTTGTGGTGGGGTTGAAGGACACAAGGAAAGGTGTCATTCCTGACCAGGAGCCTGCACTGACGACTCAGTGCTTGCATTTTTTGAAACTTTAGAAGAGGAGGCGATAGAGCTGGAGGCTGTTTCAGCAATGTAAGCCAAAACCTGTTCCTGATGCTCCGACTTTAAAACCGGTTTACCTACTCCCAGAAAAGGGAGCCTTCCAGGCCTTCTGGAGCCAGACGATGACGCAGGCTCAACACCTCCTGCCTTAGGTGCTATTGTGCTTTTGGCACCACCACCATCAGTACCAGCTGGTCCCCCCCGCCCACGTCGCGGCCTCTTCCACCATACTTCCTCATGTTTGGGAAAATGTACCAAAATACCAGCAGATATATGGTACTGTATCAGAAGCGTACAGCTGTATTCAGTGTAGGGGAAAATTTCAATATCCGCATATATTTCCGGAGTCACACACAGATGCTCTCTCAGTATGGATTTGACCGTAATGCAAACAGCAGATATACGGTACTCTATCAGAAGCGTACAGCTGTATACAGTGTAGGGGAAAATTTCAATATCCGCATATATTTCCGGAGTCACACACAGACGCTCTCTCAGTATGGATTTGACCGTAATACAAAGAGCAGATATACTGTATGGTACTGTATCACAAGCGTACAGCTGTATACGGTGTAGGGGAAAATTTCAATCTCAGTATATTTCCTGAGTCACGCACAGATGGTCAGCATGTGTTTGTCCGTGATACCAGCCGGTACACGGTAGTGTGTGAGGAGCATACAGCTCTATACGGTGTGGGAAAAAATGAACGCTCGGTAACTATGCAGAAAAAAAGAATAAAAGTATTAGTGCTGTGTAAAAAGCATTCTGCACCGCAGTGTACACACAGCAATACAGCTATCAGGCAGCCTAATAACCAGCTCTGCTGCTGCACACAAGAAAATCCTCCCCTGTCACTGCACACTAACTGTATCAGCACAAGCACATAAGAACTTCTCTTTCCTGCCCTAACTCTCTCCCTACTGATAAACAACGTCAGCAACCTCTCCCTACTGTTAAGATCGGCAGAAGTAAAATGGCGGTCGGAGGTCAGGGCTTTTATAGCCACTATGACGCCCCCCAAAGCAAGCCAATCACTGCAATGCCCTTCTCTAAGATGGTGGTGGACGCTGCCCATGTCATCTCGTTGCCCACAGTGTATGTCCTTGCTCATTGGCTGAAAAAAGGCGCCTTAAAGCATTCTGGGAAATTCAACTTTGGAGTTCGTTTTGCCGACCGCATGGCCGGCTTCACGCTATGGTCGGGTTTCACTCAGCGAAACTCGACTTTAGCGAAAGTCAGCGACTTATGAATCTGACCGACCTGTTTCGCTCAACTCTACTTGCGACTAGAGTTGAGCAAAACAGGTCGGTCAGATTCATAAGTCGCCGACTTTTGCCAAAGTCGGGTTTCGTTGACATGGGCATGCTGAGATGACATGGGCATGCTATGGTCGGGTTTCGACCAACGAAACCCGACTTTGGCGAAAGTCGGCGACTTTTGAATCTGACCGACCTGTTTCACTCAACTCTACTCAAATGCCTTCCTACCATTGATGAAATAAAGGATTTTTGAGAAATACTGCGAATGTGGTGAGTGCTGCACTTTTTTTCTTTTGTCAAGAATTCTAAAGTAAACTAAGCCTGGACATTTTAATGCTTGACCAATGTGTTAAAGTAAACATTGCCTGACCAATGTGTGAAATTGAACAATGCCTGACCAACTCAATTGCCCTGACCAATATGTGAAAGTAAAGTTCAGCAAACTAAATGCCCTACTAATGTAGGTAAACAATGCCAGACCAATCCAACTCCCCTCACTTTTTTACATTTGCAATTGTGTATTTTTTCATGAACTGTTTTTATGAACTTTTTTGTTCAGAATACTCATTATTGTTTCAGACATAAAAAGCTTTTTCTACTAAATAATTTGATCAAAAAATATTTTAAGGTTTTACACACGTCTTGCGTTGCCAAACTCCTTGTATTGTTTATGATTGCATGGTAGAAGCAAAGCTGAAAGAGGTCCTGAAAAATGCAGCAAAAGATGCAGCAAAATCTCAGCAAGAAAATCAGTAGAAAGCCTGCAAAACCTGCTTTTTGTCTGTTGCTTTTTTACTGCCAAGAGATCAGGTTTTGTGTGCAGCAAAAAAGCATAGTGTGAACATAGACTATATACTGGAATGATGGGCGTGCAGAAATAAGATAAACTGAATTCATTAAGAAGCAAAGTCTGAGACTGGTGTAACATTTCTGGTGTAAAAAAACGCCACTATTGATGAATTTGATTAACCTCATCAATAACAAATGAGTCATGTAACTGCGAGGATATCTGGACATTGTGCTCAAACTCAATACTGAATAAGTCGAGTTGTTTTGAATTTTTTTAATTATTTTTTTTATCATTTTCAGATCAGTAGCATGTCTATCTATGCTGTGATTTCCATATTTCCAGAACTTCCTTTCTTGGTATTGTAATTTCAGTGTTGAGGAGTGCATGCATCGGCACATATGAGGGGCACTTTTACTATATGGAGGCACAGAGGAAGCAGTTTTGCTATATAGAGGTATAGTTGAGGCACTACTACTATATGTAAGGACTGATGGCACTTACTTTATAGAGGCATAGTGTTAACGATATTACAATGGCCTTCACCTACTACCCTGAATACAATAAGCATATCTGGCGTTTTGTGGAGGTTTTCTGTTTTAATTTATTTATTTATTTTTTGCATTTTTAAAACTACATATACTTGAGTATAAAAATGTAAGTAAAAAATATTTTGAATAAAATTTATGATATAATAACTGAGTGAAATAATATTCCCAGTCTCACACGAAGTATTTTTCTTCCGAATACCATTTATGGATAGAACAACATTTTTCTCTATATTCTCCAGCTGAGTGCACTAAATACTGGTTGTGTGCATGTTTTTGAATTGTGTTTACCATCATGTGCATATCTTTTAGGTGAGCTTTTTTATTTATGAGTTTGTATCTTTGCGGGTATCCATTCCTTCCCATTTTGCTTTATGAGTTTTGCTTCTAATCTCTTGGGGCCCAATCAGATTGCTATAAAGAGATTATCTGTATTAAACACAAGTAATATATACACAGCCAGAGCCGTTATGCTCACAAATCGCGTTGCTGATATTAGCAGGCGGAGGCCAGAGCCTCCCTCTCCCTCTATAATGCAGTTTGGGGAAAGTAATATCTTTATTGTTTTATGTCCTTTTTAAATATGTATGTGAGTTTCTTAATAAATTAGATGCAGCTTTAAAACTTGAGCTTAGATTATTCAGACAACAATAAACGATTTGCCATGTACTATTTTGTATTAATGTGTATATTAGCATGTTTATAAGAAGGAAGAATGTACAATTATTTTTATTATATATATATATATATTCATAAAGTAAAATTGGAAGGGTGAGTGTAAGTAGACAGGAATGGTGTGTCTACTTGCAACAAGGCCACAGACTACATATAATATCCATATGGCTGAAGGCTGATTTGCCTGTAACTATAACCAGATATTGCTAGAACTGTTCTCTAATATTGCTGTGTTCATGTAAGAATAATATCATTTGTCCACTCATTGTCCACTCGTATATAGCAATGTTGTACTCTGCAGCACATCTCAAAAATATATTCACAAATATATTCATTCACATTTCTCCTGCCGCAGTAGGGTCTAAAATCTCATTTGCCTACCACAAATGCACTACTGGGACAATTTTATATGAATTGTTATTGCTGTATTTTTGGAGTGTGTGAGATAAATGTGTAAATCGAGGAAACATTTGAATAACCAAGAAGAACAAAATATAAATAAAATACATATATTGCACTGATCAGATTTAAATCCAAGGCTACTTCACTTTACAGAGGAATAAATGTTTTCTAAAGCTATAATAGTAAAAGGCTCATAACATATAGAGCAAATATCAAGAAAAATGCAATTTTTAAATAAAATTACTTATGAGCCTTGATTAACTCCTTAAAATCAGATAGTAAAATATATATTATTTTTAAAATCCAATTTCATTTATTCATTTTATTCAATTTTCTGTACATGATGGGGACTGCCATCTTGCCTGAACGTTTGTTAACAGCAATTATAGAGATGCTTTACAACATTCACATGGACAAAGGAAACAATGGTCAGATGCTCAATGACTTCTATAGTAGAGTTTTCTATGCATACTCTGTAAACTACACAGGGGACATTGTGGTGGGAAGGGTCATCATTATCTATTGTAGATGGTGTGATCCAGTGTTACCTCTTCATTATGGCAATCTCTTGTTGAAATTCTGAATATTATAATTATGAGATAACTTCAGAAAAATAGTCTCTTCAGAACAACAATATTCAGCTTAACCCATTTACCACCCAAGACTTATCCATATGTCCCTGTGATCTAGGACTTATTGACCTGTGCTGTATGAATATGTCCCTGCGATTTTGCTCGCACAGAGACTGTGCATGCACGATCCCTACAGGGTGTCAGTTGATTCTGACAACTGACACCCAGCACTCAGGGCCAGGAGCGGTCCTACACCACTCCCGACACTTAAACCCCCTAAATGCTGCAATCAAACTTGATTGCAGCAGCATTTAGGGTGTGGGCAGAGGGAATACAGCACCTCTGCCCTTGAATCATAGACCCAGCAACGTCCTCGAGGGGTCTCAATTGTTGCAATGGTGGCGCAATGTCGGACGACATCCAGGTCATCAGAGCTAGCAAAGTTGCTTGATCATGCGCAGAGCATGATAATCAACTTTGTCAGTGCAGCATTGACAGTTTGCATAGCATAGGGGATGCTCCTGCTTCTCTATGGTATACAAGCAATCAGCCTTCAAAAAATGAAAGTCCCATAGTGGACATCTGTAGTGCTAAGATGTTAATGACCATGAGGAATCCATATAGGTAGCCTGTCTTTAAAGAACCTTTAAGATATTAGACAGTAACAGTTCAGCTTATATTAGCCTTGTATTTTCTGTAATTTTCCCAACACCTGGATCGCATAGCTACTTTATCAATGCTTAGTGGGAAAGTGTATGTTTTATAGTATCATCCAATTACTGCATAGTTCCGTTATTAGTGGTTAGTGAGAAATGTCGTTTTTATAATATGGTAGAACATTCTGTACCAGGAGAGTTTTTGGCATGTCTTATCCGGTGATGTATTTGTCTGATGTTGATTGACATCTCTGGAGTTGGCCACTCAGCCAGGGGATGCTATATCGGAAGAATAGAACTTGTTATGGCTTTTGCAATACTTGGTTACACAAGCATTTGTTTCTAAACAATACATAAGCTGGGGAAGACTTCATCTAAGACAGAAGCCCTGTTAACCTGTGGACTGAAAAGGGGACGCCCGTGACTCCACAGTGTGTATCCCTTGAATTTCTCTGTGTTCGCTGTTCTGCTTCTCACAGTTGATGTTAATGGACAGATGATGTGCTATTCCTGGTGAATTTTTTTCTGTGTAGTGTGCAATGTAAGTACTTTACCTTTGTGATTTATATTATGCAAAAATGTACGCAATATCACACTATTTCCTATTTTCTGTAATCATTTAATTATTACAATAAAATGAATCGCCTTCTTTAAAGCCATATCTGACCCCTTTAAATACTTAGCAAAATATTTGGTGTCAGAAACGGGATACGCAGAAGGCTTAAAATTTAAATTTTAGCTAAATTCCGATAATCTGTTAATTCCATCTGTTAACAGAAATTTAGGAGGCTTTCATGTTACTGGTAGTACAACGGTTCTGGAAAAGCAAAATTACTTGTTGCCCCTCAAATGAAATTCAGCAAATTCTGTGCTCCCAAATCCAAGTGCTCCCTCCCCTCTGAGCTCCACAGTCTACCTAAACCACATATAGCGTTCACATGTTTGGCATTTCTGAAGCGATGGGCGCATGCCTAACTGTCTCCAGAAGCATGAGCTGGCCATAACGTACTGCTGACTGCAACATACTGGTCACTACAATGTGCCGGTCATTGTAGCATGCTGGCCAACACAACGGCAGTTTGCAATTTTCTCAGTAACTTTCATTGCCACAAACTATTCTAGGAAAATCTGTGCTCCAGAAGGCAAATAGCACTTGGTCCCTCCCAAGTCTCTCCCTATGGATAATCAGTACTGTACAACCACATATGGGGTATTGCCACGTTCAGTAGAAATTGTGGGACAAATTATAGTGCCATTTTTTACCTCTTCTTGTGTGAAAATATAAAATCTGGGGCTAAAACAAAATTTTGGTGGTAAAAAATGTAGTTATTTTTTCTTCGCTGCCCAGTGGTATAAAATTATGTGACACGCCTGTTGTATAAATATGATCATTGCACCCCTAGTTGAATTTGTTGAGAGGTGCAGTTTGTAAAATAGGGTCAGTTATGGGAGTTCTGCTGTTCTGGCAACTCAGGGGCTCTCGCAGTGGGTCATGGCACCAATAAACCATGATAATAGAATCTACACTATAGTATAGTACTCCTTCCCTTCTGAGCTTTTCACTGTGACTGAAATATATTTCTCAATTGCATGTAGGGCATTGGAGCACTCAGTAACAAATGAACCTCAGTTTATTGGGCTGGCAAGTCTGTACCACAAAGTGGGCCGCCGGCCCTTTAAAACTTGTGAGTGAAGGCCCTGTGTGCCCGCGCACTTTCTCATTGCACACGCTAGCAAGGACCACGGTGGCCCGCATCAGTGTGCAAATATGGCTGCAGCCCTCGTTTGTGCATGCGAGCGGCTGCTGCCCTTGTCAGCATGGGTAAGCAGGGGAGCGCGCGAGCACACAGGGTCAAATTAAAAAAGCCACTGTGGCGTGCATAGGGCACCTATCTCTGTGTCTGAAAGCTGGCCTGTACCAGCTGTGTATAGTCTATTTATATATATATATATATACATATATATATACAGTATATATGTATGTATATACATACATATATACTGTATATAGCAGTATCGCCTTTATAACGTGTATACAGCATTTGCAGTATCATCTGTATAATGTATAGACTACTGTATATATGTTATATAGGTGATACTGCTGCGTTTAGTCGCAATATATATATTTATATATATATATATAGCAGTATCGCCTATGCAATGTGTATACAGCAGTATCATATACAATATATACATTATATAGATGATATTACAACTATACACAGCAGTCGCAGTATCAACTATATATTGTAAATACTATAGTTTCAATGTGATATATACTCAGTAGTCGGTGTTGTCTTTTAAGTTATCCTATTGACATCAACCTCAGTGTCTCCTATGTGATATATATGTGTGTCTCCTATGTGATATAGTATAACTCTGTCTTAAATTATATTGTAGAGTTGTATATATAGTATACAGTGGGTATGGAAAGTATTCAGACCCCTTTAAATTTTTCACTCTTTGTTTCATTGCAACCATTTGGTAAATTCAAACAAGTTCATTTTTTCTCATTAATGTACACTCTGCACCCAATCTTGACAGAAAAAAACACAAATGTAGAAATTTTTGCAAATTTATTAAAAAAGAAAAACTTAAATGCCACAAGGTCATAAGTATTCAGACCCTTTGCTCAGACACTCATATTTAAGTCACATGCTGTCCATTTCCTTGTGATCCTCCTTGAGATGGTTCTACTTCTTCATTGGAGTCCAGCTGTGTTTAATTAAACTGATAGCACTTGATTTGTAAAGGCACACACCTGTCTATATAACACCTCACAGCTCATAGTGCATGTCAGACCAAATGAGAATCATGAGGTCAAAGGAACTGGCCAAGAAGCTCAGAGACAGAATTGCAGCAAGGCACAGAGCTGGCCAAGGTTACAAAAGAATTTTTGCAGTACACAAGGTTCCTAAGAGCACAGTGTCCTCCATAATCATTAAATGGAAGAAGCTTGGGACCACCAGAAGTTTTCCTAGATTTGGCCATCCAGCCAAACTGAGCAATAGTGGGAGAAGAGTCATGGTGAGAGAGGTAAAGAAGAACCCCAAGATCACTTTGGCTGAGCTCCACAGATGGAGTAGGGAGATGGGAGAAAGTTCTACAAAGTCAACTATCACTGCAGCCCTCCACTAGTTTGGCCTTTATTTCAGAGCCACCTGACGGAAGCCTATCCTCAGTGCAACACATGAAATCCCGCATAGATTTTGCTAAAAAAAACACATGAAGGACTCCCAGACTGTGAGAAATTAGATAATCTGGTCTGATGACACGAATATAGAACATTTTGGTGATAATTCTTAGCGGCATGTGTGGAGAAAACCAGGCAGTGCTCATCACTTGCCCAATACAATCCCAACAGTGAAACATGGTGGTGGCAGCATCATGCTATGGGGGTGTTTTTCAGCTGCAGGGACAGGATGACTGGTGGCAACTGAAGAAAACAGGAATGCGGCCAAGTACAGAGGTATCCTGTATGAAAACCTCTTCCAGAGTGCTCTAGAATTCAGACTTGGCCAAATGATCACCTTCCAACAAGACAATGACAGTAAGCACACAGCTAAAATAACAAAGTAGTGGCTTCAGAACAACTCTGTAACCATTTTTGACTTGCCCAGCCAGTACCCTGACCTAAACTCAATTGAGCATCTCTGGAGAGACCTGAAAATCGCTGTCCACCAACATTCAACATCCAACTTGACGGAACTGGAGATTATTTGCAAGGAAGAATGGCAGAGGATCCCCAAATCCAGGTGTGAAAAACTTGTTGCATCATTCCCAAGAAGACTTATGGCTGTACTAACTCAAAAGGGTGCTTCTACTCAATACTGAGCAAAGAGTCTGAATACTTATGACCATATGATATTTCAGTTTTTCTTTTTTAATAAATTTGCAAAACCTTCTACATTTCTGTTTGTTTTTCAGTCAAGATGGGGTGTAGAATGTACATTAATAATAATGAGAAAAAGAGAAAAAAATTAACTTTTTGAATTTACCAAATTGCTACAAAGAGTGAATAATTTAATGTGGTTTGTATAGTGCACACTGTATAGTGTAGAAATGTTTATATAGTATGGAATCCACACTGTGTACACTGCCACATCTCTACACTAGATAGTATATACACCACTCCACTCTATATTCTTTACCACTGTCTATAATATGGAGCTTGCGAAAGCATTTGGCCCCTGGAACTTTTCAACCTTTTCCCACATATTATGCTTCAAACATAAAGATACCAAATACTAATTTTTGGTGAAGAATCAACAACAAGTGGGACACAATTGTGAAGTTGAACGAAATTTATTGGTTATTTTAAATTTTTGTGGAAATACAAATACTGAAAAGTGGGTCGTTGCAATATTATTCGTCCCCTTTACTTTCAGTGCAGCAAACTCACTCCAGAAGTTCATTGTGGAACTCTGAATGATCCTATGTTGTCCTAAATGACTAATGATGATACATATAAGGGTTCTGTTTGAAGCACAGAGAGCATCATGAAGACCAAAGAACACAACAGGCAGGTCCGTGATACTGTTGTGGAGAAGTTTAAAGCCTGATTTGGATACAAAATGATTTCCAAAACTTTAAACATCCCAAGGAGCACTGTGCAAGCGATCATATTGAAATGGAAGGAGTATCTGTGAGGTCGGGACCGCCACCATTTTGTATAGGGCCTGTACCAGCCTCCATTTTGTCAGTTCACACAGCCACAGACTTTTAACTACACAGGGCCTATTAGCATATTCAGTACGACCAGCTTTGATGTCCACTATGAATCCATAGGCCTTTACATGCTAATTGGTTTAGGCCAGGGTCTGAATAAGATGGTCAGTCGTATGGTAAATAGCTCAAGCTCAAGCCATTGTTTCCTGCTCCATATGAATTGCAGGCCAGTTAATATGCGGGCTTCAAAGAAAAAGGGGAGGGGCCTAGCAGGGTTAAGAGCTGTAGCCAGGTACCCCTGTATTCATTCCATTTCACACACAGAAGCACAAGGGACAGACTTGCCAAATGGAGCTGCAGCACATGCATTGGGGACTGTCCAGCAACTGAAGACTTTCACCTGGGGAACGCAGAGCTCCATGCCTCCCCATGACCATACAACCCGGTAATATTGATCTATAGCTTATACCTTTTAGCCTTGTACATTATCGTTGTATTGTTTCTCTGACTGCAAATCCATTGTAATTACGTTGTATAGCTTTACTGTATATTTCTGTAATTATCTAGTGCGCCCTTAAGGCAAATTAAACCATAAAATTAATCTTGGGCTGATGCTTTTACTCTGATTACGAATCTTAGAATACCCAGTGGGTAACAGGACATCTTCCCGGCGGCCATTTGCTCTAGGTGCAGTTCTCTTACTGACCTGAGAGACAAAGGGGGGCGCCGGAGAGCTGTACCTGTGGAGTTACGTCCCATTGGTGACGTGGGAGGAAAGGGATCGTCCGTCCCATTTGGTAGCGGCGGTGGTATCAGAAGCTGTGATACCCGGGCTACCGGGTGGCGGTCGGCTTAGTTCCTCACAAATTGGTGGCAGCAGTGGGATCAGAGTAATAGTGTGCGTGGGACCCCTACTCCCAGACACTAGAGACTACCAGCAGTACTTTCACTGCTGGGGTCTTAAGGTCAGCCCAGCACTAGACGGTCAGAGTGTAAATATAACAAGTTGTGTGGAAGGTCAGGGTTGCAGCTGTGTTTCAGTAACCAAAGGTTCCCAAGATGGCGGAAGGCACCAGGAGTAGGGCAAAGAGGGAGGCCAATGCTGTGGCCTATGAGGGGTTCGATACCGATGAGGGGGAGCTCAGCCAGGGCTCCCCAAGGAGCCCGACCCCGTGCTCAGTCTCACAGTGGACTGTCCACCCCCTGCCCGTCGCAGCCTATCCAGATCGGAGGCCATTTTCCAAGCGGCTATGGCACAGCTCGAGGCTGGTAATGACACCGCCTATGACAGACTCCTGGTGGCGGCAGAGAAAGCAGCAGAGCCTGAGCAAGCAGCTGCGGAGCGTGAGCAAGCGGCGGCAGAGAAAGCAGCAGAGCGTGAGCAAGCAGCTGCGGAGCGTGAGCAAGCGGCGGCAGAGAAAGCAGCAGAGCGTGAGCAAGCAGAACGCCGTGAAGCTGCGGAGCATGAGCAAGCAGAACGCCGTGAAGCTGCGGAGCGTGAGCAAGCAGCGGCAGAGAGAGCAGCGGAGCGGGAGCATGCAGCGGCTGAGAGAGCAGCGGAGCGCCGGCACCGACTGGAGATGGCTCAGCACGGGCCCCCGCTGGACGCACCAGGCCCACTGGAGACAAGGGCTTCCAAGGTCCGGGCGGAGGACTTTCCCTTACTTGAAAAGGATGGAGACCTGGATTCCTTTCTGCTTGCTTTTGAGAGGACATGCCTCCAACATCATCTGGCCCTGGATCAGTGGGCAAGGTACCTGACCCCCGTTTGAGGGGTAAGTCCCTGGAAGTTTTGGGGGACTTACCTGCCGGGGAGGAGCAGGACTACAACAGCATCAAGCGGGCCCTGATCCAACACTACAACCTCACCCCGGAGTCGTACCGCAGGAAGTTCAGGAGCCTGCAGCGGGGTTCAAAGGACACCTGGACCGACCACATGCGGGCCCTGCTGAGAGCTGCGGAGCACTGGACCTCGGGTCTAGAGCTCACTACCCGCCAGGAGGTCCAATAACTGTTTGTCGTGAAGCAATTCTTGTGAAACTGCCCAGAGGACCTCCAGCAGTTCCTCCGTGACCGGAAACCAAAGGGGGCTTCTGCTACAGCAGCCCTGGCAGACGAGTATGCCAACAACAGGGCGCCGGAGCCAAAGAAGCCTGCCAGCAGCACCTGGAGAGGGGGTAAGCCCAATCCTGCCCCAGCCCCATATCCAGCCCCCAGAGTACTAGGGGTGTACCCCCCGGCTACCCTCTCCAGGCCAGGAACAGAACCCAGACGTTGTCATAATTGAAACCAGCCAGGACACTTTAAGGCTGCGTGTCCCCAGCGCCAGAAGGCCCCATCCCTGTCCCAGAAACCGACCACTGTTTTGTGTGTGGGAGAGGGTGGTGGGAGGTCCCTAGACAATTACCAACCCGTCACCATCGGCCGCTCAGCGGTCATGGGACTGCGGGACACAGGCGCTGAACGAACCCTGGTACGCCCTGAGGTGGTGTCCCCTCAAGACTTGGTACCTGGGAAAACCCTTTCCATCTCCGGAATTGGAGGCATTGAACCGGCGCTGCCCGTTGCCAAGGTGTATTTGGACTGGGGCGCCGGGAGGGGGATGCGGGAGGTGGGAATAACGCCAAATATCCCTGCAAATGTGTTGCTTGGGACCGATTTGGGGCGGCTAGTGTCCCAGTATGTGGCCACTGAACCCCCAAGTTCGGCTCCCCAAGAATGTCATGACTCTACTGTGAATGCTAATGTTAATGTATTGAATGTGCCTCCAACAGTGGAGGAGGGAGTGAAACCTGATGGTAAGCCATGCACTGACACTACACACACAGGGCTCACAGTGAGGACAGGTGAGGAGGCTGTAGGGGAGAGCTCAGAGGTGGAGGGAGGGGCTGCTATGACAGTGTAGGGCCCCTAAGTGAACCCAGCCTGCTGAGTCTAGGGCCCCTGCAGGAAGAGGAACAGGCCATGGGGGGAGGGGGTGTCCCGGGAGAGGAGCCACCAGGTAGGACCCCAGGTCAGGAGTTCCCCACATCCGGGATGTCAGGAAGTCAGGGAAGTCTGCCTGACCCGGCGACTTGGTCAGAGGATGAGGGAAAGCAGGCGCTACCCGTGGTCTCAGCGGTCGTGGCCGCTGTTACCAGGAGTGGGAGCGCTGAAGCCCAAGGAGCCTCGCGGAGGTCCGACGGTTTCCCCTCTCTGACCAAGTGGCTGCCGAGTCAGACAGTAGCCAGGAGACAGATCCCGGGGAATTGACAGAGGACAGGGCAGTTTCATCAATTCTTGCCATATCTAGTCAGGGATTTCAGGCAGCGTTGGAAGCTGACCCTAGCCTGAAGACTCTCAAGGAACAGGCGGCACAGCCTCCCCTGGAGTCCGACCGCGAGCGAGTGGTCTTGGACCAGGGACGGCTGTACCGGGTAACGGTCCAGCAGGGTTCACCGGAGGCGTGGCCCAGGGACCGACAGTTAGTGGTGCCCCATCCGTTCAGGGCGGAATTGTTGCGGATCGCACACGAGATTCCAATGGCCGGACACTTAGGGATCACTAAAACCAGGGCCAGGCTAGCTCAGCATTTCTACTGGCCTGGAATGAGGACCGAGGTGATAGCCTACTGCAGTTCGTGTGACACCTGTCAGAGGGTGGGGAAGGCGGGGCCGCGCCCCAAAGCCCCACTGGTAACTCTGCCCATCATCGAAAGAGCCTTTCTCGAGGGTGGCTGTGGATCTCATTGGACCTCTGTCCACTCCCAGCCGCTCCGGGAAATGCTTCATACTAACGGTAGTGGACTATGCCACCCGGTACCCGGAGGCGGTAGCTTTGTCGTCCATTCGGGCCGACAAAGTGGCCACTGCCTTACTGGAGATTTTCTCCAGAGTGGGGTTTCCCAAGGAAATGCTCACCGACCGAGGGACCCAGTTCATGTCGCAGCTGATGGAGTCTCTCTGTAAGCAGGTACAGGTGCAACATCTGGTGGCCAGCCCGTATCACCCACAGACCAATGGCTTGTGTGAGCGGTTCAATGGCACCTTAAAGCAGATGCTGAAGATGTTGGTCGACTCCCACGGGAGAGACTGGAAGCGGTATCTCCCACACCTGCTGTTTGCCTATCGGGAGGTTCCACAGGCCTCAATGGGGTTCTCCCCCTTTGAGCTCCTGTACGGGCGACGTGTACGGGGGCCCCTTGCTCTGGTGAAGGAAGCATGGGAAGGGGATTTAGCCACCCCTGGAGTGTCGGTCATTGAGTATGTCGTGCGCTTCCGGGACCGAATGATGGCCTTGACGCGGCTGGTGCATGACAATATGGCCCAAGCTCAGGCCGACCAGAAGCGATGGTACGACCAGAATGCTTGTGAGCGGACCTACCAGGTGGGTCAAAGGTGTGGGTACTGGTCCCCGTACCCCAAAACAAGCTTCAGGCGGCCTGGGAGGGTCCATACCTCGTGCACGAGCAGCTCAACGCCGTCACCTACCTGGTCACCCTGGACCACGCCCGTGGTAGGAGGAAGGCCTTCCATGTGAACATGATGAAGGCCCATCATGAGCGGGAGGCTTATGCTCACCCAGTGTGCAACCTTCCAGAGGAAGGAGAGGCAGAAACCCTCCTCGATCTGCTCACCCAAGCCAAGTCGGGTGGATCCATCGAGGATGTGGGGGTTGGCCACCAGCTCTCGGAGGACCAACGTTCCCAGCTGGGGGCCACCCTACACCCCTTTCAGGAGCTGTTCAGCAGCCTGCCCGGAAGGACTGAGGCAGCAGTTCATGACGTGGACACTGGCAACCACCCCCCAATCCGGCGTTCAGCATATCGGTCTCTCTTGAGGTGCAGCAGCAGATGCGCCAAGAGATAGACGAGATGCTGAGGCTGGGGGTGATCCAAGCGTCCAACAGGCGTGGGCTTCGCCTGTAGTCCTCGTCCCTAAAAAGGACCGAACTACGCGGTTCTGCGTGGACTACAGGGGGCTCAACGCTGTGACGGTCACCGATGCGTACCCAATGCCGCGCATCGATGACCTGCTCGACCAGCTGGCCGGGGCCAAGTACCTGACCATCATGGATCTGAGCAGGGGGTATTGGCAGATTCCCCTGACCCCTAGGGCACGGGAACGCTCTGCCTTTATCACCCCATTCGGACTGTACGAGTCCACGGTGATGCCCTTCGGCATGAAGAATGCCCCTGCCACTTTTCAGCGGATGGTCAACACGCTGCTCGAGGGACTGGAAGGGTATGTGACCGCGTACCTGGATGACATTGCCATCTTCAGTCCCACCTGGGAGGATCACCTAGAGCACCTGGCGCAGGTGCTCGGGCGGATCCAGCGAGCAGGCTTGACCATTAAGCCGGAAAAATGCCAGCTGGGTATGAGTGAGGTCCACTACCTGGAACACCGGGTAGGTGGGGGAGCTCTGAAGCCAGAGCCCGGGAAGGTGGATGCCATCGCATCCTGGCCCACCCCCAGGACCAAGAAGCAGGTGATGTCCTTTTTGGGTACTGCTGGGTACTATAGGAGGTTTGTTCCACACTATAGTGCCCTGGCCAAGCCCCTGACGGACCTCACCAAGAAAAGGCTGCCCGTCGCAGTCGACTGGACAGTCGACTGCGAGACAGCTTTCCAGGCGCTCAAGACCGCCCTTTCTAGTTCTCCTGTACTACAGGCAGCCGACTTCACGCGGCCATTCTTAGTGCAGACCAACGCCAGCGACTTCGGCCTCGGTGCTGTGCTCAGCCAGGTTGACACTACGGGCCATGAACACCCCATTTTGTACCTGAGCAGGAAGCTCCTGCCGAGGGAAGTGGCCTATTCCACGATGGAGAAGGAATGTCTGGCAATTGTGTGGGCCCTGCAGCGTCTGCAGCCATACTTGTACGGACGCCAATTCACCGTGGAAACAGACCACAACCCCCTCAGCTGGTTACACACGGTCTCTGGGACGAATGGGAGGTTGCTACGCTGGAGCCTCGCTCTCCAACAGTACCACTTCACCATTCGCCACAAAAGAGGCAGTGACCATGGTAACGCTGATGGGTTGTCCCAGCAAGGAGAGGGTGTGGTAGGGCGCACGGGGAACACAGGAATGTGATACCCCCTAGCGCCCTCAAAAGCAGGGAGGTGTGAGGTCGGGACCGCCACCATTTTGTATAGGGCCTGTACCAGCCTCCATTTTGTCAGTTCACACAGCCACAGACTTTTAACTACACAGGGCCTATTAGCATATTCAGTACGACCAGCTTTGATGTCCACTATGAATCCATAGGCCTTTACATGCTAATTGGTTTAGGCCAGGGTCTGAATAAGATGGTCAGTCGTATGGTAAATAGCTCAAGCTCAAGCCATTGTTTCCTGCTCCATATGAATTGCAGGCCAGTTAATATGCGGGCTTCAAAGAAAAAGGGGAGGGACCTAGCAGGTTAAGAGCTGTAGCCAGGTACCCCTGTATTCATTCCATTTCACACACAGAAGCACAAGGGACAGACTTGCCAAATGGAGCTGCAGCACATGCTTTGGGGGACTGTCCAGCAACTGAAGACTTTCACCTGGGGAACGCAGAGCTCCATGCCTCCCCATGACCATACAACCCGGTAATATTGATCTATAGCTTATACCTTTTAGCCTTGTACATTATCGTTGTATTGTTTCTCTGACTGCAAATCCATTGTAATTACGTTGTATAGCTTTACTGTATATTTCTGTAATTATCTAGTGCGCCCTTAAGGCAAATTAAACCATAAAATTAATCTTGGGCTGATGCTTTTACTCTGATCACGAATCTTAGAATACCCAGTGGGTAACAGGACAACCTCCCCGGCGGCCATTTGCTCTAGGTGTAGTTCCCTTACTGACCTGAGAGACAAAGGGGGCGCCGGAGAGCTGTACCTGTGGAGTTACGTCACATTGGTGACGTGGGAGGAAAGGGATCATCCATCACATTTGGTAGCGGCAGTGGTATCAGAAGCTGTGATACCCGGGCTACCGTGTGGCGGTCGGCTTAGTTCCTCACAGTATCATACCACTGCAAATCTACCAAGACCCTGCCGTCCCTCTAAACTTTCATCTCAAACAAGTAGAAGACTGATCAGAGATGCAGCCAAGAGACCCATGATCACTGTGGATGAACTGCAGAGATCTACAGCTGAGGTGGGACAGTCTGTCCATAGGACAACAATCAGTCGTACACTGCACAAATCTGGCCTTTATGGAAGAGTGGCACGAAGAAAGCCATTTCTCAAAGATATCCATAAAAAGTATTGATCACACCAGAATATATAAAGTAGAAAAAGGGTAATGTATTACAAGCGGACAGCTGTATACAGGGTTGGGGAAATTGTAAATCTCCGTATTTTTTGCCAGAGTCAGACACTGGCTCTCACAGGCTCAGTATTGATCACACCAGAATATAAAAAGTAGAAAAAGGGTAATGTATTACAAGCGGACAGCTGTATACAGGGTTGGGGAAATTGTAAATCTCTGTATATTTTGCCAGAGTCAGACACTGGCTCTCACAGGCTCAGTATGGATCACACCAGATTATAAAAAGTTGGGTGGTGGAGGAAGGGGGGGACAGCCCAGATAGGGAGGTGGCAAAAATGGCATATGTTGAGGTGTATAATGGACATAAAGCAGCTGCAAATAGATGAATTGGAGAAGTCCAAGGAAGAGGACTGTTGTGAACGTTTTGGAGACGACTTCGGAGCTGAAGCTCCCTCTGGTGGTTGCTGAGGGTATTGAGCCTATCATGAATACCCTACAATATCCTACACCCGCAGATAACGAGTGGGTGTCAGGTGGTACTGACTGGCCTGATATAAGTGAGCTGATCTCCCATGATCCTCAACGGT